>CM035837.1:60763193-61963193 GCA_020510985.1 Pholidichthys leucotaenia | reverse complement strand
AGCAGCCTACCGCTAAATGAGCTGTTCAGTGCACTCAGCGTGTCTCGCATGGGGTGTGACTTGGACTCCAGCAGAAATGACAGCTTAGCCACCATCCTCCTCTCTCCTATCACCTCCACTGGGTGGGGACAGCATCTCAAAACATAGCTGGCCTTCTTAATTAGCTTGTTTAGTCTCTTCCTGTCAGCTGTGATGCTGCTGCCCCAGCACACTACTCCATATAGGATAACTGATGCCACCACAGAGGCATAGAAGGTCTTTCAAAATGAGCTAATATTTTAATGAAATAGTAAAATGTCTCTCTTTCAACATTTGATATGTTTGTTAGTTTATGAGATTAGCAAATAATCACATTATGTTTTAGTCAGATTTCATATAGCAATCCAAGTTTTTGGAAACTGGGGTCACATTTCATTACAATAGAGTTGGTTGGGGTTGACGTCAGAACTATGTGGGGAAGTCAAGTTTTTCCACACCAGACTCATCTAACATGCCTTTATGGACCTTGACTTGAGCACTGGGGCACAGTCTGCCTGGAGTCTGAAAACAAAAGGACCTTCCCAAAAACTGTTCTCACAAAGTTGGGAGAATAGAATTGTCTGTAAGATGCAGCATTATGATTATCCCTGAAATTAAGAACTTTATGTCAATGAGTGAGCGGTATCATCAGTACTTTATCCATATAGTTTAATTCTGTAACTGGTTTGTCAGAATTAATGTACTTTCTCTGAAAACTAAAGGTAATTGGCACTGACTGCCGACCTGTGAGTGTCTGTTTTGTTTTGCTTTTGTTTGTAATTTGTGGCCAAAAAAACAATCAACCCAGTCAGAGGTGGAATTGGTACAGTGTTTATTTTGTTCCTGCTTACACTCTCATGAAATAACCGACTGTAAAATGAATTTTGTTCCTTTATTATGTGGCAGGTTGTGTTTGTTTGTAGCAATTCTTTAGCTTCCTGGAAAATAGGTCTTGGTAAAGAACAAACATATTTCATGTCATCTTAGAATGTCTTTGTTCCCGTCGGAACATTCCTACAGCAGATTATACAGTATATAGCTGCAAGAAATTTTAATCCTTCTGACCATGAATACAGCCTTTTACAGTGGTGCTCCCAAAAGCCCAGAATATGGACCTCTGAAAACTGTCAGCCAAGTAGATGAGAAGTATGATGGACAAAAAAATAATTCTTAATCTTTAATCTATCTATAAATACACAAAATGTGTGTGTGTCTGTGTCTGTCTATCTGTCTGTCTGTTCCACACATATCTCTTGAACCGTTCGTCAGACTGGCCTCAGATTTTATAAGTGCTTTGCTGGGGTTACAAGGGTGTGCATCCCAGAGTATGGAGTCCATCCATCCATCCATCTTCTTCCACCTAATCCTTTTTGGGTCACGGGGGGGCTGGAGCCTATCCTAGCATCTTTGAGTGAGAGGCAGGGCACACCCTGAACAGATCGCTCAGTTAAAATATGCAACTTTTATCAATAAAAGTTTAGCCACCACTCTGTCACCACTCTGTCTCTTCATGCCCTTCAGTGTGTGCGGTGTTTCGGATTGACTCTGTGCTGGCTGGATAATATGTGGCATCACAACCATGCTGATTGGATAATACGCGGCATCATGACCAGTCAGTCACCACAGCGCTTAGTTTAGTTAGTTTAGTTTATTGGTTTATTTGTCAGGGACTATGTACAGAAAAAAACATTCAACACGGTAAAGATGCTCTGTACGGTACCAGATTATAGCGTCCTCACTAATTTCCATCTGTAGTCCCTGAGGCAGGCAGGAAGATATTAAAAGAAAAAACAGCACATATAGAAAGCAATTCAGGTTGGGTTTCAGAAACTGTTGACCCTGAAAGAAGCAGTGTTTTGCAGTGATTGTGTACGTCTAAAGGATAATTTGGGGAATGCCAGCAGGGACCCAGGGTCCGTCTAAAGAACACCGGTGTTGGAGAAGCAGCGGGCAGAATGCGGTCCTTCACAGGGAAGCAAGCCCAGCCCACCAAGTCAGCGGTAGACGGGAGTCCCTGTGCAGGACCACAACTTGTCATCCATCCATCCATCCATCTTCTTCCGTTTAATCCTTTTTGGGTCGTAGAAGAGCTGGAGCCTATCCCTGCATCTTTGGGCTAGAGACAGGGCACACCCTGGACATATCGCCAGTCCATCGCAGGGCCAACACAGAGAGACAGACAACCATTCACTCTCACAGTCATACCTAAGGACAATTTATTAAAAGTTCATAATAATACCACCATGATTGTGGAGCAGAATGCTCAGATCAACTGCATATCATATGCAGCCACATGCACGGTTTGACTAAATGACAACCGTCACCAAACTGGACACAAAAACACTCAAATAACAAAATAAATAATTTTTATTTAAATATTTACTGACAAATGGGCAACACTGATGCAACAGTTGCAGCCAAACAGGTCATTCTGCTGTGTATATTGTCGGTGTTTTGTACTTATAATATTCCTAAAATATAAAAGAATGCACTAGAATGGGTCTCAAATATTTGTAAACGTGTCCTGTTATAGTACTGCATGAGTTTATTGACAATAGACTGTAAACTACACATATAAACTAAAACAATTATAACTAGAAAAGCACTCGGAGAGCACAGACCTCCGCCAAGCGGCACAGTTCCCCCCATACAGTGTTTGTGTGTACGTTTTCAGATTCCTTGACCAAGAAAAGATATGACTAGCAATTGGATTGACAATGATAGGATTAGTGGTTCAGTAGTTATTCACAAAAATGGCATTTTCCGTAATGGCAGCGACAATTCCCCCCATACAGTGTGTGTGTGTATGTTTTGAGATTCCTTGACCATGAAAACATATGACTAGCAATAGCATGGTGAGTCTCCGCATCGTCTGTGTTATCTCCCTGCCTTTTTTTCTTTCTCATGCACTCTGCACTCTGTTGCCTTCTGTGTTTCACACTTTTAGACTTTGAACGAGGCATGACTGGCAATATCGAGCAGATCTTATTTTTTTTTAAAAAAAAAAACATAACCTCCTGGCGGAGGTAATAAGAAAAAAAATCAATTAAAAAAAAAAAAAACTAAGCTCGACGAGCTTCAATAGCGCCTGAGTCACTGCATTTCTTCTGTCGCTGCAGCACGGTGATTCTCCGCATCCTGTGTGTTGAAAATGGCCCTATGTCACAATGTTAAAGAATCCTTTAAAAAATTCCTGTATCCAGATAATGATCCGGCTCATCCCCAAAATTTAATCAGTTCTTCCTTGTACCATTTGCAACAACGCCTGAAAGTTTCATCGAAATCCGTCCAAAACTTTTTGCGTTATCTTGCTAACCAACAGACAGACAGACAGACAAACAGACAAACCCCGGCAAAAACATAACCTCCTGGCCTGCGGCCTGGCGGAGGTAATGGTGACTGAACAACTCCCATTCCCCAAAGTGCAAGATACAACACCTATGAATATAAGTCATAAAATATCAGACAAATAAGTGATCTGACAAAAAATAAACAAGGGTTCCGAAACATTTGCTAATATTAGATGTCCCATTCATTTTCAATAATTCTGTAATTATTATTCACACAATCAAATAAATCTTAGTGCTGTTCATTCCCTTTTGTATTTGTCCGAGTCTAATATGTGAGTGCGTACATATAGGCTACACCTCTTTGTATTCCACTTTCAAACACAGCCTACATTTGGGCCTGCAAAGCATAATTGGGATATTTGTTTTCAGACAAGAATACTTGCTTTCTATGGGCATGCACTAGTGTTATAAAATTCTGATTTTATTTCCCACACTCATGCACAAAAAATGAACTTAAATCAGAGATGTTATAAAGCAGAGCTGTAACTTATAGCCAAAGTTCTAAAACTGTATTTTTTTTTTTATATATAGCCAGTATTTCAGTCAATTTTTTTTTTTTATCAGAGATTCTAACCATATTAAGGAGCCACAACTATGCACTTTTTTCACACCCAGAGGTGTTAATGTAATGTCTGTGACAGGCTTTGTTAAAAAAAAAACCCTCAGGGTTTAATTATTGCAGTACCATTTTACACTTGGGGAAGGAGCTCTCCTCAAAATGGGCTGTGTCTATAGCATTCTGTTTTAAGTGTTACTGAGCCCCAGTTCTCCATCCCCTCCCTCTATTGTCATTTCTCTTAGACTTACATTTTGAGGTGGACACCATGTGAGACTAATGTTAGCTTTTAACTTTGGTTACCGGAATAGGTAACATACTAGCAAATACTGGCTGAATGTGAGAGTTTAATTGTCCAAATAAAACATTATCTTAGACAAAGGTGTGCAGTTTGAGTGGGTGATAGCATATGATCAGTTCCTGAGGTGTAAGCACATAAACAATCGTGAATGAATGAATGCTAACTCTATTAAAGGCTGCTAATGGAGGATGCATCCACTCTAGAATATAATAAACTATAGTAAAATAAGGTAAAATAATATGTGTGAATGGAAATATATGGTCAAGGGTTGGTAGACAATCTGAATGCAAAATGGGTTTAAATATTAAAATGGACAAGTTACAATGAAGCTGAAAGTTAGTGGACTCTATTGTTAGTTTGTACCCTTCAAATTGTATCACCTTAACTTGCCAACACACCCAACAGAACCTCGGTTTAAAAATGTGTAAGAGCTATGTTTTAAATAATGGATTGCATTTATATGGCACTTTTCATGACACCCAAAGACACGTTACAATGAGTCCATTATTCATTCACTCCACAGACAATGATAGTAGTAAGCTACTTCTGTAGCCACAGTTGCCCTGGGGCAGACTGACAGAAACATGGCTGTCAATCCACACCAACGGCCTGTCCGACCACCGCCAAACATTTATTCACTTTCATACCAGTGTCATGAACCATGAATACACTGGAGGCAAGGTGGGTAAAGTGTCTTGCCCAAGGGCACAACAGCAAGGTAGGGGGAGCAGGATTCAAACTGCCAACCCTCTGGTTATTAAGATTAGAGAAGGTGACCTTCTCTACCTCCTGAGCTACTATGGCCCCATTTTTGTTTCTCTTGGAGAAATAATGCAACTGTGAGCTAGAAAACCCAACTACACTGCAACAACTCAAATACAAGTAAAATGATATAAATTAAGGCTGTTTATGCTTGTTTTTTGTCTGACGAGATATTTATTCTTCCTGTGCAGTTTATGTGTAAGATAATTTTACATGCTTTCAGATAGTTTTAACTTGTTTTGAGCAATTTGATAAGTCAAATGTTCTTGCTCTGTTGGCAGATAATTTTACTTAAAATAAGCAAAAAAAATGGTGATAGATAATTTTAGTTAAAATTAGAAAAAAATGTCTGCCAACAAAGTAAGATTAAATCACTTAAAGCAAGTAAAATCTATCATAAAGCAAGTAAAATCTTACAGAAAACTGCACAACAAAGAAATTCTTGTCAAAATTATGCTGTGGGAGAAAACAAGCATAAAGCCTTGATTTAAGATACTTTATCTTAATAAGACTTCCATTTATACACAGTGACAGATATTGCCTTCATAAACGCTAATCTCGCTAGCAATCTCTCTCTCTGCTAAACTTGCCATCTGGCTGACGACGAAAAATCAGGCTAGCAACGCTGGCAATGTGGATCCTGTGTCTGCTTTCAAGGTCTTGTTGAAAGTCAAACTCCAGGTGGAGTTCTCTTACTATCAAATGGTGGACAATTTAGAGGCATTCATCAATAGATGGACTGTAGGGAACGTTTTGTGTTCTGTGGGTCAGGGGGATGAGTTATGTTTGCACTTTTGAGATGTGACACACTTGGGCCAGTGATATTGGTCTTTTTGCATTTTTGGAATGTACAATAAAGCCTTTTTTAAAAGTCAAAAGTCTCTCTCTCTCTCTCTCTCTCTCTCTCTCTCTCTCTCTCTCTCTCGTGCGCATGCATGAGCGTTTGTGGGAGCAGGGGTGGGGAGTGGTGTCGAGTGAGTACTCTAAACTTTGTTTTTCTAACTTTTCTCTATCTTGTGTGTTTGAGGTGTGTGTGTTTATTATATAGCGGTTTGAGTGTGTGTGTGCTGGGGTGTGAGTGTTGGAGTGAGTGTGTCGGGGAACGGTAGCTTCTGCTGCCCGTTTTTCCCGGCCGGCATCATGCCGGTGTTTGATGGTGGTGTGGAGTTCGAGCGCTTGACCCGGCGGCATGGCGTGAGAATCCTGCCAACAGTTTCTTGTTCTGTGGAGGAGGCCGGCCTCGCTGTAGGACAGGTGGTTGGGCATGACAGCATAAAATCAGCATCGAGGATGAACAGTGCAATTGTCATTTTTCTGGATTCTACTGAAAAAGCTGATCAGGTGGTGGAACAGGGAGTTGTCATAAATTACCCTTTTACTCCTGTTTTACCGCTGGTGAACCCTTCTAGGAGGATCACCATCTCTAACGCTCCTCCTTTCATTAAAAATGATCAGCTGATCAGAGAGTTATACCGTTTTGACCAAGTTGTTTCCCCTATAAGAATGGTCTCTCTGGGTAGTAAATCACCCCTGCTGAAGCATGTTGTGTGTCACAGGAGGCAGTGTTTCATGGTGTTAAAAGACAGCTCTGCTGAACTGAACGTGTCTTTTAACTTCAGGATTGAGGGCTTTAGCTACTTAGTCTTTGCAACATCTGAAACCACGAAGTGTTTTGCGTGTGGTGCAGAAGGCCATCTTATTAGATCATGTCCTGAAAAGGTGAACACGAAGAACACTGGCAGTAAGAAAGGTGACGCCGGTGTTTCTGGTGGTCCGGAGGGTAGCACTACATGTGGTGCGGCGTATGCCGCTGCGACGTCCGCTTCCGCTGGGGTGGCCGTGGATGCGATCGGGTCCGCTCCTGCTGGGGCGGCCGCGGCGGATACGGTAGTTGCCCCTCCAAACGGTGATGGTGGGGAGTTTCTGTCTGGTGGCAGCTCTGATCATTGTGACGAGCCTGTCACCCAGAGTAAAGAGGTGGAGGGCGAAATGAGTGCAGTTAAACGAAAGAACGTGAACGAACAGACTTTGCAGGCGGGGGAGGAGCGGAATGAGGCTGTGGCGGACACACAGAGTAAACACAGCATGACAAACGTTGCAGTTGACGAAGAAATGCAGGAATGTAATTTTGTTGAGGAGGATCCTTTTAAAACTGCATAAAAAAGAAAAAGTGCTGAAAACTTGCAGAGCTCTGCAAAATCTAGTAGGGTGGGGAATTTGGAAATACTGGACGAGAGCGCTTCCGAGGAAAGTGGAGCTGAGTCTGAACTGATGCAGACGCAAGAGGAGCAAAGCTCCTATTGCTTTACCAAGATTAGGAAATTTCTTCAGGTGACTAAGGGGAGCAGAGCTGTGAAAGTGGAAAATTACTTTCCAGATCTGGAATTATTTGTGGCATCAGCTCGCAAGTTTATGAAACTGAATGATGGGAATGAGACTTTCACTGATCAGGAAATGTATCGTTTAAAGAAACTGGTTCTTAAACTGAAATCACAAATTATTAACAGTCATGTTGACTCTTAGTTTGTTTCTTCCCTTTTATGCTATGTGTGTGGTTTTTTACTGAACCTTATTTTTATCCTTTTTAATGCCCCACCTTAGAATTGGCACTCTTAATATAAATGGGACCAGGAATGGTGTAAAAAGGGCCTCTTTATACAAGCTTTATAATTTAAAGAAACTTGACGTGCTGATGCTCCAGGAGGCTCACAGCACTGTAAACATTGAGAGCCAGTGGAGAAAAGAGTGGGAGGGCTGCATTTTTTTTAGCCACAAATCTAATAGCAGTGGGGGGGTGACGGTACTTTTCTCTAGGGGTTGTGTGCCTGTCTCTTATGAGGTAGAAGAGGTGGTGAAAGGACATGTACTCTTATTAAAGGTACAGTTTGAAAACGTGAACTTGGTTTCACCAAATAGTTCCAAAATAGTTTTGGAACTAAAACTAATCCAAATAGTTTTTTATTTCTGGGGGGTGATTTTAACTGTACATTAAACCACAGACTAAACAGGAACCATCAGGAGCCTCACCCTGCTTCACCAATAGGCTGAGGGAGCTGGTGAAGACAAACGAAATGGCCAGTGTGTGGAGATCACATCATGGGGACCAGACGCAGTACACCTGGAGCCATGTTAAAGATAACCTTTTATCTATGGCTAGGTTAGACTGTTTTTATGGTTTTAAACATCAAATGAGTGTTTTTAAAAATAGTTGTATCTGTCCTCTTGGTTTCACTGATCACTGCCTGCTGTTTTGTTCTGTGTTTATTGAAAATGTAAAGTGTAAGAGTGCTTTTTGGCATTTTAATAATACACTTTTAAATGATGTGTTTTTTAAAGGAATTTTTCATGATGTATGGAAGTCACACAGGGAACAAAAACCCTCTTTTAATTCTCTCCAAATGTGGTGGGATTTTGGTAAGGCACAGATAAAACAACTCTGCCAACAGTCCACTTGAAATGTCACTCGTAGCTTGACCCAATCCTTGAAAGTTCTGGAGACTGAGGTGGTAGAGCTAGAGGAGTTGCTTAGTTCTACAGGAAAACAAGAGCACTTAGAGGCTCTTATGTCAAAAAGGTCAGCCTTGGCTAGCCTGCTAGGGGTCACCGCACAAGGTGCTTTGGTCTGCTCACGCTAGATGGATGTAGCTCTGATGGACTCGCCCTCCCAGTACTTTTTTGGACTGGAGGGGAAAAATGGACAGAGAAAGCTCATTCACTCCTTGTTGGATGATGATGGGAAAACAATCTCCATAGCAGCAGAGATCAGGAAGTATGCTGCTAGTTTCTACAGTGAATTGCTTAAAGCAGAGTGGAGGGAGGACACGTCACTGGGCCAGGTTTTCCTTGATGGTCTTCCAGTGCTCTCAGAGGATCTTGTTGCCGGCTTAGATGCTCCACTGTCTCTGTCTGAGCTGCATACAACGCTAATGAGCCTCCAGAATGGGAAGTCACCAGGCATAGATGGTCTGTCTGTGGACTTTTTTAAGGAATTCTGGCCCCTGCTTGGTCCAGACCTGCTGGAGGTTCTCCAAGATAGCTTGAAAAGGGGGACCCTACCCACGACCTGCAGGAGGGCCATCATCACACTGTTGCCAAAAAAAGGGGACCTACAGAGCCTAAAGAACTGGAGGCCAGTCTCTCTGCTCTGCACAGACTATAAGATTCTCTCAAAAGCTCTGGCCCAAAGACTGAGAAAGGTGATGAGCAAGCTCATTCATGTAGACCAGACTTACTGTGTGCCTGGCAGGCTGATTAGTGACAACATCACTTTAATTCGGGATGTTTTGGAGGTCTCTTTTTCAGTGGCGGTGGAAACTGGTTTGATTTCAATAGACCAGGAAAAGGCGTTTGACCGGGTTGAACACTAGTATTTATGGACAGTTTTAGCTGCTTTTGGGTTCAGCCCAGGCTTCATAGCCAGGATACGGGTCTTGTACAGTGACATTGAGAGTGTGCTGAAGATAAATGGGGGCATGTCTGCCCCTTTAAAAGTCCATAGGGGGGTTCGGCAGGGCTGCCCTCTCTCAGGGATGCTGTACTCCCTCGCCATAGAGCCTTTGCTTCACTGCTTGAGAAGGAACCTATCAGGAGTCACATTTCCTGGCTGTGACACCACGTTCAAGCTGTCGGCCTATGCAGATGATGTAGTCATTCTGCTAAACAAGCAGAGTGACATTGACGTTTTGGTTAGGAGTGTTAATCTTTTTGGCCAACTTTCCTCTGCAGAAATGAACTGGGGGAAAAGCGAGGCTCTGATGGTGGGGGAGAAACTAGAAAATCAGCTTACGCTGCCTGGTGGGCTGATTTTGAAAAAAGGAGGGTTCAAGTATCTTGGTGTCTTTATTGGAAATCAACAATTTGAGCAAAAAATTGGGATGGGGTCATAGAGAAAATTAACAGGAGACTGTCATATCCGGCTCTAGGGAGCCGGGCAATCAGAGCCAGGGACAAGCCAGTGAGTCGAGATGTTTTATTCTGGGTAAGGGATAAGGGATGAGGAGAGCACAGACACTCATACAGACGTACATTCTCAGGCTGCACAGCGCAGGGGTAGGTAGCTCGTACCGGACGTGGGGGTAACAAGACGTGCATACTCACAGCGGGATACAAACACCGGAATGCTGCAAGGGGAGTTGAGGCTGACACCAGACAAAGGGGCTTCAGCCTAGCAGTGCTTATGTCGCAGCCCCGAATGATCGAAGCTGCTCCTCTTTATACTCATTAACAGCGCCCCAGCTGATGAGGATTAATTGGCCCCAGCCGTCCCGTGACACTGACAGCTGGGAACCAGCTGAGGCACTGCCCAATGAGAGGCAGGGATAAAAGGAGCATGGGCTGAGCGCCGAGCCGGCGTCTCACCCCATGGTGACAGAGCCTCCCCCTCACGGTCGGGCTCCCGAACGACCAGGAACATCCCAGCCCCCCCCCCCCCTCCCCACCTAGGGTGGGCGGAAGGGAGGCAGGACCGGAGGGGAAGATGCAAAGGGAAGGACAAAAAAAACAATAGACCAATGTAGGGCAGCAGGGCAGAGAAAAAAAAACCCAAATACAATACCCTACAACACAGGGAAAAGGATTAACCCAGAGCACAGTTAGGGAGAAAACTGAGTTAGGACACAGGTAGGGAAAATACCAAATATGACTACAGACAGCATACAAATAACGTATAGATCGGGGCAAAAAAAGAAAACCAAAAACCCACCAAAAAGGTGGCAGGAATGAATAAAGCAATCACAGAGTATAGTTAAGGGGAACAAAACACACTACTCCATAATGCACCAACAAGACAAAGGTCAGGACAAAAAATGATGAAAAACGCTGTGCATGGATACTAAAGAAAACAAAACACACAGCACTGAATATATAAAAGATCACCTAAAGAAACAGAGGTGACAAGGACAAATGGGTAATAATGAAGTACGGTTAAGTGGGAATGAAACACATTACTTCAAACAATAACAAACACAGTCAATGTTAAAGTCGGGGCTAGGGAAGGCCCCCCACGAGGATAATAAGACAGAATGGGGTGATCACAGAGTATGGTTGAACAGGAAACCACACGCATACTCCATGATGCACCGACGAGGCCAAGGCTAAGGTAAGGATGAATGAAAACGCTGAGTAAAGATAAGAAAATGCAATACACAGCGCAATACATAAGGTGAGTCACCAAGAGGAAAAAAAGGTGACAGGGTAACAGGATAACAATAAGATAAAAATGCTGAGTATGGTTAATAAAAAAAAACAACACACAGCACAAAAACATATATCCCCTAATGGACAAAGAAACTACACCCGAGTGACCTCAATAATAATAAAAGAAGTAAAGGACACCCGAGGAGACGGCAGGCAGAGTCCAAAACGGCCGGAATTGTTCTGGTAATCTCCCCGCCCATTGTCCAGTTGGCAACCCGGGGAAGAGAAATGTTCGGACGGCGAACTCTGGGCCCAGATCCCAGGAATCCAGTCCAACGGCTGCCGAACCAGGCCGCCCAAAGGCAAACAGACCAGTGGGGGGAAACCAGATCGCCGAACCGAAAGTTTTGCGGGTCGGGTCGTCGACCGCATCACTCAACCACCAGGACCGTTGAGACGGACGAAGGGTCAGAGCGGATCCCGGTGGAAGAGGCTCAGGGGAGAGCCGATGACGAGGGCGGCGGGCCTCAGGGAAACGGCCACCTCCTCACCGGACCTGGACAACACTGGGGCAGCACCCACGTCGGACCCCGATCGGGCCTCAGGCGAACCCACGTTGGACCCCGATTGGGTCTCGGGCGAACCCACGTTGGACACTGCACCAGAACCGACCTCCAACGTTGAACCCGGACCCTCCAGCACCACGAGGAACAGCAACTCCTCGCCGGTGACCCTGGAAGAAGGCTCAGAAGAGAAAACAGAACCGGGATCAGGATCACCGGCAGCGCCAGAACCCGGCGAGACGAGCTCAGACGCAGCGGACGGCTGCACCCTGCTCGTCTCCCCTGGAGATAGGCTGAAGTGCTCAAGGATAAAAAGAGAGAAAAGAAAGGAGAGCACTCGCCTGATCTCGGGTTCTGACGCCGTCCAGGACTGCGAAGATCCAGGATCCGTCGTCAGGAGGTCGTTGTCAGGCTCCCATCTAGCCGCGTCGGGCCCCGCAGCCAGCACGATGGTCAGCGCAGCTTGAGATCCCTCCAGCTCAGGTAACCCCGCCGACGACCCACTCGGCGTGAAGCCAGAAGAATCTCGTCCCGCTGGACCGAACCGCTCCTCCGTGGAGACCCAGGGACGCTCAGTCATCAGCGTAGACTCCACGCAGCAGTCAGTCCCCCTCCTCCGTCCGCAATGTAGCTGCGGAACCACAGGCCCTCTCCATATCCCACCACGTTGACCCGGAGCCGGGGACCGCTCGGCGGAGAGAGACACAGAGGATGCGGGATTAGGAATACAGGTTACAGCAGGTGGGGAGAGTTCAGGGAGCTGCGAACCCTGAACTTCTCCTCCAGGGATGTGACAGAGCAAATCATTAAGCAGGTGTGAAAAAACAATGACTTGCCTGCCCCCTGGAGGTTGAGCATCGCCTGCTGTAGTGGAATCTGCTTCTTCCTCTCCCCGCCCGGCGATAACGGAGGACCCCCCGGGAATTCGTCTGAGGGTCGCTCGCGTTGTCTCCAGCAGAGAGCTCACCAGGCCGGGATTCCAGGCACACACAGCGGTCAGGAAGCGCGTCGAGGAGGAGGGGAAAACAGCCGGGGTGAGCCAGCCCGAATGTCCAGGAATGACAGCGGGGGAACGAGGCTCAGGGGACGAGGCTGTAGAATCTCCACACTGACGAGGCGAAGGGATGACAGCTGCGTGGGAAGAACGGTCCTGACGATGACCCAGAACTGGATCCGGACGAGGTTCGTGCAGAGGTGACTCGGCGATGTGATGACGACTACTCCCAGGGGACGAAGCAAGGGGGAAACCCAGGATTCGCCGCTCCAGATCGGAGATCGAGACGAGGAAGGCGTCGAGCACGGGAAAGCTTCGTAGCCCTGAAGTCCTCACCATCAATCTCACTGCCGCCGCCACATGCCTGAAGGTGGTGACAGGAAACACAGTAGAGCTCGCGACAGCCACTCGACCCCGGACATAACTGCTGTCAGCTGCGGCTCCTTGAAGGGAATCCCGAGTGACGTGGCGCAGGTCGGGGGAAGTCCTCTGGTTGGCGCAAACTCCCGGACTGGAATGACGGCAGGAACGGGACTCCGAAGCGGGGAAAGACGTCGCCCACTTCGACTCCCTGCCGGGATTTCCATCCACCCCGTGGAGCTTCTCTCGCTGTGTACCTGCAGCGTCTATCCTGGCACTGTCCTCCAGATGGTACAGAGAGTGAGGGTGACAGTCCAGGAGTTCCTCAGCACGGCCCGGATGCCAGCGTCTCGCGTTGGAGGCGTCGTGCAGGGTGAAGAACGTCCCGTCGACAGCCTCCGAGATGGACCTCAGCTCGTCGCCCTGGCGCCGGAAGTGACTCCTGGGAAACGGCATGCTAGCAGCGCTGACACCCGGACAGAAAGGTACATTTCCACAGCGACTCACGGCCGCCGGCAACTCTTCTGGCTGCGACATACTGTCATATCCGGCTCTAGGGAGCCGGGCAATCAGAGCCAGGGACAAGCCAGTGAGTCGAGATGTTTTATTCTGGGTAAGGGATAAGGGATGAGGAGAGCACAGACACTCATACAGACGTACATTCTCAGGCTGCACAGCGCAGGGGTAGGTAGCTCGTACCGGACGTGGGGGTAACAAGACGTGCATACTCACAGCGGGATACAAACACCGGAATGCTGCAAGGGGAGTTGAGGCTGACACCAGACGAAGGGGCTTCAGCCTAGCAGTGCTTATGTCGCAGCCCCGAATGATCGAAGCTGCTCCTCTTTATACTCATTAACAGCGCCCCAGCTGATGAGGATTAATTGGCCCCAGCCGTCCCGTGACACTGACAGCTGGGAACCAGCTGAGGCACTGCCCAATGAGAGGCAGGGATAAAAGGAGCATGGGCTGAGCGCCGAGCCGGCGTCTCACCCCATGGTGACAGAGACTAAATAAGTGGAAGTGGCTAATGCCAAAAATATCTTTTAGAGGAAGAGTGCTCATTTTAAATAATCTTGTTTCCTCATCCCTGTGGCACCGCCTCATGTGCATGGACCCCCCTGCTGGTTTGTTGTCAAAAATTCAGTCTGTTATGGTGGACTTTTTTTGGGGGGGTGGACTCCACTGGGTCCCTCAAGCCCTGTTATTTCTTCCCAAAGAGGAAGGGGGGCAAGGAGTGGTTCATTTAGCTAGTAGAGGTGCTGCTTTTAGACTGACTTTCATACAGAGACTGCTGACGGGCCCCCGGGGCCTGGTATGGAGGCCTTTGGCCTGTGTTATTTTACAGAGAGTCCTTGGGCTTGGGCTAGACCTCCCTGTGTTTTTAATGGATTTTAAGAACTCTAGTGCACTGTCTTGCCCAGTTTTTACCGGTCTTTTTTCAGTATGGACTCTTTTTAAAAAACAAAGAGGGCCATGCGATTCCCTCCACTGGTTGTTGAGGAAGCCGCTGGTTTTTGGTAGTCGCCTTGTTGTCCTGCCGGGAGTTGGAAGGACCTTCTTTGATAGGCTGTGTTCCAGGAATGTTCTCACTCTGAAGCAAGTGGTGGAACTGGCTGGTCCTGGCCTCAACAACGCCTCAGCTTTAGCAGCACATCTCAGTGTTAGATCAAATCCTTTCATCGATGGTCTTCTTGCACACTGGAAACAGGAGCTTCATGGACTTGAGCGCTCCCTACTCATGGACTTTAGCAAAGGCACGCTGCAGCCAGAAAGCATGGACCCTTTTCCCTCCCTCACGCTTTATACGGACTTTGACGTTTCTCCTTGCTCCTTACTGGCATTCTGTGCTCCCACTGGTGTGGACTTTGGAGGAGCCAGTGGTAAGGCACTCTACAGACTGGTGGTGATGGCACTCAACAAGGACAGGTTGAACACCTGTGTGGACACTCCATGGAGAGCCTATTTTAGACTGGAAAAAGGGCATCGGCCTGCCTGGAGGGCTCTTTATAAAGCCCCTCTCCCTAAGAGGCATGGAGACTTACAGTGGAGGGTCCTGCATGGTATTATAGCTGTCAGTGCTTTTGTTTCTGTGATTAACAGCAGTGTCAGTGATCAGTGTGTTTTCTGTTCCTCTAGGGAGACAGTTTTTCATTTTTTTACTGAAGGTCAGCGTCTGAGTGGTCTCTTTGAACTTCTCACAGAACTTTTTCACATTTTTAAGGAAGTTTTCTCCAAGCAGGTTTTCATTTGTGGTTTTATGTACAATCGTCGTTTTAAGCAGAAGTGTCAACTACTGAACTTTGTTTTAGGGCAGGCAAAGTTGGCTATCTATGTAAGCCGGAGAAGAAAACTTGAAAATGTTGAGAATGATGTTGATGTCAAAATTTTATTTGTGAGGCTACTTAAAGCCAGAATCAGGCTGGACTTTCAGTTTTTTATGGGGAATGGGGATGTGGAAGGTTTTAGGACCCTCTGGTCCCTGGAGGATGTCCTTTGTTTAGTTCGTGATGGACAGCTTTTGTTTGGGCGTTTTTTGGGGGGAATAATTTCTTTGTAATATAGCATGGCATAGAAATTGTACTGAATGATGGACAAGTGTGTTTATTAAAGATCTTTTAAAAATCAAAAAATCAATCTCTCTCTCTCTCTCTCTCTCTCTCTCTCTCTCTCTCTCTGAGTGGGTGTGGTCGTGAGTGCGAGCTGAGAGCGTGTGACAGCGTGAGTGATTTATCTCAAATTTTTCTCTGTCTTTTTGTGTTAAAGGGTTTTTTTTCTGCTAAATAATCTTAATTTTTGTTGTCTTCTGTAGCTGGGGTGGGGTAGGCGTTCTGGGAGGGGGGTTTCTGCTGCCAGCTCTGCTGGTCAGCATGGTTTTGGAGCGAGGCTCCGGTTTTGAGCAGCTGACACGCCGCCATGCTGTCAAACTGACACCAGCTGTCAGCTGCTCGGTGGAGGAGTGTAGTCTGGCTGTGGGGGAGCTGGTCGGTTATGAAAGCATTAGATCAGCTTCTAGAATGAATAGTGCCGTGGTGATTTTCCTGGATAGTATTGAAAAAGTTAACCGGGTAGTGGAGAGCGGGGTTGTGATTAAAGACACACTGGTTCCTGTTCTGTCTCTGGTAAATCCCGCGAAGAGAATTACCATCTCAAATGTCCCACCATTTTTAAAGAACGAGCTGTTGGAGAAGGAGCTGTCGAGACACGGGCAGCTTTTGTCCCCGATTAAGCACATCCCTCTCGGTTGTAAGTCCCCGCGTTTAAAGCATGTCATGTCTTTTAGGCGACAGGTGCTCATGATTTTAAAGAATAGCGAGGAAAGCCTCAACCTCGTGTTTAAATACCGGATTGACGGCTTTGATTATACCATCCACGTCACCTCCGATAATATGAAGTGTTTCGGCTGCGGAATGGAGGGACATTTGATTCGATCGTGCCCTCAGGGAGTGGGGGGTGATCACTCGGGGGAGGCCGCTAGTGCGGCCTCGGGGCCGTCTGGTGACGGAGTGGCTTTGCTGCCCTCCGAGGCTGACGGCGCTACTGCGCCGTCGGGCGTTTCGGCCGAAGCCGCGGGGCCGTCTGGCGGCGGCGCTTCGGCCGAGGCCGCGAGGCTGTCTGGCGGCAGGGCGGCTTCGCCGCCCTCCGCAGCCGGCCTGTCGATCATAACTGAAACAGCAACAACAGTTAAAGCACATCGCGGGGCTGCTGCACAGACCAACATTGCAGACAAGGGTGAGATTACCGAGAGGGATCGCGCTGAGGGTCAGACAGAGGAGCCGAATGAGGCCCAGGTAGATGGTGGGACCAGAAAGATGAATATAAAAGCACAGCACAGGGTGAGCGAAAGACAGGAAGAGACAGCTACCAGGGTGGCTGAGTCAGTGTTGGAGGATGAGGATGACATCGAATTAGATGAAGAGTTATGTAAAACCTCCATCAAGCGGAAGAATTTGGAAACCAAACAGCAGAGGGTCAAAGTAAAAAGGGTTGTCAAAGACAGTTCTGAGGTTTCTCTATCTCAGCCAGATTCTTATGCTGGGTCTGAGATAGAGAGTGATGGTGAAAGCAGTGATGATGTGGCCAGTGGAGGCGGTTACCCCTTCACAAAAATACAGAAGTTTTTGCAAGACACTAAGGGGGTCAGAATGGTTAAAGTTGAAAGCTTCTTCCCTGATCTAAAACGCTTTGTTGACTCTGCTCGGGCCTACATGAAAAATAGGGGAGAGCTTGAGCAGGAAAGTTTCACTGATCAGGAGATCTACAGACTAAAAAAAGCTTGTGCTAAAAGTTAAGAACCAAATTGCCCAGGATGATTAGTCTTTTATCGCTCATTCTTTCTTTTCTGTTTTTATATTGGCTTTGCCCTCTTATATACATGTGTAGTTTTAATTTTGGCACACTCAACATCAATGGGGCAAGAGAAATGTCCAAGCGAGCGAGTGTTTTTACTCTTGCAGAATGCAAGAAAATTAATGTTCTGTTTGTTCAGGAGACTCATAGTTCTGAGGACAATGCTGCTGACTGGAGGAGGGAATTTCAGGGTGAAATTATTTTTTTTTTTCCACAATATCTTTATTGAACCTTTTTTTTTTTTAACAAACATGATACAAACAATCAAACACTAACACTAAAGTACTACAAAAAAAAAAAAAATGCACTAAAAACACCAACAACCACCAACAAAATCAAGTCTTCAACAATGCTCCTCTGTTTAGTCTAGACAATCCAATACATAAGTATACATATTATGTTCACCAGTTTGGAATTTACAAGGTCCACACACATCATTCACCTTCTTCTTCAAGAGTTATGTTTAAATTTTTTACATAATCAATAAAAGGTCTCCATATATTCTCAAACACAATTTCCTTTGATTTCAGTATATATGTTATTCTTTCTAATGGAAGGTTTGTTAACATCTGTCTTAACCACTGAGTCACATCTGGTCTATGAGTCTTTTTCCATAATAGTGCAATACATTTTTTGGCATTAAGCAAACTGAGGTCTATGAATGTTCTTTCACTTTTATTAAAATTATGCTTTTCTGGGTACAGACCCAACAAAAACAGTTTAGGATTCAATATGATTTGTTTTGAGATTATTTTTTCAATTGTTACCCTCACCTCTTCCCAAAACATTCTTATTAATCTACATTCCCATAAACAATGAAATAGGGTTCCTTTACTTTCCATGCATTTTGTGCATGTATTTGGTATATTTTTGTTGTATCTATTTAACTCCTCCGGTGTAACATACATCCGCATTAACCATTTGAAATGTATCAATTTAAGGCGTGCATTTATTGATTTGGTTTGAGCTTCTGTACAAGCCAATTCCCATTGTTCCTCTGAAATTTCAATTTGCAGATCTTCTTTCCAGTAGTTTAATCTTTTCAGTGAATTTTCACTTGAAGATAGTGTCAATGAGTTATAAAACTCTGAAATAATACCCTTTCTTTTACTATCTTTCATCATCATTTTTTCCAAGGATGAATAAATAGGTCGAGTGAGAGCTTTATTTTGATTTGATCGAATAAAGTTTCTAAGTTGAAGATATTTAAAAAAATGTGTTCTATTGAGATTAAATTTGATCCTCAGCTCTTCAAAAGACATTATGTTGTCTGCACATGGCAAATATAAATCCTGAATCTTTTGTATCCCTTTTAAATTCCATACTTTAAATACAGCGTCCGCTCTCCCTGGTTTAAAATATTGATTACCCCATATTGGACTAAATTGTGACAATAACTGTGGTTCTTTTAAATAGTTTTTAGCTTCACACCATATTTTGATCATATGCTTTACAAATGGATTTTTAACTTGTTTTTGTAATTTTTTTGCCGAATCTGAGTATATGAATATGGGAAGAGGTAAAGGTAAATTGTATGATTCCATTTCAGTCCAGTGAGGGAGATCATTTGATGAAAAATAATATGTCATAGACCTCAGTTGTGCCGACCAATAATACAACATAAAATTTGGACATTTCAGACCTCCACGATCAAATGGTAAATATAATAAAGACAAACGTAATCTAGCCCTCCTGTTGTTCCATATAAATTCCACTAACTTTTTTTTTATTCTTGAGAATAGATCTAAAGGTGGTGATAAGGGAATGTATTGAAATAAATAAAGTATTTTAGGTAAAATATTACTTTTAAGTATATTGATTCTCCCGATCATCGACATTGGTAGTGACATCCATCTCTGAGTTAACTCATTGATATCTGACATTAAGGCTTCATAGTTGACGCTGGCGACTGATTCTAGCTTAGGCATAATTTGGATTCCTAAATATTTAAACTGATTTACAACATTGAATTGATTTACCTCAGGGGCTGGGTAATTTCTCTGGGTCTAATTTAGCATTAATATTGAAGATTTAGTTTTATTTATTTTATATCCTGATATTTCCCCAAAATTCTTTATTAAATTCAACAAGGTTGGAATTGATTTTTTTAGATTCGACATAAACAAAATTATATCATCGGCGTACAGGGAGATTTTATGTTCTGTTGGTCCAACTTTAATTCCATATATTTGTGAATGTAAACGTATCGCTATCGCTAAAGGTTCAATTGCCATAGTAAACAGTAAAGGTGAAAGTGGACAGCCTTGTCGACATCCTCTATTGATTTTTATTGGTTTTGAAATATTGTTATTTGTTAGGATTTCTGCTGTAGCATTATTGTATATTATTTGAACCCATTTTATGAAATTATTTCCAAGTCCAAACCTTTGTAGGACTTCAAAAAGAAAGGGCCATTCAACTCTATCAAAGGCCTTTTCGGCGTCCAATGATAGGAGAGCTGTATCCGGTGCTTCTTTATTAAAATAAATAATATTAAATAGTCTTCTTACATTATGGAAGCCTTGTCTACCCTTTATAAAGCCATTCTGATCTCGATTAATAATATTTGGTAAAATTTCTTGTATTTGTCTTGCTAAAATTTTACAGATTATCTTAAGGTCGGCGTTTAATAGGCTTATTGGTCTCATATTTTCACATTTATTAGAGGGCTTACCTGGTTTTGGCAGCAGTATAATTAAGGCATTATTTATGTATGATGGTAAATTATTATTTTGAAATGCTTCTAAAACCATTTCCAAAAAAGGTTTTATTAATTTATTCTTAAATTTTTTATAAAGGTCAACTGGAAGACCATCTGGTCCTGCACTTTTTCCTGATTTCATATTATCAATGGCTAGCCCAACTTCTTCTTGACTAATTTTAGACTCCAATATCTCCCTGTTTTCATTTGGAATACACGGTATAGATAGTTTGTTCAAAAACCCATTTAGTTTTGTTAAATCAGGTTCATTTTTGGTATCATATAATTTTTCATAGTAATCTCTAAAGGCTCTATTAATTTCTAAAGGATCTATAACTACCTGTCCTTTACTTATAATACTGGTTATTGGTGTTTTAATTTCCAATTGTTTAATCTGCCATGCTAATAATTTTCCTGATTTTTCACCTTGTTCATAAAAAGATTGTTTCAATCTTAGAAGACTCGAGGCAGCTCTATTCGCTGATTTTTTGTCATATTCAGCTCTCAAAATCAGTAATTCATTCTCCAACCTTGGATCTCTTCCTGCATACACTTTTTCCTGAAGACTTTTTATTTTATGTTCCAATTTAGCTCTCTCCTCTCGAGTCTTCTTAGATTTTGATCCTGTATAACTAATAATATGTCCCCTAATAAAAGCTTTGAAAGCCTCCCACTTTACACATGCTGATGTTTGTGTAGTATTGATGTCAAAGAACTCGTCTATCTGTTTTTCTATATACTTGACAAATTCCTCATCCTGAAGCCATTTATGCTGAAATTGCCATCTGCCTGATTCCTTTGTCAATTTTTTATCTACATATATTAGACAACAGGGTGCATGATCAGAGATCACGATGTTATCATAAAAGCAGTTTTGAATCTTGGACCTTAATTCTGTGGAAATCAAAAAATAATCAATACGTGAGAATGTCTTGTAGGTACTGGAATAACAAGAATAGGCTTTAACTTGTGGTTTCATTTCTCTCCATATATCTAACAATCTCAATTCTTTCATAAAATGATTAATAGTCATCCTACATCCAATGTGCGTACAATCCAGTCCTGTTGATCTATCCACACCTGGATTCAATGTACAATTAAAATCCCCTGCTATTATATGTTGCCCTGTAAGTGATGATAAGATGAGAAATAAATTAGCAAAGAACTTCTGATCATCTATATTGGGACCATATAAGTTCACAAGATTTATATTTTCTAATAGCAAAGAACCTTGAATGATTACATATCTTCCAAATTTGTCTCCAATTACATTTTTCACTTGAAAAGGAACTGATTTATGTATGAGAGTCATAACTCCCCTGGCTCGGGATGAAAATGAAGAGGTGAATACACTTCCCTGCCATCTACTCCTAATTCTTTTAACATCCTCCTCTATCAGATGAGTTTCTTGTAAAAACACAATTCTTGAACCCATGTCCTTTATTTTATTCATAACTTGTTTAAGTTTTTTTAAATTTTGTAGACCTCTGCAATTCCATGAAGTTAAATTAAGATTAACACTTTGGTCCATGATCAATAGAGAGTTTGGGATTACCTTGCAGTGTAAACATGCTCATACAGAGAAGCAAAAACATGAGTGGTTGAACATTCATCCTACAAACTACACACAAACAAATTTCCCCTTCCCACACTTGTGGCAAACCCCCCAAAATCAAAAGAAAAATTCTGTCTCCCGATATAGCCATCGACCGTTCCACACCCACGGGGAACAGCCTAAGCCACTCCTTCTTCATCCTCCCAATCACCCTAACTCTACTGCTTTTAATGACGTAACATTAACTCTCCTCTGTAGTTTTCCAACTTAACTCCAAAATTTTTAACAACTTTGTACATCATAGTTTTTTTTTTTTGTTTGTTTTGTTTTTGTTTTGTTTTTTTAATATATAATACAATCTATATTTTGTAAACTTACTATTTACTTCAAGTCAGTCAGATGCCTGTGCAAATGCTTAATTATTCTACCTTATATTTTGTTCATGCTTAGCTCCCACCAGTCTCTTCTTCTTCTTTGATCTTCTTGATGAACTCCTGCGCCTCCTCTGGGGTCTTGAAGATGTGGGTTCTGCCCTCATACGTGGTCAGCAGTCTCGCAGGATAGATTACACCATGACGAATCCCAAGGTTGCGCAGCTCCTTACGTACGGGATCAAACTGCTTCCTCAATTGCTGGATTCCTGTGGCCAAATCTGGGTAGAACCGCACCTGCTGGTCCTGGTGTTTAATCTCTCCTTTTTTAGCACGTGCAGCGTTGAAGATCTTCATCCTGTCTCTGTTGCTAAGAAACTTCATAATTAAGGTCCTCGGCGGTCCCTTATCTCTCCGTGGGCCAATACGATGTGCTTTTTCCAGAACCACTGCTGATTGCAACTCCTCGCTGCCCAGCACCTCCGGAATCCACTTTTCCAGAAAGGAACATACGTCCCGACCTTCTGATTCCTCTGGAAGACCCACCAGCCTCAAATTATTCTGTCTCAACCGAGATTCCAAATCCAAAATATTATCTTCCAGAGATTTATTTTTTTTTTCCAAAGTGCGCACCTTTAATTGAAGACGGGTGACGTCATCTTCAGCACTAGCGAGACGGAGCTCCATCTGCGCCGTTCGTTCTACACAGTCACCCAATTCCTTTCTTATTCCTTCCAACGCTGTCATAATCCCATCAAATCTAGAGGAAAAGTCCGCTCTCATTGAACTCATGGCAGCCATCAGCGCATCTGCGCCTCCCCGCGCAGATATCGCACCGTTGCCAGCCTCCTCCGCCATATATGGAGTTTTGTTTGCTGCGTCACAGACCTGAAAGTCCGTTAATTTGGACTGTTTCGGCGGCTCGCTTTTACCTTTTCCTGGTTTTCCAGCCTTAGGCTTCGCCGACATATCCTCGCCCAAATGCTGAGATACGTTCTGTCCCAAATGAGAGAGTTATTTGCCGATTTTTTTTCTCCAGGAGCAGAGCAGAGCGAGACACGTCCGTCCTACGTGGCAGCCATAACCGGAAGTCCGGGTGAAATTATTTTTAGTCATAGAAGCAGCAAATGTGGTGGGGTGGGTATTTTATTTTCTCGAGATTTTATTCCACTTTCTTATGACATTGATGAGATAATTGCAGGCCACATTTTAAAAGTTCGAGCTGTTTTTGAGAATGTGAAAGTTGTTTTTATAAATGTGTATGCTCCAACCGTAGGCACAGAAAGATTGGCCTTTTTAAATATTTTAGATGACACGATCAAAAATTGCAGTAATGATGACTTTTTATTTGTGGGAGGTGATTTTAATTGTACAGAAAATCCTCTTATGGATAGGAATCACCCAGAGCCACATGCTGCATCCCAAAGAGTTTTAAAAGGTTTCATAGAAGCTCATGATCTGTGTGATGTGTGGAGAAATTTTCATGGCAAGGCTAGACAGTACACGTGGAGCCATAGAAAGGACAATATTTTGTCCTTAGCTAGACTGGATAGGGTTTACAGTTTTAAGCACCATTTTAGCATTTTTAAAAGTGCTTTTATAGTCCCTGTTGGCTTCACAGATCATTCCCTGGTTCAGTGTTGTGTTTTTATCAAGAATATAAAGTGCAGTAGTGCATACTGGCATTTTAACACGTCACTTTTATCGGATAACAGTTTTAAAACTGCTTTTATGTTTTTTTGGAGTAATTTTAAATTAACAAAATCAAATTTTAGTTCTTTGCAGCAGTGGTGGGATGTAGGGAAGAGCCAAATAAAGAATCTGTGCCTACAGTATACTCGCAATGTCTCTGGAGACTTGGCCAGGTCTGTCAGGGACCTGGAGAGAGAAGTAGTGGAGCTGCAGTCTTTGGCAGGCTCCACAGGAGAAAGAGGACATTTTGAGGCCCTCAATGGCAAAAAGTCTGTTCTAACTGACCTACTGGGTGTGGCTGCCAGGGGCGCTGTGGTACGCAGTAGGTTCCAGAACATCGCACTAATGGACGCTCCATCTCATTTTTTCTTTGGTCTGGAGAGGAAGAATGGTCAGAGGAGGATGATCCACTCTCTTAGCTCCGAGGACGGGCGGCCGATCCATGAGTCTGCGGAGATCCGTCGCTTTGCAGTTGCTTTCTACAAGGATCTCTTTAAGAAAGAATTTGTTGAGAATCCACACGCACTGAGTCATTTTTTGACGGACTTGCCAAAAGTGATGGCTGGCGTGAATGCGGAGCTGGAGAGCGGGATCACTCTGCAAGAACTGGCAGTGGCTGTCCAGTCTCTTCAGTGTGGAAAAGCCCCAGGGATAGATGGCCTACCAGCGGAGTTCTACAAGGCGTTCTGGTCTGAGATCTGTGAGGACTTGCTGGAAGTACTGTCTGACAGTCTGCGGAAGGGTCACCTGCCCCTAAGTTGTAGGAGAGCAGTCCTCACCCTCCTTCCAAAAAAAGGCGACTTGAAAGACATTAAGAACTGGCGTCCGGTGGCCCTCCTCTGTACTGACTACAAAATTCTCTCCAAAGTGTTGGCTACCAGACTGAGGAAGGCGATGGAGCAGGTCATCCATGTAGACCAGACCTACTGTGTACCTGGTAGGTTGGTTACAGACAACATTTTTTTAATTCGTGATGTTTTGGACCTCTCCAGCTCATTGGTCAAAGAACTTGGTCTTATTTCAATAGACTAAGAAAAGGCGTTTGACCGAGTTGAACATCCATACCTTTGGCAGACATTAGAGGCCTTTGGTTTCAGCTCAGGGTTCATCGCCATGATCCAGGCTTTGTATAGAGACATTGAGAGTATTCTTAAGATTAATGGTGGTTTGAGTGCTCCTTTCAAAGTTGAGAGGGGTGTCCGACAGGGCTGCCCCCTCTCAGGTATGCTGTACTCTCTTGCCATTGAGCCCCTCCTTTGTAAACTAAGGCAAGGCCTCACTGGTTTTAAAGTCCCCAACTCTGACTCTGTTTTTAAAGTGTCTGCCTATGCTGATGACGTTGTTGTTTTTACAAGAAATCAAAACGATGTAGACTACCTTTTAAGAACTGTTAATCTTTTTGGTGAGTGCTCCTCAGCGAGAGTGAATTGGGGTAAGAGTGAAGCTGTTGTGGTGGGGGGGAGACCACAAAAAATTGCCCTACCTGGTGGCCTCTCGTGGACACAAGGTGGTTTTAAATATCTTGGTGTGTTTTTAGGAAATCAGACTTTTACTGAGAAAAATTGGGAGTGTTTTTTAGAAAAAACTGAAGGAAGACTAAAAAAATGGAAATGGATTCTGCCAAACTTGTCCTTCAGAGGTCGTGTTTTAATTATCAACAACTTGATTGCTTCAATACTGTGGCATCAACTGTCTTGTCTGGACCCTCCACCCAATTTGCTGGCCAGAGTGCAATCTATAGTCGTGGACTTTTTCTGGGACCGTCTTCACTGGGTTCCACAGAGTATCCTGTTTTTACCGAGGGAAGAAGGTGGTCAAGGGCTCATCCATCTGGCCAGCAGGGGGGCTGTCTTTCGCCTGCAGTTCATTCAGCGACTGCTGAGCGGCCCCCTTGACCTTGTGTGGAGACCTATTGCCAGGGCTGTCCTGGCTCGCTGTGGAGGGCTTGGACTAGAGGAGTCGCTGCTTTTAATGGATTTAAGGGGCCAAAAACTCCCAGAACTTCCCCAGTTTTACCAAAGTGCTTTTAAAATCTGGGGACTTTTTAAAAAGAACTCTCCCCAGGCTTCCTTGTCGCCTTTCTGGCTTTTAAAGGAACCACTTGTGTTCGGGACCCGTTTTGATGTGGGCAATGTTTTAGGACCTTCTGTTTTAAAAAAGTTTATTTTTGCAAAGGTTACAACGCTGGGACATTTGGTGAATTTATGTGGTCCTAACTTGGACAATGCTGTTGCCCTGTGCTCGGCTCTTGGCGTCTCTTCAGTCAGAGTTATAATGAACTTGTTGAAAGATTGGAGAGACTGCCTGTCTGCAGAAGAACACTCTGCTATTGTTTTACACTGCGAAAACTCTGTACAAACTGCTGATGAACCTTTTCCTTTTAGTATTTTATCTCCTGATTTTAAAGATGGCACTGGTGTGTTTTTAAACTCTGAGCACATTAACATTTGTGACTCTCCTGGTAAAAAAATGTATGGACTTTTGGTGAAAATTCTAAATGTGAATAAGTTAAAAGGTCGAGCTGATACACCATGGAGGAAACACTTGGGTCTGGGTCCTGAGGTGAGGCCTGCCTGGAGAGCACTCTATAAACCACCATTAACTAAGAAGGTTGGAGACCTACAATGGCGAGTTTTACATGGTGCTGTGGCTGTAAATGCTTTTATCTCTCTTTTAAACCCAAATGTTGTTGAGGTTTGTCCATTTTGTCCTCAGAAAGAAACTGTGTTCCATTGTTTTCTGGACTGTAACAGACTGCAATTGTTGTTTGTTTTTTTGGGGAAGCTGTTTTATCTGTTTGGAGAAGTCTTTTCCCAGCAGATTTTTATCTTGGGCTTTCCATATAGACAGAGGACTAAGAAAAAGAGTGAACTCTTAAATTTCATCCTGGGTCAGGCTAAAATGGCTATTTATGTTAGTAGGAAAAGAAAAATTGAACAACTGCTGGATTGTAATGTAAAAGACATGCTGGTTGGCATGATTAAGGCTCGAATAGTGATTGATTACAATTACTATCATCTGATGCAGAATGTTGAAACCTTTGAGGCTATGTGGTGCTTTAAGCACATCCTGTGTTGTGTTAAGGAGGGGAAAATTATCTATGGTATAATCCTGATGTAAGAAGCAAGTTTTTTGTTTTAGTTTTCCTTGTTTGGTTACTTGTGTCTTTGATTTCTTGTCAGTGAGACATTTTTCTTTTCCATTGCTTCTTTTAGTTGTTGTGTTTTTCTGTTGAATTTGTGACAATAAAGGTGTGTTGAAAAATCAAAAAAATCTCTCTCTCTCTCTCTCGTGCGCATGCGTGGGCGTTTGTGGGAGCAGGGGTGTGGAGTGGTGTCGAGTGAGTACTTTAAACTTTGTTTTTTCTAACTTTTCTCTATCGTGTGTGTTGGAGGTGTGTGTGTTTAATATAGTGGGTTGAGTGTGTGTGTGTGCTGGGGTGTGAGTGTTGGTGTGTGTGTGTCGGGGAACGGTAGCTTCTGCTGCCTGTTTTTCCCGGCCGGCCATCATGCCGGTGATTGATGGTGGTGTGGAGTTTGAGCGCTTAACCCGGCGTCATGGCGTGAGAATCCTCCCGACAGTTCCCTGTTCTGTGGAGGAGGCCAGCCTCGCTGTAGGACAGGTGGTTGGGCATGGCAGCATAAAATCAGCATCGAGGATGAACAGCGCAATTGTGATCTTTCTGGATTCGACTGAAAAAGCTGATCAGGTGGTGGCACAGGGAGTGGTCATAGGTGACACTTTTACTCCCGTTTTACCGCTGGCGAACCCGTCTAGGAGGATCACCATCTCAAACGCTCCTCCTTTCGTTAAAAATGATCAGCTGATTAGAGAGTTGTCCCGTTTTGGCCAGGTTGTGTCCCCTATCAGAATGGTCTCTCTGGGTAGTAAATCACCCCTGCTGAAGCATGTTGTATGTCACAGGAGGCAGTGTTTCATGGTGTTGAAAGACAGCTCTGCTGAACTGAACGCGTCTTTTAATTTCAGGATTGACGGCTTTAGCTACTTGGTGTTTGCAACATCTGAAACCATGAAGTGTTTTGCGTGTGGCGCAGAAGGCCATCTTATTAGGTCATGTCCTGAAAAGGCGAACACAAAGAGCACTGGCGGTAAGAAAGGTGACGCCGCTGTTTCTGGTGGTCCGGAGGGTAGCGCTACATGTGGTGCGGCGGATGCCGCTGCGGCGCCCGCTTCTGCTGGGGCGGTCGCGGCCGCGTCCGCTTCTACTTCTGCGGGGGCGTCCGCGTCCGCATCCGCGTCCGCATCCGCTTGTGCTGGGGCGGCCGCGGCCGCCTCTGCTGGGGTGGCCGCGGCGGGCGCGGTAGTTGCCCCCCCAAACAGTGATGGTGGGGAATTTCTGTCTGGCGGCAGCTCTGATCATTGTGACGAGCCTGTCGCCCGGGGTAAAGAGGTGGAGGGTGTAAGTAAAAGTGCAGTTACACAAAGGAACGTGAATGAACAGACTTTGCAGGCGGGGGAGGAGCGGTTTGAGGCTGTAGCGGACACACAGAGCAAACACTGCATGACAAACGTTGCAGTTCATGAAGAAATGCAGGAATGTAGTTTTGTTGAAGAGGATCCTTTTAAAGCTGCACAAAAAAGGAAAAGTGCTGAAAACTTGCAGAGCTCTGCTAAATCTAGTAGGGTTGGGAATTTAGATTTACTGAATGAGAGCGCTTCTGACGAAAGTGGAGATGAGTCTGAACTGATGCAGACGCAGACGCAGGAGGAGCAAAGCTCCTATTGTTTTACTAAAATTAGGCAATTTCTCCAGGTGACTAAGGGGAGCAGAGCTGTGAAAGTGGAAAATTACTTTCCAGATCTGGAGTTATTCGTGGCATCAGCTCGCAAATTTATGAAACTGAATGATGGGAATGAGACTTTCACTGATCAGGAAATTTATCGTTTAAAGAAACTGGTTGCTAAACTGAAATCGCAAATTACTAACAGTCATGTTGACTCTTAGTTTGTTTCTTCCCTTTTATGCTATGTGTGTGTTTTTTTACTGTACCCTATTTTTATCCTTTTTAATGCCCCACCTTAGAATTGGCACTCTCAATATTAATGGGGCCAGGGATGATGTAAAAAGGGCCTCTTTATACAAGCTTTTTAATTTAAAGAAACTTGACGTGCTGATGCTCCAGGAGACTCACAGCACTGTAGACATTGAGAGCCATTGGAGAAAAGAGTGGGATGGCTGCATTTTTTTTAGCCACAAATCCAGTAGCAGTGGGGGGGGTGGCTGTACTTTTCTCTAGGGGTTGTGTGCCTGTCTCTTATGAGGTAGAAGAGGTGGTGAGAGGCCATTTCCTCTTATTAAAGGTACAGTTTGAAAACGTGAACTTCGTTTTTATAAACGTGTATGTGCCAACACAGCGAGCAGAGAGGATCAGGGTCTTTGACATGCTTTCGGATACGGTTAGGTCCTGTGATCCAAATAGTTTTTTATTTCTGGGGGGTGATTTTAACTGTACATTAAACCACAGACTAGACAGGAACCATCAGGAGCCTCACCCTGCTTCTGCCAATAGGCTGAGAGAACTGGTGAAAACACATGAAATGGCCGATGTGTGGAGATCACATCATGGGGACCAGAGGCAGTACACCTGGAGCCATGTCAAAGATAACCTTTTATCTATGGCTAGGTTAGACCGTTTTTATGGTTTTAAACATCAAATGAGTGTTTTTAAAAATAGTTGTATCTGTCCTGTTGGTTTCACTGATCATTGCCTGCTGTTTTGTTCTGTGTTTATTGAAAATGTAAGGTGTAAGAGTGCTTTTTGGCATTTTAACAATACACTTTTAAATGATGTGTTTTTTAAAGAGGTTTTTCATGATGTATGGAAGTCACACAGGGAACAAAAACCCTCTTTTAGTTCTCTCCAATTGTGGTGGGATTTTGGTAAGGCCCAGATAAAACAACTCTGCCAACAGTACACTCAAAATGTCACTCGTAGCTTGACCCAATCCTTGAAAGTTCTGGAGACTGAGGTGGTAGAACTAGAGGAGTTGCTCAGTTCTACAGGAAAACAGGAGCACTTAGAGGCTCTCAAGTCAAAAAGGTCAGCCTTGCCTAGCTTGCTAGGGGTCACCGCACAGGGTGCTCTGGTCCGCTCACGCTACATGGATGTAGCTCTGATGGACTCGCCCTCCCAGTACTTTTTTGGACTGGAGGGGAAAAATGGACAGAGAAAGCTTATTCACTCCTTGTTGGGCGATGACGGGAGAACAATCTCCACAGCAGCAGAGATCAGGAAACACGCTGCTAGCTTTTACAGTGAATTGTTTAGAGCAGAGTGGAGGGAGGACACGTCATTGGGCCGGTTTTTCCTTGATGGTCTTCCAGTGCTCTCAGAGGACCTTGTTGCCGGCTTGGATGCTCCACTGTCTCTGTCTGAGCTGCATATGGCGCTAATGAGCCTCCAGAATGGAAAATCACCAGGCATAGATGGTCTCTCTGTGGACTTTTTTAAGGAATTCTGGCCCCTGCTTGGTCCAGACCTGCTGGAGGTTCTCCAAGATAGCTTGGAAAGGGGGACCCTACCCACGACCTGCAGGAGGGCCATCATCACACTGTTGCCGAAAAAGGGGGACCTCCAGAGCCTAAAGAACTGGAGGCCAGTCTCTCTGCTCTGCACAGACTATAACATTCTCTCAAAAGTTCTGGCCCGAAGACTGAGAAAGGTGATGAGCGAGCTCATTCATGTAGACCAGACTTACTGTGTGCCTGGCAGGCTGATTAGTGACAACGTCACTTTAATTCGGGATTTTTTGGAGGTCTCTGGTTCATTGGCGGTAGAAACTGGTTTGATTTCAATTGACCAGGAAAAGGCGTTTGATCGGGTTGAACACCAATATTTATGGACAGTTTTAACAGCTTTTGGGTTCAGCCCAGGCTTCATAGCCAGGATACGGGTCTTGTACAGTGACATTGAGAGTGTGCTGAAGATAAATGGGGGCCTGTCTGCCCCTTTAAAAGTCCAGAGGGGGGTTCGGCAGGGCTGCCCTCTCTCAGGGATGCTGTACTCCCTCGCCATAGAGCCTTTGCTTCACTGCCTGAGAAGGGATCTATCAGGAGTTACTTTTCCTGGCTGTGACACCACGTTCAAGCTGTCGGCCTATGCAGATGATGTAGTCATTCTGCTAAATAAGCAGAGTGACATTGACGTTCTGGTTAGGAGTGTCAATCTTTTTGGCCAACTTTCCTCTGCAAAGATAAACTGGGGAAAAAGCGAGGCTCTGATGGTGGGGGAGAAACTAGAAAATCAGCTTACGCTGCCTGGTGGGTTGATTTGGAAAAAAGGAGGTTTTAAGTATCTTGGTGTCTTTATTGGAAATCAGCAGTTTGAGCAAAAAAATTGGGATGGGGTCATAGAGAAAATTAACGGGAGACTAAACAAGTGGAAGTGGCTAATGCCAAGAATATCTTTTAGAGGAAGAGTGCTCATTTTAAATAATCTTGTTTCCTCATCCCTGTGGCACCGCCTCATGTGCATGGACCCCCTGCTGGTTTGTTGTCCAAAATTCAGTCTGTTTTGGTGGACTTTTTTTGGGGGGGTGGACTCCACTGGGTTCCTCAAGCCCTGTTATTTCTTCCCAAAGAGGAGGGGGGGCAAGGAGTGATTCATTTAGCTAGTAGAGGTGCTGCTTTTAGACTGACTTTCATACAGAGACTGCTGACGGGCCCCCAGGACCTGGTATGGAGGCCTTTGGCCTGTGTTATTTTACAGAGAGTCCTTGGGCTTGGGCTAGACCTTCCTGTGTTTTTAATGGATTTTAAGAACTCTAATGCATTGTCTTTACCCAGTTTTTACCGCAGTCTCTTTTCAGTGTGGACTCTTTTTAAAAAACAAAGAGGGCCATGCGATTCCCTCTACTGGTTGTTGAGGGAGCCGCTGGTTTTTGGTGGTCGCCTTGGTGTCCTGCCGGGAGTTGGAAGGACCTTCCTTGATAGGCTGTGTTCCAGGAACGTTCTCACTCTGAAGCAAGTGGTGGAACTGGCTGGTCCTGGCCTCAACAACGCCTCAGCTTTAGCAGCTCATCTTGGTGTCAGGTCGAATCGTTTCATCGATGGTCTTCTTGCACACTGGAAACAGGAGCTTCATGGACTTGAGCACTCCCTACTCTTGGACTTTAGCAATGGCACGCTGCAGCCGGAAAGCACGGACCCCTTTCCCTCTCTCACGCTCTATATGGACTTTGACGTCGCTCCTTGCTCCTTACTGGCATTCTGTGCTCCCACTGGTGTGGACTTTGGAGGAGCCAGTGGTAAGGCACTCTACAGACTGGTGGTGATGGCACTCAACAAAGACCGATTGAACACCTGTGTGGACACTCCTTGGAGAGCCTATTTTAAACTAGGAAAAGGGCATCGGCCTGCCTGGAGGGCTCTTTATAAAGCCCCTCTCCCTAAGAGGCATGGAGACTTACAGTGGAGGGTCCTGCATGGTATTATAGCAGTCAATGCTTTTGTTTCTGTGATTAACAGCAGTGTCAGTGATCAGTGTGTTTTTTGTTCCTCTAGGGAGACTGTTTTTCATTGTTTTATTGAATGTCAGCGCCTGAGTGGCCTCTTTGAACTTCTCACAGAACTTTTTCATATTTTTAAGGAAGTTTTCTCTAAGCAGGTTTTCATTTGTGGTTTTATGTACAATCGTCGTTTTAAGCAGAAGTGTCAACTACTGAACTTTGTTTTAGGGCAGGCAAAGTTGGCTATCTATGTAAGCCGGAGAAGAAAACTTGAGAATGTTGAGAATGATGTTGATGTCAAAATTTTATTTGTGAGGCTACTTAAAGCCAGAATCAGGCTGGACTTTCAGTTTTTTATGGGGAATGGGGATGTGGAAGGTTTCAGGACCCTCTGGTCCCTGGAGAATGTCCTCTGTTCAGTTCATGATGGACAGCTTTTTTTTGGGCGTTTTTTTGGGGGATTAATTTTCTGTGTAACATAGCATGACATAGAAATTGTATTGACTGATGGACAAGTGTGTTTATTAAAGATCTTTTAAAAATCAAAATCTCTCTCTCTCTCGCTCGCTCTCTCTCTCTCTCTCTCTCTCTCTCTCTTTCGCACACACACACACACACACACACACACACACACACACACACACACTCACACATACACACACACACAACCATGGCCTAAACACAAGGTATCAGAGGATGATACTGACCAACAGTTACAGTCTAATGGTGACAGCGGAACACAAAATTATATCAGTGAAGTATTCCTGATTCAAACAATGCACAACAGCAGCAATCACAAACCTGTACAGGTGGCTGGAAAGCACTACAAAGAGCATGTTTTACCTTTTTAGAAGTCCTTTCTTCTGGCCTTCATTAAAGAAAAATCTTTCATTACATCCTTTAAGTCCATCTCACAAATAACGTAATAACTCTATGAACATCAATGTGAGGTTACACAGTAGCATGCTTGATCCAGTGTACTTTTTACCAAGCTCTGAGTCCACTGTCCCATGCACAGCTGTCTGATGTAAGCAATGATAGCCTTTCCCAGCGATCTGGCTTTTATTGTGCTGGTCCCCATCTCTCAACTTGTCTTCTCCACTGTCCTGCTCTCTTTTGGCAGGATCTGGCTGTGCCTGGTCTTCTCCTCCAGGTCAGTGCTATAATGGCCCACCTGTCTCCTTGGTGCAGTAATTAGCAGCTCCACCTCCACTTGATGCTCCAGCTCAGAAAAATCCTATACGCTTCGGGATTTTTTGAGCAATTTGTTTTTCCTAAGCTGTTTTCCTCTCAATAATTTTATGAGCACCTCTCTCAAACTTCTTTTTTCTGGATATTTTGACCTAGCTAATTACTTCTTACTTCTCACTGGTGCTTGCATAGTCACATGTCAAAATAATTCCTCTGATAGACTATTGTTACGTGGTACCCACGTAGAGCACTTGTAAATTGGACCAATCAACAGCCACACATAAATATCAGGTGATGGTCATAGAATTTGACCAATTAAAGATATACTCCAGTGGCTCTAAAAGCACCTCAAAAACCAATGTGTATTGCCCAAAATAGTATATTGTGGCTTTTTATACACAAAAAAAACTTTCATTTCCTTAGACTTGCTTGGAAAGAGCTTTTACGTCTTTCATCTACCTAAGTATGTGTGGATCTATGAATATTCTAATTAGCTCCATCATACTCCCACCCACCAGTAGCTGGAAGAAGACGAGGATGCCAAGAGGGGCGATCCGACTTGAGGAAGTAAGGTTTCCAGATGTGAACCTGCAGAAGGATCATTCTCAGTGGAGCGGAGAGACGCTGCCCGGCCCCACGTGGAAGCTGGAGGGCTCCACGCCAGTATCTGATTACCTACTCACTGCAGATCGACTCGCTGGGGACCGACAAGCAGTTTGCCTCGGTCTGAGGTGAGCCAGGGAGAGCACTCCAAAGGAAGAAGGCTGCGAGACCTCAGTTTGAGCTGCTCCGAGGCAAACTGCTCTCCGGCCCTCAGCGAAGCAATCTGCAGTGAGTGGGTAACCAGAGACCGCTCCTTCAGGGGAAGAAAGAAGAGCTGAGGAGCACTTGCTTGCTCTCCCTGGCTCTCCCCAGCCTCCTTCAGAGCAAGCCGGCTGGCGGGGCACACCAGCGGGTGCTCCCAGCGAGGCGAGGGGAACCCTTCAACCGGGCAGCGACTCTTTGCTCCACCGAGAATGATCCTTCCGCAGGTTCACCTACGACGATACTCGCCCCTGCTGTTTCGCCACATACATCAAGGCCATCTCCCCCAGCATGCAGGGTAATGTAGGCTACAAACCTGTGTCCGCTCTCTGGTATTTTAGCAGGGACACTGAGGTTTTTCCAAATAAAATTAATCATTGCTGTTGTACATATTTTCTTGTCTGTGGGTAAGATATGTAATTTAAAAGAGGATTTCTTGCTCACACAGCCAAAAACTGAACATGTATAATCTGCCATCTTTCCTAGCTTGGAAAAGTTCCTACTGCTCCTGGCCTCTTTTTTTTTGGTCCTCAGCTCCACTCTCTTCCCCCGAGGCCGTCTGTAGCCATGCCCAGTGCTTAGCCTGATTGGTTATAACATTAACCAATCAGGCTAAGCAGAAATGCTTACGTAGCTAGAAATGCTCTGTCCAAAGTCGCGCGTTTGTCGGGAGGGGCGGAGCTTAAGTGACAATAGCAAAAAAAAAAAAAAATCTGAGACATTTCAATGATTTTGCTCTTGATATGTCTTGTAAGTCTCAAAAAACATGTTACAGATGTGTTAACAACAGAAAAACTTGATTTTTGCCGGAGTGTCACTTTAACAACGTGATAATTGGCTCATGATAGGCCCTGATCTTCACTGACCCCTGGGCTTCAGCCCAGCCTAGCCTGTGCATTAACGTGGCTTTGGTGCTCAGTGGAGAACTTCCTCTTCTCCTCCAAGGAGAGGGCCTGCCAGGCTATCCACGGGGTAGGTCTACTGTATATTGTCATATCCGGCTCTAGGGAGCCGGGCAATCAGAGCCAGGGGCAAGCCAGTGAGTCGTGATATTTTATTCAGGGTAAAGGGGAAGGGATGAGAGCACAGATACTCATGCAGACATACACTCACAGGTTGCACAGCGCAGAGGTAAGCAGCTCGTACCGGACGTGGGGGTAACAAGACGTACATACTCACAGCGGGATACAAACACAGGAATGCTGCAAGAGGAGTATAAGCTGACACCAGACGAAGGGGCTTCAGCTTAGCAATGTGTTTATGTCGCAGCCCCGAGTCATCGAGGCTGCTCCTATTTATCCTCATTGGCAGCGCCCCAGCTGATGAAGACTAATTGGCCCCAGCCGTCCATAATGCTGCCAGCTGGGGGCCAGCTGAGACGCTGCTCAATGGGAAGCAGGGATGAGGGAAAACATGGGCTGAGTGCCGAGACGGCATCTCAACCCATGGTGACAGATCCCCTCCCTCAAGGTCGGGCTCCTGAACGACCAGGAACATCCCAGCCCCCCCCCCCCCCCCCCACCTAGGGTGGGAGGAAGGAAGGCGGACCGGAGGGGAAGAAGCCAAGGGAAGGACAACACCAATGGGGCAATGTAGGGTAGCGGGAAAGAAAAACCCAAATACAATACTGACAAAACAGAATAATTAACCCAGGTACAGATGGGGAGAAGAACTGGGTCAGCACGCCGGTTACATACTACCCAGAGAGTACCAACCATGCGTGACCCAGAGCAAGGAAAAAAGAACCACCAAAAAGGTACAGGGCAAAAAATGCTGAGTACGGTTAAATAAAGGGGAACCTATACACAGCGCTAATTTAAGTACATACACACACAGTCACCAAGAAAAGTGAGGGTGACTGGAACAAATGACAATTATAGAGCATGGTGTTACAGAAAACAAGGCACATGACTCTATAATGAACCAACAGGACAAAAAAGAAATACTGAGTGCAGGCAAAGAAAAACCCACACACACAAATATATAAATACCCAGTCACCTAAAGAAATGAAAGTGACTGGAATAAATGGATAACTGCAGAGCATGGTGTTACGGAAAACAAAACATAACTCTACAATACAAAAAACGAGGCTAAAAACATGGCACAAAAAGTAAAATGCTGAGCATGAGCGATGGAAAACACAGCACTATAAAAACGAATCCACCAACAGGACAAAATATTACACCCGAGTGACCTTCACAAAGATAAAAGAAAAAGTGACACCCGAGGAACATGGCAGGCAGAGTCCACAAATAGCCGAGATGGCTCCGGAGATCTCCCCGCCCATCGTCCAGCTGGCGAATCAGGGAAAGAGAAGTGTTCGGACGGCGAACTCTGGACCCAGATCCCAGGAATCCAGTCCACCGGCAGCCGAACCAGGCTGCCCAGAGGGAAACAGACCAGTGGGGGGAACCAGATCACCGAACCAAAAGTTCTGTGGGTCGGGTCGTCGACCCGCATCACTCAACCACCAGGACCGTTGAGACGGGCGAAGGATCAGAGCGGATCCCGGTGGAAGAGGCTCAGGGGAGAGCCGATGACGAGGGCGGCGGGCGTTAGGCCGCAGGAAAACGGCCACCTCCTCACCGGACCTGGACAATACTGGGGCAGCACCCACGTCGGACCCCGATCGGGCCTCAGGCGAACCCACGTTGGACCCCGACTGGGTCTCGGGCGAACCCACGTTGAATACTGCACCAGAACCGACCTCCAACGTTGAACCCGGACCCTCCAGCACCACGAGGAACAGCAAGTCCTTGCCGGTGACCCTGGAAGAAGGCTCAGAAGAGAAAACAGAACCGGGATCAGGATCACCGGCAGCGCCAGAACCCGGCGAGACGAGCTCAGACGCAGCGGACGGCTGCACCCGGCTCGTCTCCCCTGGAGATAGGCTGAAGTGCTCGGGGATAAAAAGAGAGAAAAGAAAGGAGAGCACTCGCCTGATCTCGGGTTCTGACGCCGTCCAGGACTGCGAAGATCCAGGATCCGTCGTCAGGAGGTCGTTGTCAGGCTCCCATCTAGCCGCGTCGGGCCCCGCAGCCAGCACGATGGTCAGCGCAGCTTGAGATCCCTCCAGCTCAGGTAACCCCGCCGACGATCCACTCGGCGTGAAGCCAGAAGAATCTCGTCCCGCCGGACCGAACCGCTCCTCCGTGGAGACCCGGGGACGCTCAGTCGTCGGCGTAGACTCCACGCAGCAGTCAGTCCCCCTCCTCCGTCCGCAATGTAGCTGCGGAACCACAGGCCCTCTCCATATCCCACCACGCTGACCCGGAGCCGGGGACCGCTCGGCGGAGAGAGACACAGAGGATGCGGAATTAGGAATACAAGTTACAGCAGGTGGGGAGAGTTCAGGGAGCTGCGAACCCTGAACTTCTCCTCCAGGGATGTGACAGAGCAAATCATTAAGCAGGTGTGAAAAAACAATGACTTGCCTGCCCCCTGGAGGTTGAGTATCGCCTGCTGTAGTGGAATCTGCTTCTTCCTCTCCCCGCCCGGCGATAACGGAGGACCCCCCGGGAATTCGTCTGAGGGTCGCTCGCGTTGTCTCCAGCAGAGAGCTCACCAGGCCGGGATTCCAGGCACACACAGCGGTCAGGAAGCGCGTCGAGGAGGAGGGGGAAACAGCCGGGGTGAGCCAGCCCGAATGTCCAGGAATGACAGCGGGGAAACGAGGCTCAGGGGACGAGGCTGTAGAATCTCCACACTGACGAGGCGAAGGGATGACAGCTGCGTGGGAGGAACGGTCCTGACGATGACCCAGAACTGGATCCGGACGAGGTTCGTGCAGAGGTGACTCGGCGATGTGATGACGACTACTCCCAGGGGACGAAGCGAGGGGGAAACCCAGGATTCGCCGCTCCAGATCGGAGATCGAGACGAGGAAGGCGTCGAGCACGGGAAAGCTTCGTAGCCCTGAAGTCCTCACCATCAATCTCACTGCCGCCGCCACATGCCTGAAGGTGGTGACAGGAAACACAGTAGAGCTCGCGACAGCCACTCGACCCCGGACATAACTGCTGTCAGCTGCGGCTCCTTGAAGGGAATCCCGAGTGACGTGGCGCAGGTCGGGGGAAGTCCTCTGGTTGGCGCGAACTCCCGGACTGGAATAGCGGCAGGAACGGGACTCCGAAGCGGGGAAAGACGTCGCCCACTTCGACTCCCTGCCGGGATTTCCATCCACCCCGTGGAGCTTCTCTCGCTGTGTACCTGCAGCGTCTATCCTGGCACTGTCCTCCAGATGGTACAGAGAGTGAGGGTGACAGTCCAGGAGTTCCTCAGCACGGCCCGGATGCCAGTCTCGCGTTGGAGGCGTCGTGCAAGGTGAAGAACGTCCCGTCGACAGCCTCCAAGATGGACCTCAGCTCGTCGCCCTGGCGCCGGAAGTGACTCCTGGGAAACGGCATGCTAGCAGCGCTGACACCCGGACAGAAAGGTACATTTCCACGACGACTCACGGCCGCCGGTAACTCTTCTGGCTGCGACATACTGTCATATCCGGCTCTAGGGAGCCGGGCAATCAGAGCCAGGGGCAAGCCAGTGAGTCGTGATATTTTATTCAGGGTAAAGGGGAAGGGATGAGAGCACAGATACTCATGCAGACGTACACTCACAGGTTGCACAGCGCAGAGGTAAGCAGCTCGTACCGGACGTGGGGGTAACAAGACGTACATACTCACAGCGGGATACAAACACAGGAATGCTGCAAGAGGAGTATAAGCTGACACCAGACGAAGGGGCTTCAGCTTAGCAATGTGTTTATGTCGCAGCCCCGAGTCATCGAGGCTGCTCCTATTTATCCTCATTGGCAGCGCCCCAGCTGATGAAGACTAATTGGCCCCAACCGTCCATAATGCTGCCAGCTGGGGGCCAGCTGAGACGCTGCTCAATGGGAAGCAGGGATGAGGGAAAACATGGGCTGAGTGCCGAGACGGCATCTCAACCCATGGTGACATATATCAGGTCTGTTAATACCATGATAACCTCACAGAACAGCAAATCCAAACAAGGCATTTCAACAAGGCGTCCACACTTTTTGTAGGAGAGGATATCTCCTTTGCAGTTTGACTTTGGGCTGTTTGGTTTTGCTATAATGTCACAAATATCCATCACAATGCGTTAAAATAAAACGGAAACACCCAAAAAGCTGAATAAGCCCTTTAAGTAAATTTTAAATCATTCCATAAAATAGCAATCAAGAGGTGTTTCCAGACAGCTACTAAGTTACAAGACAAACTTTAAGAAGGACTTGATTTGAATTCACCATCCTTTTTATCATCTGTTTAAATGTGTATGGTGTTTTAAACTGCTGCACTTTTTTGTTTGTTTGAACAGGCTCTTTTTTTTTCTCTGAACATGGCGGGTGTTAGCATAACCTACATTCTGTGAAGCAAAAATAAACACCCATGCTCCTCTGCGTGACCACAAAGTTCTCTGGTTCATGACTGATGATACAATAGGCTCAGAACAATTAAACCCCAGGGCAACAACCAGCCAACCAGACACGTAGACACAGACAAGCAGATATTCTGGGATGAAACAGGAGACACAGTGACTTCACTGTCCCAGAGCCTTTGAGTTGACAGTCGACTCACTCAGAGCGATTATGCTGATAAAGCCAGCAGGTTCTGTATCGTGACAGAAAACTGTTATTTCTTCAAAAGGACTGAAAACAGGGACAGAGAGAGAGACTGCACTGACACACAAAAGATACATTCAGAGAAACAAGCGAGGAGCATGCTGTGGTGACGGTTTAATCTGACAGAAACACTTGACTCACTTTCTGGATCCAAAGCAGAAGTAGCAGCAAACTGTGACATAAAGGAGACGCTAGCAGCTCTGGGAGTGCTTGCTCAGACACTGCAGCGCTTTGAGCAAAGGTTAATGTCTATTATGACAATAGCACATGGGGGGGGGGGGGGGGTCCATGTTTTCCACAATTGGTTTCTGTTTTACTTTGCAGCTTGACATTAACACCGGACCACCAGCCAAATGCAGCTGGAATTAAACAGCGGCCTGCAAGGTTGGATTAAGGAGGGTGGAGACCCCTGGACAAGAGAGAAATTTTGGAACCCCCTAGAACTGAAAATAGTGGATACTGGCTACACACGCACTACACATATCAATCTGAAGGTGATCAAGAGCTACATAGAGTAAACAACTCAAACACAGTCTTTATTTTAAAATGAGATGGATAAATAATGGAACGATAATGGATAATTTTTTTTTTATTTTGTCACATTTTGTCTTAGCTTTGTTCTGAATTGTAATCGCTCTTGTTTTGTTTTTCTTTTGAATTCTTGGATGGAATATGGGTGGGCAATATAAGCTGCGGCTTCAGCCATCACCCATTTCGGATAACTTATGTTGTACTGTATAATCAGAGGAGTTATTGTCTAATTTGACCTTGTTGGATTTTCTTCCCCCTTTGTTATATTATTCTGTTTCTTTTAATCTGTGCTTTAAATCTATCCAAAATAAAGATTGATTGATTGATTGATTGATTGATTGATTGATTGATTGATTGATTAAATAATAATGGAGCAGTATGCAGAGTGGCTAATGGTAAGCCTGTGCTTTAACCTGGTCCTGGTGGCCTGTAGTTCAATCACTCTAGTTAGCCACTTTACCAGTTGGAATGTTTTTTTGCAATAGCTGTCTCAAAAGACAACTGAAGATGAGGGGTCAGCAATGTCTGTACGAAAAAAAAGAAAGATTGTTTTTAACAAAAGAAATCTGCATGCAGCCACAAATCACATTTTAGCCTTGAAATACAATATATTGTACATTTGCACTTTTATCCCATAAATTTGTGATTTTTTTTCTCTTAAATTTATAACTTTGTTCTTATAAGAACAATTTTACACATTTGGAAAGAAAATCTAAAGTTTTTGGAGCTTTCCCCCTATAAATTGTACATTTTTATTACCTTTGCCAAGGAGGTAATACAGGATGGTTTGTTTGTTAGCAGAATTATGTAAAAACTACTGAATTTTGATGAAATTTTCACCAGAGGTATCCCTTGGCCTAAGGATGAATCCATTAGACTTCGGGGGTGATCCGAGACTGCATACCACCACCAAAGTCCTTGTTTGCTTGTGTGCAGGAGGATTACACAAAAAGTACTTGATGCATTTTTATGAAATTTTTGGCAGAGGTGGCCCTTAGCCTATAGTTGAACCTATTCAATAACCCATGAGTGCATACCGCTGCCAAGGCTTTATCTTCTTGTGATGTGTTAGAAGGATTATGGAAAAATTACTGTATGGATTTTAATGAAATTTTCACCAGTGTCCCTTAGGCTACGGGTGAACCCATTAGATTTTGGACATAATCCATGAGTGCATACCTCTGCCAAGGCCCTATGTTGCAATGTACGGAGGAACAGAAATATGGACAGCTGGACAAACAGACAGACAAAGGGAGGAAGGGAAGGTGGGACCGATGCAGCCTTGGTAGAGGTATGCACTCGCTGAGTGCCCTCTAATTTTCTATACCTCTGTTTTTCAAATGGGTTCCCTGGAACCATGGGAAATTGTCTAAATTCACTTCTTAATTGGTCAAAAAAAATGCAAACCATCCATCCATCCATCCATCTTCTTCCGCTTAATTCTTTTTGGGTCGCGGGGGGGCTGGAGCCTATCCCAGCATCTTTGGGCGAGAGGCAGGGTACACCCTGGACAGATCGCCAGTCCATCGCAGGGCCAACACAGAGAGACAGACAACCATTCACTCTCACAGTCATACCTAAGGACAATTTAGAGTCCCCAGTTTTGATGCCACTTAACCAAACTTGCATGTTTTTTTGGCATGTGGGAGGAAACCGGAGAAATTCCGTAGTAAACTCACGCAGACACAGGGAGAACAAGCAAACTCCACACAGATCACTGTTGGTCGGAGGCTGGGATCGAACCCAGGATCCCCCGGCCAAGGGTGAGTTGCTGTGCTGCTGCAGTGCTAACCACTCCGCCACCGCGCTGCCAATAACTGCAAATTACTTGCAATTTTTTGGACCAATTAAGAAGGTAATTCAAACAGTTTCCCACAGAACCCTGAATGTTCCAGGGAACTCTGGTTGAAAAACATTGCGTTACACTTTTGTCTCAGAAATTTGTCTCATTAATGAGTTTAACGAGCACACGCTAGTACTTTAGTGTCTGGCTACCAATTTAGGGAACCATAATATAAAAGGGCCCATGCAAGAAAAAAGATACACATCAAACAAAATATTTAAAGACAATTTTATTGAGTAAATAAAAATAATTGAGCTTCCATGAAGCTTCAGCTTTAGCGGAACAGAAGAGTAAGAAATGTGGACTGTATAATGGTATTGGTATCCCTTTGTCACTTTCATGTAAACATAAAAACGAAAAACTGTTTCCACAACAAAAACCACTCAGAGAAACAGGAGCAGTGTCTCTCTAACTGTGTTGCTGAATTCCAAAAATGTTTACTAAACATATACTAAAAGACAGTAAATAAATAAATAAATAATCATTATCATCATCATCAGTATTTATTTTTAACAGGACACAATCCTTCAGTTGGGGTGGGTCCTGCTTGACTGCACTTCTCAAAGTCCCACTCCAGTGGTTCCTGTCCACTGGTTCAACCTGGGCCAGTTGTAGCTTGACCCGGTCCATACGGACACCCTCTAGCCATGTCTTCTTTGGTCTTCCTCTTCCTTGACCTCTGCTGCTACCAGGATCGACCTCCATGACTTTCTTAATCCAGCCAACACTCCTCTCCACATAGCCGAACCAACGCAAACAGCATGTGCAGAGCATATCCTTGAGGTCATCCAGCTACAACCTAACCAGGAGCGCTTGCAAGCTGACCTCATCCTCAGTGGAGACGCCACACATCCAGCAGATCATGGCCCTGTCATTCCGCTAAGTTAAGACAGGTGGCAGTCATGGTCCATGTCTCATTGACATGCAGCAACACACTCCTCATGCAAGGGTTGTAGATACGGCCTTTAGAGGTTGGTGGGAGCCAGCGGGTCTCGAGTATTGGGAGCACTTGCCTTCACTTCTTCCAGGCAGCCTGGCATCTTGTGATGGTGGCAAGCTCAGATCCGCCACCAGTAGAGAGCATGTCACCCAGGTAGCAGAAAGATGCCACCACTTCCAGCTTGTCATCACCAACAACCAACTGTGTCATAGGTCGAACAGCAATTGGCCTGGCCTCCCCACGACAGCGCTTATATCGGAAATCTTTGCTATATGCCCGGCCACCAAAGAGTCCACTGCACCTCTTGTGCACCCATCTTGAGTAACCACTGCAAAAGACGGAGCCATGGCAAGTGCCGCTGAGACACACAGCACATGGATACTTGCCGGACTTCTGGAGAGCATCCAGGCCTGAGCCGGGGATCATGATCTTAGTCTTTCCCATGTTTCCACGGAGTCCTTTGGCCTCCATGCCAATCTTCCAATGGACTAGCTTCACAAGCATCTCCTCCAGCATCTCTGCCATGATGACCAGGTCATCAGCATACAGGAAATAAATAAATAAATAAATAGATGAGCATAACTAGCTTGCTTAAAATGATATAAATATGAGTAAAGTAAGCACAATACTGCAGATAGCATAAATAGCAAGTAGGTTATTGTTTGTTTAATAGTCTTATCACGGCAGGAAAGAAGTTGTTCTTCAACCTGAATGCTCGAATGCTCCTATATCTCCCTCCTGATGGCATCAGAGAGAAGAGACTGTGAGAGGGGTCCCCTAGGATGCAGCGCCCTCTGCGTTTGCATCTGTGGCCATAGATATCGGTCAATGATTGTAGCTGGGTACCAACAATCCTCTTGGCCGTCCTGATGATTCTGCTCAGTCTCTGTTTCTCCACTGCTCTGCTGTTCCTGTACCAGGAAGTGATGCAGTATGTGAGGACCCTTTCAATAGTGCCACGATAGAACAGTGTCATGGCTGGCTCGGACAGGCCTGCTGTCTTCAGTCTCAGGAGACAGTGAAGGCACTACTGTGCCTTTTGACCACACCTGTGGTGTTGTCTGTGAAGGTTAGGTCGTCACTCAAATGAAGTCCAAGGAATTTGGTGATCTGGATTCTCTCAACAGCCAAACTACAAGTAATTAGTGGAGGGTGGTGCTTTGTGGACAATAATGGCCCTTATTTTCTGTTATGGCTTTAATAATGTAAGTAATGATTTTCATGTTTGTAAAATATTTCTTTTTCTCAAAGTTTTTAATGTCTGTGTTGAAATTATGGTGATTTATAGTAGGAATTTTATTGATTTTAACTTGTTTATTAATTTTAACTTGTTACCAAGTGTTGAACTGTAAGTAGGTAAGCTGCAAAGTTGAATCCATTCCTCATTTTTTTCAGGGGCCTCACAAAATACGGGCAGCCTACTCACACGAGTAGGCTGCCTGTTGCAACAGCCTTTTTTTTTTATCTTCCTTCTTCTTTCTACACCTTTCACTCTGTATATATATCACGGACGCACGGATCGCCCCGGGGGTCTCCCGGGTCGGCGGACGGAGCCACAGTTTGCAGCGGGAGACGCTACAGCGGGGAGGAGCTAGTGCTAGCTAGCACTTGGCCGCCGCCCGGTGCTAATGGGAAACTCGACATACCGGGAGCTGTAGCGAAAACGACGCGGGTGCCGGGCTGGAGTTTAGGCGGCATGCAAGAAATATAAGACAGAATAATAAAGAGTGATGGCAAGAACCAAGCAGACCGCCCGTAAAATCTACTGGAGGAAGAAGCCCACCAGGAGACAGCTAGCCACCAGGGCTGCTTGGAGAGGCGCTCCGGCCACCGGCAGAGTGAAGAGGCCTCGCCGTCACAGGCCCGTGGCTCTGAGAGAGATCCGTCGCTGCCAGAAATCCACGGAGCTGCTCATCCGTAAGCTGCCCGTCCAGCGCCTGGTGAGGGAGATCGCTCAGGACTTCAAGACCGTCCTGCGTTTCCTGAGCTTCGCCGTCATGGCTCTGCAGGAGACCAGCGAGGCCCACCTGGTGGTCTCTTCTTCGCTAAGGGGGTCACCATCATGCCCAAAGACTTCCAGCTGGCCCGCCGCATCCGCGAAGAGAGAGCTTAGACTTTCTGCCGCACATTCACCAACCAACCATAATGCTCTGCACTGTGTGTCTATATATATACATTTATAGTAATATGGACATATGTTTACTGGATGTTGTTTTTTCTTGCCTTCTGATTGTTGCTCTGAGTGTTGCTATCCCTGTGCTGTTGCAATCCTGGAATTTCCCCATTGTGGGACTAATAAAGGCTTATCTTATCTTATCTTATCTTAAATACAGCTGAGGGCCTGATTGGCCTTCTGTAATTTGTTAATTTTGGTACTGAAAGTACAATCCCTGAAGCTATTAAAAGTCATGTGGTGTAAATAATGAAACATCCATTAACACATACAGTACATGCCATATTCTCAACCTCTTATCAAATTCAGGATGGGGTGGAATTACAGCCGATGCCCGTTTGTCTCTTGTCTTGTCCTGAAGCGAGAATTTTGAACTGCCACAATAAAAGTGAAACAATCTGGAGCTTGAATGTACCGCATGTGTGAAATTTAAATTATTTATGCTGCTCACATCCCAGAGAAATTTTTTACTGCTCAAAATTTTACTCCTTTTAAAGTTTAGGAGATAATTTTAAATTCTCATTTCAGCCTCACTTTCATATCTGTTTCATTTCAAATGTTTCTCATATGTTTCTCCTAAAATTCACTAGGAGAAATAGGTGAGACATAAGAATTTGCAGGAGTCATACTTGAGACTTCAGGGAGATATTTTCAAAGTCTCGATTCAGTGTTTTTAAGAGCTCATTTGTGTCGCCATTGGAAAAGAAAATGAGCAATAATGGAGCTACAGTACACTGGCTTGTACTCCCTGTGGCTGAGTAACCAACTTTCCTTCCCCCATTCTATTAGGCTGAGCACCAAGCTAAAAAGCAGAAAGTACCATTTTTATATGGTCTTTGGCACGACCTTCCTGGTTTCACGGTGTGGATGCACTACCACAAGGCCACACCAACATCACTCACTCACTCACTATCCATTTACGTCATTGATCCACTGTCATCGCGGGTATGACGTTGCATGGCTCTTAAAGCCGTCTTCCACTTTACCCTATCCTGGGTGTCAGCTTGGGTGAGGTTCGTTTGCTTTAAATCACTGGTAACAACCTCTGTCCATGTCTTGCGTGGCCTGCCCTTGGGCCTATGCCCGCCAACATCAAGGATGCAGATGCTTTTGATCGCGCCGGCGCTTCACTCAATATGGCCATACCATCTAAGGCGGCTGGCCCTAATGGTCGTTTCAAGGTCAGGGAGGTGCAACTTCTCGCACAGCTCTCTCGTGTATGTCTCGTCTGTGGGTTTCACACCACACATCCAGTGCAGCATGGCCCGTTCATTCCTGTGCAACTGAGAAAGGTCACGCTTTTTCAACAGCCAACACTCACAGGCGTACAGCATGGCTCCTCTCACACAACTGCCATATACATGACCCCGTGTGAGAGGAGAGAGATTCCTGGAGCAAAATTGGAACCTGAGATCATAATATTGGTCTTATCCATGTTCATGCGAAGACCTCTCGACTCCAGACTAGATTTCCAAAGACTTAGTTTTTCCAAAAGCCTCTCAAGAGTGTCTGATGAAAGCACCAGATCATCAGCGTAGAACATCTCCCATGGACATCCTGTATAAAAGTCTTGTGACAGTGCCTCTGAAATGATGATAAACAATAAGGGGCTCAAAACAGACCCTTGGTGGACACCTACTTGAACAATGAAACTTTCACTGTAGGAGTTATCAATCCTAATCATGCTCATTGCGTTAGTATACATTGCTTGCACAGTGCCAACTAACCACTCAGGAAGGCCTACATGTCTCATGGCCCACCACAACACTTCACGAGGAACACGCTCAAATGCCTTCTCAATGTCAACAAAGGCAAGACACAAGTTCTTGCCCTTGGACAGATGCTTCTCCTGGAGCTGACACACAATGAAGATTGCATCAGTCGTACCTTTTCCAGGTACAAAACCAAACTGCATTTCATCTATACTAACCAGTGGGCAGGCTATTTTCTCAATCACCCTTTCAACCACTTTCAATCAGTGCTCAGTTAGTTTCAAGCCACGGTAGCTGCCTCTATCTAAAGCATCACCCTTGCCCTTGTACAGGTTGATAATGTGGCTCATACACCAGTCCTCTGGGATTTTCTTCTTGGCAATTATGGCATTTGCAAGGTCACACAGCAGAGGGCAGCTCACTACAGCATATACCTTTAACATTTCAGCCCCAATGCCAGACAGACCCGAGGTTTTGCATTGCTTCATTTTGCTGACAGCCTCTTCAACCATGTCTGGTGTAATCTGAATAGGGGGTCCATAGACTGGCTCCACAGTTGGAAGATCACCAACTGACCAAGGGAACTCAACATTTAACAAACACTCATAATGATCCTTCCAAGCTTCTTTCTTTGCTTCAACACTGAGAGATAGAGCACCTTGATCATCTCTGATACATGGATCATCTCCAACAACCACTTGATTCTCTTTCCTTATCTGTTTGGCAATATGGAAAATATCTTCTTTCCCTTTACCTAAGTCTGCAAACCGACTTAGCTCGGCTGCCTTTTTGGCTGCAAAAACCACCTTCTTAGCTACACGCTTGGCTTTAAGGTATTCCTCCTTGCTGCCACCTCTCTTCCAGGCCTTCCATGACCTTCTCTTTTCCACAATAACTGCATCTACAGAATCGTCCCACCACCAGGTTTGCTTTCTCCAATTGCCTTTCTTGGTCTAACCACAAATCTTCTCACTTACTTTTGAAAGACCATCTTTAAGGTGCTTCCAGATGTCACCCACTGAAAGGGGAGCAGGTAGCACTTGACCTGCTAACAGACCTCGCTTTCCGCAGAAATTCACACCTCACCTCAGGTTGTTTGAGCTTCCAGACACGAAGGTTGGGAGTGAAGGCATGCTTTCGCGGTTTCTTGGATCCGAGTGCAAGAACGCAGACAAGTAGCTTATGCTGTGAGGCACATTCTTCACTAGGAAGGACTTTAGCACTGGTGACCATCTTAAAGTCGTACCGCTTAGTCAAGATGTAATCAACTTGAGTGGAAGCACCTCCAGACTGATAGGTAACAAGATGGTTACTCCTCTTCCAGAAGAAGGAATTACAGACTACTAAATTATTGGCGACTGACAGCTCAAGAATTCTCTCCCCCTCAGTATTGCGTTTGCCATATCCAAATCCACCATGGACTCCATCATAACCAGCAGACTCACTACCAATGTGGCCGTTAAAGTCACCACAGACAAATAAGATCTTTGAGTCCGGTATCCTGGACAGAATGCACTGAAGCTTGTCATAAAAAGCATCCTTAGTTCTATGATCTAAACCAGGTTGTGGAGCATATATGGAAAGTACCGTCAAAATGGCAACACCAACATTAATCTTAATAACGCAATCTGTCCGTGACACGCTTGATTTCAACAACCTTCTCCACCTACCTCTCTGCAAGGAAGATGCCTACACCACCCGTACCCTTTTCATTTCCTACCCAGAAAAAACTTACAGTATATCTGGTATCTTTACCCGGAATCATACAGGCCGAATCACCCCTCCATCTTGTCTCCTGAACACAACAAAGATTAATCTTCCTTCTTGAAATGGTCTCCACTACCTCATCACTTCTTTCTTTCATAGTACCACATTTAAAGTTGCTATTCGAAACTTCTGACATGGTTCCAGAATGATGATCTGGCGGTGCCCACGCTTAACACCAACCCTACCTTTAACGACACCCCTATCTCTAGGGGTCCCGTTTACGCCAATACTATTGCTAATAACAGCCATGACTAACTATAAATGAAGCACAGTTTTACGGCTGGATGCCCTTCCTAACACCAACCAGGTTTAATGCAGCAAACCATGGAAGCTGGGCTGCAAGGGTTACCATCCACCAAGGCCTGACAAAAACTGAGACAGTAAGATAATGATGTAAAAAACGAGCCACAAAACCGAAAAACTGGTTTTAAGGCACCAGTGACCCACCTTTCACCCCTTCTCCTGTTGGTATGAAACAGTTCTGCCACGTGAAGGCCAGGAGCTGGACTTGGTTGTCAGAGGCTATATTTTGTGCTAAGCCATTGGGGCATTTTGTAGGCTGAAGGAGCGCAAGTCACAACAACCACTCCGGCGATGACAGCCCTTAGAACATATTGTATAAAAGCCATTATGTATTAATTTGAGTCTCTGTCATTGCCTTCATTTCTTTACTTTTAGTTGGTGTGGTTATTTTCAAAACTAAACATTCAAAAATGGGTTATAATAGATCAGATAATTAAAACCAGTTGCCTAATCTGAGGACTGAATGAGTGCTTATGGAGAGGAAATTGAGTTCATACAGAGAGCGCTCCAGTTTTTCCTGCCTAAAATCACAAAGAGACATACAAGTTGAGAATTTAAAGATAAATACATTAGAACTTGATGAGATCTCTCATGAAACTCAAACTGAAACTGAGACTGTGCATCTTGTTGCTCTGGAGAAAAATATATGAGACACAGGAGACAAAAGTTTCAGTCTCAGTTTAGTGCCATGCAGGTCTCAGAGTTGTCTAGAAGTACAGTAAATAAAACACTTTTGAGATCTCATTTCTAATTTTCTTTTCCTTTGGGTATACAAGGGTGGGGCTGAAAAGTTCATAGGCTGACTAAGAAGGAGTTATGTCTTTGAGGATCAAGCAGAGAGCTTCTATACTGCAGGGGTCCAAGTGCTGCAACACTGATGTTGAAATGTTGAAAAATAAACCACATTTGGTCAGATTTGACCACTGCATCATGGTCAGCCTATGAACTTTGCAGCCCCCTCCTCGTAGCTTAAAATATGCAGCTGTGAGTATGCAACTGATTTTAATAGAATTCTTTAGTTAGGCTTTGTGAATGTTATCAGATAACATTAATAAATGCCTATAAACACGTGTGAATTTGTATTTGGTTTTCACTTGTGAAACCCAGTAGGAAAATAAAACCTGAATTGAAGGTGTTGCTCTATTGCTTCCGCTGTTTGAGAAGCCAAAAATGCTGTGAAGTAGGAAAAATCAGGCAAACCACATTAAAGAAATGAAACAATAACATTTCTCAAACAATGAGAAATAATGTTTAAAGGGTGCCAAAATGTGAACTGAGTTTACAAGCACACACTGTTTCCTTTCCTCATATAATCCTAGATACAAACTCATTAATTGTTCCTCTGGCAGTTTTATTGAAAGGCTCAACCAGGAGTGACCCAAACCGCTTTCTTTTGAGTGGGTGAGGTTAACAATATCTGTTGTTTCACACAAATTAGCTTCTTACAGCAGTGATAGAAAGACACCAGTTAATAAGGTAAACGAGGAAATCAGCTTCCCACAAAGAGCCTTATCTGTTTGGGTGCAGACGTAAATGCATATCCTCTCACTTCTCATGTACTATACTTCCTGCTCTGTGAATTACTCTGACCTTGTACGTGAGCTTGGCACATGACTTGATGGGTGGAGAGAACACTGTTGGGGCATGGCACTAATTCTCGAACAGCCAATAAGACCTTGACTGACCTCTCAGTTCAGCACCATTGTGTCCAGAGTGCATCACCATCTTATCAAGCCACTGAATGAACTCAACTCTTCAGAGTTTACTTTACTCGGCTGAAACTGATGCAGCCTGATGCTGAAGCTCCATGCTCAGTTCCTGGGTTGTCATAGGGGATGCAGGCCCGCTGGTTCCTTCTGGACAACTTGTTGAACATATCCATTCCTACTGAATGATCTGAGCACAGTGCTGACGTGCCCAGAGACTTTATCTGCATAGTTTTTACCCAAGTCAAGAGCTCCTGCTAAGGTAAGATGCTTGGCATACACACAATTATCAGAAATCACTTTGTAAAGATTAATATATTTGTGTGTAATCTTGAATTTGTAGACAAATTAATTGCTTTTGTCAGTGGCATAATGTTGCTTATAATGCCAGGGTGCAATTTCCCTGAACTAATATTTAACACAATATTCTCATCTATTATTAATCAGACAAATTCATTAACTCTCATAAGTGGTGCAAGGATACCTGGGGTCAACAACGCTCCGAGCTTGGCTCCAGGGATAAAAATGAAAAGTGTTTTTGCTTGAAGCTCAGTTTAAGCACAGATGTTTTACGAGTACTTGTGATTATTGCCAACATTACTGTCTGTTTTGATCACTTAAATCAGTCTTAATTGTGATAATTTTTTTTTTACAAACTCTAATTGTGGTTGAAATAATAAGGCAAGTAAGCCCACTCTTCCCATAGCACCAACAAGGAATCCTGTAGTATCTGACCTTTGCTGCAGCTCCCCCTGCTTTGTTCTGGTATGTGAGCTGTCAACTGGCACTTTCAGGCCACCCGCTTTATTTAGACCTTTACAATGTGAGAGAGGTTAGCATGAAATGCCTCAGCCCATTCGTCTACTTCTGCATGACTTAAATGAATTGACTCTGCAGTTTTCCCCAAAAAATGTTTGACTACCCTGTTCTCCATTTCAGAGCCAAGCAATCAATCCTTACAGTGAAATTATCTGTATTATTCATTACTTCCACAGTTCTGCCATTTTGTCTGGGGTCCTATCCATCATCACTCTTTCTCCCATTCATCATTTAATGTCAAATATTTTAGTCTTTAAAAATACAGACGACGCTGTCTCTGGTGTGAGTAAAGGGCACTTCTGAAGTATGCTGTCCTATTTGGGAAGCAGTTATGTGGCATCTACCTTCACACTGTCAACATATTTAAACTGACCTTTTTGGGAACTTTGCAGACCTTCAGTTTCCAAAGTGGGGAAAGGTGACGGTGGTGAAGGCCAACCAAGAACACTCACCTGCTATTTATCAAAGGTAAGAACTACTTAGAAACCATTCCTCTAAACCATCTCCCCTTTTTTCAGCCATTGAGAGAACATTCAGGGGTTCTCGGGGAAATTCTCTAATTTCACTTCTTAATTGGTCCAAAAAATTGCCGGTAATTTACTGTTGTTGTTCATTGGTGGCAGTAGGTGGCAGTAAAATGCAATAATAATGGCTACCGTCTTCTTCTTCCTGTTCTTCTTTGTGCTAGAGATCGCGGTGACTAGATGAAAAAAACAGCTATGGATATACAGTATATTTGAAGAGGAAGGATTCAGACTCTGAACTTGAGCCCTGTACTGATGGTACAGCAGCTTCAGTCGAGCGCACCAAAGGCTTCATTAGCAGAGTGAAAAAGAGACATTCCGATGTTGTTGTTACACACTGTCTTTTGCATCACAAGGTGCACGTTGCCAAGACTTTACCGGATGTACAGAAGCTCCTGTGTTGGAGGATGTTGTGCAGATGGTAAATTTTGTAAAGACAAGATCTCTGAAAAGTTGTGTATTTATGTGAGAAAATGGGAGTAGAGCATAAAAACCTAGTTGCTCCCTACAGAGGTCTAATGGTTGTCGTGCAGCTATGTGCTGGCCCATGTGCATTAACTTTTTTCATTTTGTAACATTTTTGGTTGGTGGGGTTCCCTGGATTTTTTTTCAATGTATAAAGAGTTCCTTGGCTCAAAAACAGTTGTAAAATGCTGCTCTAAACCATGGCACAGCAATGTTATCTGTATACTTGTATCTTCACTTTACTGTCTGTTTTATATTCTGGGACCATGGGCGGATATTTCATTTCACTCTGGGGGAACAATAAACAAAACATTTTCTCAGACTAAATATTGAGGGGGGCGCTATTAGTTTTATTGTAGTCAGGGCCGTTTCTATGTTACTGGGGGCCCCTGTTTTTGTAATGGGGAAGAGTATAAACCCTTTAAAGTGGGGAAAAAAATTAATCTCCCCTCTCAATGATAAAAGTAAAACTCGGTCTATATCTGGATAAAGAGTAAAAACTAAACTATTACATAAAATACAAATTTAACCAGCATCCATATGAACTCTGCAAGTTTATGAGAAAAAGTTTAAAATTTACAAGAAAGAAGTCACACATTTTCAAGAAAAAAGCTGCAAAATGAAATGAAAAAATGTCACATAGTTATGAGAATAAGTAGCACATTTTAAGAGGAAAAAAGCTGCAAATTTACAAGAAAAAAAGTCACAACTTTATACAAAAAAAGCTGCAAATTTACAAAAAAAAAATCACAAATTTGCAAGAAAAAATTGCAAATTTACAAAGATAATCAGTAGAGAATTTTTTTTAAAAAAGTCACAACTTCACAAGAAAAAAGTCACATTTACAAGAAAGAAGTAGCAAAATTGAGGATTTTTTTTTTATTTATGAAAGAAAAGTTACAAAAATACAAAAAAGTCACAAATTTGTGAGAAAAAAAGTCATAAATTTATGAGGAAAAAGCTCCATATTTATAAGAAAAAGTTGCAAATTCACACAAAAATGTTGCATTTATTCTTAGCACTGATGCTTCAAATGCATTTTATCCAGTTATGTAATATGATATAGAAATGTTTATGAGGATGGGGTTTTTTGAGGGGGGGAGGCAGTTATATGTTTTTCCAGGTTTACGGGGAACACACTCCATTGATTTACGCCTATGTCTGTGATGCTTGTCAACATTCAAATTGAACAAGGAATGGATGGGATATGTTGAAATGCCATTCAAGGTCTCACAGGCCCTGCTAGCTGTTCAGATCTTGGGTTCATAAAGGGCAGATACTGGGAGAGGCAGTCAGAAGAAAGCTTGCTTTTTCAGACAGTGGATGAACAGAGTGTGATAAATAAGACTTGTTACTTCCACCAAGGACATTATGCTTGACCGCTTTTCAATTTAAAAAAAAAAAAATAGTGCAAGGGTGGATCATAGGCCAGAGATGAACTTAATGGATTTTAGAGTGGATCAGAATTAAGAGGTGGATCATTTTTTTCCACTAGCAAAATAAGGCATTTTGATATTCTGTACAGTTAATTTGGGGGTGGGTGTCCATGAGTGGGTATATATATATATATATATATATATATATATATATATATATATATATATAAAGAGAGAGAGAGAGAGAGAGAGATTTGAGATTTTAAAAGATCTTTAATAAACACACTTGTCCATCAGTCAATACAATTTCTATGTCATGCTATATTACACAGAAAATTATTCCCCCAAAAAACGCCCAAACAAAAGCTGTCCATCATGAACTGAACAGAGGACATTCTCCAGGGACCAGAGGGTCCTGAAACCTTCCACATCCCCATTCCCCATAAAAAACTGAAAGTCCAGCCTGATTCTGGCTTTAAGTAGCCTCACAAATAAAATTTTGACATCAACATCATTCTCAACATTTTCAAGTTTTCTTCTCCGGCTTACATAGATAGCCAACTTTGCCTGCCCTAAAACAAAGTTCAGTAGTTGACACTTCTGCTTAAAATGACGATTGTACATAAAACCACAAATGAAAACCTGCTTAGAGAAAACTTCCTTAAAAATATGAAAAAGTTCTGTGAGAAGTTCAAAGAGGCCACTCAGGCGCTGACATTCAATAAAACAATGAAAAACAGTCTCCCTAGAGGAACAAAAAACACACTGATCACTGACACTGCTCTTAATCACAGAAACAAAAGCATTGACTGCTATAATACCATGCAGGACCCTCCACTGTAAGTCTCCATGCCTCTTAGGGAGAGGGGCTTTGTAAAGAGCCCTCCAGGCAGGCCGATGCCCTTTTCCTAGTCTAAAATAGGCTCTCCAAGGAGTGTCCACACAGGTGTTCAATCTGTCCTTGTTGAGTGCCATCACCACCAGTCTGTAGAGTGCCTTACCACTGGCTCCTCCAAAGTCCACACCAGTGGGAGCACAGAATGCCAGTAAGGAGCAAGGAGCGACGTCAAAGTCCATATAGAGCGTGAGAGAGGGAAAGGGGTCCGTGCTTTCCGGCTGCAGCGTGCCATTGCTAAAGTCCAAGAGTAGGGAGTGCTCAAGTCCATGAAGCTCCTGTTTCCAGTGTGCAAGAAGACCATTGATGAAACGATTCGACCTGACACCAAGATGAGCTGCTAAAGCTGAGGCGTTGTTGAGGCCAGGACCAGCCAGTTCCACCACTTGCTTCAGAGTGAGAACGTTCCTGGAACACAGCCTATCAAGGAAGGTCCTTCCAACTCCCGGCAGGACACCAAGGCGACCACCAAAAACCAGCGGCTCCCTCAACAACCAGTAGAGGGAATCGCATGGCCCTCTTTGTTTTTTAAAAAGAGTCCACACTGAAAAGAGACTGCGGTAAAAACTGGGTAAAGACAGTGCATTAGAGTTCTTAAAATCCATTAAAAACACAGGGAGGTCTAGCCCAAGCCCAAGGACTCTCTGTAAAATAACACAGGCCAAAGGCCTCCATACCAGGTCCCGGGGGCCCGTCAGCAGTCTCTGTATGAAAGTCAGTCTAAAAGCAGCACCTCTACTAGCTAAATGAATCACTCCTTGCCCCCCCTCCTCTTTGGGAAGAAATAACAGGGCTTGAGGAACCCAGTGGAGTCCACCCCCCCCAAAAAAGTCCACCAAAACAGACTGAATTTTGGACAACAAACCAGCAGGGGGGTCCATGCACATGAGGCGGTGCCACAGGGATGAGGAAACAAGATTATTTAAAATGAGCACTCTTCCTCTAAAAGATATTCTTGGCATTAGCCACTTCCACTTGTTTAGTCTCCCGTTAATTTTCTCTATGACCCCATCCCAATTTTTTTGCTCAAACTGCTGATTTCCAATAAAGACACCAAGATACTTAAAACCTCCTTTTTACCAAATCAACCCACCAGGCAGCGTAAGCTGATTTTCTAGTTTCTCCCCCACCATCAGAGCCTCGCTTTTTCCCCAGTTTATTTTTGCAGAGGAAAGTTGGCCAAAAAGATTGACACTCCTAACCAGAACGTCAATGTCACTCTGCTTATTTAGCAGAATGACTACATCATCTGCATAGGCCGACAGCTTGAACGTGGTGTCACAGCCAGGAAAAGTAACTCCTGATAGATCCCTTCTCAGGCAGTGAAGCAAAGGCTCTATGGCGAGGGAGTACAGCATCCCTGAGAGAGGGCAGCCCTGCCGAACCCCCCTCTGGACTTTTAAAGGGGTAGACAGGCCCCCATTTATCTTCAGCACACTCTCAATGTCACTGTACAAGACCCGTATCCTGGCTATGAAGCCTGGGCTGAACCCAAAAGCTGTTAAAACTGTCCATAAATATTGGTGTTCAACCCGATCAAACGCCTTTTCCTGGTCAATTTCCTGGTCTATAAAAAATTAATCTCCCCTCTCAATGATAAAAGTAAAACTCGGTCTATATCTGGATAAAGAGTAAAAACTAAACTATTACATAAAATACAAATTTAACCAGCATCCATATGAACTCTGCAAGTTTATGAGAAAAAGTTTAAAATTTACAAGAAAGAAGTCACACATTTTCAAGAAAAAAGCTGCAAAATGAAATGAAAAAATGTCACATAGTTATGAGAATAAGTAGCACATTTTAAGAGGAAAAAAGCTGCAAATTTACAAGAAAAAAAGTCACAACTTTATACAAAAAAAGCTGCAAATTTACAAAAAAAAAATCACAAATTTGAAAGAAAAAATTGCAAATTTACAAAGATAATCAGTAGAGAATTTTTTTTTAAAAAGTCACAACTTCACAAGAAAAAAGTCACATTTACAAGAAAGAAGTAGCAAAATTGAGGATTTTTTTTTTATTTATGAAAGAAAAGTTACAAAAATACAAAAAAGTCACAAATTTGTGAGAAAAAAAGTCATAAATTTATGAGGAAAAAGCTCCATATTTATAAGAAAAAGTTGCAAATTCACACAAAAATGTTGCATTTATTCTTAGCACTGATGCTTCAAATGCATTTTATCCAGTTATGTAATATGATATAGAAATGTTTATGAGGATGGGGTTTTTTGAGGGGGGGAGGCAGTTATATGTTTTTCCAGGTTTACGGGGAACACACTCCATTGATTTACGCCTATGTCTGTGATGCTTGTCAACATTCAAATTGAACAAGGAATGGATGGGATATGTTGAAATGCCATTCAAGGTCTCACAGGCCCTGCTAGCTGTTCAGATCTTGGGTTCATAAAGGGCAGATACTGGGAGAGGCAGTCAGAAGAAAGCTTGCTTTTTCAGACAGTGGATGAACAGAGTGTGATAAATAAGAATTGTTACTTCCACCAAGGACATTATGCTTGACCGCTTTTCAATTTAAAAAAAAAAAAAATAGTGCAAGGGTGGATCATAGGCCAGAGATGAACTTAATGGATTTTAGAGTGGATCAGAATTAAGAGGTGGATCATTTTTTTCCACTAGCAAAATAAGGCATTTTGATATTCTGTACAGTTAATTTGGGGGTCGGTGTCCATGAGTGGGTATATATATATATATATATATATACACACAGTATATATGTATATATATACACACAGTATATATATATATATATATATATATATATATATATATATATATAAAGAGAGAGAGAGAGAGAGAGAGATTTGAGATTTTAAAAGATCTTTAATAAACACACTTGTCCATCAGTCAATACAATTTCTATGTCATGCTATATTACACAGAAAATTATTCCCCCCAAAAACGCCCAAACAAAAGCTGTCCATCATGAACTGAACAGAGGACATTCTCCAGGGACCAGAGGGTCCTGAAACCTTCCACATACCCATTCCCCATAAAAAACTGAAAGTCCAGCCTGATTCTGGCTTTAAGTAGCCTCACAAATAAAATTTTGACATCAACATCATTCTCAACATTCTCAAGTTTTCTTCTCCGGCTTACATAGATAGCCAACTTTGCCTGCCCTAAAACAAAGTTCAGTAGTTGACACTTCTGCTTAAAATGACGATTGTACATAAAACCACAAATGAAAACCTGCTTAGAGAAAACTTCCTTAAAAATATGAAAAAGTTCTGTGAGAAGTTCAAAGAGGCCACTCAGGCGCTGACATTCAATAAAATAATGAAAAACAGTCTCCCTAGAGCAGTGGTGTCAAACTCATTCCATGGAGGGCCAAGACCCTGCAGGTTTTACTTCCACCCAGTCTCTTCAGCAGGTGTTTTTACTGATCAGCAATCAGTGGGAAGAAATTCAGAGAAATTACCTGTTGAAGACACTGGGTGGAGGTAAAACCTGCAGGGTCTTGGCCCTCCATGGAATGAGTTTGACACCTGTGCCCTAGAGGAACAAAAAACACACTGATCACTGACACTGCTGTTAATCACAGAAACAAAAGCATTGACAGCTATAATACCATGCAGGACCCTCCACTGTAAGTCTCCATGCCTCTTAGGGAGAGGGGCTTTGTAAAGAGCCCTCCAGGCAGGCCGATGCCCTTTTCCTAGTCTAAAATAGGCTCTCCAAGGAGTGTCCACACAGGTGTTCAATCTGTCCTTGTTGAGTGCCATCACCACCAGTCTGTAGAGTGCCTTACCACTGGCTCCTCCAAAGTCCACACCAGTGGGAGCACAGAATGCCAGTAAGGAGCAAGGAGCGACGTCAAAGTCCATATAGAGCGTGAGAGAGGGAAAGGGGTCCGTGCTTTCCGGCTGCAGCGTGCCATTGCTAAAGTCCAAGAGTAGGGAGCGCTCAAGTCCATGAAGCTCCTGTTTCCAGTGTGCAAGAAGACCATCGATGAAACGATTCGACCTGACACCAAGATGAGCTGCTAAAGCTGAGGCGTTGTTGAGGCCAGGACCAGCCAGTTCCACCACTTGCTTCAGAGTGAGAATGTTCCTGGAACACAGCCTATCAAGGAAGGTCCTTCCAACTCCCGGCAGGACACCAAGGCGACCACCAAAAACCAGCGGCTCCCTCAACAACCAGTAGAGGGAATCGCATGGCCCTCTTTGTTTTTTAAAAAGAGTCCACACTGAAAAGAGACTGCGGTAAAAACTGGGTAAAGACAGTGCATTAGAGTTCTTAAAATCCATTAAAAACACAGGGAGGTCTAGCCCAAGCCCAAGGACTCTCTGTAAAATAACACAGGCCAAAGGCCTCCATACCAGGTCCCGGGGGCCCGTCAGCAGTCTCTGTATGAAAGTCAGTCTAAAAGCAGCACCTCTACTAGCTAAATGAATCACTCCTTGCCCCCCCCTCCTCTTTGGGAAGAAATAACAGGGCTTGAGGAACCCAGTGGAGTCCACCCCCCCCAAAAAAGTCCACCAAAACAGACTGAATTTTGGACAACAAACCAGCAGGGGGGTCCATGCACATGAGGCGGTGCCACAGGGATGAGGAAACAAGATTATTTAAAATGAGCACTCTTCCTCTAAAAGATATTCTTGGCATTAGCCACTTCCACTTGTTTAGTCTCCCGTTAATTTTCTCTATGACCCCATCCCAATTTTTTTGCTCAAACTGCTGATTTCCAATAAAGACACCAAGATACTTAAAACCTCCTTTTTTCCAAATCAACCCACCAGGCAGCGTAAGCTGATTTTCTAGTTTCTCCCCCACCATCAGAGCCTCGCTTTTTCCCCAGTTTATTTTTGCAGAGGAAAGTTGGCCAAAAAGATTGACACTCCTAACCAGAACGTCAATGTCACTCTGCTTATTTAGCAGAATGACTACATCATCTGCATAGGCTGACAGCTTGAACGTGGTGTCACAGCCAGGAAAAGTAACTCCTGATAGATCCCTTCTCAGGCAGTGAAGCAAAGGCTCTATGGCGAGGGAGTACAGCATCCCTGAGAGAGGGCAGCCCTGCCGAACCCCCCTCTGGACTTTTAAAGGGGTAGACAGGCCCCCATTTATCTTCAGCACACTCTCAATGTCACTGTACAAGACCCGTATCCTGGCTATGAAGCCTGGGCTGAACCCAAAAGCTGCTAAAACTGTCCATAAATATTGGTGTTCAACCCGATCAAACGCCTTTTCCTGGTCAATTGAAATCAAACCAGTTTCTACTGCCAATGAACCAGAGACCTCCAAAATATCCCGAATTAAAGTGACGTTGTCACTAATCAGCCTGCCAGGCACACAGTAAGTCTGGTCTACATGAATGAGCTCGCTCATCACCTTTCTCAGTCTTCGGGCCAGAGCTTTTGAGAGAATGTTATAGTCTGTGCAGAGCAGAGAGACTGGCCTCCAGTTCTTTAGGCTCTGGAGGTCCCCCTTTTTCGGCAACAGTGTGATGATGGCCCTCCTGCAGGTCGTGGGTAGGGTCCCCCTTTCCAAGCTATCTTGGAGAACCTCCAGCAGGTCTGGACCAAGCAGGGGCCAGAATTCCTTAAAAAAGTCCACAGAGAGACCATCTATGCCTGGTGATTTTCCATTCTGGAGGCTCATTAGCACCGTATGCAGCTCAGACAGAGACAGTGGAGCATCCAAGCCGGCAACAAGGTCCTCTGAGAGCACTGGAAGACCATCAAGGAAAACCTGGCCCAGTGACGTGTCCTCCCTCCACTCTGCTCTAAACAATTCACTGTAAAAGCTAGTAGCGTGTTTCCTGATCTCTGCTGCTGTGGAGATTGTTCTCCCGTCATCGCCCAACAAGGAGTGAATAAGCTTTCTCTGTCCATTTTTCCCCTCCAGTCCAAAAAAGTACTGGGAGGGCGAGTCCATCAGAGCTACATCCATGTAGCGTGAGCGGACCAGAGCACCCTGTGCGGTGACCCCTAGCAAGCTAGCCAAGGCTGACCTTTTTGACTTGAGAGCCTCTAAGTGCTCCTGTTTTCCTGTAGAACTGAGCAACTCCTCTAGTTCTACCACCTCAGTCTCCAGAACTTTTAAGGATTGGGTCAAGCTACGAGTGACATTTTGAGTGTACTGTTGGCAGAGTTGTTTTATCTGGGCCTTACCAAAATCCCACCACAATTGGAGAGAACTAAAAGAGGGTTTTTGTTCCCTGTGTGACTTCCATACATCATGAAAAACCTCTTTAAAAAACACATCATTTAAAAGTGTATTGTTAAAATGCCAAAAAGCACTCTTACACTTTACATTTTCAATAAACACAGAACAAAACAGCAGGCAGTGATCAGTGAAACCAACAGGAGAGATACAACTATTTTTAAAAACACTCATTTGATGTTTAAAACCATAAAAACGGTCTAACCTAGCCATAGATAAAAGGTTATCTTTGACATGGCTCCAGGTGTACTGCCTCTGGTCCCCATGATGTGATCTCCACACATCGGCCATTTCATGTGTTTTCACCAGTTCTCTCAGCCTATTGGCAGAAGCAGGGTGAGGCTCCTGATGGTTCCTGTCTAGCCTGTGGTTTAATGTACAGTTAAAATCACCCCCCAGAAATAAAAAACTATTTGGATCACAGGACGTAACCGTATCCGAACGCACGTCAAAGACCCTGATCCTCTCTGCTCTCTGTGTTGGCAAATACACGTTTATAAAAACGAAGTTCACGTTTTCAAACTGTACCTTTAATAAGAGGAAATGACCTCTCACCACCTCTTCTACCTCATAAGAGACAGGCACACAACCCCTAGAGAAAAGTACAGCCACCCCCCCACTGCTATTGGATTTGTGGCTAAAAAAAATGCAGCCATCCCACTCTTTTCTCCAATGGCTCTCAATGTCCACAGTGCTGTGAGTCTCCTGGACCATCAGCACGTCAAGTTTCTTTAAATTAAAAAGCTTGTATAAAGAGGCCCTTTTTACATCATCCCTGGCCCCATTAATATTGAGAGTGCCAATTCTAAGGTGGGGCATTAAAAAGGATAAAAATAGGGTACAGTAAAAAAACACACACATAGCATAAAAGGGAAGAAACAAACTAAGAGTCAACATGACTGTTAGTAATTTGCGATTTCAGTTTAACAACCAGTTTCTTTAAACGATAAATTTCCTGATCAGTGAAAGTCTCATTCCCATCATTCAGTTTCATAAATTTGCGAGCTGATACCACGAATAACTCCAGATCTGGAAAGTAATTTTCCATTTTCACAGCTCTGCTCCCCTTAGTCACCTGGAGAAATTGCCTAATTTTAGTAAAACAATAGGAGCTTTGCTCCTCCTGCGTCTGCGTCTGCATCAGTTCAGACTCAGCTCCACTTTCGTCAGAAGCGCTCTCATTCAGTAAATCTAAATTCCCAACCCTACTAGATTTAGCAGAGCTCTGCAAGTTTTCAGCACTTTTCCTTTTTTGTGCAGCTTTAAAAGGATCCTCTTCAACAAAACTACATTCCTGCATTTCTTCATGAACTGCAACGTTTGTCATGCAGTGTTTGCTCTGTGTGTCCGCTACAGCCTCAAACCGCTCCTCCCCCGCCTGCAAAGTCTGTTCATTCACGTTCCTTCGTTTAACTGCACTTTTACTTACACCCTCCACCTCTTTACTCCGGGCGACAGGCTCGTCACAATGATCAGAGCTGCCGCCAGACAGAAATTCCCCACCATCACTGTTTGGGGGGGCAACTACCGTGCCCGCCGCGGCCACCCCAGCAGAGGCGGCCGTGGCCGCCCCAGCACAAGCGGACGCGGATGCGGACACGGACGCCCCCGCAGAAGTAGAAGCGGACGCGGCCGCGGACGCAGCCGCGACCGCCCCAGCAGAAGCGGGCGCTGCAGCGGCATCCGCCGCACCACATGTAGCGCTACCCTCCGGACCACCAGAAACAGCGGCGTCACCTTTCTTACCGCCAGTGCTCTTTGTGTTCGCCTTTTCAGGACATGACCTAATAAGATGGCCTTCTGCACCACACGCAAAACACCTCATGGTTTCAGAAGTTGCAAACACCAAGTAGCTAAAGCCGTCAATCCTGAAATTAAAAGACGCGTTCAGTTCAGCAGAGCTGTCTTTCAACACCATGAAACACTGCCTCCTGTGACATACAACATGCTTCAGCAGGGGTGATTTACTACCCAGAGAGTCCATTCTGATAGGGGAAACAACCTGGCCAAAACGGGACAACTCTCTTATCAGCTGATCATTTTTAACGAAAGGAGGAGCGTTTGAGATGGTGATCCTCCTAGATGGGTTAGCCAGCGGTAAAACGGGAGTAAAAGTGTCACTTATGACCACTCCCTGTGCCACCACCTGATCAGCTTTTTCAGTCGAATCCAGAAAGATCACAATTGCGCTGTTCATCCTCGATGCTGATTTTATACCGTCATGCCCAACCACCTGTCCTACAGCGAGGCTGGCCTCCTCCACAGAACAGGGAACTGTCGGGAGGATTCTCACGCCATGACGCCGGGTTAAGCGCTCAAACTCCACACCACCATCAATCACCAGCATGATGGCCGGCCGGGAAAAACAGGCAGCAGAAGCTACCGTTCCCCGACACACACACACCAACACTCACACCCCAGCACACACACACACTCAACCCACTATATTAAACACACACACCTCAAACACACACGATAGAGAAAAGTTAGAAAAAACAAAGTTTAAAGTACTCACTCGACACCACTCCACACCCCTGCTCCCACAAACGCTCACGTATGCGCACGAGAGAGAGAGAGAGAGAGAGAGAGAGAGAGAGAGAGAATGATGTAGATCCAAATTATGAGGTGGTTTCAGGTTACTTTATTTGTACCCGTAGGTAGATTTGTTTTGCAGTCAGGTGACATCCATATTTACAAACCACAATTACATTCAACGTGAACACAAACACAGGCACACATGAAGCTGACTATAAACATGATAAAAGTACTCAAGGCTCCATCAATCAGGACATAGGACAAAGAGATAAGAGAAAAACAAGGAGATAAGAGAGAAGGGTCATATTAGAAAGTTAAAGACTAGTCAAAGAGGTTAAAGACACAAAAGTCTAAAACCCAATAAAAGCTTTAGAACCCCAATAAAAAACCTACAAAAATAAAATCAAATTAATAAATAGGTAACTAAATTATGTGCAATATATTGTTGGATGGATTTATTTTCACTTTCTTTAACAACTCTACTTAGCTACTAATTTATTTCTGAAAATTCAAAGATATATGAAAGATGGGAGTGTCTGCTGATGTGAATCCTAATAAAGATCTAGATCCAGCACTTACGTGTTGGCAGAGGTAGTATGTGATCTATCAGCACTTTTTCATTTTCTAGTTACAGCCATGGACAAAATTGTTGGTACCTACCCCTCTGTTAATGAAAGAAAAACCCACAATGGTCAGAAATAACTTGAATCCGACAAAAGTGATAATAAATAAAAATTCTATGAAAATTAACCAATGAAAATCAGACTAGCTGTTCATTCCATTGTGGCTGTTCATTCCATCGTCCGTTCGGGGTGACGTGATCCACTGGGCCCATTCATCCAAGCTCGCCTGCCACCCTGGGATCACCCGTCTGATGGAGCTGCTTCAGAGATCGTTCTGGTGGTCAGGCCTCCGGAATGACGTCATCAACTACGTCCGCACCTGTCCCCAGTGCGCCACCGGTAAGACATCATCATCACCGCCGGCGGGTCTCCTCCATCCGTTGCCGGTCCCTGGAAAACCATGGTCCCACATTGCCCTAGACTTTGTAACCGGTCTCCCGGCATCCAACACCTTAGACACCGTTCTCACCATTGTGGACCGTTTCTCCAAAGCCGCCCACTTCGTCCCCCTACATGGGCTTCCAACGGCACGAGAGACGGCGGACCTATTGGTGCAGCACGTCGTGCATCTGCATGGGATCCCCAAGGACATTGTGTCCGATCGAGGTCCCTAGTTTGTGTCCCATGTATGGAGGAGTTTCTGCAACGCATTGGGGGCTACGGTGAGCCTGTCCTCTGGTCATCACCCCGAGAGCAACGGGCAGTGCGAGTGGGCCAATCAGGAGCTGGAGGCCGCTCTGCACTGCGTCATTGCTTCCAGCCCGTCATCTTGGAGCAGCCATCTGCCATGGATTGAGTATGCTCATAACCTGACTCTGTCCTCGGCTACCGGCATGTCACCTTTCAAGGCGTCGCTGGGCTACGATCCCCCGTTGTTTCCTGAAGAGGAGGGGGAGGTGGCCGTGCCTTCCATCCATGCCCACCTGAGGCGCTGTTGTCGGCTGCTACGCGCCAGGCCCTTTTACGCACCGCTGAGCACAACACAAGAACAGCGAACCGGCGCAGGAGGCCTGCTCCCCAGTATCAGGTGGGTCAGCAGGTATGGTTATCAACCCAGCACATCAACCTGAAGGCTGAGAAGAGGAAGCTGGCCCAGCATTTTATTGGGCCCTTCCCGATTGTCCGAGTGATTAATCCTGTGGCTGGCTCCCCCCCCCCTCTCCGTGTTTGTCCTACTTTCCACGTTTCCCAGGTCAAGCTTGTGGTCTCCAGCCCGCTCTGCCCCCCTCCTAGGGCCCCACCCCGCCAGTGTTGATCGACGGCGACCCAGCATGGAGGGTCAACTCCATCTTGGACGTCCACCGCCGGGGTCACGGCCTGCAGTACCTGGTGGACTCGGAGGGGTATGGCCCCGAGTGGAGGTCCTGGGTGCGTCCGTCGTTTGTGCTGGACAAACGTCTCATCAAGGACTTCCATCAGGCGCACCCAGGTAGGCCAGCGCCAGGAGGCGCTGCTCAGGGGGGAAGTACTGTCATGACCCACTCTGGGCCGTCATCTGCCTCAGCTGCGCGCACACCTGTGGCTAATCAATCTCGGGCTTTATAGCCTGCTCTGCCTGGAGCCTCGGCACGGAGCCGTCTGTCTTGCTACCGACCTTCGTCTCCCTCACGTCTGTTTCCACACAGCCCTGCGCCTCGTCTGGAAAGACTCTCCTTCCTCAAGTAAGCCTAATTACGACTCACCTTCTCTCCCAGGCTCTCCCCTGTGCACAGGTGGATCCCTTCGGCAGCGGAACCGACTCTCCGCGGCGGCGGAACGCTTCCCTCGTCTTGCCGTGCATCACAGCTCATCACCGGGTGTGCCTCGCAGACGCTGTCTCCCTGGTTGGAGGCCAAGAGCCGTAACCGGCGCCCGCATCAGACCACCTGCAAGTAAGCCCCAGTCATTATACAACTCTGTGACGTGGCTGAAACTAATGTCTGTGTTTGGCTCTGTTCCTAGGGTTGCCAGACTGTACGGCGTTCTGTCTCGCCCCCGGCTGCAGCTCATTCACCATCAATACATTCACATAACGCATACACGCACCCACACATCCTCTGTTGGTAACAATAAAGATAACTGAATTGCACTTGAGCCTGTGTGTGTGTGTGTTCCCTGGGTTCAACAATATGTCACAGTGGACTATTCTAAAGTGGCCTTCTATGAGCCCTGATCTAAATCCTATTGAACATCTGTGGAAGGAGCTGAAACATGCCGTCTGGAGAAGGCACCCTTCAAACCTGAGACAACTGGAGCAGTTTGCTCATGAGGAGTGGGCCAAAATACCTGCTGAGAGGTGCAGAAGTCTCATTGACAGTTACAGAAATTGTTTGATTGCAGTGATTGCCTCAAAAGGTTGTGCAACAAAATATTAAATTAAGGGTGCCATCATTTTTGTCCAGGCCTGTTTCATGAGTTTGTTTTTTAAAATAACTCTGTTGAACCACAATTCAAAAGCATTGTCTGATTTTCAATGGTTAATTTTCATAGACTTTTTATTTAAGATAAGATAAGATGAGATAAGATAAGCCTTTATTAGTCTCACAATGGGGAAATTCCAGGATTGCAACAGCACAGGGACAGCAACATTCAGAGCAACAATCAAGGAGACAAGAAAAAACAAGAGCAGCGAATATACATATGTACATATAAATATATAAACACACAGTGCGGAGCATTGTAGCTAGATGGAATAAACAGCATAACCGTCTACTTAGTTATCCTACATAGTATGAATATGTACCCATACATATTGTCACCCTCCGTAGCGACCGATATTGTCCTAGTTGTATACTGGAGGGGATCATTGTGTAAGTCTATTGCGTCTTTTGCATTCAATACTATTGGGTCGTCACGTTTTTTTGCTATCTCTGCGAGCAGCCCTGCTTAGGTTATACAGTCTGACAGCCGTAGGTAGGAAGGACCTGTGAAACCTCTCGGTTGCACACCTAGGATGATGTAGTCTGCTGCTAAATGAGCTCCTCAGTGCGTTCAGTATGTCCTGCATAGGGTGGGACTTGGACTCCAGCAGAGATGACAGTTTAGCCACCATCCTTCTCTCTCCTACCTCCTCCACTGGGTCAAGGCGCGGCCCCAGAACAGAGCTAGCTTTCTTGATCAGTTTGTTCAGTCTCTTCCTATTGGCTGCTGTAATGCCACTGCCCCAGCAGACCACTCCAAAAGTGATGGCTGATGCCACCACCGTATCATAGAATGTCTTCAGCAGCACTCCTTGTACACCAAAAGACCTGAGTCTCCTCAGTAGGAACAGCCTGCGCTGTCCCTTCTTGTAGAGTGCGTCAGTATTGTGTGACCAGTCTAGTTTATTGTTCAAATGAACACCCAGGTACTTGTAGGATGTCACCATCTCAATGTCTGTTCCCTGGATGTTTACTGGTGCTGTGAGGGGTTGTCCTTGCCTGCAGCAGTCCACCACCAGCTCCTTAGTTTTCCTCGCGTTGATCTGGAGGCAGTTCCAATGGCACCAGTCCATGAAGTCCTGGATAAGTCCTCTGTACTCAGCTTCATCTCCGTTGGAGATGAGGCCGATGATCGCAGAGTTGTCAGAGAACTTCTGTAGATGGCAGTGTGGTGTGTTGTGTTGTGTTGTGTGAGAAGTCCGCAGTATAAAGGGTGAACAGGAAGGGAGCCAAAACCGTTCCCTGGGGGGCCCCCGTGCTACCGATGATCGTGTCAGACACACAGTCCCGGGTTCTCACAAACTGTGGCCGGTTAGTGAGATAGTCCAGGATCCATGATGACAGGTGCTGGTCCACCCCTGTGCACAGCAGCTTGTCCTTCAGGATCATCGGTTGGCTGGTGCTGAAAGCACTGGAGAAGTCAAAGAACATGATCCTCACTGCATTCCCGGGCTTCTCCAGGTGGGACAGAGAACGGTGAAGGAGGAAGATGACTGCATCCTCCACCCCAATGCCATGCTGGTAGGCGAACTGGAGTGGATCCATCGCTGGTCCCACCAGGGGGCGGAGGGGAGCAAGGAGCAGTCTCTCCAGGGTCTTCATCATGTGGGACGTCAGGGCCACTGGTCTGTAGCTGTTCAGGTCTTTGGGGTGGAAGTCTTTGGTACAGGTATCACACAAGATGTTTTCCACAACTGTGATACCCTTCCCAGCTTCAGGCTCAGGTTGAAGATGAGCTCCACAATCCCACACAGCTGGTCTGCACAGGACTTGAGGAGCTTTGCGCTGATGCCGTCCGGTCCCGACGCCTTCCTCACCTTGATCTTCCTCAGCTCCGTCCTCACCTGGGTCTTAGTGAGGGTCGTGTTTGGGGGGGCTGTGTGTTGGGAGTGGGGGGGTGTTGTTGGAGTGGGGTGTGGGCAGCAGGACTCGATGTCTTTAGAGGCAGCAGTGGTTGTTGTGCAATCGGGGGGGAGGGAGGTTGGTCAAACCTATTAAAAAACAGGTTCAGATTGTTTGCCCACTCCCTGCTCCCCGTGGCCTGGGGGGAGATATTCTGGAGCCCAGAGATGGTTTTAAGGTTTCTCTAGACCCCACCGATGTTGCTCTGTTGCAGCTTGTCCTCCATCTTCTTCCTGAAGCTGTCCTTGCCTTCTCTGATCTTCCTCCTCAGCTCCCTCTGTACGGACTTCAGCATCTCCCTGTTCCCCAACCTGAAGATCCTCTTCTTCTCTCTCAGAAGTGTTTTTATCTCAGGGTTGATCCAGGGTTTGTTGTTCGAGCAACACTGTATGGTCTTGGTGGGTACGGTGTTGTCCACACAGAAGCTGATCTAGTCTGTACCTTATATTCTTCGCCCGCCGTCTTATTCCAGCACGACATCCACGCCGTTTCCATCTTATTTCTCCCGGTATGTCGAGTTTTTGCATTAGCGTTAGTGTAACGGACTCGAACTAGTCAGCTACATTAAAATAACAAAATAAAATAATTCTTGGCCGATGCAGAGAAGTAGACGTCAGGCAGGGTCTCGATCAGTCAGTAGTCTGTTTATTTCCCTTCCCAGGCTTCCAGAGTGTGAGAAACATAGCTTACAGCTACATGGACTACATAACTTTAGATCGTATAGTTACAGTATACCACAAGCAAAGAAAAAGTTTAGCACCAAATACATGACAGCATTACATAACAGAGTTACATGACTGATCGTTTTTTCTATTTTTTACAACAGTACATTTAACATTTTAACATACCTGAAACAGATTGGGGCAGACAATTTACACATGACACGGGAATGGGGACAAGTGCTGGCATTCCTACAGAACAATGGACTCGTTAGCGCCTACTTAACTAGCCATCAATCATCGGTATTTATGACGCTACTTTGAATATTTTACATCGGTATTGCAAACGAAAATGTAACAGAAAATCTTACAATCAAAATTAGTACAATAACTTAAAGAAAACTACAGTAAATCAATCACATTAATCAATTTCGTTCCCTGAGGAATTACACACAACTTACCCCTTCCCAGGCTTCCAGAGTGTGAGGAAGTTCCCAGATGTGTCACACTAATTATCGCCCCATCAGAAACACTTGACATATTTACAACACGGACATTTTGGGAAGTTCATTACTGCAGGAACATATTTATTCTTAAGCCTACTACATAAGCATCGTGGGCCAGTTAAGTGCTAACAGCTGGCCCCTATTGTACTGCCTCCTGCAAGAAACAGTGGATCCGTCCGCTGGCTCAGGAGACATTTGGGCGATCTACGTGTCTGTGATGGATCAAGGTGTCGCCGAAACAGAAAGATTAGCAAGAGAGCCAGATAGTAAATAGAAATAGGAAGAAATTGATCCGCTGTTGCAAAAAGGCAGCCTACTCGTGTGGCGCCGGAAGTGATTTATTTATTACCATTTATTTATTACCACTTTTGTCAGATTCAAGTTATTTCTGTGACCATTGTGGGTTTTTCTTTCATTAACAGAGGGGTACCAACGTGCGCGTATGAATGAGAGGGAGGCAGGTGTAGTGGTGAAGATGCAAGGAGTAGAGGTAGTGAAGGTAGAAGAATTTAAATACCTGGGGTCAACTACCCGAAGCAACAAAAAATGCACAAGAGAAGTGAAGAAGAGAGTGCAGGCAGGGTGAAGTGGGTCGAGACGAGTGTCAGGAGTGATTTGTGACAGAAAGATAGCAACTAGAGTGAAAGGGAAGATTTACAAGACATTAGTGAGACCTGCTATGATGTATGGTTTGAAGATGATGGTACTGACAAAAAGACAGGAGGCAGAGCTGGAGGTGGCAGAGTCTAAGATGCTAAGATTTTCATTGGAAGTGACTATGAGGGACAGAATTAGAAAACAGAGTATCAGAGGGACTGCTCAAGTTTGGCAGTTTGCATGGAAACGAAGTAAGAGAGGCAAGACTGAGATGGTTTGGACATGTGCAGAGGAGGCTTAATGGTTAGGAATGTGAACTGGTGACCGGAGGGTTGTCGGTTCAATCTCTGGACCGACAGGACCAGAGCTGGGTGGGATAGATAACATAGCAGTGTTTGCCCCACCATCATTAACCTCATTGTGGTGCCCTTGAGCAAGACCCTCAACGCCAACTGCTCCAGTGGAGTTGCTCGGTTTTCACAAATCATATTAGTTGTACTGGGCAGCTTCCAGGTGTGAATGTGTGACTGTGTGAGTGTGAACAGGGTGTCCTTGAAAAAGAGAGGTCGCCTCTCAATGGACCTCCCCTGTATAAATTAAGGTTAAATAAAGTAAGGAGGGATAGTGGATATATTGGACAAAGGATGTTGGAGATGGAGCTGTCAGGCAGGAGGAAAGGAGGAAGACCACAGAGAAGATACATGGATGTAGTGAAGGAGGACATGGAGAGGGCTGGTATTACAGAGGAAGTTGCAAGGGATAGGATGAGATGGAGGCAGACGATCTGCTGTGGCAACCCCTGAAGGGATCAGCCAAAAAGAGAAGAAAATATTTTACATCATTTGTACATAGAATTACTTTTGCCCTGATAAGTATTCCAAGTGACCTAAAATGAATGAATGAGAGACACTGTAATTTTTTCTTACTCTTTAATGCCTCTTGCTCTGGTCAAATAATGCAGGAGGCTCATTTATAGCTGCACAGCAGCAGCTAAAATCCCAGCTCAATAACAAAAGCTCTTTAAAACATTAAATATTCACTACTTTCTGCACACAACTAGCTTATCCAATAAGTTTTCAGAGCACTAAGCCGATTCATCAACCAAATCAAGTCCTCCTTGTCTTAAAACACTATATCATCACCCACTGGAGAGCATAGCCTTGAGCTATTGAGCAGTGTGAATTCAGCCTGTGTTCATGCTCTGATCGATGTTCTCTCAGGATGGTCTCCCCTGTGTAAACAATACAGTAAGTTGTTTGACTCTGCGGATGGACTCTTATTCATCACCTCTAAAGTGAAACTCTGCCAGATCAGCGGGTGGGAGTTCAGTGAATGCATGCAGAGATCTATTCACAGCAAAGTTATGGCATGCTTAATTTTAAACTCTGTCATCATTGTTAGGCAAATGTTTGTTCGAATGATCCCATTTCTTTTCATATTTACATGGGGTATCAATATAGAAGAGGTGTTTGGCAAAATTTAGAGGGGAGTATGCAAGGTGTATACTGTAAATTTATATGGGGGAAACAGCAAGAGGCCTCCAGAAAGTAAAATAGCCGTGTAGTGTTGGTGTCGAGATCTTGTCAAGAGCAGAGTCTCCCAAGACCTACATATACAGTGGTCTGGGTCTCAACTTAGATAGATAGATAGATGTACTTTATTGATCCCAAACTGGGAAATTACAGTGTAACAGCAGCATGACAGTACACAACCAAACGACAGAAACACACACATGACAGACAAAGGGATTACCCATGGAAATTAAAACTAACATGACTATAAAACCTATATACATCATAGCTTAATATATGATGACCCGTATAAATACATGAATCATCCCGTTGCACAATGAAGGACTATCAGGAGCAGAGTGAAAATGTGAGGTACCAGTTAGACTGTAAGGTGCAGTGTGGCAGCATTGTTATGACCAGAATACAACATCATAGTGAGTTATTGTACAGTGAAATGGCATGTGGCAGGAAAGATTTCCTGTACCTGGCCATTCGACAGCAAAGCTGTAGTAGTCTACTGGAGAAAGTGCTCCGCTGTCTGTCCAGTGTGTGGTGGAGGGGGTGATCAGGATTGTCCATGATGGGTCGCAGTTTATTTAGTGTCCTCCTCTCCACCACTGTCTCAAAGGTCTCCGGTCTGAGACCAATTGCAGAGCCAGCCCTCTTGATAAACTTGTCAAGTCTGTTGGTGTCTCTGGCCCTGATATTGCTACCCCAACAGATAGCAGCAAAGAAGATGGCGCTGGCTGACTTGGTATTGGTTTTGGAGACTCTGGTCTTAACTATAACACTACATGTCAGTGATGAGACTATGAAGAATGAGAAAGGTGAAAACAGCTGAGCAGTACTGTCAGGCAGCAGTTAACTTCTCTCTACATAAGAGGTAAAATATTTCTCAAAAGTCATCATTTTCACTGACTTCACATGAGCAGATTTGACCTTTGATTATGAAAATATTTAAACTGTCAGACTTGTACACTACCACATTAGACATCCATCCAAGAGTTGAATTGAACTATTTAACAATACAAAGTTTGGTTCAGGTTTCAAAAGGGAAACCATGAATGTGAACATAAAGTTTAAACTATCAGATTTCCAACCAATGCAGTAAATGGATAGCAAGTTCCTCACCACAAAGTACAACCACATGTACTTTCTAAAACATCCTGTAATCACCATCTTTCAAGCAGTTTCCCCATTTCAAAAACACTTAAATCCAAGAGGGTAGACTGAGTTAAAATCAGAGCTTCCCTACAGGCGATCTGGGTTCAAATCCTACTGTTTCCTTTGGGTCAAACGAGAATTTGCAGTTCACTTCTGGACTGCTCATTCACTTCTTTTATGCCTTAAACTGACATTTATAGATCACAGCTAATCTTCTTGGATAAGGTTAGAAAAAAGGTTAGGGTTCAGGTCAAGGAAGGGTGAGGGTCTATTTTCAGCAGATTACAGCTCTGTCCTTCCATTAACTCACTGCATGTAATTATTTTCACAACCATTAGAAATCACCTTTGTCAAATGCATAACTCTTAAGGCATAATTCCTTCAGGAGGAAATGTATTATATGGTTAATTCTTTATTTATTTATTTAAATTCTATTTCAGCTAGCAAGGATGCCTATTGCTGACATTTTCTTTCCATACAGTGGTGTGAAAAAGTTTTTGCCGCTTCCTGATTTCTCATTTATTTTGTATGTTTGTCACACTTAAATGTTTCAGATCATCAAGCAAATTTAAATATTAGATAAAGATAACACAAGTAAACACAAAATGCAGTTTTTAAATGAAGGTGTTTATTATTAAAGAAAAAAAATCCAAACCTAAATGGCCCTGTGTGAAAAAGTGATTCCCCCCACCCCACCCTTAAAACATAACTGTGGTTTATCACATCTTGATTATTGCCTGATTACTGCTGCACCTGTTCTCAATCAAGAAATCACTTAAATAGGACCTGCCTGACAAAGTGAATTAGACCAAAAGATCCTGAAAAGCTAGACATCAATGCTGCGATACAAAGAAATTCAGGAACAAATGAGAAACAAAGTATTTGAGATCTATCAGTCTGGAAAAGGTTATAAAGCCACTTCTAAAGCTTTGGCACTCCAGCGAATCACAGTGAGAGCCATTATCCACAAATGGCGAAAACATACAGTAGAACAGTGGTGAACCTTCGCAGGAGTGGCCGACCAACCAAAATTACCCTAAGAGCACAGCGACGACTCATCCAAGAGGTCACAAAAGACCCCACAACAACATCCAAAGAACTGTAGGCCTCATTTGTGTCAGTTAAGGTCAGTGTTCATGACTCCACCATAAGAAAGAGACTGGGCAAAAACGGCCTGCATGGCAGAGCTCCAAAATGAAAACCACTGCTGAGCAAAAAGAACATAAAGGCTCGTCTCAGTTTTGCCAGAAAACATCTTGATGATCCCCGAGACTTTTGGGAAAATACTCTGGGGACTGATGAGACAAAGTAGAACTTTTTGGAAGGTGTGTGTCCCATTACATCTGGCATAAAAGTAACACAGCATTTCAGAAAAGAAACATCATACCAACAGTAAAATATGGTAGTGGTAGTGTGATGGTCTGGGACTGTTTTGCTGCTTCAGGACCTGGAAGACTTGCTGTGGTAAACTGAACCATGAATTCTGCTGTCTATCCCAAAGGAGAATGTCCGGCCATCTGTTCGTGACCTCAAGTTGAAGCACACTTGGGTTCTGCAGCAGGACAATGATCCAGAACACACCAGCAAGTCCACCTCTGAATGGCTTCAGAAAAGCAAAATGAAGACTTTAGAGTGGCCTAGTCAAAGTCCTGACCTGAATCTGACTGGGATGCTGTGGCATGAACTTAAAAAGGCGGTTCATGCACAAAAACCCTCCAGTGTGTCTGAATTACAACAATTCTGCAAAGATAAGTGGGCCAAAATTCCTCCACAGCGCTGTGAAAGACTCATTAGCAGTTATCGCAAACACTTGATTGCAGTTTTAACTGCTAAGGGTGGTCCAAACAGTTATTATGTTTTCACTTTTTCACACAGGGCAATGTAGGTTTGGATTTTTTTCACCTTAATAATAAACACCTTCATTTAAAAACTGCATTTTGTGTTTACTTGTGTTATTTTTGTCTAATATTTAAATTTGTTTGATGATCTGAAACATTTAAGTGTGACAAACATACAAAAACATGAGAAATCAGGAAGAGGGCAAACACTTTTTCATACCACTGTACATTTGTTTAAAATATGTTTAATTCCTCCAAAGCTTTCAAAGCCAAGGACAAAATGTGAAATTCAAGTGTTAGTATCAATAGTTTCTAAGAAAAAATACAAATCTTTACAATTTGATTAGTAAGCATTTTCCATTGTATCCTTCAAAGTTTGACATGTTACAATATGTCTGTTTTTTTCAGTGGGTGATTTGCTATTTTTGTAAGAAAGGGGATCGGGGGTATTCACACATTTAGCATAAGGTACAAATGTATAAATGTAAATTAGGTACAAATTTGTAAGAATATGATAAAAGATGCCAATTGAAAAATTTAAAAAGTGGCAAGTTACAAATTAATTGCATAGAATAAAAGATTAACCAGCATCCAGATGGATGTTACAAATTTGCAAGAAAAAAATTGCAAATTTATGACAAATAATTTAAAATTTACAGGAAAAATGTTGCAAATCTATGATGCAAAGTTGCAAATTTATAAGAAGTTGTCATAAATGCCCCTCAGGGCAGTAACAAAGACCCAAATGCTGGAGCTGTGAGTTTGCAGGGATTTTAATAAAAAACACAAAAATACAACAAAGGACAAAAACTTACAAGATTTGAGGCAGGAAACTGGAGGGAAAAGGCGTATGGAAACGCCAGTGCAGAGGTGGGGCTCACATCTGGAGAAAAGGAGAAAAGCATGGAGCACATGCAGGATAATATAGAGAAAAGACGTAGGACTAACGTCTAAACTTTGTGAAGGGTGCTGCCCCAAACAGCAAAGCAATGGCCCTAAAATAGAACAAAAAGGAATAAACCAAATGATAAACAGGTGTGAGTAATGAACGAGGATAATAAGACCAAACTAATGACAGTTGTGACAGCCCGTGAACTTAAGCTAACAGAGGAAGTAAACACAAAGTGCTGTCAAAATAAAAGTACAGACCGGGATGAATAATAAGAAATCATGATGCAGAGGATGAACAAAGAATATGCAAAGACAAGGACCACATAAAAGTAAATGACAATACTAATAAATATGTACTTTAAAAAGGAAGCTAAGGTGATGGGGAAGAAGGCTCATAAACAAACACAGGAAGATATAATATATAATACAAAACCAGATGGCCATGGATGCATAATATAAACAAGATAATAGCCACTAAACTAAGAACAGAAGCTTTCATAAGCAGAAACAAATGGCAAACGCAAATAACATAATACATCCAAAACCAACCAGAATAAATACTAAAGTGGGAAAATAAAAAATAATCAGACTAACAAAGGAGCATGAGCACGGTTCCCCAACTGTGCTCCGCATCATGACAGAAGTTGCAAATGTATGAGAAAAAATTGAAAATTTACATGAAAAAAATTAGCAAATCTCCAAAAAGTTTAAAATTTATGAGAAACAATTTGCAGATTTTTGAGAAAAAAGTTTCAAATCTATGAGAAAAGCTGCAAATTTACAAGAAAAAATTGACAATTTTGTTTTGATAGAAGAGTTGCAAAGCTACAAAAAAGCTGAAGATTTATTAATACAAAACTTCCATTTTTTTTTATTTCTGCTTAGAATTGGTGGTTCAAAGTTATTTTATTCAGTTATGTAACATGATATTATTATGTCTGCAAATGATGAATGTGGATACGTCCACGTGTTGAGGTTAGCTTTGTTAAACATTAGCTGAAGAGGCTAAAGAGAGGGCACACAGTGCAGGTGTTACTGGAAGGGCGGAGCGCCAAAGCGAGCGAGAAGGGAGCGGCTAGCCCTGGTAGCCATCTAATATACCCCGCGGCGTCATGACATCACACGTGTGTACATGCTACCGCAGTGTGTTACATCACGGCGTTTCCCATAAACCACAGATATAGAAAGGCCTATTATGATATTGGGGTAAAGTTCTATCTTTTTTCCAGGTTGGCGGAAAGGGGGGGGGGTGGTATGTTCCGCTGTCCACCCCTGGATTTACACCTGTAAATGTTGGGGCTGTGGGGGTGGGGGTGGGGGTGAGGGCAGGGATGATTTGGGGTCATTTTGCTAACAAGGGGGATGACTCCCCCTCATCCCCCTTAAAATCACCTACTGAGTTTTTTTTTTTTTTTTAAAGAAACACAAGAAACTAATCTGATAACTATCTCTATTACTGTGATTTCTCCTAAACAGCTTTCACTGCCACACGTGTTGAATCTGAAGAGGAGCCTTTGTGAGGGAAAATGCCAGTTGCCATCGGAGGTCCTGAAGGCTACACGCCACCCGAGGGTGGCTGGGGATGGATGGTGGTGATCGGGGCATTCATCTCTATAGGCTTCTCGTATGCGTTTCCCAAGTCCATAACAGTCTTCTTCAAAGAAATCGAGGTGATCTTCGACGTGACAAGTAGCCAGGTGTCATGGATCTCCTCCATCATGCTCGCAGTCATGTACGGTGGAGGTGAGCTGTTGTGCAGCATCAAACAAGCAGTGAAACAAAGTCTGGCATCGCTTGAAGTGTTGTTAGATGCCAGTCCATGAGTTTGGCTGTAATACTGACATGACCCTAGTTTTTTTTTTTTGTTTTTTTTGTTTTTTATCCACAGCAACAAACAGACCACAGATTCTCACAATTTCAGCATCGATTAAATCTGACACAAAATGCTTCTGTAGCCTCACGGTGAAAGTGTCCCTGGTACAGTATCGGTTTCTGGGGCACATAAATAGGTTTCAGGCTTGATTATTTCCCTTTGTGCTGTGGAGAGTGGAAGACCAATGGGGGGTTTTGTTTGCGTTCCTGCACTGATGGGATGAATGAGATGCTGGCCGATGTCAGTCGGGTCAGGTCAGCGTGGTGATGATAAGGTTCTATTCAAGTGCACAACATGCAACAGAAAGGGGTCAGAGCTCAAAGGGGCCCTACTCTGCCCGTCAAAGCGATCTCACCTAAAATTAAAACACAGCTCTCTTTTGTGTGGTGAGCTGGAAAAATGATGACCCGGGCATCTAGGCAGAGAGAAATGTGGGCAAAATTGTTTCAGTTGCATTCAAAGTGTAGTAAAGCAGAGAAAAAGTGAAAAAAAATGGTGAAAGGTTTCCACTCTGTTAGCTATTAGTTATATCCAGTAAGTGATGTGAGGGGAGTAAGGGGGGGGGGGGATGCCTCTTGTTAGCAAAATGACCCAAAAGCACCCCCCTTGTAAACCTGCAATCCCCCATCCCTATGCAGTGTTTTCTTGTAGATTCAAAGTTTTTTTTCCTCATAAATCAACTTTTTTCTCAAAAATTGTGATTTTGTTTCCATAAATGTGCTATTTTTTTTCTTGTAAATTTGCAGCTTTTTGCCCTGTAAATTTTCTAGCTCCTTTTCCTCATAAATGTGGCACTTTTTTTTCTCATAAATCTGCTATTTTTCCTGTAAATTTGCAACTTTCTCATAAATGTACAACTTTTTTCCCTGTAAATTTTTCAACTTTTTTGCTGATAAATTTGTAACTTTTTTCTCATAAATTTGTAAGTTTCTTATTTGCAGTTTGTTTGTTTTTGTTTTTGTTTTGTTTTTTCAAAAATTTGCAATTTTTTCCTGGCAAATTTTCAACTTTTTCTCATAACTACTCATCTGGATGCAGGTTTCATATTATTCTGTGCAACTGAATTGTAATTTGTGACTTTTTTCTACTGAATTTCTAGTTTTTTTCTTGTAAATTTGAAACTTTTTTCCTATAAATTTTCAAGCATTTTTTTCCTCAAAAATCAACAATCTTTTCTCATAAATTTGCATTTTTTTTTTCTGTAAAGTTTCAACATTTTTTCTCCTAAATCTGCAACGCTCATCTGGATGCTGGTTACGTTTATGTTTTGCATAATTGAATTGTAATTGTGACGTTTTGGTTTTCAAATTGGCATCTTTTTTCATAGCTTTGCACCTTTATTCTTGCAAATTTGTACCTAATTTACATTTATACGTTTGTACCTTGTGCTAAATTGGTGAATACCCCCTTCCCCCTTGTTAAAAAAAAAAAAAACAAATCACCTACTGGGTATATCTTCAAGCAACAAAATAAAAGCAAGACTAATCCCTTTCCAGGTTAGCTTTGCATTACTCAGTATTACATACAAAAGGTGAGAAAAACATCACCCCTAAGTTTAGCCCTCATTACTGTACAAAGAAAGTATTGTGCTCTGCATGGAGCAGTCAATGCTACTCATTGTTCAGCAATACATTGCCTTCAAGTGTAGCTGCAGAGCTGCAGAGGGACACACAGCCAGTTGAAATGGTGGTTAAAGGTTATTGAGTTGCACTGGAAGAATACCTGATTCTTCTCAAGTCGTCTCTCACCGTGTAGGGTGTTATTTACACTTTTTATCTGTAACAAGATGTGCAGCCTCTATTCTCTAATTTGATTTTTTTTTTTTTTTGCTATAAAAGCAATAATCTGCAAATCTGTCAACGTTATATGTCCTGAGTATAGATGTTAAGCTGTAACACTCCGTACTAACACAAATGTTTGGATGCAGATATCTACACAGATGAATGCAATCCTTGCATGGTAATTGCAAATTGAGCATAAGCTGCATGATGTGTGTCACTGCTGAGTAGATGACAGTGCAGTTTCCATGTTAAACATTCACAAGGCATCAGCAGGAGAAGTTCATTAACAGCCCACTGGTGCCTACCTCTGTGCTCCTTCAATTTTTGATTCATTACATTCATAATATTCTACATTGGTTTGTCGCCAACCTTTTTTTTTTTTTTTATCATAAGCAACTCTCCCCGTAAAGCAGAAGGAAAGAACTCATTGTTTGTGAGGAGACCGCCTGCATTACAATTTAAAAACTCTTTTGTCTTGCGTGGTCCTGGCAAATGAGTCTGGACAACCCCTAAACAAAAACTGTCAGTTTCCATTTAGCCTCATGGAGCAGTGCAGAGATTTGGCAGGAAGGCAGCAGTGTCTTCCTGCGTGCATCCTCATACTCATTTAGGTTGGTTGTTATAAGTCGTCAATGGAGATGGTGTTCTGCGACCTGGACGCCCGGTGCATTTTAGTCATTTGTCTGCAAGTCATTGTGATTTTCCTGAGCTGATGTTGAATCTAGAATGTGTGCATCTTAATAAGGCTGTTTACTGTTGCCCAGTTCGGACTGCAACTGGTGCACCAGGTGCCAAAATTAGAGGGGGAAAAGACACAAAATAAGATTTCAGTTGTCATTTCAACTGCAAATCACACACTTAGAAAAAATTCCCTCCAACACACATACACACACACCTATCTTCTTGTCTGAACTGAGATGTGTTCAATAGTCATTTCAAACTTGTGGTTAGTTCATTTAAAGAAGAAATCCCAAACAAATTATTTCTCTGTCAATTTTTATGACTCTTTGGATCACACAAATGATTATTTCATTGGAGCGTTTGTGTGTCTTTTTTTTCCCCTGACAGTTCCTATTATTAATGGCAGGAGAACACATCTACTGCACTGCAGCACTGACAAAACTGATAGCTGAAGGGGTTTAAATTTGCTAAGCCATCAATGTGGCACTGGAGCCCTCTGCTGGCCAGAGGTAGAACTGTGCATGTGAGCAAAAAGTCTGCTTTCGTCTGCTCTGAGAGTAACTATTTGCGCATTATTTCTGTTGCTTTATTCAGGTCCTATCAGCAGCATCCTGGTCAATAAATATGGGAGTCGCCCTGTTATGATTGCCGGAGGACTGCTGTCTGGGACAGGCCTTGTCGCCGCATCTTTTTGCTCAAGTGTTGAGGCACTTTACTTTTGCATTGGTGTGGTGGGAGGTAGATACCTTTACCTTTCTTTATTTGATTGGATCATGACCCACAAGAGTGCACACAGGGCTATTTCTAGCTTTTGGGGGGCCCTATGTAAGACTGTGCAGGGAGGAGTTCAAACCTTTTGAAATGGTGGTGGGGTGGGGGGGGGGGATCTTTCCTCCAAACAAAATCATTTAAAAAATAGAGGGCACTCAGAGACTGCATACTTCCTCCAGGGCCCTAACTCACATCGTTAAAGAAAGTGAAAAAGTGATCCAGAATCCCATCTTGACCTGGTTCACCCACAAAATCTAATGGGCTCATCCATAGTCCAAGGGCCACCTCTGGTGAAAATGCCATCAAAATACATGCAGGAGTTTTTGCATAATTCTGATAACAAACAAGCAAATGGACAGACAGACAGATAGACAGACAGACAGACAGGCAGACAGGCAGAGAAGCAAACCGACATGAAAACATTCAGTCCAGACAAAGGTAATAAAGTTGGATCATTGTCTAGATGAACAGGAAATAAAATATTACACAGAAGAGAAATTTAATGAACAAATTTGTAAGAAAAAAAGTTGAAAATCCATGATGAAAAATATAATGAATTTGCAAGAGAAAAAGTTGCATTTTAACAAGAAAAATGTCACAAATTTCTGAGGAAAAAAAGGCTCAAATTTACAATGAAGAAGTTGCCAATTTACATATAGCTTAAGGGGTTTATGCATTTGCATGCTCTGCTTTATAGCCAGAAATAGCTATGTGTGCGCTGATGCCATATTGTCTTCTTTAAAAGAAATCAAATATTGTGCTATGAATATCCACAGTAGTATTCTTTTTATCCACCTACTTGTTTTTATCAATTCTTCCAGGTTTGGGACTGGCTTTTAATCTGAATCCTGCGCTCACAATGATTGGAAAGTACTTCTACAAGAGGCGGCCCATCGCCAATGGGCTTGCCATGGCTGGCAGCCCTGTTTTTCTCTCCACCTTGGCTCCGATTAACACCGTGCTTTATGACAATTTTGGCTGGAGAGGAAGTTTTCTGATCTTGGGTGGCCTTTTATTAAACTGCTGCATTGCCGGTTCCCTCATGCGACCCATAGGGCCGAAACCTAAACCTGTAGAAAAAACAACAGACAACCGGACTGTAATGCAGAAGATCAACAGCTTCATCGACCTCTCCTTGTTCAAGCACCGTGGCTTTTTGCTCTACATCATTGGCAATTCTATCATGTTTTTTGGTCTTTTTACACCACTGGTGTTTCTCTCTAATTATGGCAAGAGTAAAGACATCCCCAAAGAGAAGGCAGCTTTTTTACTCTCTACCCTGGCTTTTGTTGACATGGTTGCCCGGCCTTCAATGGGCATTGTGGCCAACACTAAATTGGTCCGGCCTAGATTGCAGTATTTCTTTGCTGCCTCGGCACTCCTCAACGGCGTATGCCACGTTCTAGCTCCAGTGTCGGTAAACTACACAGGCTTTGTTGTTTATTCCCTCTTCTTTGGGTTTGCCTTTGGCTGGCTGAGCGCAGTGCTGTTTGAGACCTTGATGGACCTCGTGGGAGCCAAGCGCTTCTCCAGTGCTGTGGGGTTGGTCACTATTGTGGAGTGTGGTCCTGTGTTACTGGGCCCCCCAGTGCTTGGTGAGTTTTTGATCTTTTAGAATAACTAATTCCAATGTATTTCTGTGTAGTTTAACCACTGAAATCAAAGCACAAATGAAACTGCAAAAAGTCAGTTTTTACCTAAATATTAAATTGGATATATACAGTACTACATGCTGTAAAATAATCAAAATCATCTACCAACTGCATGAGGAGAAGGAATGTCTTGTCAGACTAAAAACAAGCATATTCATCAATAAGAAAGCTTGGGACTGGAGGGTGTGCTCCAACTTTAGAGGGATCACACTCCTCAGCCTCCCTGGGAAGGTCTATGCCAAGGTACTGGAGAGGAGAGTCCGGCCATTAGTCGAACCTCGGATTCAGGAGGAGCAATGTGGTTTTCGTCCTGGCCATGGCACATCGGACCAGCTCTTTACCCTCTTGAGAATTCTTGAGGGTTCGTGGGAGTTTGCCCAACCAGTTTACATGTGTTTTGTGGACTTGGAGAAGGCATTTGACCGCGTCCCTCGTGGATTTTTGTGGGGGGTGCTTCGGGAGTATGGGGTATCAGGCTTGTTGTTACGAGCTATTCGGTCTCTGTACGACCGTTGTGAGAGTTTAGTTCATATTGCCAACACTCAGTCGGAGTCATTCCCAGTGAGAGTTGGACTCCGCCAGGGCTGCCCTTTGTCACCGATCCTGTTCATAACTTTTATGGACAGGATTTCTAGGCGCAGCCAGGGAACGGAGGGTGTCATGCTTGGTGACCACAGGATCTCATCTCTGTTGTTTGCAGATGATGTTGTCCTGTTGGCTTCATCCAGCAATGACCTACAGCTCTTGCTGGGACGGTTTGCCGCTGAGTGTGAAGCGGCTGGGATGAGAATCAGCACCTCCAAGTCCGAGTCCATGGTCCTCAGCCGGAAAAAGGTGGATTGTCCTCTCCGGGTTGGGGACAGGCTCCTGCCCCAAGTGGAGGAGTTTAAGTATCTTGGGGTCTTGTTCACGAGTGAGGGGAAAATGGAGCGAGAGATCGACAGACGGATTGGAGCAGCATCTGCAGTGATGCGGACGTTGTACCGGTCTGTTGTGGTGAAGAGGGAGCTGAGTTCTAAGGCAAAGCTGTCGATTCACCAGTCAATCTACGTTCCTACTCTCACCTATGGTCACGAGCTTTGGGTAATGACCGAAAGAACGAGATCGCGGATACAAGCGGCTGAAATGAGCTTTCTCCGTAGGATTGCTGGACTCACCCTCAGAGATAGGGTGAGGAGCTCAGTCATCTGGGAGAGGCTCAAAGTAGAACCGCTGCTCCTCCACATTGAAAGGAGTCAGTTGAGGTGGTATGGGCATCTGATTAGGATGCCTCCTGGACGCCTCCCACTTGAGGTGTTTCAGGCACGTCCCACTGGGAGGAGACCCTGGGGCAGACCCAGGACTCGGTGGAGAGACTATGTCTCCCAGCTGGTCTGGGAACGCCTTGGTATCCCCTCTGAAGAGCTGGAGCAGGTGGCTGGGGAGAGGGAAGTCTGGGCTTCTCTGCTTGAACTGCTGCCTCCGCGACCTGGACCTCCGGAAAAGCAGTAGAAGATGGATGGATGGATGGATTCATCCAATAAGATGCTCTTTCTTCCTGTGCCATTTCACTTGTTTAAAGCAGGTCAGTTTCTCGATTGTTGGGGGGCTCTATGCAATACTGTGTTTGGGGGACCCTATGTTTGGAATGGAGAACAGTTCAAACACTTTAAATTGAGGGGATTCTCTCCTCTCCTACAAAACATAAAACAATAAACTTGGGTCACTGTCAAGGTGACCAGAAAGAAAAACTAAACCACAGAATAAAAACTGAAACAACATCTATATGAACTTGCAAATTTGGGAGAAAAAAAAAGATACACATTTACAAAGAAGTCACTAATTTTTGAAAAAAAAAGTTGAAAATTTATGAGAAATAAAGTTGAACATAATCTTAATTCTTCATCCTGAAAAAGTTGAGGGTGAACTTGTAGATTTACAAGCATGTTGCACAAATGAAATAGGGGTGAAAAAGAAAAAAATAAAGGCATTTTTTGAGTATACAAACATCATCAATGGCAGCACTATGTTAAAATTTATTTTGAAAAGTAAAAAAAATAATATGTGAATAAAGTTTCTACTTTAGGACAAAAAACTCTTAAGTTTAAGAGAAAAAAAGTCATTAATTTATGAAAAAATTAGTAATTTATGATGAAAAAAGTCATTAATCTGAGGGGAAAGTTAGTCATTTATGAGGAAAAAAGTCAGTAATTTACGTGTAAAAAGTTACTCATTTATGTGAAAAGGGTCACAAATTTATGTGGAAAAAAAGTCAGTAATTTACAAGGGGAAAAGGTCACAAATTTATATGAAAAAAGTCAGTAATTTATGAGTAAAAAGGTCACAAATTTATGAGAAAAAATGTCAATAATTTAGATGAAAAAAATCCCTCATTTATGTGAAAAAAGTCACAAATGTATGTGAAAAACATCAGTAATCCATGAGGAAGAACGTCACTAATTTATGTGGGGTGGGAAGTAATTTATGAGAAAAAAGTTGCACATTTACATTTAAAAAAAAGTTGCACTTTTACAAGAAAAAGTTGCTAATTTGCAAGAAAAACTTTAAATTTGTGTGAAAAAAGTCAAATTTATGAGAAAAGTTTTTAATTTACAAGTAAAAGTTGATGATTTACAAGAAAAAAGTAATTTACAAGAAAAGTCACAAATTTACTTAAAAATAGCTATGAGAAAAAGTTGCAAATTTCTAAAAAAACAAATTTATGAAAGCAAAAGTTGCAAATTTACATTAAAAAGTTACAAATTTACAAGAAAAATGCAGTTTATGAGAACATTTTCCAAATTTGCTAGAAAATACTTAATTTACAAGAAGAAAAAAGAGCAATGAAAGTGTAATATATATATACTGTATATACAGTATATACTGTATATATACGTATATATACTGTATAAGATAAGCCTTTATTAGTCCCACAATGGGGAAATTCCAGGATTGCAACAGCACAGGGATAGCAACACTCAGAGCAATAATTAAGAAGATACGGAAGATATAAATAAGAGCAGTGGATATACATACATACACATAAATATATAAATATATATACAAAGTGTGGAGCATTGTAGCAAGATGGAATAAACAGCATAACCGTCTACTTAGTTATCCTACATAGTATGAATATGTACCCATTATGGGGTACCCCCCCACAGCAGCCACGGACAAACACAGCGCTCGACTAGAGCAATTAACAGGACAGTGAGATGTGTGTGTTGAGATCAATAGGCAGCCTTCCTGTGCTTAGTTCAGGCACCAGCATCCTGTGGATATGTATGACGCAAATGCAAACATTCATGCTTCCTGCTCGCATTGTGGTACAAATGTCACATGTCTGAATGCATTTCCTTTGATGATAAAATGCCTTTGATGTATTGTCCGTTGCTGGGTATTTAAGTGGCTGAATTCATATGTTCATTCTCTGTTCTTCTTCTTTCTGCTTCTGACTACTGCTCATGAGAGCCGGAGAGTGATCCCCAGCATGCTTATACAGCAGCTGGGGTGAGCTCCGTGATGGCGATGATTTGGTCAATAAACTTCATTAAAACTCCAAACGCCGTGCCTTATTTTAACATCGCCACACCCATCCATATTGTCACCCTCTGTAGCAACCGATATTGTCCTAGTTGTATAAACATGCAGGTTAGGTTAATTGGAGACTCTAAAGTGGCCCTAGGTGTGAATGTGTGTGTGAATGGTTAAGGGATAGCGCCGTATCGTGGCTGCTTCATCCATCCAGGTGTGGATGACCCTCAATTTCCCCTCTGGGGATCAATAAAGTATACTAAATCTAAAAAAATATATCGGAGGGTACCATTGTGTAAGTCTATTGCGTCTTTTGCATTCAATATTATTAGGTCGTCACGTTTTTTTGCTATCTCTGCGAGCAGCCCTGCTTAGGTTATACAGTCTGACAGCCGTAGGTAGGAAGGACCTGCGAAACCTCTTGGTTGCGCACCTAGGATGATGTAGTCTGCTGCTAAATGAGCTCATCAGTGCGTTCAGTATGTCCTGCATAGGGTGGGACTCAGACTCCAGCAGAGATGACAGTTTAGCCACCATCCTTCTCTCTCCCATCTCCTCCACTGGGTCAGGGCGCTTCCCCAGGACAGAGCTAGCTTTCTTGATCAGTTTGTTCAGTCTCTTCCTATAGGCTGCTGTAATGCCACTGCCCCAGCAGATCACTCCAAAAGTGATGGCTGATGCCACCACCGTGTCGTAGAATGTCTTCAGCAGCGCCACTTGTACACCAAAAGACCTGAGTCTCCTCAGTAGGAACAGCCTGTGCTGTCCCTTCTTGTAGAGTGCATCAGTATTGTATGACCAGTCTAGTTTATTGTTCAAATGAACACCCAGGTACTTATAGGATGTCACCATCTCGATGTCTGTTCCCTGTATATTAACTGGTGCTGTGAGGGGTTGTCCTTGCCTGCGGCAGTCCACCACCAGCTCCTTAGTTTTCCTCGCGTTGATCTGGAGGCAGTTCTGATGGCACCAGTCCACGAAGTCCTGGATAAGTCCTCTGTACTCAGCTTCATCTCCGTTAGAGATGAAGCCGACGATCGCAGAGTTGTCAGAGAACTTCTGTAGATGGCAGTGTGTTGTGTTGTGTGAGAAGTCCGCAGTATAAAGGGTGAACAGGAAGGGAGCCAAAACCGTTCCCTGGGGGGCCCCTGTGCTACCGATGATCGTGTCGGACACATAGTCCCGGGTTCTCACAAACTGTGGCCGGTTAGTGAGGTAGTTCAGGATCCATGATGACAGGTGCTGGTCCACCCCTGCGCACAGTAGCTTGTCCTTCAGGATCATCGGTTGGATGGTGCTGAAAGCACTGGAGAAGTCAAAGAACATGATCCTCACCGCATTCCCGGGCTTCTCCTACGTGGGACAGAGAACGGTGAAGGAGGAAGATCACTGCATCCTCCACCCCAATGCCATGCTGGTAGGCGAACTGGAGTGGATCCATCGCTGGTTCCACCAGGGGGCGGAGGTGAGCAAGGAGCAGTCTCTCCAGGGTCTTCATCATCTGCAACATCAGGGCCACTGGTCTGTAGCTGTTCAGGTCTTTGGGGTGGGAAGTCTTTGGTACAGGTACCACACAAGATGTTTTCCACAACTGTGGTACCCTCCCCAGCTTCAGGCTCAGGTTGAAGATGAGCTCCACAATCCCACACAGCTGATCTGCACAGGACTTGAGGAGCTTTGTGCTGATGCCGTCCGGTCCCGATGCCTTCCTCACCTTGATCTCCCTCAGCTCCGTCCTCACCTGGGTCTTAGTGAGGGTCATGTTGGGGGGCTGTGTGTTGGGAGTGGGGGGGTGTTGGTGGAGTGGGGTGTGGGCAGTAGGACTCAATGTCTTTAGAGGCAGCAGTGGTTGTTGTGCAGTTGGGGGGGGAGGGCAGTTGGTCAAACCTATTAAAAAACAGGTTCAGATTGTTCGCCCACTCCCTGCCCCCCGTGGCCTGGGGGGAGGTATTCTGGAGCCCAGAGATGGTTTTAAGGTTTCTCCAGACCCCACCGATGTCGCTCTGTTGCAGCTTGTCCTCCATCTTCTTCCTGAAGCTGTTCTTGCCTTCTCTGATGTTCCTCCTCAGCTCCCTCTGTACGGACTTCAGCTTCTCCCTGTTCCTACAATTTCGATATCGAAAAAAAAATTGTGGCAGGCTAGTCCAGCTTACTCAGATTAAAGGAACACTTTTTAATCTGAGTAAACTGGACTAGCCTGCCATAATTTCGATATCCAGCTTATTTTTTCCCATTAAAATCTGATGTGTTTTCGAAGTGCTCCCTTTATTTTTTTGAGCAGTATATACATATATATATATACTGTATATATATATATATATATATATATATGTATATACACACACACACACACACACACACACACACACCACACCACACCATGATGGTCCCATCTCCAAACTTCACTGCTGGTATGGTGTTTTGGGGCTGATGTGCAGTGCCATTTCTCCTCCAAACATGCTGTGTGTTGTGGCGTCCAAAAAGTTCAATTTTGGTCTCATCTGATCAGACTATATTCTCCCAATATTTTACTGGCTTGCCCAAATGTTGTGCAGCAAACTTTAAATGAGCTTCAACATTCTTTTTCTTCAGCAATGGAGTCTTGCAAGGTTAGCAGGCATCGAGCCCATGTCGGTTGAACGCATTACCTTATTGTTTTCTTTGAAATAGCAGTACCTGCTAACTCCAGGTCTTTCTGGAACTCTCCATGAGTGGTCTTTGGCTCTTGGATAACTCTTCTGATAATTCTTTTGATTCCTCTGTCAGAAATCTTGCAAAGATCTCCTGGTCGTGACCTGTTTATGGTAAAATGATGTTCTTTCCACTTCCAAATGATGGCTCCAACAGTACTCACTGGAACATTCAGCAGTTTAGAAATGCACCTGTAAGCAATGACAACATTATGTTTTGCAACAATAAGGTTGCGAAGGTCTAGAGAGAGCTCTTTGCTTCTACCCATCATGAGTTCTTTGTGGTCTGTTCTTTGTGATCTGATATTCACAGACCTTTTTAAAGACTATCAGTCAGGACTTAACCAGCTGAAATTAATTTGAACTGATGGGGGATGGGATGACTTCCTAAATTCTGATTTTTTTTCCACCTCTTTATATATATATATATATATATATATATATATATATATATATATATATATATATATATATATATATATATATATATATATATATATATATATATTGTATGTATATATATATATATATATATATATATATACACTACCGTTCAAAAGTTTGGGGTCACTTAGAAATTTCCTTATTTTTGAAAGAAAAGCATTGTTTTTTTTCAATGAAGATAACTTTAAACTAATCAGAAATGCACTCTAATATCTAATATACATTGCTAATGTGGTAAATGACTATTCTAGCTGCAAATGTCTGGTTTTTGGTGCAATATCTACATAGGTGTATAGAGGCCCATTTCCAGCAACTATCACTCCAGTGTTCTAATGGTACAATGTGTTTGCTCATTGCGTCAGAAGGCTAATGGATGATTAGAAAACCCTTGTGCAATCATGTTAGCACAGCTGAAAACAGTTTAGCTGGTTAGAGAAGCTGTAAAACTGACTTTCCTTTGAGCAGGTTGAGTATCTGGAAAAAATTATTATTTCAAATACAAATCATTATTTCTAACCTTGTCAATGTCTTGACTATATTTTCTATTCATTTTACAACTCATGGTGGTAAATAAGTGTGACTTTTCATGGAAAACACAAAATAATTGTCTGGGTGACCCCAAACTTTTGAACGGTAGTGTGTATATATATATATATATACGTATATATACACTATATATATACTGTATATATATATGACAAAATATTTTAAGATTCTCATAGGTACCATAGTCTGTTTATTAAGGCATATTGTAATTTTAACATGAGTATTAAACTTTGGAAAATGTAATTGCATATTGTGTTTGATGCTTTTTCTGCCAAAAACAAGTTATCATTCAATTTTTGCTCTTTTTTTGTCTTCACAGGGAGGCTGAAAGACATCTACCATGATTACAAGTACACGTACCAGGCATGTGGGATCATCCTCATTATCTCCAGCGTGTTCCTGTTTTTAGGAATGGGACTCAACTATCGGCTGCTGGAAAAGGAGAAGAAAGAGGAGGAGAGGAAAGGGAAGATGGGGGTCAGAGAACAAAGGTTCAGCAGGGACAACGCTGCCAAGGAGGTGACAGAGGCTAGGAACTCAGAGGACACAGTCTGACGTTCAACAGGGAGGAGAATATTCATGAAAAGAGGATGTTCTAAGGATCCATTATCTTCCTTCAGTTTCACAGGGCATCCTTTTTGAAGACATCCACAGAAGTTTAACCCTCATCTGCTATACAGCATAAAATATTTACATACTGATTAAAGCCCTTTAACCTCTAATAAACAGTGCACCAAAAATGCCTCTCTTCTTTGTGTTTAGGTGGATAAGTGCCTTTAGACAGACAGTTTTCTTTCCCTTTTATGTCACATGGTATTTCTTTAACGTCACCTAACATCACTCTAGCTTTATTTTCGTGTTTAAAATCAATCCACTGATTATGATTTATTTTTCCATTACTGAGATTTATTGTTTTCAAAGGAGACTTTTTGCTTGTTGGAAATGTACAATTATATTGCAGCTTTTTTGTTTGTCCATGCCACCTCTCAAAAAGGTTTCATAAGACATCTTCACTAATGCAGGGACTTCACACCACATTACATTTTTTGAAGTTTTGCAGGCATCCCGCTTGTCAATGTAATTTTGTTTATTCCATAAATATGCTCATAATAAGTCTTGATTTTTGTTTTACATTTTGTTAATAATTGCATCGCTTAAAGCTGCATCTGAATCCTTATGTATAACTTTGCACATTAATGTGATAGGAAAATGTGACACTGCAACATATATGGAACATGTCAAAAATAAAACTCAGTAATTGTGTCACAAGAATGTATAAGTCAACTATGTTGTTTTTTTTCCCTTTGCAAATCTATAACAACATAAATCTTAGAAATACACTGACTCTATAATGCAAGCCAATGCACGATGTATTATTATTTCTAGACTGAAACATTTGGAAATACAGTATGTCTACAGTAATGACTATTTTTTGAATTATTATTATTATTATTATTATTATTATTATTTTGCTTTGCTAGAGCGGTCTCATTTAGAACTTTGGATGCATTTGTGTGCATGCTGCCCTCCTACAAGCTACCTCTCTTTGGGGATAATTAAAACTAAAAAAGTTGACATTGATGAAAATAATGTAACTCAGAGAGTATGTGCCACATGTTTCTGAGTACAGTTTTTCTTCAGAAATGCCTTTAGAGTCCTGCAATAAACCTAGGTATTAAGTTTGTGGAAAAACTTACTTGAGTATACTGTATATACTTAAGTAAATTTGACCGTCCACTGTTCCAACCCTCTAAAATATTATAACATCGATCTTCATCTTCTTGGCTGCACGGTGGCGCAGTGGTTAGCACTGCGGCAGCACAGTTTACCCTTGGCCGGGGGATTGTGGGGATCGTGGGATCGTGGGTTCGATCCCGCCCCCCGACCAACAGTGATCTGTGTGGAGTTTGCATGTTCTCCCCGTGTTGCGTGGGTTTACTCCGGGATTTCTCCGGTTTCCTCCCACATGCCAAAAAAAAAACATGCATGTTAGGTTAATTGGCTGTTCTAAATTGTCCCTAGATATCTGTTTCCTATAGGCCCTTAGAATAGAGGGTTAGTATTAATGAAAGCGCTTTGAGTGGTCTTTGTGACTAGAAAAGCGCTATATAAGTGCAGGTTAGTTAGTTAGTTCATGATACGTCAGTCACAACTATTTCTGTTTAAGCAGATTACACAAATGCAGTGGGCCTCCTCAGTCACTAGGGGCCCCCAAGCTACAAGTTCACCCTCAACATTTTTCTTTTTTATTGGGGGGGAGGGAATTATTTTCAACTTTTTTCTTGTAAACTTGCAACTTTTTTCTCATAAACTTGCTTCTTTTTTCTTGTAACTGTACATCCCTTTTCCTTGTAAATTTGTGACTTTATTTAACCTCATAGCTAGCAGATTTTCTGATAAACTTGTGACGTCCGTTGTGCCTGGCATTCATAATTGTGTCTGACTTATCAATAGTCTTCACTGAAATTGTCTGGCTGAATTTGTGTATTCTGAACTGGACTTTAGGGCTCAGTCTCACAGACCACATCTGTGAATACTTCTATCCACCATGTCCTTGTGATGCTAGTGGAATGCAGGTGGTGATGCGTACATGCAGGTATATTTGATACGTGACCCAGTACAGGTAGGGCTTTCAACAGAGCATTCCACCTGCTTACACTTGCATCTGCTTCTAATACAGTTTCATAAACTTGTATTCACGCGTCACCACATCAACCTACCTGCACCCCCTGCACTCTAACTGCATTGGATCGAGGTATTGGCAGGTATTCAATTTGATATTTTTTCCCTAAATAATTGTATGAGTTTTAAGCAAATTTGCAAATTTTTCCTCATAATTTTTTTTCTCTAATTTGCAACTTTGTGTAAATTTGTATTTTTTTTTCTCCTGTAAAGCGTTTTTTATGTTTTGTTGGATGGGGAGAATCCTTGCTATCCCATTAAGAGCTGGAGTAGGTGGCTGGGAAGAGGGTTTTCCCTGCTGCTGTCTCTGTGACCCGGACCAGGATAAGCAATGGAGGATGGATGGATGGATGGAAATGTTTCAGTTACAGAAAGAGACACAACTTTACCCCCCCCCCCCCCCAAAAAAAGCTGTAAATAGCCTCGAACTCAATTATATCAAAAATAACTGCTTTAATCACAGCTGTCCGATAATGGATGGAGGGTTTCCTGTGCCGTTTGCGTGAGCCGTTGACGTACGGAGCGTCCGCTGTGGTCACGCGGACATGACCGAATTGAACCATTGACGGTTTATAAGGTAACGTGTAGGTAATGTATTTGCTATTTAACAGTATTTCTTCTTTTCAAAACCATACGGTCGTCTTCTTTTGAATACGATGTTGTGTCTTTTGAATTTTAGTCTAACATTTTAAGGTATATTTGTAGAGTAACAGTAATTTGTGAGCTAAGTGAAATTTAGTAGGCTAACTGGCTAATTAGCTAACTAGCCACTTGTTGGACAGCGGTTTATTACGACTTTACAGAGGTAGGTAGAGAAGCCAGATATTATACTCAAGCCAACCTGTCATTGCCTTATAATACTTAATTACTCAAGTATGACTGACAAAAATTACTAGTATCGAATACTGAGTACTAGTAGTGAATACCTGAGTATGAGTAAATATTGTGACGTTTGCAGGGTTCACACAAAGACAATGGAGCAGATGGCTGTGATCAACCTGATTTATTTTTCACACACACTCTGGGCACAGGCAGGAGGGGAGGTCATTCTCCCAGACCTCTGTTTACATCACGGTTACACACACATAACGTTTTCATCTGGCAAAGCATGCTGGGAAATTCACTTAACATGGCCCCAACGTTACACTGCCCCCCCCCAGGTGGGGGGGGGGCAGTGTAACGTTTTCTGGGGACTGGTTTCTGTCCCCAGAAAAATTAAAGTCCAATTTAAAAGTCCAATACAAACTTATCCAGGTGTCGGGGCGGTCTTCGGCGCCGGCGGCCAACACGTACAGGCCCCCTAGTGTCCATCTGGGTCTCGGTCGGGGTATCGGGCCGGGATGGAAGCTCCGGTTTGTCCACCAGCGGTGCAGATGGCCGATACGGGGCGAGACGGTCACGATGAAGGACCACAACCCGGTCCCTTTTTCTAAGCCTCACCCTGTACACCACATCTGACAGTCTCTCCAGGACCACGCATGGCCCCGACCACTGGCTCGCCAGCTTCGGTGATCGTCCTCTCTTCCTCTCAGGGCAGAAAACCCAGACTCGATCTCCTGGTGCAAAGTCCCTCCCCTGACAGCGGGAGTCGTACGCTCGCTTCTGCCAACCCCCTGCCGCCGCCAGAGCCTCTCGAGCCAGCTCGTGCACCGTGTGGAGACGTTCTTTCAAACAAAAAAAATAATCCAATCCGGGTTTTCCCTCCACCTCCGGCTCAGGGGGGCAACCGAATACCAAATCCACCGGTGTGCGCAGCTCGCGTCCAAACATGAGCGCCGCAGGGGTGCACCGGGTAGATTCCTGAGCTGCCGTCCGGTACGCCCACAAAACAAAAGGCAGATGCAGGTCCCAGTCTCGCTGTCGCTGGTCCACTAGGATAGCGAGCTGGGTGGTGAGGGTCCGGTTGAATCGTTCGACCAGGCCGTCGCTCTGTGGATGCAGTGGGGTGGTCCGGATCTTCCGGATGCCCAGCCGTTTGCAGACCTCTCCGAAGACCTCCGCCTCGAAGTTCCGACCCTGATCGCTGTGCAGCTCCTCCGGTGCGCCAAACCGACAGAACATTTCATCCACCAGCTTTGATGCCGTCGTAGCGGCGCTCTGATCCGGGACCGCGTACGCCTCTGGCCACTTAGTGAAATAATCCATCGCGACCAGCACGTAGCGGTTCCCCCGGTCCGTGGTCAGGAAAGGGCCCAGGATGTCCACTCCCACTCGCTCCATCGGTGCTCCCACCCGGTACTGCTGCAGGGGAGCGTGGGATCGCTGAGTTGGTCCCTTCTGAGCTGTGCATGTGTCGCAGCGATGAACGTGGAGCTCCACGTAACGTGGAGCTCCACGTCCTGATGACAACCGGGCCAGTAGAACCGGGCCCGAAGGCGCTGCAGCGTCTTTGTCACTCCGAAGTGGCCCGCTCCTACCGCCCCGTGAACCAGCTGGAGTACTTTGGGCCGGAGTCGACGAGGAACCAGCAGTTGCCAGACGTGCCGCTGCCCAGCTGGAGTCTGCCACTGCCGATACACCACGCCCTCATGGCAGCAGAGGTTGGCCCACTGGGAGTGCAGGGCCTTAGTCTCTGGGTCCAGCGGTGACACAACCTCCCAGGCGGGCCGCTGTCCTGCGTCCAGCCACTGCCGAACCCGCGAAATGACCGGGTCTCTGTCCTGCTCGCTCTGCAGCTGCTGCGTGCCAAGAACCTCTGTGACGTCATCGCTGGGGAGAACTGCCTGATAATCTGAGGAGGGGCTGTGCGTCGCTGCGTTATTTCTGCTCGCAGCGGCTCGGAGAGCGGCAGCCCGTGGGGCGGTTTGGTCCCGATCTTCAGCCCGTTGACAGTGACGACACTCCTCTGTCGCGCAGGGGCGCCGAGACAGAGGAGTGGAGGCGGCCTGCCTGATGCACAATCTGGAAATTATAATCCTGCAGTGCCTCCAGCCACCTCGCCAACTGTCCATCCGGTTCTTTGAAATTTAACAACCAGGTCAGGGAAGCGTGGTCCGTCCTGAGCTGGAACCTCCCCCCGTACACATACGGGCGGAAGTGACGCAGTCCTTGAATGACAGCCAGCAGCTCTCTGCGAGTCACACAGTAATTTCTCTCGGCTCTGCTGAGAGTGCGGCTGAAGTAAGCGACTGCCTGCTCTCCATGCTCTCCCTCCTGGGATAGCACCGCCCCGATGCCCTGGTTGCTGGCGTCCGTGTCCACGATGAAAGGGCGGTTCGGGTCGGGATATTGCAGGATGGGGGCTCTGATGAGCGCTGCGCGAAGCTGGGAGAAAGCAGCTGCACAGCTGTCACTCCACTGGAACATTCGTCCTTTCTGCGTCAGCTGATGCAGCGGGCTGGCGATGGTGGCGAAGTCTTTCACAAACCTCCTATAATAGGAGGCCAATCCAAGAAAACTCCTCAGTTCTCCAACGTTCCGCGGCACTGGTCAGTCTCTCACTGTTGCCACTTTTTCCGGGTCGGTGGCGACCCCCGCTGCGCTGACGATGTGGCCCAAAAAGGTGGTCTCCCGCCGGAACAGGTGGCATTTCTTAGGGTGTAACCGTAGCCCCGCCTGCTGGATGGCTCCCAGCACCTCTCAGAGATTTGACAGGGCGCTGTCAAAATCAGCTGCATGCACCAGCAGGTCATCCAGGTAAACAACGCAGCGACTCCGGGGCACGTGAGCCAGCACTCGCTCCATCAAGCGTTCAAAGGTGGCCGGAGCGTTGCAGAGTCCAAACGGCATCACTTTAAACTGGTACAGTCCCTGCCCGATGGAGAAGGCTGTTTTTTGGTGGGCCTCGGGTGACAGCTCTACCTGCCAATAGCCGCTGCGTACATCCAGTGAGCTGAACCAGCTGGAGCCGGCAATGTGGTCCAGTGCGTCATCGATGCGGGGCAGGGGGTAGGAATCTTTCCTTGTGGCGTCGTTCAGGCGTCGGTAATCCACACAGAACTGCCACGACCCGTCCTTCTTCTTGACCAGTACCACAGGCGCCGCCCAGGGGCTGCTGGAGGGCTCAGTAACATCTGCCTCCAGCATTTCTCGCACTTTTTGTTCCGCCGCTGCCCGCCTTGAAAAGGGCAGCCGGCGTGGGTGGAGTCGAATCGGCCTGGCCTCACCGGTGTCGATCTCGTGCTGCACCAACCCGGTCCGGCCGCATTCCTCATCCTTCGCGGCGAAAACACCCACGTAATAGTCCAATAGCTCCCGCAGCTGGCGTCTCTGTTCCGGGTCCAGCCCGCTGCAGCTCCGCTGAAATAATTCCTCCACCGCCTGCTGCGTCTCTGCTGACACGTTGACCCTTCCCCTTGCTGTCCCTGTGTGTGCTCGTGCTCCCTCTGTCCGCGCTGGTGACGTCATCATGTCCAGTCCTCGCGGTGGCCTGCCTGGTCCGGTCTGTCTTGGCGATCCCTCGATTGTGCGTGCCCCCGTGTCCCTTCCCTGGGTTCTGCTGTGGAGCGTGATGGTCCGGTTTCCCAGCTGGAGGGAAGGTCCGGCGGTGTCGATCTTGGCACGCCAGGCTGTGAGCAGGTCTAGTCCAATAATACAGGGGTCTTGGATGTCAGCCAGCCAGAACGGGTGTCTTATGTTCTGACCGGCCACCCCCACCACCAGCACTCTCCGCCCCTTCAGTCGGGCGCGCTCACCGGTAGCTGTGGTGACGCAGCGCTCGGTGGGTTCCCACCCCCGTGGAGCCGTCTTGCTCGTGACCGGCAGCACACCGGGTCGAACCAAGGAGATTGTAGAGCCGGTGTCAATCAGGGCCCGGATCGACGTCTTCCCCAAGCTGCACTGTAGATAGATCCCCGGAGAGTGTCCAACTCAGCCCACGCGCGGTGCCGGCTCCTCGGGGGAAACATCTGCTGGAGGTGGCCTGTCCCCGTTCATGCCACCTCGCTCTAGTTTAACGCCGGCGAGGGGCCGGTTTGTCGTGGGGTGGGTGCGGGGCAGTATCGCGCGATGTGTCCCATCTCTCCGCAGCGGAAGCACCCTTCCTCGCGCCGCCGAGGCCATCTTCTCCGTGGATGCGCCGCCGTGGCCTGCCGTAATTCCTCCTCCTCCCCCTCGCTCTCCATCGTAGCCTGGTAGGTTCTTCGGCTGTGCGTTGCTGCTTCAGCGGTGCGATTTATTAGCGGCTCTGCCCGCTCTGCTTCTGCCACTGCAGTCCTCCAGTCGCTCGCGGCGTGGAGCCGTACGTGGCTCTGGAGCTGGGCCGGGCGGAGACCTTGGATGAAACTCCGGAGGGCGAGCTTCTCTACTGCCTCCGGCGCGAAATCTGGGTAGCTGCGCCGGGTTAACAGCCATATGTCTGCAGCATAGGCTCCTAGTTTTTCCTGGTGGTTCCGGCGGCGGCGAGTCAGTTGTTCTTGGGCGTGCTCAGCATCCGCTATTCTCCCAAATCGTCTCTGGAGCGCCCCTTGTAGTGCTGGCCAGCTGTGGTGCTCCTCGGGCCGGAGATCAGAGAGCGTGCAGAGGGCTTTCCCTTCCAAGGCCAGCGCGACCTGTACGGCGGTTTCCTCTGGCGACCAGCCGTTCAGCGCCGCAGTCAGCTCGACCTGTGTCAGGTAGTCATCCAGTGTGGCTTCGCCGTTGAAACGGGGAATCTTGGCCCGCTGTCGAACAGGTGGGGTGGTCGTTTCCTGATCGATCGCCACCCTTGATCGCCGTGGGGTCGCCAGCCCATGCTATCCTGAGAAGGGTGGGGCGTTTGCTCTGTTCTGCCCGCTCTGTCTTGAAAAAGACAGGAGGCGGGGTGCGCTGGCCCCGTCAGGTCCGCCGCTTCGTTCGTCACGGCTCCGGGCTCCCGGTGGTGGTGTCTCGGTCTCATCGTCCATCATCAGCTGAGCAATGGCCTGCTCCAGCTGCTGGATCTCCATTCTGATCCTAGCTTCCATTTGCTCCATGCCCACTTCTGACACCAGTATGACGTTTGCAGGGTTCACACAAAGACAATGGAGCAGATGGCTGTGATCAACCTGATTTATTTTTCACACACACTCTGGGCACAGGCAGGAGGGGAGGTCATTCTCCCAGACCTCTGTTTACATCACGGTTACGCACACATAACGTTTTCATCTGGCAAAGCATGCTGGGAAATTCACTTAACATGGCCCCAACGTTACAATATACAGTATATGCTAAACATGTTACTTGGATTTTTCTAAAGCATTTACAAATTTTGTTGTAGTTTTCTTTCAGTGTGATTTTTTTCATGTAGTGTTTCCTGTTTCTTTTTTCTCATAAACTGAGGTTTGATTTCTAGTAAACGTTTTTCTTTTGTTTTTTTATTATGAATTTGCATATATTTTCATGATACATTTTTTTACCTTTTCCCCACAAATTCATTTTTCTTGTAAATTTGTGAATTTTTTACCCCAGAAATTTCCATCTTTTCATTTAACATTTGCATCTGTTTTCTTATGAATTTACAATTTTACTCTCACCACCACTTTGTAAGTTTTTCTTATCTGTTTTTCTGAAGAAAATCAATCATAAAACTACATGCATGTACCCTCTAAGATAATCCAAATCATGTAAAGAGACATTAGATAGTAATAAAACAGGTTCTTGAGGCAAAATAATAAACAACTATTTCAAATCTGATGGGAAGAAAAACTTAAATTCAATTCTGATCAGTGGAATCAAAAGTTACTCAGAGGATCCCCAAATGTACTTGAGTAAAAGTACTTTTTCCCCTCCAAAAATTATTCTCAAATATGGATAAAAAGTATCCTCCAATAAAACAATTTAGTAAAGTACAATTTGGGGAAAAGTTACTTGAGTTTATACTTGAGTAAATGTAACGCACTACTATCCACCTCTAATGCTTTAAATACTGTATATCAAAAAGTATTTAGGACTTCCGGTCTGGACGCCATGGTGATAGCAACTTAACGCTGAACCTCCCAGACCCAATCCAAGGAAAACATCTTCAAAATCAGACTTAACGGATTTTTGGAAGAATAAAAATCAAAAGACAAAAACACCATGCCTAACCAAAAACAGAAGAAACTGACATTCCCCAGGTCAGGACGCGCAGCGGCCGCAGAATCTGAACCGGAGGACCTCCATTCAGGAGACAAGGAGCTGGACCTAGCTAACAAAAAGATTAGCTTGAAATCGCTATTTGATGAATTACGACGATTTCGGGCCGAATTTCATGAATTCAGAGAGGAACTAAAAAGGACGAACAGCAGAATGGACCAGGCCGAAAACCGAATCTTGGAAGCTGAAGAAAGAGTAAAAGTGCTTGAAGATTCTATGCTGGATTTACACAGAAAACAGTCAAGGCTGGAGGCTAAGCTAACCGACCAAGAAGGAAGACAGAGACGAGATAACATCAGAATTCACGGTCTGAAAGAAGGAGCTGAAGATAGTTTCAACACAGTGGCGGAATGCGTGGAATCCTTATTGAGAGAGAAGTTGGATATTCCACAAACCACCGATTTGAAGATAGAAAAGGCCCATCGTACATTAGCCGCAAAGCCAGCGGCAGAAGCGCCCCCGCGTTCAGTGATGGTAAGATTCTCCGATTTCAAAATAAAACAAGAGGTTGTAAGACGGGCTTGGCAGAAAAAAGGATTTATGCATCAAGAAAGAAAAGTCTTGGTGGAGCACGATTACACCCCTGAGGTTCTTAAAAAGCGACGGGAATATAACGACGCCAAAAAGGTTCTACGGGAAAAGAATCTACGCTTTCAGACGCCATTTCCGGCGAAGTTAAGGGTCTTTTACGGTGAAGAGTCATGTCTCTATAATTCAGCGGAAGAAGCAACAATTTACATGGCAAGAAGAGGACTCCCGGTATCGGTGTTTAAACCCTCAGCGAATCTGAGCGAGAAGATCAGAGCTCAAACGTGGTCCACTCAGAGACCTTCAAATTCCACGGGCCAGCAGCGGGAAACCCAGCCCCAGAGCTACAAAGATAAGCTTTCCAGTTCCAGGAAGGAATAGCGATCTTTTTGTTTTTGTTTTTTTTCTTTTCAGTCATTCTGCACTTCCATCCCCCCTCCTACAAGGTAACAAACATTAAAGGAGATGCAGAATCGGGCATGTGGTAAACCTTTCATGGAGCAGTTATAGCATTAGAAACAAATGTCTTCTTAATTTAAAGGGGAAAAAAAAATCTTGTTAAAATAGAAATGTAACAATAACCCACATGTTCTCCCTACACTAACAAATACTGTATTAGAGTGAATGTTTGCTGTGATGGGGGGTGGGAGGGTGCACACAATCTCATAGGGTATAGGCATTAAAAAAAAAAAAAAAAAAATCATTACAAATTCGGATTGGGATCTGAAATTCACGTTAAAAACATGGGACAACTTACAGGGGTAAGAGAGGGCCCTCAACACGTAACAGAGTTTGAGGAATTTCCCTCAGAGCCTACACTCCATCAGGGCTCTTACAGGGTCTTTAAAGAGACCCCAGCTCAGGAAGTTTTTTTTGACAGTTTTTTGTTTTTTAAAGTTTCGTACACTATGTTCTTAATGTTTTTTATGTTCTTAATGTTCTTTCAGTTTCTGAGTAGCAAAAAAGAAGGCCACCACACTGTTGTACTAAATAAGAAAATACAATGGAGAAACAGGGTGTAACCAAAATAGCCTCATATAATGTAAAAGGGATCCTGAATCCAGTTAAAAGATCCAAGATTCTACGCAAAATGAAAAAAGACAAAGCAGAAATAATATTTTTACAAGAAACCCACCTAACAGACGTGGAGCACACTAAACTCAATAGACAAGGGTTTAAAATGATCTCTTCATCTTCATATAAATCAGGGAGGAGGAGGGGAGTAGCAACATTGATATCAACCAAAATTACATTTGAAAAAAAATCAGAACACAAAGATAAAGAAGGGAGGTACAGTTTGGTAATTGGGCGGCTAGAGGGAGAAGATATCACCCTGCTGAATGTATATGCACCACCAGGGGCTAAATGGAAATTTTATGAAAATGTATTCGACCTAATGATAACTAAAGCCCAAGGTTTAGTGATATGTGGTGGAGACTTCAGTCTAAGACTGAATCCATACTGGGATGCAACAGGTAATTCTTCACATCAAAATAACACTCAAAATAGGAAAACTCGGATGCTACTAAAAGAAATGGGAATCTGTGACGTATGGAGGGAATTCAACCCCAATGTAAAAGATTATACTTTTTATTCAACGCCACGTTCATCTTACTCAAGGATTGATTACTTTTTTATGTTTAATAGAGACATTGGAAGAGTAAAAACATGTAAAATAGGACTGATGGATCTCTCTGACCACAGTCCGATCTATATGGACTTAAACATCCAAAAATACACAAATAATACATTTTCCTGGAGGTTGAATTCAAATGTCCTGAAAGGACCACTGAAAGATGAATTGGAATCAGATATTTTCAGATATTTGGAAGAAAACGATAATGGAGAAGTATCCCCTTTAATACTGTGGGATGCGTGCAAAGCTGTAATAAGGGGAAAAAATTATTGCAAAACTGGCAACCCAAAAGAAACTGAGACAAGAAAAACTAATCACACTAGAGTCAGAACTCAAGAACCTAGAAAAAGAACACAAAGACAACACTCATTCTAATAGCTCGCTCAAGATTAAAGAAATTAAAAATCAAATAAATGAGATCTACACAATAGAAATCCAGAAGAAACTTACATTTCTGAAACAAAAACACTATGAAGCAGGCAGTAAATCGGCAAAATTACTAGCCTATAAATTGAGGAAACAACAAACAGAAAGAGCAATCTACAAAATCAGAGACACAGTATCAAAGGAAATAAAATTCAGAATTCAGGATATTCTTAAAAGCTTCGAGAATTACTACAAGAACTTATACTCCCACAAAAAACATAAAAACGCATCCGAGACATTCCTAAACACATTACACCTTCCCCAACTTACGGAGTCACAAAATAAAACACTACTGTCAGAAATACAACCTAAAGAATTAGAAAAAGCAATTATGAAACTTAAAGCTAACAAATCCCCAGGAGCAGATGGTTATACAGCAGAATGGTACAAAACCTTTAAACAGCAACTATCTCCTCTCCTCCTGAAAACATTTAACTATGTCCTCCACACAGGGGACATCCCCCCCTCCTGGAGAGAAGGGGTCATTGCAGTTATACCGAAACCTGAAAAGGATAAACTAGAATGCTCCAACTACAGACCAATCAGTGTATTAAATCAGGACTATAAGCTTTTTACCATTATCCTTGCCAAAAGGTTAGAAAACATACTGACAGACTTAATTCACTTAGACCAAACAGGTTTTATAAGACAAAGACAGACACAAGACAACATTCGACGCACTTTACACATAATTCATCATATAAAAAAATATAACTTAAATGCAGTCATATTGGGATTAGATGCTGAAAAAGCATTCAATTCGGTTGACTGGTCTTTCCTATATAGAATCTTATCCAGTTTCAATTTTCATAACAACTTCATTAGAACTATACAGGCATTATATAAAAAACCAACAGCTAAAATAAGGATTAACGGTAATTTATCATCATCTTTTGAGCTGGAAAGAGGATGTCGTCAAGGCTGCCCCCTGTCTCCACTGCTCTTTGCAATCTTCATAGAACCTCTGAGCCAATGGATAAGACAAAATCAAAAAATTCAAGGTATTACACTTGGTCAGAAGGAACATAAAATAGCACTCTTTGCTGATGACATTTTAATATACCTAGGGCAACCAGACACTTCTTTACCAGAACTAATCTCAGTTTTTTCAGACTATGGAGATTTATGGGGGTACAAATTAAACATGCATAAAACCCAAGTTTTAACATTCAACTATGACCCAAATCATTATTCACTAAGTGAACTCAAAACTAACTGGGAGTTGGAATCTATGAAATATCTGGGGGTCAATATCCCGAAACAACTCGACAAAATTATAACACTAAACTATGATCCACTGGTGACAAAAATAAAATCTGACCTAGCAAGATGGAATATGATACTATTCTTAGGTACTGCACAAAGAATTGAAGCAGTCAAAATGAATATACTTCCACGTCTTCTATACCTTTTCCAAACAATACCGGTAGAACCTCCCAAAAAAACATGGCAGGAGCTGGACAGAAGGATCTCAAGATTCATATGGCAGGGTAAGAGACCTAGAATCAGATATAGAACCCTACAGCTAAACAAAGACAAAGGTGGGCTCGCGCTGCCAAATATCAGGGACTATTTTATACTATTTTATAGGACTGTCCTACACTTGAAGATTGGATTAACGTGATTCAAGACATTTACTCGATGGAAAAGTTGACATTCGCACTGAGACAGGACATGGATGGGTTCATGAGCTTTTGGCAACCCTGGATCGCATATGTGTCTTCCATTAGATCTAATCTTTGACAAATACCATTTCAATGATGGTCCCGCTCTTTGTTCCAACGCTACTCAGATGCTCTTTTACTTTTAATTACTTAATTTTCTGTTTGTTTGTTTTTTGCTGTTCTGTTTGTTTGTTTATTCGTTTTTTTTTATTTAATTCTCTTTAATTTCACCTTTTCTTTCACTTTAAAAAAAAAGGGGGGGTGTTGTAATAACTATCCTACCAATGTTGTCAAATAGCAAAAAATAAGGGAACGTGTGATGAAAATGTAAACAATGCAATGCTGTAATGACCTGTATACCCTTTACAAAAACTTAAATCAAAAAAAAAAAGTATTTAAAGAAACTTCAGAGAAATATGTATCATCCTCAAGCTTTGCAGCTTGGTAAACAATTTAACATCCCTGATACACTATTTATGTTGCCCTTTTCAGGATGGAGGGAGATCGAAGTTTTAGCTTCAAACTGTTGGTGCCTCCCAGAGTCAGCAATGGGCAGATATTTGCTGTTCGACCTCAGGAGAAGATTGACAAGGGTGCCGACTTTACCAATACAATGTCACATGTAAGTTAATAAACACACAAGCCAATAATGAGTTAATTATAACTTCATATTAATTATAACTTCATATTAAAGACACTCTGGTTGCTATAAATCCCCTATAAAAACAAATCCACATTGTCTAAAATGGTATCTTATGCTGTTTTTGGTACAAAAAACCCCCTTTCATTAGCCATGTTTACATGTGCAAAATTTCTTCCATCTGATTGCAGTTCAAATCAGAACTTTACTGTTTACATGGACCCTGAAATAGTTGATCAGATTTAGGGCTGCCACTAAAAATTGTTTTAGTAGTTGACTAATCTAACAACTATTTTTTTCAACTAGTCGACTAATCGCGTTTATTTTTCTCATGTCCTCCATCTCTGCTTCTTGTTGGAGCTCTAGTTTAGTGCATATTTTACCTCACCCACTGTTTAATACCGCTTAACGTTCCATCTCCCATGGGCGGGAGGCATTTAAATGCCATTTTGTCTCAGGTGGACACAGTGTAACACAGTAACTAATATTCAGAATGAGGGCTAATATTAACAAAGATGAAAAATAGATAGCGACTCCTATAATTCAGTCATTTACTGCATTCAACACATTAGCCATGACAGCTCAACCCTCAGCAACCAGAGAGGTTATTGTCAAACAGGTAAGCTAACATTAGCAGCACGTACTAATAGTATTGTCATTTTTCTAAAGCTTGAAACAGTTGGCCATTGAAAATAAGCGGCACTAATTTTCTTTTTCGTTCCAAGCAGACGTTAATGTTGTGGCTCCCGGATGCCATCATTTCAGATGCTCATGCATCACTGTAGTGCTGCCGTCATAAGAGAGGTCTGCCTTCCAAAGTCTGCATTTTACTTGTTTGTTTTTTGTTTTTGTTTTTTTTTTTGTCTTCTGTAAAATGTTCCCAAACAACAGAAAGTTTGGGTCAGCGTTTTTTTTGACCCACTTCGACTGGCTTATCTCTTTTCTTCACCATACTGTGCTCCTCTTCTTCTTCGCTAGAAATTGTTCACGCCGGACAACAGAGGGGCTACTGCCCGCAGCAGTTCCAGTCGTGCATTGCAGTTGCAACTGAACATTACCGTGGCATGCATATAAACTTTATAATTAAACAATTTGTCAACAATAAAAATATTTGTCGACAAATTTTTATTGTCGATGTTATTGACAGCGTTGACTAATCGTTTCAGTCCTAATCTGATTATGACGTGCATTTACATTCGTCACAGGTTTGAACAGACTAAATCATTTTAACATGCACAGAATTGGCTGACATTCCGGAAGTAGTTAAAGAAGTAACTACCGATGTAAACTAACCTGTTTCATGTGGCCCTCTTTTTGAAATACACCTGTATTGTGTTATTCAGACTGTACTTTTGCTTCTGCTGGTCTCCGTAATGAAGCTACAAACCCAGCAGTACATACTTCTGTATATGAACAGAGGGAGACAACAGGACAACTCTCGTTCCACCCCAGTTGCATACTCCCGCCATGTCTTCCGCTAGCTGCTGTAAAGGCGGAAATATGTTACGTTGACGTGTGTGACTGACATACAGACACGCGCAGTAAACATATTTTCTACCCAAACTTGGGAGTAAATGTTTATATGCACACCAATCAGATCAACAATTGGCGTAACCCACCCATCTCGATCGGATGGAAATTTTGATCTGAAGGAGTGTGACTGAGTCAGAATCTTCAGATTGGCGTGTTTACATGAAGCATTTTTATTCCGATCAGGCTTTTAATACGGTTGCTTGTGTCCACGTAAACATGGTTGTTGTGTTGTATAGTTATTTATAGTATTTACTGTATGTTCTATGCTTTTATTTGTGAGGTACGGTGTGGTGGCTCTGGCTTCCGGCCCCGCCACCACACATGCCTTCTGCCTGGCGGTTGCATGTGGTGTACCTGTGCCAGCCTGTTAATAAAAGTGTGTTCGGTTCTACAACTGGCCTCATCCTTTGGCTCCATACTCTTACATAACATTTGGCAACGAGGATTAAAGTGGAGAAAAGGTAAGGAAGCGTGTGTTTCTTCAATTCGGCCAGTTTTGGAGCTCCCAGTCGGGCCACCTGTTCCCTGGCTGAGACGGTGCACTGCCTTCCTAGCTTACATGGTGGCGCTGAACCCGGGAAGGATAGACAAGCTGAGGGTAAGCACGTTGTTGGTTCATGGGAACTGGAGGCCAGTAGATACCGAGCACGCTTGGCGGCTCGGACAGCTTCGAGGACGTGGTCAAGCTGACGGTGCGCAATTTTCGCACCCAGGACAACGTCACCGTCCTGAGGAGCGAGTTTCGACAGTGTTGACAACAGGTGGGCGAGCATATTCAGTGGTTTTTAGCCAACTTAAAACTACTGGTTAGTGTGTGTCGGTTCGGACCGTTGGAGGAGGAGTTGGTTCGCGACCTGCTGAGCGAGCGTTTGTCATGTCGACAACTGGAGTTTCTGGACCCGGACAGCAATGGGAGCGTGGAGGACAATGCCAGAGATGCCTATGCTGTGGAATTGAGGTCTGGCCCGGGGAAGCCCATGTGTATGGGGTGGGGATCTGTGAAGCATTGTTTCAAGGCTAGGGACTGTCTGGCAAGAGCGAGACGCAGCAGCAGGTGTGGCCGCTGGAACCATTATGCCAGAGCCCAAGTCGCCCTGGACAGGGGTACTGGGCGGCACGGCAGGACACCTACGATGACGAGCGACGTCGAGGGGCTGGCTCCAATTGTTTCTGGAGCTCGGCTGAAGTGGGCCGGCGAACATGGGGCCACAACGGCGACAGCTGCAACGAAGTTACAAGAGGTCGGAGCCAGACCGTTAGGCACGGAGGGACCGCGTGCCAAGCAGAAACACTGTGAGCCGAGCAAAACCCCTCTGGGAGTCGCAGACTGGATTCGGGCTGGGGAGGAGGAGCGACCACGGTGTGTACAGGCCAAACGGCAGGTGGAGGAACACCAGGGACGGCTGCGCATCGTGGCCAGACGGGAGGACGCTTATGTCCAGCTGTCAGACGGTTCGTGGGGGCACCCAAACGAGCTGTGGCGTGCCCGGGAGGAGACTGTGAGTGGTGGGCCTGGACGAGTGAAACTTCTGATGGTGAGGAAGAGGAGGCGCACCGGTGCCGAAGCAACTTGCTGTGGCCCGGGAGACAGGCCGCTTCCAGGGGCGGCCTGATGAAAGGACGGTCCAAGGGGGCCCACAGGCTTATTTATCCTTCAGTCGTGTGTATCATACAGTGGGGAAAAAAAGTATTTAGTCAGCCACCAATTGTGCAAGTTCTCCCACTTAAAAGTTGAGAGAGGTCTCCAATTTTCATCATAGGTATACCTCAACTGTGAGAGACAAAATGAGAAAAAAAATATCCAGAAAATCACATTGAAGGATTTTTAATGAATTAATTGGTAAATTCCTCGGTAAAATAAGTATTTGGTCAATAACAAAAGTTCATCTCAATACTTTGTTATATACCCTTTGTTGGCAATGACAGAGGTCAAACGTTTTCTGTAAGTTTTCACAAGTTTTTCACACACTGTTGCTGGTATTTTGGCCCATTCCTCCATGCAGATCTCTTCTAGAGCAATGATGTTTTGGGGCTGTCGCTGGGCAACATGGACTTTCAACTCCCTCCAAAGATTTTCTATGGGGTTGAGATCTGGAGACTGGCTAGGCCACTCCAGGACCTTGAAATGCTTCTTACGTAGTCACTCCTTCATTGCCCAGGCGGTGTGTTTGGGATCATTGTCATGCTGAAAGACCCAGCCACGTTTCATCTTCAATGCCCTTGCTGATGGAAGGAGGTTTTCACTCAGAATCTCACGATACATGGCCCCATTCATTCTTTCCTTTACACGGATCAGTCGTCCTGGTCCCTTCGCAGAAAAACAGCCCCAAAGCATGATGTTTCCACCCCCATGCTTCACAGTAGGTATGGTGTTCTTTCTCCTCCAAACACAACAAGTTGAGTTTTTACAATAAAGTTCTATTTTGGTTTCATCTGACCATATGACACTCTCCCAATCCTCTTCTGGATCATCCAAATGCTCTCTAGCAAACTTCAGACGGGCCTGGACATGTACTGGCTTAAGCAGGGGGACACGTCTGGCACTGCAGGATTTGAGTCCCTAGCGGCGTAGTGTTACTGATGGTAGCCTTTGTTACTTTTGTCCCAGCTCTCTGCAGGTCATTCACTAGGTCCCCCCGTGTGGTTCTGGGATTTTTGCTTACCGTTCTCGTGATCATTTTGACCCCACAGGGTGAGCTCTTGCATGGAGCCCCAGATTGAGGGAGATTATCAGTGGTCTTGTATGTCTTCCATTTTCTAATAATTGCTCCCACAGTTGATTTCTTCACACCAAGCTGCTTACCGATTGCAGATTCAGTCTTCCCAGCCTAGTGCAGGTCTACAATTTTGTTTCTGGTGTCCTTTGACAGCTCTTTGGTCTTGGCCATAGTGGAGTTTGGAGTCTGACTGTTTGAGGTTGTGGACAGGTGTATTTTATACTGATAATGAGTTCAAACAGGTGCCATTAACTAACTAACTAACCTGCACTTATATAGCGCTTTTCTAGTCACAAAGACCACTCAAAGTGCTTTCATTAATGCTAATACAGGTAACGAGTGGAGGACAGAGGAGCCTCTTAAAGAAGAAGTTACAGGTCTGTGAGAGCCAGAAATCTTGCTTGTTTGTAGGTGACCAAATACTTATTTTACCGAGGAATTTACCAATTAATTCATTAAAAATCCTTCAGTGTGATTTTCTGGATTTTTTTTTCTCATTTTGTCTCTCATAGTTGAGGTATACCTATGATGAAAATTGGAGACCTCTCTCATCTTTAAAGTGGGAGAACTTGCACAATTGGTGGCTGACTAAATACTTTTTTGTCCCACTGTAGGTTCATTTTATGCATGTGTTCAGAGTAATTTGTTGTTTGTATATATTTCTGGGGATTATTTTGTGTGTTTTGTTTTAGTTTGAGGATCATAGCAGTAATTTTTGGTTATAAATGGACTTTCATTTTGTTGAAGTGGCAGAATAATCTGCTTTGCCATGTGGGGTGGGACAGCAGTCCACCCAATCCCCCTAGTTTTAGTTGTTTTAGTGTGAATGTGTTAGGCCACTTATGGTACATTGTTTTCGTCATTTTAGTGCGTGATTCGGGTCCTAAATTGGAGTGGGTCTGAATTATGTACGTGTGTTTTGGACTTTTATGAAGGGGGGAGAATGTTGTATAGTTATTTATAGTATTTATGTTCTATGCTTTTATTTGTGAGGTACGATGTGGTGGATCTGACTTCCAGCCCTGCCACCACACGTGCCGATTAAAGGGCAGCAGGCAGGAGGGGCGGTCTCTTTGCCATCCCTTCTGCCTGGCAGTTGCGTGTGGTGTACCTGTGCCAACCTGTTAATAAACTTGTGTTCTGTTCTACACCTGGCCGTGTCCTTTGGCTCCATACTCATGCATAACATGTTGCCTTACAGGCTTATGTCAAAATCTTTTCACCCCCCCCCCTTCAAATGCCAGAATCAGTGACTAGACCCAACCCACATACCACAAGGCTAGTAGTGGCTACGGCGTTACATTAAACAGCATAAATCCTGTGATAAAAAGACTTAGCGGCTGAAGGACATGCCCAGTTGTATGCACGGTGTTCTAGGATAATGATTGAAACTGCATCAGTCCTTAAAAGCAGTTTTAATGGTAAAACCCATCATAATTTGGTAGATGGCATTCACTTACATAGTGCTTTTTCTCATCTCTAGATGACCAAAGCGCTTTACAGATCCTGCTATCCACCCATTCAAACACACACTCACACAATGATGGCAGCAGAGCTGCCATGCACCGGCGCTGGCCAGACCCACCAGGAGCAACTGGGTGTTCAGTGTCTTGCTCAAAGACACTGCAACCTACAGACTGCAAGCAGAGCAGGAATCGAACCCCTGACCCTCCGATCAGTAGTCGGCCACACTACACCTGCGGATATGGCTATGGTGTAGAGGTTCTGGTAGCGAGGAGGAAGTATCACTAAGTCTGCGGCGGTGAGAAGGCAAAACAACAGTCTTTAAATAGCTGAAAACATAATTGATGGCAGGTGCGGATTCCCAAGAGCGGACAAGTGACCTAATTACTTAACACTAAACACGGACAAGATAATGACAAGGTGGGAGTGCCTCGAACAGGTGCGGAGCTCATGCCACGAGGAAACAAAATATAAACACTGAGATCAAAATAAAACAGGAATCTAAAAATACTGACAGAATCATTGTCATTGTAATAAGGGTCAGAAAACAAAATAAAACTGACAGCAAAGAACACATCTAGAATCAACACACAGGAAAATAATACAACACTGGAAAAATACAGAAAATACTTAGATATCAATTAAGAGCCTGAGCCTGGTGACACACCGCACTCAGCCTTGTGACAGAGCGCCTGGGGTGTCTGGCACCCACCACACACCCCAGGGTAATATCAAAATGAAAAGACCCCCCCCCCAATAGGAGCGCAAAAATAACCCACCCCAGGAGGGTGGTGGGGGGAACAGGCTAGGAGGGAATGAAACAAAACCCCACTCAGGACCCGCACCCACACAAAATCAGGCCCTCTAGGCCAAAGAACTAAACAGATCAGGCGGTCGGCCAAAGTCCCAGGCCTGACAGACGGCAAGGTGGTATGAGTCGGGTGGCCTGCTGGAGAATATGGGCCACCCAACCCAACTGCTCAGTCCGTCAGGCGGTCGACCAGAGTTTTTCAGCCACCTAAACAGAAGGGGTGGCCCAGGAGGCGGCTCCCCCACGGGGAGGCCCAATGAAGGGAAGGACAGCAGAGGAGGGGGAACCACGACAGCACCTGGCAGAGGAGGGGGAACCACGACGACGCCTGGCATAGGAGGGGGAACCATGACGGTAGGAGGGGGAACCACAACGGCATCTGGCAGAGGAGAGAGGACCACGACGGTGTCCGGCAAAAGAGGGGGATCCACGACGGCTTCCGGCAGAGGAGGGGGAACCACGACGGCGTCCGGCAGAGGAGGGGGAACCACGACGGCGTCCGGCAGAGGAGGGGGAACCACAATGGCATCTGGCAGAGGAGGGGGAACCATGACGTCCTCGAACTGGCCAGCAGCACCCTCGGTGGTCTTGGACTGGGACATTGTAGCACTCTCAGTGGCTCTGAACAGGAGCGAGATTGCATCCGTGGTGGCTCCGGACTGGAGCGCGGTTGCATCCGCAGTGGCTCCGGGCTGGAGCAAAGGAGCATCAGCAGTGGACCCGGACTGGGCCACAGCTGCACCCACGGAGGAGCCGGACTGGGCCAAAGCTGCACCCTCGGTGGGCCCAGACTGGGCCAAAGCTGCACCCACGGTGGCCCCCAGGCTGGAACGTAGTGTCCACGGCGGGCCCACACTGGAACACAGCACCCAAGTAGGTTTCAGCCTGGGGCGCCTCACCCACGACAGTCCCCGACTGGGACACAGTGCCCACGGAGACCCGAACAGAGGAGGAGCTGCACCCACAGAGGTCCCGGGCTGGGATGGAGTGCCCGCGACAACCTCAGCAGGAGTAGCTGGACCCATGATGATCTCAGGCAGTGACCCTGGACCCACAGAGACATCTGGCAAAGCTGGAACATCCTCGGTGACCCTGGGGGAGAGCTCAGAACAGGCAGAGAAACAGGGTCAGGGTCACCGGCAGCAGTGAAGTCCGGCGAGGTGCGCTCAGGTGTAGCTGATGGCTGCACCCGGCTCCCCCCACCAAGATCCAGACAAGATCTCTCCAAAATAGACACAAGAAAAACAAAGGAGAGCACTTGCCTGAGCTTGAGCTCCACCGCCGTCCAGGACTCCGTCGAACCAGGCGATGGTTCCTCGGGCCCGGCCCTCTGGAGATCCAGCTCTGACTCTGCTGCAGCGGCCCCTGCAGCAGGCATGGTGGTAGTTGCAGTCCTGGGACCCTTCAGTGAGGTGACCCATGCAGGTGGCTCGTCTGGCATGGATTCTGGAGGTTGGGTTCCTGCTGGCACTGGATCCTGTGTAGCTGAAGCCAGGGGATGCTCTATCGTCGGTGTAGGCTTCAGGTCGGAGGCAGCATTCTACCTCTGTTCGGACCACAGCTGCAGGGCTGGAACCTGGTCCTCCAGACCCACAGTCTCCTCCATTGCCCGGCGGCTCAACCCTGGGACCAACAGGCACTCGGGAAAAATAGGAGGAGACATGGAGAAAGCAGGAAAGGTGGTGTGGGCTGCAGCAGGTGGTGAGGACTCAGGGGACTGCATAGACTGAGCCTCACTACTGGGAATCAGGCAAGGCATATCATCATAAATTGTGGGAGAATGAAAAGACACTTGCCTGTTTTCTCGGGGCACAAATTTCCCTGCTGCAGCTGGTGTAGAGTTGACCCTCTCCGTGACTTCCATTGAAAAGAGTTTCCTTAGGCAACCTTGGAGAGCTGCCCCTGCAGCTCCAGCGATGGGCGGAGCCAGTGAGAAAACAGCCGACCTCTCAGCAGCGGGAGAGAACGGCGAGGAGAAGCGAGGAACAGCAGCTGCGGGAAAAGAAGAAACTCGCGAAACGGCCGGAGAGGAAAAACACTGAAGGTGCACTGCTGTGGGAATCTTCTGCGTCAGCGAAGGGGGAGTAGCTGCCTGAGAGGCGAGAGTATCCCTCCGGAGGTCCGAAACTGGATGATGGCGCCGTGGAGCGGATGGAGCTGGAGTGGGAATGGGCAAATGGGAGATGGAGCAGGGCGTCTGCCGTGGAGTGTGCTTCTGCATCAGCTTCAGGCTTGCTGGAGGCGGCCCCCACCTCAGCCTGGGGAAGGACTGCTGCAGGACGGTGAGTGTGGACACCAGCTCCGCGAACTGGAGATATTTCCTCAACCCGGGATGTGCCTTCACGATTCCAACCGCTCCATACACATTCTCCCAGATTTTCTTAGGGCTGCAGGAGGCGAGGGCTTCATCCACAAAGCCCTGGATGAATTTGACGGCCCATTCCTCCTCCACACTCGGGGACCCCGCTGCCGATCTCCCTTTAATTGGCGGAGGCCGGCATGCCGGGGACATGATGAGCTCCAGGTGAGTGAAACAAAAAAAAGGCAAAAATCCACTAACTGCAGCAGCTGGGTCTTTTACTGGTCGCAGTCTTCTGTTCTGAGTTGCCGCTCGGGGCAGAGAGACAGACCCAGACCCTGGAGTGCAGTTTGTGGTATTTATTAACAAACACAAAGTGCATCAGCGCAAAAAATCCAAACAGATAACAAGGTAAACTACGCTGTTGGATCCAACGCTGTTGGATCGTCACTTCCTTGTGGTAACGTATCGTCACTTCCTGTTTTGCTGTCTGCCTGTGTGGTTTGCCTGTGTGGTTGCTCTCCAGCCATTAGCTATGGCTACTAGCTCTCTTTCCTCTCCTCCTCTGGTGTGCTCTCTCTGTCAGATGTTTAGCTACACTTCTGCCTCTTTTAGTGATAACGGTAAATGCAATAAATGTTGTCTTTTTGAGGCGCTCGAGGCGAGGTTGTCTGATTTGGAATCCCGGCTCCGCTGCATTGAAACACCGTCTGCGCCAGTTAATCTTGACGGACGCCCATTAGCTGCAGCGGAGCTAGCTAGCTTAGGCCCCCCTGTCAGCGGTCCCTCGGCTCTCCTCAGCAGCGAGGAGACTGGGTGGGTGACGGTGAGAAGGAAGCCTAGTCGCAAAGCCCCGGTTCACCACCAACCTGTTCACGTCTCTAATTGTTTTTCCCCGCTCAGCGACACACCCGCTGAGGAAAAAACTCTGGTCATTGGCGACTCTGTAGTCAGAAACGTGAACCTAGAGACTCCAGCGGCCATAGTCAAATGCATTCCTGGGGCCAGAGCAGGCGACATCGAGTCAAATTTGAAAATGCTGGCTAAAAGTAACTGTAAATACTCCACAATTGTTATTCACGCCGGCATTAATGACATCCGTCTCCGGCAGTCGGAAGTCACGAAACTTGATGTAGAATCGGTGTGTGACTTTGCAAAAACGATGTCTGCCACTGTAGTATTCTCTGGGCCCCTCCCCAATCTGACCAGTGATGACATGTTTAGTCGTTCGTCATCCTTGAACCGCTGGCTGTCTGTGTGGTGTCCTGCAAATGACGTGGGCTACATTGACAATTGGAGCTCTTTTTGGGGAAAACCTGGTCTTATGAGACGAGACAGCATTCATCCCACTTTGGATGGTGCTTCTCATTTATCTAACAATCTGGCATCTTTTTTATCCAAATTTCCAAAACCCTGACTACTCAGAGTTGGGACCAGGAAGCAGAGTCGCAGTCTTACACGCCTCTCTGCAGCTCCTCTTCATCCGCCACCCCTCAGCTTAGCCCCTGACTTCCCCATCAGAGAATCGTTGTCTGCTCCCTCCAAAGTGAATAAAAATATAATGTATAAGCATCCCAAAGTGATAAAGCAAAATATTGGTAAAACTCAAATTAAACATAAAGCCTCTAAATTGAATGATTTGGCCTCTGTTCCTCATAATTTAAAAATTAGATGTGGTTTATTAAATATTAGGTCTCTAACTCCCAAGTCTCTGTTAGTCCATGATCTGTTAATTGATCATCAGATTGATTTAATTTCCCTTACAGAGACTTTGTTAGGGCAAGAGGATTATGTTGGTTTAAATGAATCAACTCCCTCTGGTTATTTAAACTGTCAAAATCCCAGGAGTTCTGGTCGTGGAGGAGGAGTAGCAACAATTTACCATTCCAAATTACTAGTTAATGTAAAGCAAAAAACGTGTTATAATTCCTTTGAGGGCCTGGTCCTCAGTATTGGGCACTTTAGCAATTTTAGGTTAAACCCAATTTTATTTGCCATAGTTTATCGTCCCCCATCAACCTACTCAGAATTTTTATCCGAATTTGCTGATTTCTTAGCTGATTTAGTGCTGAAATCTGATAGAATAATTATAGTAGGGGACTTTAATATACATGTGGATGTAGATAGTGACTGCCTTAATGTGGCTTTTAATTCAATATTAGACTCGATTGGGTTTTCTCAGAAAGTAGGAAATTCTACTCATTACCTCCACCATACATTGGACCTTGTTCTGACATATGGCATAGAAATAGAAAATCTTGTAGTGTCTCCTCATAACCCTGTACTGTCAGACCATTGTCTGTTAACCTTTGATTTTACTATTTCTGACTATTTGGCTCCTAAAGAAAAATATTATTACAGTAGATGCCTCTCAGATGATGCTGTTTCCAAATTTATGCAGATTGTTTCCTCTATGCCATGTGTCAACACAACGGAAATAAGCTATAGACAGCTTGCTCCTTCTGTAATTGATAACATGGTGGATAGTGTTTCAGCTTCTCTGCATCAGGCTCTAGACTTGGTGGCCCCCTTAAAAAAGAAAAAGTCTAATCAGAGATTTCTAACTCCTTGGTTCAACACAGAAACTCGTAGCTTAAAACAGAAGACTCGTCAATTAGAAAGAAAATGGCGCTCTACTAATTTAGATGAAATCTATTTAGCTTAGAGAAATCATCTTTTAATTTATAAAAAATCTCTTAGAAAAGCTAGAACAAGTTATTACTCTGCATTAATAGAAGAGAACAAGAATAATCCCAGGTTTCTTTTCAGTACTGTAGCCAGGTTGACAAAGAGTCAGGACTCTGTCAATCCTAGCATTCCCTTAGAGCTTACTAGTCAGGACTTTATGAACTTTTTCAATAATAAAATTTCATCCATCAGAGATAAAATCAATCATATTCTTCCCACAGTTAACTTAAATACTGTAACTACTACAACTCCTTCTTTTGATGTCTGTCTTGATGAGTTTACTCCAATCGACCTTTGTGAGTTAGACAAAATAGTTTCCTCATCCAAACCTTCAACTTGTCTTTTAGACCCTATTCCTACCAGGTTATTTAAAGAAGTCTTCCCACTTATTGGTAGCTTTATTCTTCATATAATCAATTCTTCATTAACTTTAGGCCATGTACCGCAGGCTTTTAAAACGGCTGTAATTAAACCCTTACTCAAAAAGCCAACGCTAGATCCAGGAGCTTTAGCTAACTATAGACCAATCTCTAATCTCCCTTTCATTTCAAAAATCTTAGAAAGTTGTTGCTACGCAATTATTTGACCACCTGCAGGGAAATGGTTTACTTGAAGAGTTTCAATCTGGGTTTAGAATCCATCATAGTACTAAAACAGCCTTAGCGAAGGTCACTAACGACCTCCTCATTGCATCTGATAATGGACTAGTTTCTGTACTTGTCCTTTTAGACCTTCGTGCAGCTTTTGATACTATCGATCATAATATTCTACTTGATAGATTAGAACACTATGTTGGACTTAATGGAACTTCATTGCAGTGGTTTAGATCTTATTTATCTGATAGGTTCCAGTTTGTTCATGTAAATAATGAGTTTTCTTTCAACTCAAAGCTTAGTCATGGAGTTCCACAGGGATCTGTGCTAGGCCCTACTCTTTTTAGTTTATATATGCTTCCGTTAGGCAACATTATTAGAAAGCACTGTATACATTTTCATTGTTATGCAGATGACACACAATTATACCTGTCAATGAAGCCAGATGATAGTAATCAGTTAGCCAAGTTAGAAGCCTGTCTTAAGGAAATCAAAGCTTGGATGACTTGTAATTTCCTGCTATTAAATTCAGATAAGACTGAAGTCATTCTTGTTGGTCCAAAAAACCTTAGAAATTCCTTTCCAAATCAAACTTTCAGTTTGGATGCAGTTACTCTTTCTCTTAATAGCTCTGTGAGGAACCTTGGAGTTATTTTTGATTTTTGATCAGGATTTGTCCTTCAATTCACATATTAAATTTGTTTCTAAGACTGCCTTCTATCATTTGCGTAATATTGCCAAGATTAGGAGCATCTTGTCTCAGAGTGATGCTGAGAAGCTGATCCACGCTTTTGTTAGCTCGAGATTAGATTATTGTAATTCTTTATTATCAGGCTGTCCTAAAACATCTTTAAAAAGTCTTCAGCTGATCCAAAATGCTGCAGCAAGAGTTTTAACAGGTACTAGAAAGAGAGATCATATCTCTCCGGTTCTGGCCTCCCTTCATTGGCTTCCCATAGAGTTTAGAATTAAGTTTAAAATCCTTCTTCTTACTTACAAAGCTCTCAACAATCAGGCTCCTTTTTATTTAAAAGATCTGATACTACAGTATTATCCTAACAGAGCACTACGCTCCCAAAATGCAGGATTACTTGTAATACCTAGAATCTCCAAAAGTACAATGGGAGGCAGAGCCTTCAGTTATCAAGCTCCTCTCCTGTGGAATCAGCTGCCAATCTGGATTCGGGAGTCAGACTCGATCTCTGTTTTTAAGAATAGGGCTAAATCAGAATCAGAATCAGAATCAGAATCAGGTTTATTGCCATTGTTCATGTAGTACACAAACTAGGAATTTGTCTCGGTACAATGCTGCAACATTAAACATGATAAGATAAGAGAAATAAACTATACATGTAATAAAGTGTAGGATAAGATTAAGTGATACTGGTCAACAGTTAAAATATATATATATATTAGCCAGCAGCAGATACTGTGGAGAACTATATAGTGCAGTCGGTAATGCAGGAAGAAAACAGTGATGATTGACATGAGTCTGGTTGAGCTGCTGTACATGGTGCACGAGAGTCACTTAGTGTTCAGCAGTCTAATGGCAGAGGGGAAGAAGCTGTTCATGTGACGGGAGGTTTTAGTCTGGATGGACCGAAGTCTTCTACCAGAGGGGAGGGGGGCAAACAGTACATGACCAGGGTGTGAGGGATCGGCTATGATCCGGCCAGCACGCCTCCGGGTCCTGGAGATGTACAGATCCTGGAGAGATGGGAGCTTGCAGCCGATCACCTTCTCAGCAGTGCGCACGACGCGCTGCAGCCTTAGTCTGTCCCTGGCAGTGGCTCCTGCGTACCACACGGTTATGGAGGTGGTGAGGATGGACTCGATGATGGCTGTGTAGAACTGCACTAAAACCTACCTTTTTGATATAGCCTACAATTAGGGAGGGATCATGTGTTTCTGAACCCTCCCTTAGTTATGCTGCTAATAGGTTTAGTCAGCCGGGGGACCTCCAGTAATGCACTGGGCCTCACTCCTTTCCTCACTCTCTATGAAATATTTTTTTTGCTGGTCATTAACATTTGTTTGTTCTCTCCCATAGATTGAGTCCCCATCGTGCTGTTTGCTCTCTACATGTCTGTTCTTTTCTTCTTCTCTATCCCCTCACCCCCCAGCCAGTCGCAGCAGATGACTGCCCCTCCCTGAGCCTGGTTCTGCTGGAGGTTTCTTCCTGTTAAAAGGGAGTTTTTCCTCTCCACCGTCGCCAAGTGCTTGCTCACAGGGGATCGCCTGATTGCTGGGGTCTTTCTGCAACTGTGGGGGTTCCCCCCTACAGTTGATAGTGCTTTGAGATGACTGTTGTTGTGAAATGGCGCTATATAAATAAAGTTGAATTGAATTGAATTGAATTGAATTGAATAAACTTACAGATGGAGTATCAAAACAAAACTTACCAGAACGGGGAAGGGGTTGTGGTGGCGAGGAGGAAGTATCACTAAGACTGTGGCGGTGAGAAGGCAAAACAACAGTCTTTAAATAGCTGAAAACATAATTGATGGCAGGTGCGGATTCCCAAGAGCGGGCAGGTGACCTAATTACGTAACACTAAACACGGACGAGATAATGACAAGGTGGGAGTGCGTGGAATAGGTGCGGAGCTCATGCCACGAGGAAACAAAATATAAACACTGAGATCAAAATAAAACAGGAATCTAAAAAATACTGACAGAATCATTATCATAGTAATAAGAGCCAGAAAACATAATAAAACAACTGACAGCAAAGAACACATCTAGAATCAACACACAGGAAAATAATACAACACTGGAAAAATACAGAAAATACTTGGATATAAATTAAGAGCCTGAGCCCAGTGACACACCACACTCAGCCTTGTGACAAAATTAATGAAAATATAAATAGAATGAATTATTAAATCATGTTACCATTAAATAATCTTAAGACAAACTGAATAATTTGACTTTTTTAATCATTTTTCTTCTTCATTTTAAATTAAAATGTTGCACTAACAGTAAAAATCTTACAAAATACAAATTAAAAGTATAAAACTATCAAAACTTCCGGTCTGGACACCATGGTGATAGCAGCTTAACGCTGAAGCTCCCAGACCCGATCCGTGAAAATACCTTGAAAATCAGATGTAACGGATTTTTGGAAGAGTGAAAATCAAAAGACAAAGCCATCATCCCTAAAGGAAAACAAAAGAAATCGACATTTACCAGGCCAGGACACTCATCGGCAGGAGAATCTGATCCGGAGGATTTCCATTCAGAAGACGAGGAGCTGAATGAAGCTAGCAAAAAGATTAGCTTGTGGAGTGTGTGAAATCACAAGCAGGTTCATTTCAAAATGATTTATTTCACACTCACATCTCACGAGCACAGAACAGACTGACATTCCAGTAGAAGCTCCTCTCTTAAATATCATGGCATTCTTCTAGAATCTTCACACACACAAAAGATGACCTTCGCGTCACATTGCATTCAACCCACTCATCCTTAACAACTCCCTGTTATCTCACTAGGGAACTCCTGCTCTTTGTTCCTGTCTGAGATGGTACACAATTAGGCTCTCCCCAGGTGCCACACCACTCCCCCAGCATCTTAGATAGGACAAAAGGATAATAGTCCACATGCTGTGATAGAACCATTAAACATCAGTCCACATGCTACTTGGGCTTCAGTCTTCTCCCATATCTGCTGTAACCAGAATTCACTGCCTCCGCGGCACTGCCATGCCTTTGGGGGGCTGTTGTTTGGGGGGGAAACCTTTCTGTCTGTCCGTGTGGGTGCTCTGGGGAATCGTTTCTCTGGGGAGCTCCCCGTGGGGGTCTTCCACGCCAAGGGGCCCTCGCCAACAGCACTTGCTCGTCCGCCACAATGAAAGCGGGTTTGAGTCTGTCTATGCCAATTTTTTCCCTCCTACCCCCCAAGTCTAGCAAAAACTGCTTATCCCGTTTCCAACACTCTGAGCGGTCCATCATAGGGTGGGCGCAGTGGAGGGTGGTGGGCGTCGTGTCTGACAAACACGAACTCCGCGTTCTTCAAAGTTTTAGGCACAAAAATGCGTGGAAAACTGTGGTGGGCAGGGCCCAGCAGCGTGCCTGTGTCTGCGCTACGCTGCAAAAGCTGAGACGGGCAGCTGCCCGGCGCGGGATTATCTGGCAGAAACTCCCCGGGCAGCTGGAGTGGTTGCGAAAAAACAAGTTCTGCGGGGGAAGCTTCCAGATCCTCTTTAGGCGTGGAGCGCAACCCCAAGAAAACCCACGGTAGCCTGTCTACCCAATTTGCATCCGTCAATGAAGCCCTGAGAGCCGCTTTCAATGATCTATGAAAACGTTCGCATAACCCATTAACCTGTGGGTTGTACGCGGTTGTGCAGTGAATTGTAATACCCAGGCTGCGGGCCATCGCTGACCAGAGTTCGGAAACAAATTGAGGGCCTCTGTCGGACGTAATGTCCGACGGGACTCCAAAACGCGCCACCCATGCTGTTAAAAAAGCGCGCGCCACGTCCTCGGACGTGGTTGTCGCCAGCGGAACCGCTTCCGGCCAGTGTGTGGTGCGGTCCACCATTGTCAGGAGGTGCGTGCACCCCTGTGATGGCGGGAGGGGGCCCACGAGGTTCACGTGAACATGGTCGAACCTCTTAGCCGGAATACAAAACAGCTCCAAGGGAGCCTTCGTGTGTCTGTGTACTTTGGCTCGTTGGCACGCCACGCAGGCTGCCGCCCACTCTTTCACTTGTTTGCGAAGGCTCGGCCATACAAATTTCTCTCCTACCATTTTGACCGACGCGCGCACTCCTGGGTGCGCCAAAGAGTGAACCGACTCAAACACGCGGCGGCGCCACGCGGCTGGGACCACGGGACGTGGGCGACCCGTGGAGACATCGCAGATTGGGGGGGAAGCATGCCGTCTTGCAGCACCCTGCTCTCCAGCCTTAACCCTATTGGTCCAGACTGGAGCGCGCGCACGTCTGCGTCACTAACCTGCTCCGCGGCCATGGCTGCGTAATCTATCCCCACGCAGACGGGGGCCACCACGGCACGCAAGAGGCAGTCTGCCACTACATTCAGTTTACCCGACACATGCCGAATATCGGTAGTAAACTCTGAGATCGCGGCCAGCTGTCTCTGCTGCCGGCCCAACCACGGTTCTGAAACCTTGGCCATCGCGAATGTTAGCGGCTTGTGGTCAACGGAACGCGGTGAAACTGCGCCCTTCCAGCCAGAACTGGAAGTGGCGAATGGCCAGGTGGAGAGCCAGCAACTCTCTGTCGAACGCGCTGTATTTACGTTCACTGTCGCGCAAAGTCCTGCTGAAAAAGGCGAGCGGCTGCCAAGCCCCGGCTACACGCTGCTCCACGACAGCCCCTATGGCCACATCTGAAGCGTCAGTGGTGAGCACTATGCGGGCCGTTGGGTCTGGATGTGCCAGCAATGCGGCGCTTGCCAGGCCTGCTTTGACTTCCGAGAACGCCCGCTCTCGCTCCGGGGTCCATTCGACCTTATCCGCGGGTTTCTGTTTTTTGAGCGCGGCGTACAATGGTTGCATGAGCTGCGCTGCGCGGGGAAGGAAACAGTTATAAAAGTTCACCATTCCCAAAAATTCTTGTAGCGCCCTGACCATTTGCGGCCGGGGAAAATCCGCCACTGCACGCACCTTGTCAGGCAGCGGTATCGCACCTTCAGGAGAGACGCGGTGCCCCAAAAAATAAATCTCTGTCACTCCGAACTGACATTTCGCTGGTTTGATTATTAACCCGTGCTCTTCCAATCTCCGGAAAACCGTCGTGAGGTGGATTTCGTGTTCGTCTTCGGACGCGCTGGCTACTAGGATATCGTCCAGGTAGACGAACACGAACGAGAGATCGCGCAGCACTGCATCCATCATTCGCTGGAATGTCTGTGCCGCTCCTTTTAACCCGAATGGCATGCGCAGGAACTCGAATAAACCGAACGGAGTTATTACCGCTGTTTTGGGTATGTCCTCAGCGCGCACTTGGACTTGGTGGTAACTGCGGACCAGATCTATTTTGGAAAAAATGCGCGCTCCGGCAAGGTGAACGGAAAAATCCTGTATGTGGGGAATTGAGTAGCGGTCGTACGCTGTGGCGTTGTTCAACCTGCGGAAATCCCCGCACGGTCGCCACGAACCCTCAGCGTTAGGGACCATGTGTAGCGGGGATGCCCATGGGCTGTTTGAGCGCCTGATGATGCCCAACCTTTCCAGGTTGGCGAACTCCTCGTGCGCTATGGCCAGTTTAGCTGCGTCCAAGCGCCGAGGTCGTGCAAAAACGGGCGGCCCGGTGGTGGTGATAAAATGCTCCACCCCGTGTTTAGCGATGGCTGCCGAAAACGTCGGGACTGTGAGTGCTGGGAACTGAGTGAGCAGTGTGTGGAACTTACCGCCTGCTGCTGTGACGTTGGCTTGTGCTGTTGGCCGGGTCACTCGAGCTATACAGGGGAGAGAGTCAAAGGACAGTGCATTAACTAGGCGCCTGTTAGCAACATCAACCAGTAAACTATGTGCACACAGAAAATCAGCCCCCAGTATATGGTAATTCAATGCTGCTACGACAAAAGTCCACTCATATGTACGGCCGTGTAGAGACAAGAGTAGAGTCTTCTCACCAAAAGTCTTAATCTCCGAGCCGTGTGCTGCCGCCATCTCGGGGCTGCTAGATCCTGCCAGCCGGTCAGCATAGGTCGGCCGGATGAAACTCTTCTGGGCGCCGGTGTCCACGAGGAAATGCCTCCCCGAGCGTGCGTCCATCAGGTAGAGCAGCTTGTTCTCTTCACCGAGGGTCGCCGCTGCTACCGACCCTCGGCCTTGGCGTTTTCCCGAGCGCTGGAATTGGCACGGTGGCGTACATCTGCGTGCGTTCTCTCCGAAGCAGCGGTGGTAGGAACAGAGCGTGTCTCTCTGGCGCTCCCTGGTCCCCGCTGCTGCTACCGTCAGTGGCTCCTCGCCTCCTCTGGTCGTCTCGCTGGGCTCCGCCGCTGCTGCATTGACTGTGGTCGCCCTGGTGGTGATGATGATCCGGTCTGCTTCCTGGGCCAGCGCACGGTAGTCTCGCGCAGCCAGCCGCGGCAAATTGGCCAGAAGCGCTCTCGCTACCGTCGGAAGGTTCCGGAGGAAGAGGTGGGTAAACAGAAAGTGGTCATCGTCCGTGCCCCTTAACATCAGCATCTTCTCCATGAGGTCTATGGCCGACTCGTCTCCCAACTCGGTCCGCGTCAGGAGCCTCTCTGCTCTCTCACCGTCCGAGAGTGTGTAGCGCTGGATGAGCGCAGCCTTAAGCGCCTCGTACTTGTTGCTGGTTGGTGGCTGATCGGGCAGGCTCACTACGTGCTGAGCTGTGCGGGCATCAAGCACTGCGACCACATAGTGGAATTTGGTGTCATCTGCCGTTATCCCCCGGAGGGCGAACTGTGCCTCGATGAGGTGGAACCAAGAGCGCGGGTTGTGTTGCCAGAAATCCGGTAGCTTGACTGCGACCGCACATGCGTGGCTGGAGGTTCCCGTCGAGGTCGGCTCCGGGGATCTTGACTCGTGTTCCATGATACGTCTTGGGTCACCAGTGTGGAGTGTGTGAAATCACAAGCAGGTTCATTTCAAAATGATTTATTTCACACTCACATCTCACGAGCACAGAACAGACTGACATTCCAGTAGAAGCTCCTCTCTTAAATATCATGGCATTCTTCTAGAATCTTCACACACACAAAAGATGACCTTCGCGTCACATTGCATTCAACCCACTCATCCTTAACATCTCCCTGTTATCTCACTAGGGAACCCCTGCTCTTTGTTCCTGTCTGAGATGGTACACAATTAGGCTCTCCCCAGGTGCCACAAGCTTAAAAATGGTACTTAAAGAATTAAGACGATTTCGCCGAGAGTGTTGGGCCGAATTTCGTGAAATCAAAGACGAAATAAAAAGGACAAACAGCAGAGTGGACCAGGCTGAGGACCGAATCTTGGAAGCAGAGGAAAGAATAAAAGGGCTGGAAGATACCGTGCTGGATCTACACAAACGACAGTCAAGACTGGAGGCTAAGCTAACCGACCAAGAAGGAAGACTGAGAAGAGACAACATAAGAATTCATGTTCTGAAAGAAGGAGTCGAGGACGGTTTCACCACAATGGCTGCATGCGTGGAATCCATACTGAGAGAGAAGTTGGATATTCCCCAAACCACTGACTTGAAGACAGAAAGGGCGCACTGTACATTAGCCCCTAGGCCGGTGGCGGAAGCGCCTCCTCGATCGGTGGTGGTGAAGTTCGCCAACTCCAGAATAAAAGAAGAGGTTGTAAGACTGGCTTGGCAGAAAAAAGGATTTATGCACCAAGAGAGAAAAGTTTTCGTGGAACACGATTACGCCCCGGAGGTCCTTGAAAAGCGTTGGGAATACAACGACGCTAAAAAGGTATTATGAGAGAAAAAACTGCGCTTCCAGACGCCATTTCCGGCAAAGTTGCGGGTTTTTTATGGCTACGAGACGTGTCTCTACAACTCGGCGGAAGAAGTCAACCACGGATATGGCGAGAAGAGGGCTCCCGGTAACGGTGTATAAACCCACAGCAGACCCGATCGAAAGAATCAAGGCTCAAACGTGGTCCACACAGAGACCCTCAAAATCCACGGGCCAGCAGCGGGGAAACCCAGCGCCAGAGCTACAAGGAAAAACTGGTTGTTTACAGGAGGGAATAATGATATTTTTTTTTTATTTATTTAAGTTTTTGTAAAGGGTATATAGGTCATTACAGCATTGCATTGTTTACATTTTCATCACATGTTCCCTTATTTTTTGCTATTTGACAACATTGGTAGGATAGTTATTACAACACCCCCTTTTTTTTTAAAGTGAAAGAAAAAGTGAAATTAAAGAGAATTGAATAAAAAAAACGAATAAACAAACAAACAGAACAGCAAAAAACAAACAAACAGAAAATTAAGTAATTAAAAGTAAAAGAGCATCTGAGTAGCGTTGGAACAAAGAGCGGGACCATTATTGAAATGGTATTTGTCAAAGATTAGATCTAATAGAAGACACATATGCGATCCAGGGTTGCCAAAAGTTCATGAACCCATCTGTCTCAGTGCGAATGTCAACTTTTCCATCGAGTAAATATCTTGAATCACGTTAATCCAATCTTCAGGTGTAGGACAGTCCTTCAGCATCCATTTTTTAGTTAGGGCTTTTTTACTTGCCAATATTAAAACATTGAATAAGTATTTATCTCCTCGTCTTTCCAGTGAGTCCGGTAGTAAACCCAAATACAAAGTTACAAAAGAAAAGGGAACTGTTATTTTGAATATTTTCCCCAATATTGTCTGTACATTGGTCCAATATTGGTAGATAACTGGGCATGACCAAAACACATGAAAATGATTTGCAGTCTTTTCACCACACAAGCGCCAACAGTTCAACCCCTTATGGGTAAATTTGTTTTGTGCAGGTGTTCTGAAAAATCTTACCAAGTTTTTCCATCCAAACTCTCTCCACTGCAGGGATGAGGTACTTTTCCATTGCTGTTTATTTAGCTTTTCCCATATTTCCAATTGTAAAGTGAAATTCCCCTCTTTTTCCCATCTCTCTTTTATATATGATGTGTTGTCTCCTTTTAAGTCTTGAAGACCTTGGTATATTTTAGAAATGTATCTGATCCCTGGGATCCCTTTATATGCCATTAAGAAGACCTTCAGAACACCTGACTGGGCCCTTTCCAAATCCTCCTTTTTAAGTATATTGTTTATGTGGTGTCTAAGCTGAAAGAACCTGTAAAGATCTTGATTTATTAGACCTTGTTTTTTCAAATCTTCAAAACTTCTTAAAGTTTGCCCTTTAAAAAAATCGTAATATTTTATCAGCCTCTTCTCTTTCCACTCTTTAAATCTAGTGTCTGTTTTATTGGGGGTAAAGTCTTGATCATAGGCAATCCATTGCAGAAGTCGATAGGGCTCTTTAGCTTGATTCTCTCTGACTATCTTAAACCAAATTTTTAGCGGGGTCTCTATCCAAGGGTTAGTGTTATTCAAGAGTTTAGGTAAGGCATTGTTCCCTATTATCGCCTGTAGGGGGATGTCACTTGTTATTTGGCCTTCCATCTCCTTCCATTGTGCTGTGTAGACTGGGTTACATATCTCTACTAAAGTTTTAATTTGTGCAGCTATAAAATAGTCCCTGATATTTGGCAGCGCGAGCCCACCTTTGTCTTTGTTTAGCTGTAGGGTTCTATATCTGATTCTAGGTCTCTTGCCCTGTCATATGAATCTTGAGATCCTTCTGTCCAGCTCCTGCCATGTTTTTTTGGGAGGTTCTACCGGTATTGTTTGGAAAAGGTATAGAAGACGTGGAAGTATATTCATTTTGACTGCTTCAATTCTTTGTGCAGTACCTAAGAATGGTATCATATTCCATCTTGCTAGGTCAGATTTTATTTTTGTCACCAGTGGATCATAGTTTAGTGTTATAATTTTGTCGAGCTGTTTCGGGATATTGACCCCATAGATTCCAACTCCCAGTTAGTTTTGAGTTCACTTAGTGAATAATGATTTGGGTCATAGTTGAATGTTAAAACTTGGGTTTTATGCATGTTTAATTTGTACCCCCATAAATCTCCATAGTCTGAAAAAACTGAGATTAGTTCTGGTAAAGAAGTGTCTGGCTGCCCTAGGTATATTAAAATGTCATCAGCAAAGAGTGCTATTTTATGTTCCTTCTGACCAAGTGTAATACCTTGAATTTCTTGATTTTGTCTTATCCATTGGCTCAGAGGTTCTATGAAGATTGCAAAGAGCAGTGGAGACAGGGGGCAGCCTTGACGACATCCTCTTTCCAGCTCAAAAGATGATGATAAATTACTGTTAATCCTTATTTTAGCTGTTGGTTTTTTATATAATGCCTGTATAGTTCTAATGAAGTTGTTATGAAAATTGAAACAGGATAAGATTCTATATAGGAAAGACCAGTCAACTGAATCGAATGCTTTTTCAGCATCTAATTCCAATATGACTGCATTTAAGTTATTTTTTTTATATGATGAATTATGTGTAAAGTGCGTCGAATGTTGTCTTGTGTCTGTCTTTGTCTTATAAAACCTGTTTGGTCTAAGTGAATTAAGTCTGTCAGTATGTTTTTTAACCTTTTGGCAAGGATAATGGTAAAAAGCTTATAGTCCTGATTTAATACACTGATTGGTCTGTAGTTGGAGCATTCTAGTTTATCCTTTTCAGGTTTAGGTATGACTGCAATGACCCCTTCTCTCCAGGAGGGGGGGATTTCCCCTGTGTGGAGGACATAGTTAAATGTTTTCAGGAGGAGAGGAGATAGTTGCTGTTTAAAGGTTTTGTACCATTCTGCTGTATAGCCATCTGCTCCTGGGGATTTGTTAGCTTTAAGTTTCATAATTGCTTTTTCTAATTCTTTAGGTTGTATTTCTGACAGTAGTGTTTTATTTTGTGATTCCGTAAGTTGGGGAAGGTTTAATGTGTTCAGGAATGTCTCGGATGCGTTTTTATGTTTTTTGTGGGAGTATAAGTTCTTGTAGTAATTCTCGAAGCTTTTAAGAATATCCTGAATTCTGAATTTTATTTCCTTTGATACTGGGTCTCTGATTTTGTAGATTGCTCTTTCTGTTTGTTGTTTCCTCACTTTATAGGCTAGTAATTTTGCCGATTTACTGCCTGCTTCATAGTGTTTTTGTTTCAGAAATGTAAGTTTCTTCTGGATTTCTATTGTGTAGATCTCATTTATTTGATTTTTAATTTCTTTAATCTTGAGCAAGCCATTAGAATGAGTGTTGTCTTTGTGTTCTTTTTCTAGATTCTTGAGTTCTGACTCTAGTGTGATTAGTTTTTCTTGTCTCAGTTTCTTTTGGGTTGCCAGTTTTGCAATAATTTTTCCCCTTATTACAGCTTTGCACGCATCCCACAGTATTAAAGGGGATACTTCTCCATTATCATTTTCTTCCAAATATCTGAGAATATCTGATTCCAATTCATCTTTCAGTGGTCCTTTCAGGACATTTGAATTCAACCTCCAGGAAAATGTATTATTTGTGTATTTTTGGATGTTTAAGTCCATATAGATCGGACTGTGGTCAGAGAGATCCATCAGTCCTATTTTACATGTTTTTACTCTTCCAATGTCTCTATTAAACATAAAAAAGTAATCAATCCTTGAGTAAGATGAATGTGGCGTTGAATAAAAAGTATAATCTTTTACATTAGGGTTGAATTCCCTCCATACGTCACAGATTCCCATTTCTTTTAGTAGCATCCGAGTTTTCCTATTTTGAGTGTTATTTTGATGTGAAGAATTACCTGATGCATCCCAGTATGGATTCAGTCTTAGATTGAAGTCTCCACCATATATCACTAAACCTTGGGCTTTAGTTATCATTAGGTCGAATACATTTTTATAAAATTTCCATTTAGCCCCTGGTGGTGCATATACATTCAGCAGGGTGATATCTTCTCCCTCTAGCCGCCCAATTACCAAACTGTACCTCCCTTCTTTATCTTTGTGTTCTGATTTTTTTTCAAATGTAATTTTGGTTGATATCAATGTCGCTACTCCCCTCCTCCTCCCTGACTTATATGAAGATGAAGAGATCATTTTAAACCCTTGTCTATTGAGTTTAGTGTGTTCCACGTCTGTTAGGTGGGTTTCTTGTAAAAATATTATTTTATTTTCTGCTTTGTCTTTTTTCATTTTGCGTAGAATCTTGGATCTTTTAACTGGATTCAGAATCCCTTTTGCATTATATGAGGCTATTTTGGTTACGCCCTGTTTCTCCATTGTATTTTCTTATTTAGTATAACAGTGTGGTGGCCCTCTTTTATGCTACTCAGAAACTGAAAGAACATTAAGAACATAAAAAAACATTAAGAACATAGTGTATGAAACTTTAATACAAAAAACTGTCAAAAGAACTTCCTGAGCTGGGGTCTCTTTAAAGAACCTGTAAGAGCCCTGATGGAGTGTAGGCTCTGAGGGAAATTCCTCAAACTCTGTTACGTGTTGAGGGCCCTCTCTTACCCCTGTAAGTTGTCCCATGTTTTTAACGGGAATTTCAGATCCCAATCCGAATTTGTAATGATTTTTTTTTTTTTTTATGCCTATACCCTATGAGATTGTGTGCACCCTCCCACCCCCATCACAGCAAACATTCACTCTAATACAGTATTTGTTAGTGTGGAGAGAACATGTGGGTCATTGTTACATTTCTATTTTAACATGATTTTTTTTTTCCCTTTAAATTAAGAAGACATCTGTTTCTAATGCTATAACTGCTCCATGAAAGGTTTTACCACATGCTGATTCTGCATCTCCTTTAATGTTTGTTACCTTGTAGGAGGGGGGATGGAAGTGCAGAATGACTGAAAAGAAAAAAAAAAAAACAAAAAGGTCGCTATTCCTTCCTGGAACTGGAAAGCTTATCTTTGTAGCTCTGGGGCTGGGTTTCCGCTGCTGGCCCGTGGATTTTGAAGGTCTCTGAGTGGACCACGTTTGAGCTCTGATCTTCTCGCTCAGATTCGCTGCGGGTTTAAACACCGTTACCGGGAGCCCTCTTCTTGCCATGTAAATTGTTGCTTCTTCCACTGAATTATAGAGACATGACTCTTCACCGTAAAAGATCCTTAACTTCGCCGGAAATGGCGTCTGAAAGCGTAGATTCTTTTCCCGTAGAACCTTTTTGGCGTCGTTATATTCCCGTCGCTTTTTAAGAACCTCAGGGGCGTAATCGTGCTCCACGAAGACTTTTCTTTCTTGATGCATAAATCCTTTTTTCTGCCAAGCCTGTCTTACAACCTCTTGTTTTATTTTGAAATCGTAGAATCTTACCACCACCGAACGCGGGGGCGCTTCTGCCGCTGGCTTTGCAGCTAATGTACGATGGGCCTTTTCTATCTTCAAATCGGTGGTTTGTGGAATATCCAACTTCTCTCTCAATAAGGATTCCACGCATTCCGCCACTGTGTTGAAACTGTCTTCAGCTCCTTCTTTCAGACCGTGAATTCTGATGTTATCTCGTCTCTGTCTTCCTTCTTGGTCGGTTAGCTTAGCCTCCAGCCTTGACTGTTTTCTGTGTAAATCCAGCATAGAATCTTCAAGCACTTTTACTCTTTCTTCAGCTTCCAAGATTCGGTTTTCGGCCTGGTCCATTCTGCTGTTCGTCCTTTTTAGTTCCTCTCTGAATTCATGAAATTCGGCCCGAAATCGTCGTAATTCATCAAATAGCGATTTCAAGCTAATCTTTTTGTTAGCTAGGTCCAGCTCCTCGTCTTCTGAACGGAGGTCCTCCGGTTCAGATTCTGCGGCCGCTGCGCGTCCTGACCTGGGGAATGTCAGTTTCTTCTGTTTTTGGTTAGGCATGGTGTTTTTGTCTTTTGATTTTTATTCTTCCAAAAATCCGTTAAGTCTGATTTTGAAGATGTTTTCCTTGTATTGGGTCTGGGAGGTTCAGCGTTAAGTTGCTATCACCATGGCGTCCAGACTGGAAGTCAATAAGATAAGATAAGATAAGCCTTTATTAGTCCCACAACGGGGAAATTCCAGGATTGCAACAGCACAGGGATAGCAACACTCAGAGCAACAATCAGAAGGCAAGAAAAAAAAAAAAAAAAAAAAAACAAGCAAGCAAGAGCAGCTAATATACATATGTACATATTACTATAAAATATATATATACACACACACACACACAGACACACAGTGCAGAGCATTGTAGCTGGATGGAATAAATATATGAATATATGAACACACAGTGCAGAGCATTGTAGCTAGATGGAATAAATATGTAAATATATAAACACCCACAGTACGGAGCATTGCAGCTAGGTGGAATAAATATGCAAGTATATAAACACACACAGTGCGGAGCAATGTAGCTAGATGGAATAATATGTAGATATATAAAAACACAGTGCGGAGCATTGTAGCTAGATGGAATAAATATATAGATATATAAATATAAACACACCCAGTGCTGAGCATTGTAGCTAGATGGAATAAATATATAGATATATAAATATAAATATAAACACACCCAGTGCAGAGCATTGTAGCTAGATGGAATAAATATGTAAATATATAAACACACACAGTGCAGAGCATTGTTGCTAGGTGGGATGAAACAGCATAACCGTCTATTTAGTTATCCTACATGGTATGATTATGTGCCCATACATATTCTCACCCTCCATAGCGACCGGTATGTTCCTAGTTGTATGCCGGAGAGGACCATTGTGTAAGTCTATTGCATCTTTTGCATTCAAAAAAAAAAAAAAAAAAAAAAAAAAAAACTATTAGTTTGTTACGTCTTTTTGCTATCTCTGCGAGCAGCCCTGCTTAGGTTGTACAGTCTGACAGCCGTTGGTAGGAAGGACCTACGAAACCTCTCGGTTGTGCACCTGGGATGATGTAGTCTGCTGCTAAATGAGCTCCTCAGTGCATCCAGTATGTCCTGCATAGGGTGGAACTCGGACTCCAGCAGAGATGACAGTTTAGCCACCGTCCTTCTCTCTCCTATCTCCTCCATCGGATCAAGGCGTTGCCCCAGGACAGAGCTAGCTTTCTTAATCAGTTTGTTCAGTCTCTTCCTATCGGCTGCAGTAATGCCACTGCCCCAGCAGACCACTCCAAAAGTGATGGCTGATGCCACCACCGTGTCATAGAATGACTTCAGCAGCGCCCCTTGTACACCAAAAGACCTGAGTCTCCTCAGCAGGAACAGCCTGCGCTGTCCCTTCTTGTAGAGTGCGTCAGTATTGTGTGACCAGTATCAAATAAAATATCAATAATGATATTTTTAGTCAATCTGCACATCCAACCCTCCTCCTACAAGGTAACAAACATTAAAGGAGATGCAGAATCAACATGTGGTAAAACATTTCATGGAACAGACATAATATTAGAAACAAGTCTTTTTTTAAAAACAAAAAAACAAAACTTGTTAAAATAGAAATGTGACAATGAACCACATGATCTCTCCACACTAACAAATACTGTATTAACGTGAATGTTTGCTGTGATGGTGGTGGGAGGTTGCGCACAATTTCATAGGGTATAGGCATAAAAAAACAAAAAAAAAATCATTACAAGTTCGGATTGGGATCTGAAATTCACGTTAAAAACATGGGACAACTTACAGGGGTAAGAGAGGGCCCTCAGCACGTAACGGAATCTGAGGAATTTCCCTCAGGGCCAACACACCATCATGGCTCTTCTAAGGTCACTAAAAAGACCTCAGCTCAGGAAGATCTTTAGTCAGTTTTTTGTTTTAAAGTTTTATATACTATGTTCTTAATGTTTTTTATGTTCTTAATGTTCTTTCAGTTTCTGAGTAGCGTAAAAGAGGGCCACCACACTGTTATACTAAATAAGACAACACAATGGAGAAACAGGGTGTAACCAAAATAATCTCTTGTAATGTAAAAGGGATCCTGAATCCAGTTAAAAGATCCAAGATTCTAGGCAAAATGAAAAAAGACAAAGCAGGAATAATATTTTTACAAGAAACCCACCTAACAGACGTGGAGCACACTAAACTCAATAGACAAGGGTTTAAATTGATCTCTTCATCTTCATATAAGTCAGGGAGGAGGAGGGGAGTAGCGACATTGATCACAACCAAAATTATATTTGAAAAAAAATCAGAACACAAAGATAAAGAAGGGAGATACAGTATGGTACTTGGGCGGCTAGAGGGAGAAGATATCGCCCTGCTGAATGTATATGCACCTCCAGGGGCTAACTGGAAATTTTATAAAAATGTATTTGACCTAATGATAACTAAAGCCCAAGGTTTAGTGATATGTGGTGGAGACTTCAGTTTAAGACTGAATCCATACTGGGATGCATCAGGTAATTCTCCACATCAAAATAACACTCAAAGTAGGAAAACTCGGATGCTACTAAAAGAAATGGGAATCTGTGACGTGTGGAGGGAATTCAACCCCAGTGTAAAAGATTATACATTTTACTCAGCACCACATTCATCATACTCAAGGATTGACTATTTTTTTTATGTTTAATAGAGACATTGGAAGAGTAAAAACATGTAAAATAGGACTGATGGATCTCTCTGACCACAGTCCGATCTATATGGACTTAAGTATCCAAAAATACACAAATAATACATTTTCTTGGAGGTTAAATTCAAATGTCCTGAAAGGTCCACTGAAAGATGAATTGGAATCAGATATTCTCAGATATTTGGAAGAAAATGATAATGGAGAAGTATCCCCTTTAATACTGTGGGACGCATGCAAAGCTGTAATAAGGGGAAAGATTATCGCAAAACTGGCAATCCAAAAGAAACTGAGACAAGAAAAACTAACCACATTAGAGTCAGAACTTAAGAACCTAGAAAAAGAGCACAAAGACAACACTCATTCTAATGACTCGCTCAAAATTAAGGAAATTAAAAAACAAATAAATGAGATCTACACAATAGAAATCCAGAAGAAACTTACATTTCTGAAACAAAAATACTATGAAGCAGGCAGCAAATCGGCAAAATTACTAGCCTATAAATTGAGGAAACAACAAATGGAGAGAGCAATCTACAAAATCAGAGACCCAATATCAAAGGAAATAAAATTTAGAATTCAGGATATTCTTAAAAGCTTCGAGAACTACTACAAGAACTTGTACTCCCTCAAAAAACATAAAAACGCATCCGAAGCATTCCTGAACACATTAAACCTTCCCCAACTTAATGAGTCACAAAATAAAACACTACTGTCAGAAATACAACCTAAAGAATTAGAAAAAGCAATTATGAAACTTAAAGCTAACAAATCCCCAGGAGCAGATGGCTATACAGCAGTGGTACAAAACCTTTAAACAGCAACTATCTCCTCTCCTCCTGAAAACATTTAACTATGTCCTCCACACAGGGGAAATCCCCCCCTCCTGGAGAGAAGGGGTCATTGCAGTCATACCTAAACCTGAAAAGGATAAACTAGACTGCTCCAACTACAGACCAATCAGTGTATTAAATCAGGACTATAAGCTTTTTACCACTATCCTTGCCAAAAGGTTAGAAAATATACTGACAGACTTAATTCATTTAGACCAAACAGGTTTTATAAGACAAAGACAGACACAAGACAACATTAGACTCACTTTACACATAATTCATCATATAAAAGAATATAACTTAAATGCAGCCATATTGGGATTAGATGCTGAAAAAACATTTGATTCGGTTGACTGGTCTTTCCTATATAGAATCTTATCCAGTTTCAATTTTCATAACAACTTCATTAGAACTATCCATGCATTATATAAAAAACCAACAGCTAATATAAGGATTAGCGGTAAATTATCATCATCTTTTGAGCTGGAAAGAAGATGTCGTCAGGGCTGCCCCTTGTCTCCACTGCTCTTTGCAATCTTCATAGAACCTCTGAGCCAATGGATAAGACAGAATCAAAAAATTCAAGGTATTACACTTGGTCAGAAAGAACATAAAATAGCACTCTTTGCTGATGACATTTTAATATACCTGGGGCAGCCGGACACCTCTTCTCCAGAACTAATCTCAGTTTTTTCAGAGTATGGAGATTTATCGGGGTACGAATTAAACATGCATAAAACCCAAGTTTTAACATTCAACTATGACCCAAATCAATATTTACTAAGCAAACTCAAAACTAACTGGGAGATGGAATCTATGAAATATCTGGGGGTCAATATCCCAAAACAACTCAACAAAATTATAACACTAAACTATGATCCACTGGTGGCAAAAATAAAATCTGATCTAGCAAGATGGAATATGATACCATTCTTGGGTACTGCACAAAGAATTGAAGCAGTCAAAATGAATATACTTTCACGTCTTCTATACCTTTTCCAAACAATACCGGTAGAACCTCCCAAAAAAACATGGCAAGAACTGGACAGATGGATCTCAAGATTCATATGGCAGGGCAAGAGACCCAGAATCAGATATAGAACCCTACAGCTAAACAAAGACAAAGGTGGGCTTGCGCTGCCAAATATCAGGGACTATTTTAAAGCCGCACAAATTAAAACTTTAGTAGAGATATGTAACCCAGTCTACACAGCACAATGGAAGGAGATGGAATGCCAAATAACAAGTGACATCCCCCTACAGGCGGTAATAGGGAACAATGCCTTACCTAAACTTTTGAATAACACTAACCCGTGGATAGAGACCCCGCTAAAAATTTGGTTTAAGATAGTCAAAGAGAATCAAACTAAAGAACCCTATCGATTTCTGCAATGGATTGCCTATGATCAAGACTTTACTCCTAATTAAACAGACACTAGATTTAAAAAGTGGAAAGAGAATGGACTGATAAAATATTACAATTTTTTTAAAGGGCAAATTTTAAGAAGTTTTGAAGATTTGAAAAAACAAGGTCTAATAAATCAAGACCTTTACAGGTTCTTTCAGCTTAGACACCACATAAACAAAATATTTAAAAAGGAGGATTTGGAAAGGGCCCAGTCAGGTGTTCTGAAGGTCTTCTTAATGGCATATAAAGGGATCCCAGGGATCAGATACATTTCTAAAATATACCAAGGTCTTCAAGACTTAAAAGGAGACAACACATTATATATAAAGGAGAGATGGGAAAAAGAGGGGAATTTCACTTTACAACTGGAAATATGGGAAAAGCTAAATAAACAACAATGGAAAAGTACTTCATCCCTGCAGTGGAGAGAATTTGGATGGAAAAATTTGGTAAGATTTTTCAGAACACCTGCACAAAGCAAATTTACTCGTAAGGGGTTGAATTGTTGGTGCTTGTGTGGTGATGAGACTGCAAATCATTTTCATGTGTTTTGGTCATGCCCAGTTATCCACCAATATTGGACTAATGTACAGACAATATTGGGGAAAATATTCAAAATAACAGTCCCCTTTTCTTTTGTAACTTTGTATTTGGGTTTACTACCGGATTCACTGGAAAGACGAGGAGAAAAATACTTATTCACTGTTTTAATATTGGCAAGTAAAAAAGCCCTAACTAAAAAATGGATGTTGAAGGACTGTCCTACACCTGAAGATTGGATTAACGTGATTCAAGGCATTTACTCGATGGAAAAGTTGACATTCGCACTGAGACAGGACATGGATGGGTTCTTGAACTTTTGGCAACCCTGGATCGCATATGTGTCTTCCATTAGATCTAATCTTTGACAAATACCATTTCAATAATGGCACCTCTCTTTGTTCCAATGCTACTCAGATGCTCTTTTATTTTTATTTATTTATTTATTTATTTTTGTTTTTTGCTCTTTTGTTTTTGTTTTTTTTTTTTTTTCTTGTTTTGTTTTGTGTTTGTTTTTTTTGTTCTTTCTTTAATTTCTCTTTTTCTTTCACTTAAAAAAGGGGTGTTGTAATAATTATTCTTCCAATGTTGTCAAAAAACAAAAAAAAGGGAACGTGATGAAAATGTAAACAATGCAATGCTGTATTGATGTGTATACCCTTTACAAAAACTTAAATAAAAAAAAAGTATAAAACTATCTTGTTGAACATTTTATATAAAGTTTTTCCTTTTTAATTAAAAAAGAAAAAATTGTAAAAAAAAAAAAAAAAAGAAAGTCAAACAAATGACTCAAAGATAAAAATTAAAATTTGAAAAAACTGTTACTAACAGCAGATGGGAAGGTTTGGGATGTCAAGGAGTCTTGGTCAGTCAGGAAAGTTATTAATTAAGAAAGTCAGCTACAATTCAAGAGGGAATATTCCTTTTTTTTATGTGACTGGAACTTCTTACATTGCTCTCTGTTTAAACAGGATTACACTAAAGGCCTCAACAAAGAACCGAGCATGCCTTTCCCCAATGCAAGTGTGGTGGTCCCAACTAAACCATCCACACAAGGTATTTCTTTAATAATACTGGCTTCATAATTTCGATATAATGTGGATGATTGTAAAAGCATTGTTTCTCATCCAAAGACTTTCCCAGGATGAAAGCTGTGGCACCAATGGAAAAAGATGAGGTTACTTTTTCACTGTATACACATGTACAGCACAGATAGGGCACAACTGGAACTTGAAAGTTATTTATTTTATTGTTATATTGTCACATAACTTACTGTCACTGTAAATATTCTTCAGGGTATTTGCAGTCCGAGAGAGCTTTATTCGAAGGTGTTGGATGAGGTTGAAAAAATGAAATGCTGGAAGGTCAAAGTTGATTCTGACACAATGCAAAAGGAAAGAAAGCTGCGAGAGAACAAAAGAACAATTGAAACTCAACGCAAGGCCATTCAGGAATTGCAGGTGTGTACTTCAGTAACATTTCTCTTTTTATCTCTGGAACATTCTCAAGTCACATTCAGTACATGGATAATTGTTTGATCAAAGCATTATTTATAAGGCAAAACCCACCCAACACTGTTTGAGCTGTTGTGCCGTCTTTCTTTTTAGTTTGGTAATGAAAGTCTCAGCATCAAATTGGAGGAACAGATCAGTGAAAACGAGGACTTGAGGAGCAAGTATGGGTTTTATGTTTTTGGAAAACTTTTTGAATTTCTTTCTTGCTCTCTCCTACTCTCTCTCTCTCTCTCCCTCTCTCTCTCTCTGGGAAAGCCACCTCCATCTATCCACCAGGGGGTGAGGATCGTTCCCCCGGACAGTGAAGTTACTGTGGAGGAGGTCCTGGAGGCTGTGGCCGAGCAGGTGGGCCCTGACGCGGTCTGCTTTGCTTCCCGAATGAATAGAGCTGTGGTTGTGTTTCTGGCGGCTGAAGACGATGTTCACACCCTGATTGTCAGCGGTGTGGTTATCGGGGAAACGTATGTACAGGTGTCCCCCTTATCTGTCCGATCAACGAGAATCACCGTCTCAGGTGTTCCACCTTTCATCACTGACGAGCAGCTGGCGACGGAGCTCTGCAGATTTGGGAAGTTTGCGGGCCCGTTTACGACTCTGCCTTTGGGATGCAAGGCCGCCAAGTTCAAACATGTGAAATCGCTCAGGCGACAGGTGTTCATGTTTCTCGACTCGCCCACTCAGACTCTGGAAGTCTCCTTCAGGGTCAAGCACGGGGATGGATCTTACATGGTGTATGCGAGCTCGGGACAGATGAAATGTTTTGAATGTGGAGACGTGGGCCATAAACGGTTCGCTTGTCCGCACAGGCAGCGGGTGGAAGGCCCTGATGGGGCCGCGGATGGTGCCGGCGGCGAGCCCTCCACTCACGCCACAGCTGCGGACTGCGGCGCGGCCTCCGCTCACGCTGCCCCAGCTCCGGAGCCTGCCGCTGTGTCTGGGGACGGCCCGGCTGTGCCGCCCGCGGCCCAGCTTGCGGTCAGGAGCGTGGATGGTGATGTCGCCAAAAAGGTCACTGATGGTGCGTCACAATCATCTCGCTGTGTGACGTCAACAGCTGTGCCGCCGGCAGCTGCTACCGCTTCGGAGGAGGGGATGGAGCACCGACCTGATGGTGCGTCACAATCATCTCGCTGTGTGACGTCAGCAGCTGTGCCTCTGCCAGCTGCTGCCGCTTCGGAGGAGGGGACGGAGCACCGACCTGATGGTGCGTCAGAATCTCGCTGTGTGACATCAGCGGCTGTGCTTCCGGAGGCTGCTACCGTTACACAGCGGGGGATGGAACAGCGACAGTCAGCTGCTGAGGGTGGCGTCCAGGAAAATGTGGCCCATGGTGAATCCACTGGCCCGGGAGAACCAAGCAGTCAGCTGAGTGGTGCTGACGAGGAAATGGAATCTGAGAACGACACTGTGTCTAATGCTGAGTCTGTTGAGGCAAAATGCAGTACAAACACGAGTTTGTATTCACTGGAAGAAATAAATGCATTTCTGGATGAAACCTATAACAAAGCCATTAGGGTCGCCGACTACTTCAGTGACACTGATAAATTCATTAAGTCTGTGGATGTGCTAAGAAGGCAGGTTGGTCTTGACCTCCTGGATGAAAGGAAGCGTTATCGCCTCAAGAAACACCTGACAGCCCTGCGTAAAGCAGCAGGGGGAATGCCGGTCAAGCGCGCCCGACAGGAGGAATGAATGGCGGTCGTTCCTTTGCCTGTTTCACACATTTTTGGGATATTGTTTGAATAGACTGGTATATGACATTTAATTGACTGTAATTGACTGTCACAGAACTGGATCTTTGAATAGGTGGACTGCAGGGACTGCTCTGTGTTGTGTGTGGGGGGGAACATTTCAGTTTGCACTTTTTCCAATGTGACACACTTGGAGGAATGATGTTGGTGTGCTTACATTTTTTTGAAGTGTGCAATAAAAGCTTTTTTTTAAAAGTCAAAGTCTCTCTCTCTCTCTCTCTCTCTCTCTCTCTCTCTCTCTCTCTCTCTCTCTCTCTCTCATATACAGTGGTGTGAAAAAGTGGTTTCCCCTGACTGATTTCTCATTTTTTTGTATGTTTGTTACACTTAAATGTTTCAGATCACCAAACAAATTTAAATATTAGACAAAGATAACACAAGTAAACACGAAATGTAGTTTTTAAATGAAGGAGTTTATTTTTAAGGGTAAAAAAAAAAAAAAATCCAAACCTACATGGTCCTGTGTGAAAAAGTGATTGCCCCCTGTTAAAACATAAATTAACTGTGGTTTATCACATCTTTGGAAAGCTGAGTTCAATTTCTCTAGCCACACCCAGGACTGATTACTGCCACACCTGGTCTCAATCAAGAAATCACTTAATGAGGACCTGCGTGACAAAGGGAAGTAGACCAAAAGATCCTCAAAAGCTAGATGTCATGCTGTGATCCAAAGAAATTCAGAAACAAATGAGAAACAAAGTAATTGAGATCTATCAGTATGGAAAGGGTTATAAAGCCATTTCTAAAGCTTTGGGACTCCAGCAAACCACAGTGAGTGCCATTATCCACAAATGGTGAAAACATGGAACAGTGGTGAACCTTCCCAGGAGTGGCCGGCCAACTAAAATTACCAAGAGCGCAGCGATGACTCATCCAAGAGGTCACAAAAGACCCCACAACAACATCCAAAGAACTGCAAGCCTCACTTACCTCAGTTAAGGTCAGTGTTCATGACTCCACCATAAGAAAGAGACTGGGCAAAAATGGTCTGCATGGCAGAGTTCCAAGACGAAAACCACTGCTGAGCAAAAAGAAGATAAAGGCTCATCCCAGTTTTGCCAGAAAACATCTTGATGCTCCCCAAGACTTTTGGGAACATACTCTGTGGACTGATGAGACAAAAGTTGAACTTTTTGGAAGGTGTGTGTCCCATTACATCTGGCGTAAAAGTAACACAGCATTTCAGAAAAGGAACATCATACCAACAGTAAAATATGGTGGTAGTAGGGTGATGGTCTGAGGCTGTTTTGCTGCTTCAGGACCTGGAAGACTTGCTGTGGTAAATGGAACCACGAATTCTGCTGTCTACCAAAAAATCCTGAAGGAGACTGTCCGGCCATCTGTTTGTGACCTCAAACTGAAGCGCACTTAGGTTCTGCAGCAGGACAATGATCCAAAACACATCAGCAAGTCCACCTCTGAATGGCTTAAGAAAAAAAAATGAAGACTTTGGAGTGGCCTAGTCAAAGTCCTGACCTGAATCCGATTGAGATGTTGTGGCATCACCTTAAAAAGGCGATTAATGCTCAGAAACCCTCCAATGTGTCTGAATTACTCACTGCCAGTTATCGCAAATGCTTGATTGCAATTGCTGCTGCTAAAGGTGGCCCAACCAGTTATTAGGTTTAGGTTTACCACAGCAAGTCTTCCAGGTCCTGAAGCAGCAAAATGGCCCCAGACCATCACATTACCACCACCAGGTTCACCATTGTTTAATATTTTTGCCATTTGTTGATAATGGTTCTCACTGGGGTTCACTGGAGTCCCAAAACTTTAGAAATGGCTCTATAACCTTTTCCACACTGATAGAGCTCAGTTACTTTGTTTTTCATTTGTTTCTGAATTTCTTTGGATCACAGCATGACGTCTAGCTTTTGAGGCTCTTTCGGTCTACTTCACTTTGTCACACAGGTCCTCATGACGTGATTTCTTGATTGAGCTCAATTACTTTGTTTCTCATTTGTTCCAGAATTTCTTTGGATTGCAGCATTGATGTCTAGCTTTTGAGGATCTTTTGATCTACTTCACTTTGTCAGGCAGGTCCTATTTAAGTGATTTCTTGATTGAGAACAGGTGTGGCAGTAATCAGGCCTGGGTGTGGCTATAGAAATTGAACTCAGCTTTCCAAAGATGTGATAAACCACAGTTAATTTATGTTTTAACAGGGGGCGGGCAATCACTTTTTCACACTGGGCCATGTAGATTTGAATTTTTATTTTTATATATATATATATATATATATATATATATATATATATATATATATATATATACTGTATATGTATATACTGTGTATGTGTATATATATATATACTGTATATACTGTATATACTGTATATACAGTATATATTGTATGTTTGTCAGACTTAAATGTCAGGTCAGGTCAGGTCCTCCTTTATCAGCTGATTTTCGTAGGCGGGGCCAGCTCAGCAGATCTGTCAGATCCACTGCGCCGGCCCCGCCTTCCGCCGTCAGATGGTCTCTGGAGAATGTGATCCCAGGTGTGGGAAAGCATAAAGGCCCCCTCATCTCGGTTCATGGTGTCTTTTCCCCGCTTCCTGATTTCTATGGCCTCCTTGATCCAGCGTTTGTGTCTGTTGCTCTCTGATCCAATAATTTTTTACGTTGTCCCAGTCCATGATGTGATTATTTCTTTTGCAGTGATCTGATACTGCTGATTTTAATGTTTCTTGTTCTGCCTTTTCTTTTTGTGATCATGTGAGTCGTCGTTGTGTTTCCTTCTCACATTCCTTCTGGTGTTCTTTTTTTCTTGTGGTGAATGATCTTCCAGTTTCTCCAATGTAGGTTTTGTTGCATGATCTGCATGATATTTCATATATTACATAGCATTTTTTGTCTTGTTCTATTCTGTCCTTGGGGTGTACTAATAACCGTCTTAAATTTTTGTGTGGTTTTACTGCTGTGTTTATTTTGTATTTTTTCATGATCCTTTGAATTGGTTCCGTGATCCCTCGTATGTATGGTATAGTTTTGGTGTCCTTGTTTTTGATTTCGGCTTTTGTTCTGTGTCTTATTTCCTGTTTGTTTTCTTTGTTTTTGACTTGCTTGTTTTTGACTTCTCCTTTCTATTCTTGTCTTTAATAACAAAAGATAAATAATTAAAAGAAGACAAAATGAACCAACTTGGCTGCACAGTGGTGCAGTGGTTAGCACTGTGGCAGCACAGTTTACCCTCGGCCGGGGGATCGCGGGGATCTTGAGATTGTGGGTTTGATCCCTGCCCCCGACCAACAGTGATCTGTGTGTAGTTTGCATGTTCTCCCCGTGTTGCGTGGGTTTACTCCGGGATTTCTCCGGTTTCCTCCCACATACCAAAAACATGCAGGTTAGGGATACAGGGCGCTTGCGCACGCAGCGACCGGCAGCTGGTGGCTTGTCACCAGACTGCAAAACAAATCTACCTACGGGTACAAAATAAGTAATTAAAAAAAAAAAACTTGAGTTATTACGTGGAAGTTATGGACAAAATTGCATCAAAGACTTCCGCAGGCTGGAGAAATTGGAAAAAACACGGGCACGCTTCAGAAACCACCTGAGATTTAACCTCCATTGCAGAGATGAGGATGTCACACCAGCAAGCCTCAACATAAGAAATCCAATCCCGACCAAAAACGCAGAGAAAATTATCAATAAAGCACGGAAAGACCTGATCAAAGAACGGATAAGAATGACGGCAAACAAAGTGGACAGAATCAACAACCAGATCAACAAGAAAATGGACATTTTCAAGAAACACTACCCGACCGACCAGGAAACGCAGGAGCAGATAGAAGCGCAATTAAAACACGCACACGAACAAGACGAAAAATCCCCTATTAAAAAAACTTACAGAAAGGAAGAACGGACGAAGACAAACACACATGGAAACGAATGCTAAGTGGGTCAAAAACTTGTCAAAACACACACTCACGGACACAGAGAAAACAGTGCTGCGCAGAGGACTGAACTTCGCCATCACACCAGCCAGAATACCTCATGATGAATACATCCTCGCAACAGAACTCGCATGTGAAAAAATCCAGAACCAAGGGGACAAAGCAGCACTCCGGAATGCAGTCGCAGGAATCCTCAAAACGGCCAAATTACCACAAAGCAACGTTACAAAAGAAGAAGAAAAAGCATTAAATTCACTCAAGACAGATAAAACAATCACAATCCTCCCATCAGATAAAGGCAGAATGACAGTAATATTGGACACAGAAACATATGAAAAACAGATGGAAACCATGTTGGCAGATGAAAGCACATACGAAATCATTAAAACAAACCCCACAGAAGAAAAGAAAAAAATGCTAAAAGCCCTTCTCAAACCCCTATTAAAAAGCAAAAAAATCACAAAGGACGCATATGATCACCTGATACCCACAGCCAGCATCACCCCCCGGATCTATGGAACCCCAAAAATACACAAAAAGGATATCCCACTGTGGCCAATAATAGACAGTATTGGATCAGTCACGTACAATTTATCAAAAGCCCTGGTTGAAATCATCAAACCCCTCCTTGGACTATCAGATTTCCACTGCAAAAACTCTAAAGAGCTGGCACAAGAACTCAAAAATATGAAAATAGAATCAGATGAGATCCTCATTTCACATGACATCATTTCATTATTCACAAAGACACCTGTTGATGTCACATTACATATAGTGCAACAACGCCTCAATAATGACCGTACCCTTAAAAGACGCACCAATCTCACAGTTCACGACATATCCAAACTATTACAGTTTGTTGCAAAATCCACCTATTTTCAATACAGAGGAAAAATTTACAGACAAGAAGGATTTGCAATGGGAGACCCACTATCAGCCATTATGAGCAGCTTTTTCATGGAGGATCTGGAAAACAAAGCTGTCAACACAGCACCTTCACAATGTAAACCCACCCTTTGGAAGAGATACGTGGATGACATTCTGGAAAAAATAAGGAAAAGACACACAAGAACTCACTGACCATCTGAACAGCACGGACAGCACTGGAACTCACTTCTCACTTCCGCCTCCAGAGAGAGCAGACGCCTTTTCTCTTCTCTCTTGCTCCCGACTCATTTCCTCCTCCCCAAACTAACTGGATCCCAGCTTGCTGTCGTCTGTCTGCGTCTTACTGCTGATTATCGAAAGAAAGACATTATGGAATTAATAAGCTGGGCTTTGAACGCAATTGACACTATCTTTTCAACGAGGAAAAGTGCCCCGGGGGAGGTTGTTTGCCCAGCAGGAACGGCTCCAGCGGGCTATTTACGGGAGACAAGTAATTGGAAGCTCTTGTGCCTGACTAATCTTTTTATCGAAGATGTAGAAGATTTGTACGTCTTCGTAGTAATGGTGATTGGGATCGTTCTGATTGGATCTGGGATTGTCCTGGTGTACCGCAAATTGTTGAAGATGGATACAACCTATCAAAATGCTGGCCAGGCGAGGTTCATCCATCAAATTGAAAAAATGGAGAAGACCCTGATAGCGACAAATGGAGAACTGTCTCGGAAGGTGGATTACATCATGATTACGCTTAGGTCTATCCACGATGGACTCAACTCCCAGCAATGAAGGATTAAGTACTGAATCTGTAAGAGAATATAAAGTTTTTCTCTGTGTTCAGTACCATTCGGCTTTAATCTGGCTCCCTCACAAAAATCCTCCTGATCATCTGCAGTCTGTGTTTTTCAAAACATTGAGCTCATGGCCTTCGGACAGGCAGCTGCATGGCCAAGGACAAAAAACTGCCAGCAGTTAGACACAACATCTCCTGCCAAAGAGTCCTTGTTGTTCTTAACTGATACAACACTCACACTTCAACATTACACTCATACTGATCCACACAACTGACGATAAAGATGACTCACACACTGCTGTCTCTGTGTCTTGTGAACTTTTGGTCTGCTGATTGTGCATTGAGGGCTTTTTTTTTCTTTGTAATCATAATATTGATCATATGTGACCACTATTCTGAAATCAATGATTTTTTTGCTCCTTCCTATTGTATTATTCTTATGCCACCTGTACCCTTCTGTTGCCAGGCGCGTTTCAGATGCCGCCGCGTCACCAGAAATGCAGGTTCATTTTCTGTGTCAAGTCAAATCCCTCAGAATCAGAATCAGAATAAACTTTATTGCCAAGCATGTAAAAAAACACACAAGGAACTTGACTTGACATTGGTGCGCATGCGCGCGACACAACGACACGGCAGCCATAAAGGCGCCTCATCAAACAGAGATAGATAAGAAAGGGAGGGGAAGGGAGGGAACGACACAAGGGGGGAGGAGAAAAAAAAACTTTATCAAAATACAGCTTATTTTTAAGCAGATTGTGATTACAATGAAAAAAAATCTCTCAATAGCACAGAGCAACAACTCAGAATTCACGAGACACAAGAGAGCAGTGTACAGTATATCTTTAATCAGTTCATGAATCAATGTGTGTGCGGTGTTGAGCAGTGTTGATGATAATAAGAGAGACCCAAGGACCCTTGGCAGAAGATGTTTTGTCTGTCTGGCGCCCAGTCTTATCTGGCGCTGCAGCTGGCTGTCCAAGGCCTTGTGCTCATGATTTTGAAAAAAAAAACACAGTCTGCAGACAGCCAGGAGGAATTTTCATGGGGAATAATAATGCCAAATAGGACTGATCACAGAGAAGACTTGTATTTCTTCTGTAGATTCAGTACATTAATCCTTCATTGCGCAGCTTTGAACTCGTCGTGGAAAGACCTGAGCGAACCCATGATGTAATCCACCTTACGAGACAGTTCTCCAGTAGTCGCTATCAGGGTCTTCTCCAGTTTCTCAATTTGTTGGATGCACCTCGCCTGGCCAGCATTTTGATAGGTTGAATCCATCTTCAGCAATTTGCGGTAAACCAAGACAATTCCCGTCCCAATCAGAATTATCCCAATCACCAAGATTACGAAGATAAACAAATCTTCAATATCTTCGATAGAGAGATTAGAGAGACACAGCATTTTCCAAATACCTGTGTCACATAGATAGCCCACTGGAGCCGTTCCAGCGGGGCAAACAGCTTCCCCCGGAGCACTTTTCCTTGTTGAAAAAATAGTGTCAATTGTGTTCAAAGCCCAGCTTATTAACTCCATAATTTCTTTTCGGCGGTCGCAGTCAGACGCAGACAGACAACAGCAAGCTGGGATCCAGTAGGAGGGGAGGAAAAAAATCAGCAGGAGAGAAGAAAAAAGCGTCTGCTCTCTTGGGAGGGCGGAAGTGAATCCCTCGTATGTTCCCTCGTATGTTATCAGAATCTGTTAATGTACTTGGCAATAAATTCTTTCTGAGTTCTGAGTTCGGAAATATAAAATTCACACACGAAGAGGAGGAAAGTGGCACCATAGCCTTTCTGGACATGAAAATCCACCACAACGATGACGGCAGCATAAAAATCACAGTCTACAGGAAACCAACCCACACAGATCAATACCTACTATGGACATCGGAACACCCCACAGCACACAAGCTATCAGTTGTCAGGACATTATATGAACGGGCCACCATCATCACAGACCAAGAAGACAGACAGGAGGAGGAAAACCACATAAAACATGCACTTATATGCTGCCAATATCCAGTATGGGCCATAAACAAAGGGAAACAGCAAGTCAAAAACAAACAGGAAATAAGACAGAACAAAAGCCGAAATCAAAAACAAGGACACCATAACTATACCATACATACGAGGGCTCATGGAACCAATTCAAAGGATCATGAAAAAATACAAAATAAACACAGCAGTAAAACCACACAAAAAATTAAGACAGTTATTAGTACACCCCAAGGACAGAATAGAACAAGACAAAAAATGCTATGTAATATATGAAATATCATGCAGATCATGCAACAAAACCTACATTGGAGAAACTGGAAGATCATTCACCACAAGAAAAAAAGAACACCAGAAGGAATGTGAGAAGGAAACACAACGACGACTCACAAGATCACAAAAAGAAAAGGCAGAACAAGAAACATTAAAATCAGCAATATCAGATCACTGCAAAAGAAATAATCACATCATGGACTGGGACAATGCAAAAATTATTGGATCAGAGAGCAACAGACACAAACGCTGGATCAAGGAGGCCATAGAAATCAGGAAGCGGGGAAAAGACACCATGAACCGAGATGAGGGGGCCTTTATGCTTTCCCACACCTGGGATCACATTCTCCAGAGACCATCTGACGGCGGAAGGCGGGGCCGGCGCGGTGGATCTGACAGATCTGCTGAGCTGGCCCCGCCTACGAAAATCAGCTGATAAATGTCACCTAGCATCTATCAGCTGACTCTTCTGACGAAGGCTGCAGTGTACAGTCGAAACATGTTAAGAAGGTAAAGACATCTCCTTTCTATTCTTGTCTTTAATAAGAACAAAAGATAAACTCCCAATTTATGTTTGAATATTTTATGTTATCATTATTCTGTCTGTTTCTGTGTTTTTGATGTTGTTCTTGAGAGCCCTTCCTCTTGCCCAGACACTCCCACCAACTACTCAGGCTGTCTCCTTGCCATCTCAGCTGTGAGTAATTGATTATTTAGGTCACCTGCTCACTCAGCTCCCCGCACCTGCCACTGATCTGCTGCCCACTATTTAAGGACTGCTGTTTATTCTCTCAGTGCAACAGTATTGTCTGATGTCTTATGTGTATGTCTGCAGACTCATCTCCTCATCTCCTCCAGAGCGATCTCAGCTCTGGAGCGCCAATTCTGTATGTGACTTTGTTTGTATTTTTGTGTTTGTGCACTGTTCTGGATTTTTTGTTAATAAATGTCACTATGCAGTTTAGTAAGTGGGTCTGTCTCTCTGCCCCAGAGAAGTGTACATGACTGAGTGCTGCAGCCAGTAATCAGACCCAGCTGCTGTTTAGTGTATTTTTGCCCTTTTTGTGTTTTTTTTCACTCACCTGCTCGTTGGCGCGCATGATGGACTCAGCAGGTGGACGAGGATACCTGATGTGCCTGGGGTGTGAGTGCTGCCGGGCTCTTATGGAGATTGATGGGCTAATCTCCACGGCACGCACATATTCCACCCCAGAGGCCGCATTGTAGTATCTGGGGCTTGCAGAGGCAGCTCTTCGCTGGTGCCCTCAGCTGTCGGAACACACTGAGGGAAGAGAGAGGATTTCTCTGCTGGCTGCACTGCAACGCAAGAATGACAGGACAATGAAGAATTCCCCAGAGAAGCCTGGGCACACACCGAAGGGGAGGCGCTCCCGGGGCTTCGTTGCTTCTACTCCTCATCAGCCTCCAGCACCCTTTCCTCTCCCATCAACTCCACGAAAATAATGTCGTCCTGCTCCAGACTGCCAGAGGAATCCTCCCGCCTCTCTGGCAGCCATTTCCTCTATGCTGAAGCAGAAGCCTCCCTCAGCAGCTCAGCCTTCCTCTCTTTCTCTTCCAGCTGGATCATCAGCTTCACTCCTCTCTGTAGCTGCAGTTCCCTGCTCCACTTTGGCACCCTCTCCTGCTGCCAAGAGGTCCTCCATGTTTTCCCCAGCGATGTCCACCTCCGTGACTACAGGGGCGGCTCCTCCACAGTCCTCAGAGGGGCCCAATCTCACCATAGACATGGAGAGGGATGATTGTTTGCATGCTGCAGCAGATAACATTGCACACCGGGATGACAGGCAAGTTTTATTCTATGTCAATTTATGATGATATTCTTTGCCTGATTCCCGGTAATGAGGCTCAGGGTCCGCAGTCCCCTGAGCTCTCACTACCTGCTGTAGCAATCAGTTGCTCACCAGCCCTCTCCATGTCCTCTCCTCCGGTTCCTGAGTGTCCGCTAGCCCCAGAACAGAACTGCCAAACGATGGAGGAGCCCGTGGCCCTGGAGGACCTAGTTCCAGTGCCAGCGGTGAGCCAACCCCCAGCCACCACATCGGATGAGCAGTCAGCATGGGTCACTTCGCCTGGGGGCCCCAAGACTGCTACTACCATCATGCCTGCTGTGGAGGCCGCCACAGCAGAGTCAGTGACCGAGCTGGACCTCCAGAGGGCCGAGCCCAAGGTAACATCATCGCCTTGATCGAAGGAGTCCTGGATGGCAGTGGAGCTCAAGCTCAGGCAAGTGCTCGCCTTCATTTTTCTCTTCTCTGTCTTACAGCAATCTTGCCTGGCTCTTGGTGAGGAGAGCCGGGTGCAGCCGCCTGCTGCACCTGAGCTTGCCTCGCTTGGCTCCGCTGCTGCCGGTGACCCTGCTCCCTATTCTCTGTGTGTTTTGTCTGAGCTTCCTTCCAGGGTCACCAGGAATTCCCAAGTACCACCAGATGTCTCCGTGGGTCTAGGTTCACCACCTGAGGTCGCGTTGGGTCCAGCTTCCCCCGTAGTGGAGGTCGTTGCAGGTGCCCTGTCCCGGCCCAGGACCTCCGTGGGTGCAGCTTCGGCCCAGGCCGGATCCACTGTGGGTGCAGCTTCTCCTGTGTCTGAGGCCGCCGTGTGGGCCCCTCCTCCTATGTTTGTATCTCCATAGGTGCTGTGCCCCAACCTTAAGCCTACGTGGGTGCTGCGTTCCAGTATGGGTCCGCCATGGGTGTTGCGCTCCAGCCTAGGGCCCACCGTGGGTGCAGCGTTGGCCCAGCCCGGGCCCACCGAGGGTGCAGCTCCACTCCTGCCTGGAGCCACTGAGGGTGCAGCTCCACTCTTGTATGGAGCCACCGAGGGTGCAGCTCCGCTCCTGCCTGGAGCCACCGAGAGTGTTGCAGTGCTCCAGCCTGGAGCCACTGAGGGTGCTGCAGTGCTCCAGCCTAGGGCCACCAAGGGTGGTGCAGAGCTCCAGCCCGGAGCCACAGAGGGTGCTGCAGAGCTCCAGCCCGGAGCCACTGCGGGTGCTGCAGAGCTTTAGCCCGGAGCCATCACGGGTGCTGCTATGCTCCAGCCCGGAGCCGTCGTGGGTGCAGTTTCGTCCCAGTCTGGGACCCCTGTGGGTACAACCATTACTCAGCCCTGGACCACGGAGGGTGTCAAGGTTCCCTCTCCACTGCCAGACACCATCGTGGGTCCTCCCTCGCCACCAGACACCATTGTGGTCCCCCCCCCTTAAGCCCTTCATCCCCTCATCGGGCCTCCCCATGGGGGAACCACCTCCTGGGTATTCCCTCCGGTCATGGTGGCTGAAGAACTCAGGTCGGCTGCCCGACAGACTGAGCTGCTGGGTTGGGTGGTCCACATTCTCCGGCAGACCACCCGACACATTCCACCTTGCCGTCTGTCTGGCCTGGGACTTCGGCCGGCCACCCGAACAGCCGAGTTCTTTGGCCTAGGGGGCTCAGGGGCCTGGTGTAGTGTGGGCATGGGCCTGAGTGGGTTTCACTTTTGCTTCCCCCTACCTGTCTTCCCCCACCTCCCACCCTGGCTATTTTTTGCTGTACCTTTTTCTCTTGGGGGGGGGGGCTCTTTTTGGTATTACCTTGGGGTTTCTGGGTTCCACCCCTTGGGGGGGGGGGACTCTGTCATGAGTCTGAGCTCTATATTCCTCCAGAGCTGAGCCTCCCAATTTATTTTTGAATATTTTATGTTATCATTATTCTGTCTGTTTCTGTGTTTTTGGTTCTGGTCTTGAGAGCCCTTCCTCTTGCCCAGACACTCCCACCAACTACTCACGCTGTTTCCCTGCCATCTCAGCTGTGAGTAATTGATTATTTAGGGCACCTGCTCACTCAGCTCCCCGCACCTGCCACTGATCTGCTGCCCACTATTTAAGGACTGCTGTTTATTTGCTCAGTGCGGCAGCATTGTCGGATGTCTTATGTGTATGTCTGCAGACTCATCTCCTCATCTCCTCCAGAGTGATCTCAGCTCTGGAGCACCAATTCTGTAAGTGACTTTGTTTGTATTTTTGTGTTCGTACACTGTTCTGGATTTTTTGTTAATAAATGTCACTATGCAGTTCAGCAAGTGGGTCTGTCTCTCTGCCCCAGAGGGGCATACATGACACAACTGCAATCAAGCATTTGCGATAACTAGCAGTGAGTCTTTCACAGCGCTGTGGAGGAATTTTGGCCCACTCATCTTTGCAGAATTGTTGTAATTCAGCCACATTGGAGGGTTTTCCAGCATGAACCGGCTTTTTAAGGTCATGCCACAGTACCTCAATCGGATTCAGGTCAGGACTTTGACTAGGCCATTCCAAAGTCTTCATTTTGTTTTTCTTCAGCCATTCAGAGGTGGACTTGCTGGTGTGTTTTGGATCATTGTCCTGCTGCAGAACCTAAGTGCGCTTCAGCTTGAGATCACAAACAAATGACCAGACATTCTCCTTCAGGATTTTTTTGGCAGACAGCAGAATTCATGGTTCCATTTACCACAGCAAGTCTTCCAGGTCCTGAGGCAGCAAAACAAACCCGGACCATCACACTACCACCACTATATTTTACTGTTGGTATGATGTTCCTTTTCTGAAATGCTGTGTTACTTTTACACCAGATGTAATGGGACACACCCCATCCAAAGAGTTCAACTTTTTTCTTGTCAGTCCACAGTGTTTTCCCAAAAGTCTTGGGGATCACCAAGATGTTTTCTGGCAAAATTGAGACGGACCTTTATCTTCTTTTTGCTCAGCAGTGGTTTTTGTCTTGGAACTCTGCCATGCAGGCCATTTTTGCTCAGTCTCTTTCTAATGGTGGAGTCATGAGCACTGACCTTAACTGAGGCAAGTGAGGCCTACAGTTCTTTGGATGTTGTTGTAGGATCTTTTGTGACCTCTTGGATGAGTCATCGCTGCGCTCTTGGGGTAATTTTGGTTGGCCGGCCACTCCTGGGAAGGTTCACCACTGTTTCATATTTTCGCCATTTGTGGATAATGGCTCTCACTGTGGTTTGCTGCAGTCCCAAAGCTTTAGAAATGGCTTTATAACCTTTTCCACACTGATAGCGCTCAATTACTTTGATTCTCATTTGTTCCAGAATTTCTTTGGATTGCAGCATTGATGTCTAGCTTTTAAGAATCTTTTGATCTACTTCACTTTGTCAGGCAGGTCCTATTTAAGTGATTTCTTGATTGAGACCAGGTGTGGCAGTAATCAGGCCTGGGTGTGGTGAGAGAAATTGAACTCAGCTTTCCAAAGATGTGATAAACCACAGTTAATTTATGTTTTATCGGGGGGTGGGGGGTTGAATCACTTTTTCACACCGGGCCATGTAGGTTTGAATTTATTTTTACCCTTAATAATAAACACCTTCATTTAAAAACTGCATTTTGTGTTTACTTGTGTTATCTTTGTTTAATATTTAAATTTGTTTGATGATCTGAAACATTTAAGTGTGACAAACATACAAAAAAAGAGAAATCAGGAAGGGGGCAAACACTTTTTCACGCCACTGTGTGTGTGTGTGTGTGTGTGTGTGTGTGTGTGTGTGTGTGTGTGTGTGTGTGCGCGCGCATACACTCAAAAGTTAGGGGTATTTGGCTTTCAGGTCAAATTTATGGAAAATGTATAAAGTTCATGCGACAGTGATATATCATGAAAGTAGGGCATTTAAGTAGATGCATGAAATGTTGATTTCCTCATCTCCAACAATTTATTGAAACAAAAGCCAACAACAGTAGAGGGTATACCACAATAAAAAATGTCAGTGTCTCAATAACTTGTCATGTGCCCTTGAGCATCAGTTACAGCTTGATGATGACTTCTCATGCTTTTCACAACTCGACTTATTGTCTGCTGAGGCATGGCATTCCACTTTTCTCGAAGTGGTGGCCCTCAGGTCATTGAGGTTGTGGGGTGCAGGGTAACGAGCCTCTACACGGCGATTGAGCTGATCCCATAATTTTTCTATAGGATTCAGGTCTGGAGAAAGTGCAGACCACTCCATTTGAGGTACTCCAGCCTCCAGCAGCCATTCCCTAATGATGTGACCTTGATGAGCTGGAGCATTGTCATCCATGAAGATTAAATTATGCCTGTGTTGTTCATGCAGGGGCACAGTGACTAGATTAATGATGTTATTCGGGTAGTATCTGCTAATCACTGTACCATTCATAAGGTGTAGGGCAGTTTTGTATGGCCTAGACACACCTGACCAGACTGTAACACCACCACCACCACCAAAGACTTGTCTTGTGACAACAGTGGCTGATGCATAGCGCTCTCCTTGACATCTCCAACATCGTTGGCGGCCATCATTTCTGCTCAGCGGGAATTGACTTTCATCAGAGAACAGCACTGAGGCCCACTGATCCCTTGTCCAGTGTAAATGCTCCCTGGCCCATGCAAGATGATGATGCCTGTGCCTGGTGGTGTGGTCAGGTACCCTTGCAAGTCATCTAGCACGCAGACCATGCTAATGTAAACAGCTTCGAATGGTCTGACATGACACTTGGGTGTCTCTCACCTCACTTAAATCTGCCTGGAGTTGAGTGGCATTCATCATCCGGTTCTGCAGGGCACTGTTCACAGTGAAGCAGTCATCAGCATGGGATGTGGCCAAAAGACGTCCACTTTTATGCGTTTCTGTGAGTCACAGAATGCATGGGCCAGGGAGCATTTACGCTGAACAAGGGACCAGTGGGCCTCAGTGGTGTTCTCTGATAAAAGTCAGTTCACACTGAGCAGAAATGATGGCCGCCAGCGATGTTGGAGACGTCAAGGAGAGCGCTATGCATCAGCCACTGTTGTCACCAGTCGAGCCTTTGATGGTGGTGGTGGTGGTGTTACTGTCTGGTCAGGTGTGTCTAGGCCATACAAAACTGCCCTATGCCTTGTGAATGGTACAGTGACAAGCTGATACTACCTGAATAACATCATTAATCCAGTCATTGTGCCCCTGCATGAACAACACAGGCCTAATTTAATCTTCACGGACAACAATGCTCCAGCTCATCAAGGTCACATCATTAGGGAATGGCTGCTGGAGGCTGGGGTACCTCAAATGGAGTGGTCTGCACTTTCTCCAGACCTGAATCCCATAGAAAACCTATGGGGTCAGCTGAGTCGTCATGTAGAGCCTTGTCACCCTGCACCCCACAATCTCAATGACCTGAGGGCCACCCTTCAAGAAGAGTGGAATGCCATGCCTCAGCACACAATAAGTCGACTTGTGAACAGCATGAGACATCGTTGTCAAGCTGTAACGGATGCTCACAGGCACATGACAAGTTTTTGAGACATTGACATTTTTTGTTGTGATATACCCACCATTGTTGTTGGCTTTTGTTTCAATAAATTGTTTAAGATGAGGAAATGACCATTGCATGCTTCTACTTAAATGCCGTACTTTCGTGATATAATATCACTGTAGCGTGAACTTTTAGCATTTTCCATAAGTTTCACCTGAAAGCCAAATATCCCTTACTTTTTGTGAGTAGTGTATATATATTACAAAGCCCTGATTATGAGTTAAGCATCAGGTACCATGGTGATCTATCCAGGTAGAACAAAAGCTACTTTTGTGAAGCTGAACAATCTGATTTTGAGACTGAGTATATTCCACTAACCTATTAATCATACTTCATCATACACTCCTAATATGTCAAGATGAATATGACTGTTGATTTTAATGATTTTTAAAATATTTGATAATGCTCATTAAATCCTATTTTAAATACAGAAACAATGCAACAAGGAATTTGTGTCATGTACTCAAAGAAACGTTTCAGTGGTCAGCTGAAAAAATGCATTTATGTAAGTAAAAAGTATCTCAAGTATTCACCCTACTATTATATGCTGTGCATTTCTTACACATAATTAACAGTCAGAAAACAATACATTTTATAATCTTTTTTATGTTTTTATAGTTGAAACTGAAAGAGAAGAAACCCATCACCTCTTTATGGAAAATAATGAGAGTATTAAGGTAAAATGTTTCACTAAATCTAAATTGTAATGAAGGAAGTTTTAACTGAGTATATATTCCTTGACAGCACAGAGTAAAACTTTGTGTGCTGGGCATGCTTGACAATTTTCTCATGATTTTTTTCCTTGCAGAAACTGATTATAGCATTTGATAGCCTGCACATCCAAGTTGAAGCTGACCAACGGGAGATGCAAAAAGGTATGTTTATAGCCTTTTTTTTATGCGTGTTAGGATGGGCAGGCATGATCATGGTCAGCATTTTAAAGATGCACTCCAGAAGCTCTAAGACCACCTCAAAAACAAATATGTATTGCCCAGAATAGTATATTGTGCCTTTTTATCAACAACAACAAAAAAAAATAATTGCCTTAGAATTGCTTGGAAAGAGCTTTACGTCTTCGACCTACTAAAGTATGCACGGTTCTATGACTATTCTAATTAGCTCCACCCATACTCCTGCCCAACAGTAGCAAATGCTGCAAGGCCAGCCCTCCCCTCTCCTCTGGCCTGAGAACACCAAAGACTGCTTTGCTAAACAATGGCTAGTCAAAACATCAGAGTGATTCAACCATACATGTACACGTTACCAACCCCCGCCAAAGCGAGCTGGCTCTGGGAGCTGACGGGTGCCCGCTGGGCAGCTTGCTGGAAGCCAGCGGTCCGAGGCACTCACCCGCCACCATGGATACACAACCTCAGCACAGCGCATGCGGCCTCACCCCGGCCATTGCGCCACGCACCCCCTTGGTAACCCAGCTCGCCTCCCTCCTCCAGAGGGTGCAGGGTGTTTAATGTCTCCTCCTCCGTCCTTCCTGGCAGGGACGGAATAGGGTGTCCAGGGGGGTTTTGTGTGCCCCCCCCCCAAAAAAAAACACTTCACCAAACCGAGTCAAACGAATGCAAAATGGACAGGTAGTGGTCTTGGCACCTTCATCCCCCTGTCTCTCACTGGTTTGGTCTTCTGATCGTGTGCCTCCCATTCCTCTGTGGGCCCCTCCGGGACCCGACACGTGCAAGCACGGCAGCTGGTGGACTCTGGTCTCCCAGCTGATCGTGCCCCACATGTGCTATGGGGTTCCGGAATACTGTAGCCCCAGTGGTGGAAAACTACTAGACATCCCTCCAAAACTGATGAAAAGACGAGAAGAAAACTGGTCAGGAAGGCTGCCAAGAGGCCGACAGCAACATTGAAGTAGCTGCAGGAATTTCTGGCAAGTACTGGCTGTTTAGTACATGTGACAACAATCTTCCATCTTCTTCATATGTCTGGGCTGTGGGGTAGGGTGGCAAGACGGAAGCTTATTCTTACAAAGAAAAACATCCAAGTCCGGCTACATTTTACAAAAACACATTTGAAATCTCCCAAATGCATGTGGGAAAGTGTGTTTTTCTTCAGCTGGAACTGGGGCTTTAGTCAAGGTGGAGGGAATTATGAACTGTTCCAAATACCAGTCAGTGTTGGCACCAAACCTTCAGGCTTCTGCTAGAAAGCTGAAGATGAAGAGGAACTTCATCTTTCAGCACGACAGTGACCCAAAGCACACATGCAAATCAATAAAAGAATGGCTTTGCCAGAAGAAGATTAAGGTTTTGGAATGACTCAGCCAGAGTCCAGGCCTGAATCCGATTGAACATCTGTGGGGTGATCTGAAGAGGGCTGTGCCCAGGAGATGCCCTCACAATCTAACAGATTTGGACCATTTTTGCAAAGAAGAGTGGGCAAATATTGCCACATCAAGATGTGCCATGCTGATAGACTCCTACCCAAAAAGATTGAGTGCTGTAATAAAAGCCAAAGGTGCTGCAACAAAGTATTAGTTTAAGGGTGTGCATATTTATGCAAACAGGTGATTGTAAGTTTTTTATTTTTCCCTTTAAAAGATTTCAGTTTGTTTTTCAGTTGGGTTGTACAGGTTATAGGTCACATTAATGGTGGAAAAAATTTTGAAATAATTTATCTTGGTCTCATCCTTTTATATCACAAAAAATTTGCATTTCAACGGGGGTATGTAGACTTTTTATATCCACTATACATACAGTAGGTACATATCCTCTTCTGTCTGCCTAGGTCATAGACCTATTACTAATTTTAACATGTTTGCTATATACAGTGGTGTGAAAAAGTGTTTGTGCAGCAGGATGATAAAAAATAAGCAGCGATGCTGTGGTTTTAAGTTGGTTTTATTATATCATACCGCCGTCACGAGCTCCGCTCGCGGCGCCGTGCATGCGCGCCGGGAGCGAGCCCACGGCTCTCAGAGAAGGAGGACACAATGTCTGTGTCCTGCAGCAGCAGTTGCAGAATCAGAATGAGAGAGGATTTGCGTTACAGAGTTGCAGCATATATACCCAACTACAACAATACATCAAAGGGCATTCCCCAGCAGTTGGTATGATCAAAGAGATAACAGAACAGGCATGAGACATTTGCATTTGAGAGACATATTGATCTCAGTCCCTAGGTCACAGTAAGGACAGGACGCATGAACACAATGCATGAAAGGCAACGTTAACATCACAGAAGTGAGCCAGAAGAAACGAGTCTGTCTGTAGACATTAATACACATTTCACTGTTCTGTTAATTGCTCTAGCCGAGCGCTGTGTCTGACCAGTCTGTTTGTGGGGGTTTACACCAAAGCACATCTACTTATTGATCTCAGCCTCTAGGTCACAGTAAGGACAGGACGCATGAACACTATACATGAATGGCACATTACATCACAATACATGAATGGCACATTGCATCACAATACATGCATGGCACATTACATCACAATACATGCATGGCACATTGCATCACAATACATGCGTGGCACATTGCATCACAATACATGAATGGCACATTACATCTCAGTAGTGCAGCGGGAAAAACCGAGAGAAGAGAGCTGAGTGTCCTGTGTGTTGTGGGGGGGTTGAATCAACCCGCCACATTTGTCCCATTCCTGATTTCTCTTTTTTGTGTGTGTTTGTCACACTTAAATGTTTCAGATCATCAAACAAATTTAAATATTAGACAAAGATAACACAAGTAAACACAAAATGCAGTTTTTAAATCAAAGTATTTATTATTAAGGGTAAAAAAATATCCAAACCTACATGGCCCTCTGTGAAAAAGTGATTTCCCCCCTGTTAAAACATAAATTAACTGTGGTTTATCACATCTTTGGAAAGCTGAGTTCAATTTCTCTAGCCACATCCAGGCCTGATTACTGCCACACCTGTTCTCAATCAAGAAATCACTTAAATAGGACCTGCCTGACAAAGTGAAGTAGACCAAAAGATCCTCAAAAGCTTGACCTCATGCTGCGATCCAAAGAAATTCTGCAACAAATGACAAAGTAATTGAGTGCTATCAGTGTGGAAAAGATTATAAAGCGAATTCTAAAGCTTTGGGACTCCAGCAGACCACAGTGAAAGCCATTATCCACAAATGGCAAAAACATGGAACAGTGGTGAACCTTCCCAGGAGTGGCCAGCCAAGCAAAATTACCCCAAGAGCGCAACGACAACTCATCCAAGAGGTCACAAAAGATCCCACAACATCCACAGAACTGCAGGCCTCACTCCAGACTCCAGCATAAGAAAGAGACTGAGCAAAAATGGCCTGCATTGTCATGACCCTCCTCGTGCGCTTTGATGCAGCGCACGGAGGAGTAGAAGGAAGGATAGATTTAACCACAGGTTACACCACAAACACATTTATTAAAGAAAAGGAGAATCAGTTCACAAAAATACTGACATACAAAAACAGTAAACAGGGTACACTTAACAGCTCACACAACAGGACGTGCAGCAGGCAGACCACAGTTTAAATTGGCCACAAAACAAACAGTTCAAAACACAAAGCTGACATACACAAAGAAGATTAGGTTCACTTACATGCTCACACGACTTGACGTGCAGTGAGCAGACCACAGTGAACGGTGGCCAAACACAAACAATTCAATGACAATACAATAGTCCAGCAGTGCTTGACTGGCAAAGAGCTGCTTAAGTACAAGCATTGCTGGCCACGGTAGATTGGGTGCACCTGGGTGAAGCGCGGGAAAGACAATCATTGGAGTGGAACCAGCTGGCTGTCATGAGAGAGGGGACATGGTCGTACCGGCAAGTGTCAGACAGCGCCCACACGAGTGTAGGCCAAAGGAGGCTGCCTCACAGCTGCCGGCCAGAACGCAGTGGCTACAGGTAGGGGAAATAAAGAAGAGGAAAATAGAAACAACAAGAAACTCAAAAGATAGCATAATACATACTGTAACTACACAGATAAACCTGAGCCACAGTGGGTCAGAACCGAGCCCGAAGAACAGCCCGGCTCGGTTCATGACATGCATGGCAGAGTTTGCCAGAAAACATCTTGATGAGCCCCAAGACTTTTGGGAAAATACTCTATGGACTGACAAGACAAATGTTGAACTTTTTGGAAGGTGTGTGTCCCATTAAATCCGGAGTAAAAGTAACACAGCATTCCCTCTCCTGTGGAACCAGCTGCCAATCTGGATTCGGGAGTCAGACTCGATCTCTGTTTTTAAGAATAGGGTTAAAACCTTCCTTTTTGATATAGCCTATAATTAGGGAGGGATCATGTGCTCCTGAACCCTCCCTTAGTTATGCTGCTAATAGGTTTAGACAGCCAGGGGAGCTCCAACAATGCACTGGGCTTCACTCCTTTCTTCACTCTCAATGAAATATTTTTGCTGGTCATTAACATCTGTTTGTTCTCTCCCATAGATTGAGTCCCTGTTGTGCTGTCTGCTCTCTCCATGCCTGTTCTTTTCTTCTTCTTCTCTATCCCCTCACCCCCCAGCCAGTCGCAGCAGATGCCTGCCTCTCCCTGAGCCTGGGTCTGCTGGAAGTTTCTCCCTGTTAAAAGGGAGTTTTTCCTCTCCTCTTCACTGTCACCAAGTGCTTGCTCACAGGGGATCACCTGATTGCTGGGGTCTTTCTGCAATTGTCAGGGTTTCCTCTACAGTTGAAAGTGCTATGAGATGACTGTTGTTGTGAAATGGCGCTGTATAAATAAAGTTGAATTGAAATTGAATTTCAGAAAAAGAACATCATCCCAACAGTAAAACATGGTGGTGGTAGTGTGATGGTCTAGGGATGATTTTCTGCTTCAGGACCTGGAAGACTTGCTGTGGTAAATGGAACCATGAATTCTGCTGTCTACCAAAAAATCCTGAAAGAGAATGTCTGGCCATCTGTTCGTGACCTCAAGCTGAAGCGCACTTGGGTTCTGCAGCAGGACAGTGATCCAAAACACACCAGCAAGTCCACCTCTGAATGGCTTAAGAAAAGCAAAATGAAGACTTTGAAGTGGCCTAGTCAAAGTCCTGACCTGAATCCGATTGAGATGCTGTGGCATGACCTTAAAAAGGCGGTTCATGCTCGAAAACCCTCCAATGTGGCTGAATTACAACAATTCTACAAAGATGAGTGGGCCAAAATTCCTCCACAGTGCTGTGAAAGACTCATTGCCAGTTATCGCAAATGCCTGATTGCAGTTGTTGCTGCTAAGGGTGGCCCAACCATTTATTAGGTTTAGGGGGCAATCACTTTTTCACACAGGGCTATGTAGGTTCGGATTTTTTTTTCCCATTTATAACAAACACCTTCATTTAAAAACTACATTTTGTGTTTACTTGTGTTGTCTTTGTCTAATATTTAAATTTGTTTGATGATCTGAAACATTTAAGTGTGACAAATATATAAAAAAATGAGAAATCAGGGCAAACACTTTTTGACACCACTGTACTTCTTAATTCTCATGTGGCAGGACTGGAAGATGTCAATAAAATTTCTTAAGTTTATAATATATGATAACATTTCAACACTTCTGTGTCTTCTTCAGAGTCAGATACAAGTGCTGAAATGTTAGTTTTAGCACCAATTAAAGCTTTGAATTTGACACTGTGCTCTACACTCTTTTCCTTTGTAACAAAAATTTTAGACTTCTAATTAAAAATACAAAACATTCCTACTCACTGTTTTCAGTCTTTCCATGTTTTGGTCTAGTCCTGACCGTGCAGGTCAGGTGGCCCACCACCTTTGCCATCAGGCACTGAAGTTGTCTGCCACACCGCCGCATTTCACACTCGTGCACCAAATGTAATCTATGGTCCATATGTCCATATAGTATGACAGCAATGCTCCAGTAAACTGTTTTGAACACCCAGACCAGGGGTCGGCAACCCGCGGCTCCGGAGCCGCATGCGGCTCTTTCATCCCTCTGCTGTGGCTCCCTATGGCTTTGGAAAATATGTAATGAGTATTTAATTAAAATGTATTTTATTTTCGTTCGTTAGTTTTTAAAATGTAATTCTAAATATGAAGATTATGGTGATCTTGTAAAATCTAAATAAAACATGTTAAAGTTTTTTTGTCGCTCTTAATATGCGTCACAACCGCCAATGTGCGACACCCGCCGGCGCGCGATTTCTTGAACTTTTCGACCCCAGATAGGCCAACTATGGAGAATTCTAAGAAAAGAAAAGTGTCTGAAGAAAACAGAACGTTTAATGCTATGTGGGCAGATTAATTTGCTTTCACTGCTGACAAGACTGGTTTACCAGTATGCTTAATATGTAATGAGAAACTAGCAAACAACAAAAAGTCAAATGTCACAAGACATTTCCAGAATAAACACGTAGCCTTTGGTCAAAAATATCCGGATGGAGATGAGAGAAAAAAGCCGTTTCGGAACTGATGCGGAAGGTTGATCTGAGCAAAAATCATTTCAAGAAGTGGATGAAGTCTGCAAATTCAACTACATATGCTAGTTTTGTGGCCGCTCACAAAATAGTCAGGCACGGGAAGCCATTCACAGATGGAGAATATATAAAATAATCTTTCATTAAGATTTCAGAACATCTATTCACAGACTTTAAAAACAAGAGTGAAATTGTGCAGAAAATCAGGGATATGCCCCTCTCTGCAAAGACTGTCAAAGACAGAACCATAAAAATGGCAGAAGACATCACTAGACAGCAAATTAAAGACATCAATTCAGCTGTGGCCTACTCAATTGCCTGTGATGAGTCTAAAGACAAAGGTGATATTGAACAAATAGCACTGCTCTGCCGGTATGTAAACTCTGCTGGGCCACAAGAAGAAATGAGTGAGTTGATACCACTAAAAGACCAAACACGGGGGGAGGACATCTGTGAGGCTGTCTTGAATTGTTTAAGAGTCAAAGGAATAAACACCACCCACCTGGTGTCAGTGGCTACTGATGGGGCACCAAGTATGACAGGAGCGCAGAAGGGCTTTGTGGCTTTACTGCAGAAGTCGCTGAACAAAACGCTGCTGACTTTTCACTGCATCTTGCACCAAGAGCTGCTGTGTGTGTCATGGCGGCCTCTGGGCCGTCATTAGTGTCATTAGCCCCAGCTGCGCACAGACCAACAGATGTGAATCAACGGCTGTTAAAAGCCAGTGTCGCTGACAGCCCGGCACGGAGTCGTCTGTCTTCCTCAACGGAGAATGAACCTGCACTCCGCTCTCTGGTCTCGTCAAGAACATCTCTTGTCTCGTCTGGAACTTTGTCTGTCTGTTGCATCCAGGAACTCTTCCCAGCGTCAAGCAAGTAAGCGCACCATTTGCTACTCAACGCCAAACCTTTACCCCTGTGCACAGGTGGACCACCTTGGCGGCGGACCTGCGTCCCCAGCTGACGGGGTAACGCCATCACGTCTTCGTAGCGGCTCGCTACCACCACGCCTACCGGTACGTCTTGCTCCTCAATTGCCAGAACTATTATTGTATCAATTACAGGAGTATTGGCCAACGTTATCGGTGGAATCACTGTCATCAGCATCAGCTGTGTCGTCATTGCCACTGTGTGTGGAGTCACTAACCTCGTCTTTGTCTGCATCATCATCTGTGTCATCGTCATCCCGGTCTGTGGAGTCACAGCCGGCGTCATCGTCAGGATCATCGTCATCCCGGTCTGTGGAGTCACAGCCGGTGTCATCGTCAGGGCTGTCATTGTCACAGCCGGCGTCATCGTCAGGGCTGTCATTGTCACAGCCGGTGTCATCGTCAGGACTGTCATTGTCACAGCCACGGGGAGTAACCCCAGCACGGTCACGGACGCCTTCACCTCCACGCTGCCCGGCCGCTGGAACTCAGCAGAGCGAAGCCAGTGCTGCTCTCAAGTAAGCCTTGTTATCTGCAGCTCTTTGCTAGTGTGGAGCATTAGTAATTTGTCTCTGCTTATCTGTTCCAGGGTTGCCGGGTCTCCGTCCAGGTCGCTCAGCTCCTGTGACCAGAACGATATCCTCGCACTCACACTCGCATTACACTCACTCACAATTAAATAAAGATTATTGTCACTATCTGTTCGTGTCAGTGTCTGTCTCCTGGGTCCTGAAACATGTCAGTACGACTCCGTCACGAAGACCCAGCGGACAGTTCACTGTCGCGCCAAATCAACACTCTTAGCGCCCGGGTAGATTTATTTGCACACCAACAGACAGTAATCTTTAATCAGCTATCTGTAATAATTGGTCGGCTGGATCGTCTGGAGGGACACCAGACGTTTCCCCCCACCGCAGACAGTTCTGCCCCTGTGGGCTTAGCATCTGGACAAACTAACATCTCCTCGTCTTCTCGCCTCACCCCTATTCCCACCACTGCCCGGTTCAGCGGAAAAACTCGGGGAAGCTCGTGGATTCATATTACAGTGTGAGTCAGTTTTTCTTCGTGTTCCGGGGGACTTTACTCTTGATTCAAGCCGGATTGGCTACATTATAAATTTGTTAGCAGGAAGAGCTTTGGACTGGGTGTATTCCATTAGGGCGAAACCAAGCTATTCCCTGCTCACTTACCAGGAGTTTGTGAATGAATTTTTGTCTGTTTTTGATCATACGGATAGAGGTGAGGTGTTGACAGAACGATTGCTGAGCTTACAACAGGGAAAGAGATCAGCTGCTGATTATGCCATTGACTTCCGGGTCCTGGCTGCAGAGATTGGGTGGGGGGAGCCATCATTATGTGGTATCTTTCTACGTAGTCTTAATGATGAGTTGAAGGATGAGTTAGCGACACGGGACAAACCGGATAATTTACAGGATTTGATTGCCCTAGCGGTTAGTCTTGATAGCAGATTAAGGGAGCGGGCGGCTGAATGGCGTTCTACTTCCCGTTCGGTTAAACCCCACCCTCGCCTCCCCAACTCTCCTCCTCTCGCTCTATCTGCATCAGAGGAACTTCCGGTTCAGCAAGCTATAATCAGTGGCCGGTCTAAAGTGTCAGCAGCAGAGAAACAACGCCGCAGGGATCAGGGCCTTTGTTTCTACTGTGGGAAAGAGTCACATGGGGTTTTTGAATGTCCCAATAAGTTAAAAAGGGAGGGCCCATGGATCAGAGTAGGGGGATTCACGGGCAATAACTCTAAAGAGCCCCTTACTTGTTGTCGATTACCTCTTAGGCTCATCCATTTACATACAGAACACTCCAAATTGGCGTTAGTAGATTCTGGAGCTGAGCAAAATTTTATTTCTAGAGACCTGGCAACCCGGATGGGTCTTAGCTGTCAGACTCTAGATCCCCCTGTCAAACTGATCACCTTGTCTAAAGCGTCGTTGACTACTATTGCTCATCAGACGGTTCCTGTGTCAGTTATTGTATCAGGAAATCACAGGGAGGAAATTCAGTTTTTTGTTCTGCCTGTTTCTTCTTCGCCCGTTATTCTGGGGTACCCCTGGCTGCGCCTACATAACCCCACTATTGATTGGCAAGCTGGGAGAATAACGGCATGGAGTACGTTCTGCCTCAGTGCCTGCCTTCAATTGGCGGCATGCGCCCCATCCATCAAGGTGCCTCTGCCTGATTCATCGCCACCGGACTTGTCCAAGGTGCCAGAGGTCTATCACGATTTGGGGCTAGTATTTAGCAAGTCTCGGGCATTGTCCTTACCCCCTCATCGCCCTTATGACTGCGCGATCAACCTGAAGGCTGGGGCCCCTCTACCTGCTAGCCGCCTGTACAGCCTGTCAGTCCCGGAGCGCGAGGCTATGGACACATATATTAAGGAGTCCTTGGCTTCTGGTATCATCTGCCCGTCGTCTTCGGCAGTAGGTGCTGGATTTTTTTTTGTTGAAAGGAAAGACGGTTCTCTACGCCACTGTATCGATTTCCGGGGATTGAATGAAATAACTGTGAAAGACAAATATACCCTGCCTTTGATGAACACTGCTTTTGACTCCCTCCAGGGGGCGTCCTGGTTTACTAAATTGGACCTTAGGAATGCCTACCATCTAGTGCGCATAAGGGAAGGAGATGAGTGGAAGACGGCTTTTCGGACCCCCAGCGGACATTTTGAGTACCTGGTAATGCCGTTTGGGGTAACTAATGCTCCAGCCGTGTTCCAACGTCTGATAAATGATGTACTACGGGATTTCCTGAACTCGTTTGTTGTTGTTTTTCTCAACGATATTCTCATTTTCTCCCGCACACTAGAGGAGCATCGAGTGCATGTGCGCAGGGTACTGCAGCGCCTCCTGGAGAATCAACTGTTCGTGAAGGCTGAAAGATGTGAGTTCCACACTGACCAAACCTCCTTCCTTGGGTTTGTTATAGCTCGGAACCAGGTGATCCCTGACCCGGCCAAGGTCAAGGCAGTTGTGGATTGGCCTGCACCGACCTCCAGAAAGCAGCTTCAGGGGTTCTTGGGGTTTGCTAATTTTTATAGGAGGTTCGTGCCTAATTTTGGCAATATTGCCCGTCCCCTGTCTGCTCTTACTTCCCCTAAGATCCCGTTTTGTTGGAGTAAGGAGGCAGCTGAAGCATTCGAAAGACTTAAGAGGGAGTTCGCCTCGGCCCGAGTCCTTACTCAGGTGGATCCGAAGCTGCAGTGCTTGGTGGAGGTGGACGCTTCTGATTCAGGAGTTGGAGCGGTACTCTCCCAACGGTCTCCCGAGGACGGTAAGATTCGCCCTTGTGCTTATTTCTCTCACCGTCTCACTTCTGCAGAGAGGAATTACTGCATCGGAGACAGGGAGTTACTGGCAGTAAAACTCGCCTTGGAGGAATGGAGACATTGGCTGGAGGGGGCTGCTCAGCCGTTCGTGGTTTGGACGGATCATCGTAACCTGGAGTACCTCAGGACGGCGAAGCGCCTGAATGCACGCCAGGCTCGCTGGTCCCTCTTCTTCGGCCGTTTTAACTTCTCCATCATGTATCGGCCGGGAAGTAAGAACGGTAAGCCGGATGCTCTCTCTCGGCAGTTTGACACTCCATCCTCTGAGGACCAGGAGACCCCTATCCTGCCGCCTTCCTGCGTCGTGGGCGCCCTGTCCTGGGGAATCTGCAAGATGGTTCGCCAGGCTCAGAAGACAGAGCCGGACCCCGGGGGGGGGGGGGGGGGGGCCCGGGCCGCTTGTTTGTTCCACGCGCTATCCGGGGCAAGGTGATTGAGTGGGGTCACGCTTCCAAGTGGGCCTGTCATCCTGGAGTGGGTCGGACCGTGGATCTCCTCAAAGGACCTTCTGGTGGCCAGGGTTACGGAAGGACGTTGTTAATCACATCCGGGCCTGCGCTCAGTGCGCCACCAGGAGGACTACCCAATGTAATATCCAGGTGGCCAACCGGCATAGGAGACCCGCCCCGGACTTTAAGGTGGGTCAGAAGGTCTGGTTGTCAACCCGCAATATTTGTGTACCGGCCAAGGAACGGAAGTTCACGAAGCGCTTCATTGGCCCTTACATTATTAATCGTATTATTAACCCTGTGTCTGTGCGCTTGTCTCTCCCCTCTTCGATGCGTATCTGCCCCATTTTTCATGTCTTCCAGGTCAAACCATACGTCTTGGACCCCCTGTGTCCTGCTCCAGCGGTTCCCGCGCCCCCGAGGATGATCGATGGCCATCCGGCCTGGGGGGTGACTGCTGTCCTTGATGTCCGCAGGCGGGGTCATGGTCTTCAGTATGTGGTGGACTGGGAGGGCTTTGGACCGGAGGATCGCTCTTGGATTTGCCCAGCGTTGATCTTGGATAAACAGCTGATTCGCGATTTTCATCGGGCAAATCCAGGTAGGATTGGGCAGATGCCTGGAGGCACTGCTAGAGGGGGGAGTACTGTCATGGCGGCCTCTGGGCCGTCATTAGTGTCATTAGCCCCAGCTACGCACAGACCAACAGGTGTGAATCAACGGCTGTTAAAAGCCAGTGTCGCTGACAGCCCGGCACGGAGTCGTCTGTCTTCCTCAACGGAGAATGAACCTGCACTCCGCTCTCTGGTCTCGTCAAGAACATCTCTTGTCTCGTCTGGAACTTTGTCTGTCTCGTCAAGAACTTTGTCTGTCTCGTCTGGAACCTCGTTTGTCTCGTCAAGAGCTTCACTTGCTGCATCCAGGAACTCTTCCCAGCGTCAAGCAAGTAAGCGCACCATTTGCTACTCAACGCCAAACCTTTACCCCTGTGCACAGGTGGACCACCTTGGCAGCGGACCTGCGTCCCCAGCTGACGGGGTAACGCCATCACGTCTTCGTAGCGGCTCGCTACCACCACGCCTACCGGTACGTCTTGCTCCTCAATTGCCAGAACTATTATTGTATCAATTACAGGAGTATTGGCCAACGTTATCGGTGGAATCACTGTCATCAGCATCAGCTGTGTCGTCATTGCCACTGTGTGTGGAGTCACTAACCTCGTCTTTGTCTGCTTCATCATCTGTGTCATCGTCATCCTGGTCTGTGGAGTCACAGCCGGCGTCATCGTCAGGATCATCGTCATCCCGGTCTGTGGAGTCACAGCCGGTGTCATCGTCAGGGCTGTCATTGTCACAGCCGGCGTCATCGTCAGGGCTGTCATTGTCACAGCCGGTGTCATCGTCAGGACTGTCATTGTCACAGCCACGGGGAGTAACCCCAGCACGGTCACGGACGCCTTCACCTCCACGCTGCCCGGCCGCTGGAACTCAGCAGAGCGAAGCCAGTGCTGCTCTCAAGTAAGCCTTGTTATCTGCAGCTCTTTGCTAGTGTGGAGCATTAGTAATTTGTCTCTGCTTATCTGTTCCAGGGTTGCCGGGTCTCCGTCCAGGTCGCTCAGCTCCTGTGACCAGAACGATATCCTCGCACTCACACTCGCATTACACTCACTCACAATTAAATAAAGATTATTGTCACTATCTGCTCGTGTCAGTGTCTGTCTCCTGGGTCCTGAAACATGTCAGTGTGCTCAAACATTTCTTCCGGAATGCACAGAAGTAATGAATGTTGTCATTCAGATTGTCAATAAAATAATGGCAAAAGGTTTAACCTCTTGCACTCCGGGATACCGCGGGCGGTCACGTTTCTGCGTCCTAGGGCGCACGAGGGCGCCCTAGGACGCACACTGTGCGTCCTAGTGCACACTGAAAAAAAAAGCTGCATTTCCGTTCTTCCACTATAGACACAGCCGCGAACAGAAAGCCAAAGGAGTGCTTTGATTGGTTTAGATGTGATTGACCTCTCATTTGACTAATAAGAGCCTTGAATTGGGTTTCTGAAACCTTGAAGAACCAATGACTGAAAGCCTAGCAAGAAGGACCCGCCTACCAACGGCTGTGAATACAGCGAGCCAATTGAAGCACAGAAGTTCGAAAGCGTGCGTCCCTTGCGTAAAATCTGTTTTGTGTAAGCTGCTGGGTGACACACACGCGTTCGCCAGTCTTTTTTTCTTACTACTGTTCTTATTTGTTTTGAAAAATCGTTTGCCAAAACCGCAATCATGGAAGCGCAAAACCGCAATAATGGAATTGTGGTTTGACCGGGTCGCGTGACCAGAACCACGAGTCCATAACAAGCGGACCAGCGTCATGTTCGTCTGACAATGAGGAAGAGAAGATCGCCAGCGACACTGCTGTTGTGGACAGGTAAGTGTTATAAGCTAAATTATTCTTTATCCCTGAAAATTGTAATCAAAATGACTTTTGACCGATCGGTAAATTACAACTGTGCGTCATCGCAACACGAAGACCGCAGCGCACGGGTCCAGTCCGTGTGCCGCGTCCGGACCGTGAACGCCCCCCCCCCCCGCCGGCTACTCTTCTGTAGCGGATTGCAGATATTATTGCAGATATTTTAGTACAACTGTGCGTAGTAGACCGCGGCGCACCATCACCGTGGTTCGTCATGTAGCGATGGGCGATGTCCGTCCTCTGTAGCGGGGGGGGGGGGGGTTGTTATCTTCTACATTACAGATATTTTAGTATAATTTTTAGTGCACTGTAGGTTATTTTTTCTTGTAAAAAAAAAAAAAGCCACACATTTTTTACGTGGCATGCTTCTTTGTGTGTGGGGGCTTGTTTGTTCATTCATTCATTCATGAATGAATAAACAACACCCCCCACACACACACACACATAGCCCTTCACCTTTCATTAGAGCCCAAGATGAAGCTTCTATATTGAATCATTCAAAAGTTACCAATGTTTTTCCAAACTGTGCCATTTGGCACAATTTGGCACAGTTCAAAAACGCCTGGGAACAACCTAAGAAAGAAGCTGTGTAATATATTCATTTGTTGTGGTATTGTTACAAAATTTTGACCTCAGCTGGATAACACTTGGTTCTACATTTCTGTTGCATTTTCCAGCCCGGATCTGACAGCTGTGTGTTATTTGCAAGCATTTGTATCCAAAAAAAACACCCAGGCGAAATTTATTTTCTTCAAGTTCAGTATGTTTAGATGACTGTTACTCAGTGGCAGGAGCACTTAGAGAGATTATGACTGTTTTGCCAAAAAATTCAAAGTGTTTTCTTTTAAATGAGACCAACCCCATGAAGATGCTGCAAAGGGTTGAAGAACAGCTTTTGATTTACTTTGGGTACGTTATTTTTTGGCGTTTTTAGGGAAATTGACCAGAGTGCAAGGGGTTAAATCACCGTCGGTTCTGTTTGTTACTGGATGAGCTGGAAAGCACATATTCTGATCTCCTGCTGCACAACAAAGTCCAGTGGCTGTCCAGAGGGGAGGTGCTGAAACGCTTTGCTGCATGTCTGGAAGAAGTGAAAACTTTCCTGGGCAGCACAGGGCTCACCTTTCCTGAGCTGGAACAGCCAGAGTGGCTGGAAAAGCTACACTTCATGGTAGACATGACAGCGCACCTGAACACGCTGAACACAGCTCTTCAGGGAAAAGGACGCACAGCCCTGCACATGTTGGAGGAGGTTTTGGCATTCGAGCACAAGTTGACAGTGCTTGCCAGAGATTTGCAGAAAGGTACACTGTCTCACTTCCCCAATTTGAGAGAGTTCAAACAAGCTTACAACATGATAAATTCGGGGTATTTACATTCTGCAATCATCGCAATGCAAACATCGTTTGGGAAACGATTCTGTGAGTTCAGAGAGGAAAAAAAACACATTATCCTTCCCTGTCACTCCCCTAAGCATCGATCCATCCCTACTGAATGCAACTGCATTGGCAGGTGTGAGTCAACCTGATCTTGAGATGGAACTGGCTGACATAGCTGACAAAGACATATGGGTGTCCAAGTTTAACCACTTGACAGCAGACCTTGAAGATGTTGCCCGTCAGAAGGCCGTTCTTGCTCAGAATCACAAATGGAGTGATATTGAAAACCTCCCCAAACAGGACAAACTTGTGTTAGAAACATGGAATGCATTTATGTGAACATGAAAAAGTATGCACTTGGAGTCCTGTCAATCTTTGAATCCACATACAGTATGTATGTGAGCAGGTGTTCTCCAACATGAACTTTATTAAAAACAAACATCGCGCACGCCTCACAGATGACAGCTTACGATCCTGTGTAAAGACGAAGGTGACGTCATACAGCCCTGATGTGCAGACGCTGTGTGCTGAGGTTCAGGAGCAGAAATCACATTAACCAAGTATGATAAATATTTTAATTGCCTATTATTTTGCATATATTCATATTTTTTCAGTGTTCAGTGAAATAGTCCTTTTATTATTCAGGTTGACAGCTGACTGCACGCGCCAGTAAAAGGATGACGGCACACAGAAGAGGACGGCATTTTTGGTTTGCTGCCGGTGGATAATTTAAGTTCGGCGTTTTTTTCATAAACACAAGAAGGACTCAAATAGACATTGAGTATTTTACTTGAAAGTAACCTTCAACCCAACGTCTTTTTTGGGAGTTCAAAATGTTTTTGTTGCATGCAGAAATGTAATTTCGTTTTCTTTGCAGGAGTTCATTGATTTCATAAATGCAGCATATTATAGTTTGTTTATACATAACATAAAGGCAAAAAAAAGCAAAAAACTTTATATGCAGTTTTATTTCATTTTAAATGTCAAAAGGGTTTTGTGGCTCCCAGTGTTTTCTTTTCTGTGGGAAACGGATCCAAATGGCTCTTTGAGTGGTAAAGGTTGCCGACCCCTGACCCAGACTTATGTAAAATGAAGAGATTTTTGCCGGTGTCGTGTGCCGTGGCGAAGATCATCCAAGTGAGTGCCAACTTCCACATTTAAGAGCCCACTTCTTTTGTTCCGTCAAAATTAATTGCATTAACCCTTTAACGCAAGGCCCCTAGTGGTCAAGAGTGGTAAAAAAAAATTAGTCAGTAAAATAGTTCAGATTTCCAAGGCTATAACTTGAAAGTTACAAGAGATAATGGCTTACTGTCAATTAGAAAGATGTAGAATATGATCCAAAGTTTCAGATAGGAATAAATTTACATTATGCAAATGTAACTAATTTGCATAATATCACAGCAGCTATATAAATTACATAACTCAGTCAAAAGTAGACTTTGGACACATTTACACAAAGAATGGTCTGGGTTTTTTGACGCAGATTTGTCAAAAAAACATTTCTCTCTTACCTGTTGCCGGGAGTGGGGGCTCGCCCGCCCACGTGACCAGTCCGTTTTCGTCCATTGTAGTCGATGTTTTGCGTTTGCTCAGCCATTTACACCTTGTACCACGTCTACAAACTCTTATGATTACCCCACGTGAATTTTGTTTGTATTGCATGGCTATTTTTTCTCTTTGGTGCATTATTCCTGTGGGAATGCATGCCGCTCGTGGGCGCTGCCATCTTGGTAATGGGAGCTCAGTTTTTCGTCCATCGTGGTTGTTTCGCATTTACTTAGTAATTTACACCTGCTTCCACATCTACAAACTCTTATGATTATCCCACATGAATTTCTTTTGTATTACGCAACTATTTTCCCCGTTTCATGCAGTTTCAGTCATCAATGCTGCCGCGATGACCGATCATGGCGGCATCCACATTGATGTGTGAGCTCAAAGCAGAAAAAGGAAGAAGAATAATGAGGATTTCTTCTTCTTTGCTATATTCCATGTCAGCCATGATTCCTTCAGCACGTGTCTGCCACCTTCTAAGCTGTCAGATCAATACAGATTAGTACAAATTCTCAGTATAGCCGGGGGACGTCAATAAGTTGACACGTGCAGTTGCTGTGCTGTGCCACTGGGGGCACGCGACCCGTCCATACTATGCGGGCAGTTAGAGGGTTAAGATTACATTAAAATTTGAGAATTGGTATCTTGACATTCAGAATTGTTCGTGTCTGCATCATGATGCATCAGAAAAACAGTTATTTCCCCCACCCCTAATGAGATGCTAGATGATTGAGAGAGATTGATAAGAACAAGAAAATTTTCAGCAGCAGGATAATGAAGTTTTTTTCTTTTGTCAGTCAAAGAGGACTTACTGCAATTTGAAGATCTAAAAGAGAAATATAACCAAGAATATAAGATGAAAGAGGAAGAGGTTAGTTAAAAAATGACGGGAAAAAAAATTATAACATACTGCCACAAATTTTGAAACCAACAGTGTAAGTATGGGTGCTACCATATGTTTACAGATTGCAATTCTTCAATCAAAACTGAAAGATAAGCAGAGTGAACTACAAAAAGTTGTACTTGACCTTGATGAAACTCAGAAGCACTGCACACAACTCCAGGAGTCAACAAGTAAGATCATGATTTTTTTTTCACGTGTTGGTAATGCTTTATTGCCAGCAGTGTAAGTAAACTTCATAATTTTTTTCATTATATGTACTATTTTAACAGATCAACAGTTTGAACTTCTCAAATTCTCAAAAGCTGAACAGGAATCCCTTATTGAAAAACTGACTGCTGCTGAACAACGCTGTAAAGAAACTGAGGTGATTATGTCGAAACTCTAGTCACTTCTTTATGAAACTGATGTCTTGCATTCTTGGTACTTTGACTGTTCAATTCTCCTTCAAAGAAAAATCAAGAAGCCATTGTTGCAACCCTGGAGCAAAGTAAAACGGAGTATGGACAGATTATCCAAAGCAAAGAGCTCACCTTGCAAGAGCTCAGCAAAGTTAAAAATCAACAAGCTGAAAAGCTGGAACATATTCAGATGATCATCAAGGAGCTAAATAATTCACTAACCCTGAAGATACAGAAGTATATTTTTATTTTCATAATTTTCTAACACAAACATTTTCCTGTAATGAGTGAAATACAAGAGAGATGCAATACAGTTGTTGTTTTACTTAATTTTAAAGGGCCAAAGAACTTGAGGATAAACTCAAGGAAAGCAGCAATGAACTTGAAAGAAGAAGCACACTGTTGGGTAACCTGAAATGAATTGATATTTTTATTTGATAGCCTTTCATGTTAGAAAAAATCTTTTGCTTAACAGTAGAGACCATGGAGCAGACAGCAAAGAAAGATGAACAGATCAAAAGTCTGGAAGATGAACTGGTAAGATTTATTTTATTATATCAAAGGGGTATTCTCTGGTTTTTATTACCCCTTTGTCAACCTGAAGATTGACTAGAAAACACTTAAATTTTAGGACATGAAATCAAAATCTATCGAGTCTCTGAAGGGGAAGATTGCTGTCACCGAAGCCAAACTCAGGAAACTTACAGCTGAGCTTTCACAGAAAACAGAAGAAATGAAAATGTTTAAGGTGTTGCAAAGAGACACTCCCTCAGAATGCCATATCATGTGTAGCACATAGTTAAATGCAGATAACGATGTCTTTGAAATCCTTTCACCAATACAGAATGAAGCCTTTGCTGAAAATGACCTACTGAAGAAGGCTTGTGAAGCTGCTGAAAAAGCACAGAATGATTTAAAGACTAAGTCTACATTGACTGAGGTTTTTAGACATTTATTTACTTGGGAACTGTCTTGTATTTTTAAATGATATATTTAGTAACATGTTTTGACACACATTTTTACACCACAATATATTTTCTTCTAACCACAGAGTCAAATGAAAGAACTGGAGGGGCAGTTGTTTGCTGAAATGACAAAAAATAAAGAATCCGCCTTTGAGATGGAGCAACTACGGAAAGACATTATGCAGCACAAGTTCTTAATAGCTTTCTATTTTATCACATTTGAGAATATATGATACTGTTGTAGTCTTTTGCCTAATGTTTAATTTATGTCCTCTTTAAGCTTAAAGTATGAAGAGCTGTTATCAAACTTTAACGAGCTGCAGTCTGAGAAAATAGCCATTCAACAGCATCTTGAAAATGGATTCTCTAATGTGAAAGCTGTTGAGGCAAACATGAAGGTTAATAGACTATTTTCATTTGTGTATCATTGATTTAAATTTGTGTAGTTTTTGCTTGTTTTATCATATTAATCATAAATCCTGAGAACTGATTTGTTTCAGATGAGTGAGGAGAAGGCAGCAAAACTCAAAAAAGAAATTCAAAGACTGGAAGAAGATAACCTTTGTTTACAGTAAGTTTGTGTTTCAGAGACTGAGATCTGACAGTGCCATTTTGACATTTATATTTTGTCAATAAACAGAGAGGAATTAAAGTCCAATAAAACCCAAATCGTAAAGACGAGTCAAGAGGCTGAAGTGTTGCAGAAAAAAATGAAAGAAAATGTAAGTGTATAAGCTAAACTAATTATTAATACAAAGATATTATGTGGATCACTGTTGTGAAAGTGTTTCATTTTTCATGTGAACAGTGGGAACACCTGGATAAGGAAATTGGAGAAAAAGAAAAATGGATCAAAGCTGTGGAAATAAAGGTAGCAAAAACCAGACAGCAAATGTTGTTACTGTTGATCATTTTCTGTGACTAAAAATAAGTGGTTTGCTTTTAGCTGTGCAGTCTCAGGAAGAAATTTGAAATCAAATTCAGAGTGCAGGATGAATACAGGAAAGAGGTTTGTGACCAAGAAATTGTAGCTGTAAAGGAGACCTAATAGAATTATTTATTCAGTCATCATATGCATATTTTCAGAATAAAATGTTGAAGAAACAACTAGCAAAGGAAATCGCAAAAGCAAGTGAACTTGAAAACATGGTATGTTTTTAGTCTGTATTGTGTTTTTTTTAACCATTTAAACTTGGAAGCATATCCCTGTTTAATGGTGATTCTCTTTTTGTCTTATAGGGCAAAAATCTTAATAAGGAATCTGAGAACTTCAAAAATCTGAAAGAGGAAGAACACCGGAAATTGCTCAAGGAGCTTGATTCAAAATCCACCTTTGCAGCTGAACTTGAGAATGAGGTGACTTATCTAATCTAGTATTATGTCAGACCTGTCGGTTCTTTGAACTCAAAACATATAAGTAACATTTTGTCACAGGTGAAAAAGCTCAGAATAACAACAGCTGAGAGTATTAAAAATAAGGAAGACACAGAGCTCAAGTGTCAGCAGAAGATAGGAGACATGGTTACACTTATGGAGAAACATAAGGTTAGCTGAATTTTTTCCCCACTTTTTTGTGCCTTATTACACTGCGTTAAAACATATTTGGCCTGTCCTTATCAGAGCCAGTATGATCGGATGGTCGAAGCAAAGGATGCAGTGCTTGAAGAAAACAGGAAGAAGGAAATGGAGGCAGTTTCTCAAGCAAAATCCCTGGTATGTTTAAAAAAAGGTATATATAAACAACATTTACATTGGTGCTTGAAAGTTTGTGAACCCTTTAGAATTTTCTACATTTCTGCATAAACATGACCTAAAACATCATCAGATTTTCACACAAATCCTGAAACTAGATAAAGAGAACCCAGTTAAATAAATGAGACAAAAATATTTTACTTTGTCATTTACAGTGGACATAAAAAGTTTACACAACCCTGTTCAAATACCAGGTTGTTGTGATGTAAAAAAATGAGACCAAGATAAATTATTTCAAAACTTTTTCCACCATTAATATGACTTATAACCTGTGCAACCCAATTGAAAAACAAACTGAAATCTTTTAAGGGGAAAAATAAAAAACGTACAATAACCTGGTTGCATAAATATGTGCATCCTGTTATAACTGGGGATGTTGCTGTGTTCAGAATTAACCAATTGCATTCAGACTCATGTTAAATGGGAGTCAGTACACACCTGCCACCATTTAAAGTGCCTCTGATTAACCCCAAATAAAGTTCAGCTGTTTTTTTTTCCTGACATTCGTGTAGTCACATCTTACAGCACAAGCCATGGTCCGCAGAGAGCTTCCAAAGCATCAGAGGGATCTCATTGTTCAAAGGTATCAATCAGGAGAAGGGTACAAAAGAATTTCCAAGGCATTAAATATACTATGGAACATAGTGAAGGCAGTCATCATCAAGTGGAGAAAATATGGCACAACAGTGATATTACCAGGAACTGGACATCCTCCAAAACTGATGAAAAGACGAGAAGAAAACTGGTCATGGAAGCTACCAAGAGGCCAACAGCAACATTGAAGGAGCTGCAGGAATTTCTGGCAAGTACTGGCTGTTTAGTACATGTGACAACAATCTCCCGACGTGGCCAAAGTTGTTGCTACCCCTCTGTTACTGAAAGAAAAACCCACAGTGGTCACAGAAATAACTTGAATCTGACAAAAGTGGTAATAAATAAAAATTCTATGAAAATTAACCAATGAAAAGCAGACAATGCTTTTGAATTGTGGTTCAACAGAATTATTTTTAAAAACAAACTCATGAAACAGGCCTGGACAAAAATGATGGTACCCTTAACTTAATATTTTGTTGCACAACCTTTTGAGGCAATCACTGCAGTCAAACAATTTCTGTAACTGTCAATGAGACTTCTGCACCTCTCAGCAAGTATTTTGGCCCACTCCTCATGAGCAAACTGCTCCAGTTGTCTCAGGTTTGAAGGGTGCCTTCTCCAGACGGCATGTTTCAGCTCCTTCCACAGATGTTAAATAGGATTTAGATCAGGGCTCATAGAAGGCCACTTTAGAATAGTCCAATGTTTCACTCTTAGCCATTCTTGTGACATGATTATCGGCCCAGGAAACCGCACGCAGGCTCAGGTAAGATTTAATAGCTTTATTCAACAGCAAAGGGGTGTTTGGGGGCGTGTATGAGATATGTATGTGGATTGTGGGTGGACGATGAGAGTTGGGAACAGAGCAGCACGCCGTGCAGCCAGACAACCCTATGGGAAGAACAGAGACAGGGAAATTAGCTGGGCTAAACCACACAGGGAAGTGACACTGAGTGATGCTTACTTGCAGAGGGGAAGGTGGCTGGCATTGGCTAGGATCTTCGGCCTGGGAGACAGCGCCCTGCTGCGTACACGACGAGACGTGGAGATGCAGGAGGAGGAGATGGCGAAGATGGGAGAATCCGCCGCCAGGGAATCCACCTGTGCACAGGGGTAAGACTGATAGGCAGGTAAGTGGTAAAAACAGCTTACGTGCTGAAGCGATGAGTGACAGGACAGGAAGGGACAATCCTGCCGAGGGTTTGAGCGCGTAGTAACACAGACGGCTCCAGACCGATCGATGCTCAGGGCCGAGTGGAATAAATAGCCCATCACTGACGAGGCGCAGGTGTGCGCGCAGCTGAGGTCGATGCCTGAGAGCGGCGAGTTGTGACAGTACCCCCCCCCCCCCAGCAGCGCCTCCTGGCGCTGGTTTATCCGGGTGCGCCCGGTGGAACTCCGTGATGAGATCTTTGTCCAGCACAAAAGATGAGCGCACCCAGGATCTCCACTCTGGGCCATATCCCTCCCAATCCACCTAGTACTGCAGCCCATGACCTCGATGCCGGGAGTCCAGGATGGAAGCGACTCCCCACGCCGGGTGGCCGTCGATCATCATGGGAGCGGGCGGCGCCCTAGGAGGAGGACAGAGTGGGTCAGAGATCATGGGTTTGATCTCTGACCCCCCCCCCCACGGAGGGAGGGGGGGGGGGCCAAACGCACAGCCACCGGGTTGATAATTTTGGAGATGGTGAAGGGACCGATGAAACGTGGAGCCAGCTTCCTCTTCTCAGCCTTAAGATTGATGTCCTGAGATGACAACCAGACCCGTTGGCCCACCTGGTAACTGGGAGCCGGCTTCCTGTGGCAATTGGCAATGGTGCTGTTGCGCGCCGCCGTGCGTAAAAGCGACTCGCGCGCCCTGGTCCACAAGCTCCGGCAGCGTCTCACATGCGCCTGGATAGATGGAACAGCCAACTCACTCTCCTGCTCGGGAAACAAGGGGGGGTCGTAGCCCAATGACGCCCTGAAGGGGGACATCCCGGTAGTCGATGACCGTGCCGTATTGTGGGTGTACTCCACCCAGGCCAAGTAAGAGCTCCAGGAGGATGGGTTGGAGGAGGTGATGCAGCGCAGGGCAGCCTCCAGCTCCTGATTGGCGCGCTCACACTGCCCGTTGGATTGGGGATGATGACCGGAGGAAAGACTCACCGTGGTCCCCAGGGCGTTGCAAAAGCACCTCCACACTTGAGACACGAACTGAGGCCCCCGATCAGACACGACGTCCACTGGGATCCTGTGCAGCCTAACCACATGTTGGACGAGGAGGTCGGCCGTCTCTCGTGCCGAAGGGAGACCCCGGAGCGGCACAAAGTGGGCGGCCTTGGAGAACCGATCCAAAATCGTCAGAACCGTGTCGTAGGTGTTAGAGACAGGGAGACCAGTAATGAAGTCGAGGGCGATGTGCGACCAGGGCCTGCCCGGGACCGGCAGGGGCTGGAGTAGGCCCGCGGGGGGGGAATTCGGGGTCTTGCCAGTAGCAGACTGGGGGCAAGCCCAGACGTAATTGGCGACGTCCTTTTGGAGACCGGGCCACCAGAAGGAGCGTTGAAGGAGGTCCACCAGTCGGGAGACGCCAGGATGACAGGCGAGCTTGGACTCCAGCGTCTTCCAGATCTTGTCCCTGATGGACCAGGAAACCGCCCCCACACGAGCTGGGCAGGATGGTGTGGTCCAGCTCCTCCGGAGCCTCAGGAGCGAACTGTCTAGACAGGACGTCGGGCAACCCATTCTTGGAGCCAGGACGGTAAGTGATGGTGAACTGGAACCGAGCAAAAAATAGAGACCAGCGCACCTGGCGGGCATTCAGACGCCTGGCTGACCTCAAATACTCGAGATTCTTGTGGTCCGTCCAAACCAAAAAAGGCTGAGCTGCCCCCTCCAGCCAGTGGCGCCACTCCTGCAGCGCGAGCTTGACAGCTAGAAGTTCCCTGTCGCCGATGTCATAGTTTCGCTCGGCTGCTGACAGCCGCCGGGAGAAGAAGGCGCAGGGCCGCTTGACTCCATCCACCGGTGACCGCTGGGAAAGCACCGCCCCCACCCCCGTGTCAGAAGCGTCCACCTCCACCAGACACTGCAGCGCGGGGTCAACCTGGGTTAGGACCCGGGAGGAAGAGAACTCCGTCTTCAGGGTCTCGAACGCAGTCGCCGCCTCCTCGGTCCACTGGAAGGGCACCTTGGGGGAAGTGAGGCGGGTCAGGGGAGTAACGATGGCGCCAAAGTTGGGGACAAAGCGACGGTAGAAATTGGCAAAGCCGATGAATTGTTGCACCTGTTTCCTGGAGGTAGGCGTGGGCCACTCGACCACCGCTTTAACCTTGGCGGGGTCGGGGAGAATCTGGTTATGGGAAATAACAAGTCCCAGGAAAGAGGTGGTCTTGGCATAAAACTCGCATTTCTCCGCCTTGATGTAAAGCCTGTTCTCCAACAACCGCTGCAAAACCCACCTCACGTGAGCCTGGTGCTCCTCCCGAGACCTGGAGAAGATGAGAATGTCATCCAAGTATACGAAGACGAAGACCCCCAGAAAATCTCGCAGGACATCATTGATGAGCCGCTGGAAGACGGCGGGAGCGTTGGTGAGCCCGAACGGCATAACTAAGTACTCGAAGTGGCCGCTGGGCCTCCGAAAGGCCGTCTTCCACTCATCGCCCTCCCGGATCCGGACAAGATGGTAGGCGCTGAGGAAGTCTAACTTCGTGAACCAGGTCGCCCCCTGGAGGGAGTGGAAAGCGGTGTCCATAAGAGGCAGGGTGTAGCGGTCCTTCACCGTGATGTCATTGAGGGCCCTGAAGTCAATACACGGACAAAGGGACCCAACCTTCTTGGAGACGAAGAAGAAACCGGCACCAAGCGGGGACGAGGAGGGGCGAATGATCCCAGCGCTGAGCGACTCCCTGATGTACATGTCCATTGCCTCACTTTCAGGAGCAGAAAGGCTGTATAGGCGGCCAGATGGTAATGGCGCCCCCGGGCGGAGGTTTATGGCACAATCATACGGGCGGTGAGGAGGAAGAGACATCGCCTTGGACTTGCTGAACATGATTCCCAAGTCGTGGAACTCCTGGGGCACCAGAGTGAGGTCCGGAGGAGAGGAGACCGGAGCGGGCGGAGGAGAGGATGGGGCGCATGCCGCCGACTGGAGACAAGTGCTCATGCAGAAGGAGCTCCATGAGAGGACACTACCAGATTGCCAGTCGAGGACGGGGTTGTGCAGACGCAGCCACGGGTAACCCAGGATGACGGGAGCCGCAGAGGAAGACAAGACATACAGGCAGAGGTCCTCACGGTGGTTGCCAGAAATTATTATTGGCACCGGCTTGGTGCGGTGTGTCACTACTCCCAGGGGCGAGCGAGAAAGGGTGACAAGATTGAGTGGAGCTGACAACGGCTGACAGGGTATACCCAAACGGGTTGCCAGGCTCTTGGAAATAAAGTTTTGCTCTGCCCCCGAGTCCACCAGTGCGTGAGTGAGATGCCCGGTGGAGTTGTGGCAAAATCTAATGGGCAGAGTGCAGTTGGAGAGGGAATTTGGCTGGTTGGTGCCCGTGAGACCCCCTACAGTGACTCGGACCCCCCTGTTAGGCTTGATCGGGCAATGCTCCACGGTATGCTGATCGCCTCCGCAATACATGCAGAGGCCCAGCTCCCGGCGGCGTTATTTCTCCGCTAGGGGGAGCCTGATTCGCCCGACCAACATTGCCTCTGGCTCATTGGCGGACTCCGGAGCGGGTAACGCCAGGGGGCGAGACTGAGAGTCGCGGACAGGAAGTCCGCACAAGTGGCTGTAGGACTTCCGCTCGGCGGACCTCTCCCGCAGCCTGTTATCTAAGCTAATTGTTAGTGAGATTAGTTCGGATAGCCGCCCCGGAAGGTCCCGGCTGGCCAACTCATCTCGCAGACCAGAACTGAGGCTGCGAAGGAAGATGCTGCAGAGAGAAGCCTCGCCCCAGCCAACCTCCTCCTCTGCCACCCGGAAGTCAACAGCGTAATCGGCCGCCGACCGGCTACCCTGTTGAAGGATAAGTAGCCGGTCGGCGAGGATGCTGTCGCTTCGCGAGTGGTCAAACACCTCCAAAAACCTTCGCACGAATTGGTCATAGGAGAGGTTTGCGTAGCTGGGCTTCGTCATGACAGCGTAAGCCCAAGCTAATGCTCGCCCCTCCAAGAGATTAGCCATGTAGCCAATTCGGCTGTGGTCTGAAGGGAAATCCCCGGGAACGCACAGGAACACCGACTCACATTGTAAAATGAACCCCCATGCCTCACCGAGCTTCCCGTTGAAGCGAGCGGGAGTTGGGATCGAAGTGAGCCGGGTTGGCGCTCCTGAGCCAGGCTGGCCAGCCGCGGAGGCAGCCGAAGCTGATCCGCCCTGCAGAGCCGGGGGAAACGCCTGCTGGGGGTCGAGGCGGTCCAACCGGTGAGTTACTATGGTCAATTGTTTGAGTATCACCTGCTGTTGATAAGCTATCAAATCCACCCGAGCCTCGGGGGTGGAAAGACGGCATGCGAGCCTGCTGTCCGCTGGGCCGCTCTGCTGGAGCCGTACTGACATGATTATTGGCCCAGGAAACACGCACGCAGGCTCAGGTAAGATTTAATAGCTTTATTCAACAGCAAAGGGGTGTTTGGGTGCGTGTATGAGATATGTATGTGGATTGTGGGTGGACGATGAGAGTCAGGAACAGAGCAGCACGCCGTGCAGCCAGACAACCCTATGGGAAGAACAGAGACAGGGAAATTAGCTGGGCTAAACCACACGGGGAAGTGACACTGAGTGATACTTACTTGCAGAGGAGAAGGTGGCTGGCGTTGGCTAGGATCTTCGGCCTGGGAGACAGCGCCCTGCTGCGCACATGACGAGACGTGGAGATGCAGGAGGAGGAGATGGCGAAGATGGGAGAATCCGCCGCCAGGGAATCCACCTGTGCACAGGGGTAAGACTGATAGGCAGGTAAGTGGTAAAAACAGCTTACGTGCTGAAGCGATGAGTGACAGGACGGGAAGGGACAATCCTGCCGAGGGTTTGAGCGCGTGGTAACACAGACGGCTTCAGACCGATGCTCAGGGCCGAGTGGAATAAATAGCCCATCACTGACGAGGCGCAGGTGTGCGCGCAGCTGAGGTGGATGCCTGAGAGCGGCGAGTTGTGACATCTTCGGTGTTTTTAGCTGTGTGTTTTGGGTCATTATCCTGTTGCAAGACCCATGACTTACGACTGAGACCAAGCTGTCTGACACTGGGCAGCACATTTCTCTCTAGAATACCTTGATAGTCTTGAGATTTCATTGTACCCTGCACAGATTCATGACACCCTGTGCCAGATGCAGCAAAGCAGCCCCAGAACATAACAGAACCTCCTCCATGTTTCACAGTAGGGACAGTGTCCTTTTCTTGGTATGCTTCATTTTTGCGTCTGTGAACATAAGGCTGATGTGCCTTGCCAAAAAGTTCCAGTTTTGTCTCGTCTGTCCATAGGACATTCTCCCAGAAGCTTTGTGGCTTGTCAACATGCAGTTTGGCAAATTCCTGTCTGGCTTTTTTATGATTTGTTTTCAACAGTGGTGTCCTCCTTGGTCATCTCCCATGAAGTCCAGTTTGGCTCAAACAACAACGGATGGTGCGATCTGACACTGATGTACCTTGACCTTGGAGTTCACCATGAATGTGTTTAGAGGTTGTTCTGGGCTCTTTTGTTACCATTTGTATTATCCGTCTCCTCCTGCGGCCACGTCCAGGGAGGTTGGCTACAGTCCCGTGGATCTTAAATTTCTGAATAATATGTGCAACTGTAGTCACAGGAACATCAAGTTTCTTGGAGAGGGTCTTATAGCCTTTACCTTTAACATGCTTGTCTATAATTTTCTTTCTAATCTCCTAAGACAACTCTCTCCTGTGCTTCCTCTGGTCCATGTTTAGTGTGGTACACACCATGTCAACAAACAGCACAGTGACTACTTGTCACCCTTTAAACAGGCCGACTGACTGATTACAAGTTTGTAGACACCTGTGATGTTAATTAGATTACACATCTTGGTTGAACATGTCCCTATTTTCAATCTTTTCTAGGGGTACCATCATTTTTGTCCAGGCCTGTTTCATGAGTTTGTTTTTTAAAATAGTTCTGTTGAACCACAATTCAAAAGCATTGTCTGCTTTTCATTGGTTAATTTTCATAGAATTTTTATTTATTACCACTTTTGTCAGATTCAAGTTATTCCTGTGACCATTGTGGGTTTTTCTTTCATTAACAGAGGGGTACCAACAATTTTGTCCATGTCTGTATGTCTGGGCTATGGGGTAGGGTGGCAAGACGGAAGCCTTATCTTACAAAGAAAAACATCCAAGCCTGGCTACATTTTGCAAAAACGTATTTGAAATCACCCTTGGCCAGGGGATCCTGGGTTTGATCCCAGCCCCCGACCAACAGTGATCTGTGTGGAGTTTGCATGTTCTCCCCGTGTTTGCGTGGGTTTACTCCGGGATTTCTCTGGTTTCCTCCCACATGCCAAAAACATGCAAGTTAGGTTAATTGGCATCAAACTGGGGATTCTAAATTGTCCCTAGGTATGGATGTGAGAGTGAATGGTTGTCTGTCTCTCTGTGTTGGCCCTGCGATGGACTGGCGATCTGTCCAGGGTGTACCCTGCCTCTTGCCCAAAGATGCTGGGATAGGCTCCAGCCCCCCCACGACCCGAAAAGGATTAAGCGGAAGAAGATGGATGGATGGATGGATATTTGAAATCTCCCAAACACATGTGGGAAAATGTGTTATGGGCCAATGAAACCAAAGTTGAACTTTTTGGCCATTATTTCAAAAGATATATTTGGTGCAAACACAACACTGCTCATCACCAAAAGAACACCATACCTACAGCGAAGCATGGTGGTGGCAGCAACATGTTTGGGGCTGCTTTTCTTCAGCTGGAACTGGGACCTTCGTCAAGGTGGAGGGAATTATGAGCAGTTCCAAATACCAGTCAGTGTTGGCACAAACCTTCAGGCTTCTGCTAGAAAGCTGAAGATGAAGAGGAACTTCATCTTTCAGCATGACAGTGACCCAAAGCACACATCCAAATCAACAAAAGAATGGCCTCACCAGAAGAAGATTAAGGTTTTGGAATGGTCCAGCCAGAGTCCAGACCAGAATCTAATTGAACATCTGTGGGGTGATCTGAAGAGGGCTGTGCACAGGAGATGCCCTCACAATCTGACAGATTTGAAGTGTTTTGCAAAGAAGAGTGGGCAAATACTGCCACATCAAGATGTGCCATGCTGATAGATTCCTACCCAAAAAGACTTGAGTGCTCTAATAAAAGCCAAATGTGCTGCAACAAAGTATTAGTTTAAGAGTGTGCATATTTATGCAAACAGGTTATTGTAAGTGTTTTTTATTTTTCCCCTTAAAAGTTTTCAGTTTGTTGTTCAATTGAGTTGTACAGGTTATAGGTCACATTAATGGTGGAAAAAGTTTTGAAATGATTTATGTTGGTGTCATTTTTTTACATCACAAAAACCTGGCATTTGAACAGGGGTGTGTAGACTTTTTATATCTACTGTATTTAATAGTTGGATGGATGGATGGATGGATGGATGGACGGACGGACGGACGGACGGACAGACTTTATTGATCCCAAACTGGGAAATTACAGTTTAACGGCAGCATGGCAGTACACAACCAAACGACAGAAACACATGCATGATAAACAAAGGGATTAAAACTAACACTACTATAAAAACCTATATATGTCATAGCTTAATATATGATTACTCATATAGACACATGAGTCATACCCACTGCGCAATGCAGGACTATCAGGAGCAGAGTGAAATGTGAGGTGCCAGTTAAACTGTAAGCTGCAGTATGGCAGCATACAGTGGGGCAAAAAAGTATTTAGTCAGCCACCAATTGTGCCAGTTCTCCCACTTAAAAGATGAGAGAGGTCTCCAATTTTCATCATAGGTATACCTCAACTATGAGAGACAAAATGAGGAAAAAAAAATCCAGAAAATGAAGGAAGAGGAGAACACTAAATAAACTGCAATCCATCATGGACAATCCTGATCACCCCCCCTCCACCACACACTGGACAGACAGCGGAGCACTTTCTCCAGTAGACTACTACAGCTTTGCTGTGGAACAGCCAGGTACAGGAAATCTTTCCTGCCGCATGCCGTTTCACTGTACAATAACTCACTATGATGTTGTATTCTGGTCATAACTACAGTGGGGTAAAAAAGTATTTAGTCAGCCACCAATTATGCCAGTTCTCCCACTTAAAAGATGAGAGAGGTCTCCAATTTTCATCATAGGTATACCTCAACTATGAGAGACAAAATAAGAAAAAAAAATCCAGAAAATCAAATTGAAGGATTTTTAATGAATTAATTGGAAAATTCCTCAGTAAAATAAGTATTTGGTCACCTAAAAACAAGCAAGATTTCTGACTCTCACAGACCTGTAACTTCTTCTTTAAGAGGCTCCTCTGTCCTCCACTCGTTACCTGTATTAATGGCACCTGTTTGAACTTGTTATCAGTATAACAGACACCTGTCCACAACCTCAAACAGTCAGACTCCAAACTCCACAATAGCCAAGACCAAAGAGCTGTCAAAGGACACCAGAAACAAAATTGTAGACCTGCACCAGGCTGGGAAGACGGAATCTGCAATCGGTAAGCAGCTTGGTGTGAAGAAATCAACTGTGGGAGCAATTATTAGAAAATGGAAGACATAGAAGACCACTGATAATCTCCCTCGATCTGGGGCTCCATGCAAGATCTCACCCCGTGGGGTCAAAATTATCACGAGAACGGTGAGCAAAAATCCCAGAACCACATGGGGGGACCTAGTGAATGACCTGCAGAGAGCTGGGACCAAAGTAACAAAGGCTACATCAGAAAAACACTACGCCGCCAGGGACTCAAATCCTGCAGTGCCAGACGTGTCCCCCTGCTTAAGCCAGTACATGTCCAGGCCCGTCTGAAGTTTGCTAGAGAGCATTTGGATGATCCAGAAGAGGATTGGGAGAATGTCATATGGTCAGATGAAACCAAAATAGAACTTTTTGGTAAAAACTCAACTTGTTGTGTTTGGAGGAGAAAGAACACCATACCTACTGTGAAGCATGGGGGTGGAAACATTATACTTTGGGGCTGTTTTTCTGCAAAGGGACCAGGACGACTGATCCGTGTAAAGGAAAGAATGAATGGGGCCATGTATCATGAGATTTTGAGTGAAAACCTCCTTCCACCAGCAAGGGCATTGAAGATGAAACGTGGCTGGGTCTTTCAGCATGACAATGATCCCAAACACACCGCCCGGGCAACGAAGGAGTGGCTTCGTAAGAAGCATTTCAAGGTCCTGGAGTGGCCTAGCCAGTCTCCAGATCTCAACCCCATAGAAAATCTTTGGAGGGAATTGAAAGTCTGTGTTGCCCAGCGACAGCCCCAAAACATCACTGCTCTAGAGGAGATCTGCATGGAGGAATGGGCCAAAATACCAGCAACAGTGTGTGAAAAACTTGTGAAAACTTACAGAAAACGTTTGACCTCTGTCATTGCCAACAAAGGGTATATAGCAAAGTATTGCGATGAACTTTTGTTATTGACCAAATACTTATTTTACCGAGGAATTTACCAATTAATTCATTAAAAATCCTTCAATTTGATTTTCTGGATTTTTTTTTCTTATTTTGTCTCTCATAGTTGAGGTATACCTATGATGAAAATTGGAGACCTCTCTCATCTTTTAAGTGGGAGAACTGGCATAATTGGTGGCTGACTAAATACTTTTTTACCCCACTGTAGTTATGACCAGAATACAACATCATAGTGAGTTATTGTACAGTGAAATGGCATGCGGCAGGAAAGATTTCCTGTACCTGGCTGTTCCACAGCAAAGCTGTAGTAGTCTACTGGAGAAAGTGCTCCGCTGTCTGTCCAGTGTGTGGTGGAGGGGGGGTGATCAGGATTGTCCATGATGGATTGCAGTTTATTTAGTGTTCTCCTCTTCACCATTGTCTCAAAGGTCTCAGGTCTGAGACCAATTACAGAGCCAGCCCTCTTGATAATCTTGTCAAGTCTGTTGGTGTTGCTGGCCCTGATACTGCTACCCCAACAGACAACAGCAAAGAAGATGGCACTGGCGACAATGGTCTGGTAGAAAAGCTCTATCTATCTATAAGATCTATCTATCTCTAGTATCCTGCTACACACGTTGAAGGATCTCAGCTTCATCAGGAAGTAGAGTCTGCTCATCCCCTTCTTGTGTGCAGCATTGGTGTTGGATCTCCAGTCCAACCCATTGCTGATCCTGACACCCAGATATTTGTAGTCCTCAACCACCCCCACATCCCCACCCCCAATCTGCAATGGCTGAGAAGGCGTCCTCTTCTTCCTGAAGTCAATCACCATCTCTCTGGTCTTGCAGACATTCAGCCTCAGGTGGTTCTGTTCTGTCCACTCCACAGATCTGTCTACCAGTGCCCTGTACTCCCCCTCCTCTCCCCCTCTTATACACCCCACAACAGCTGAGTTGTCAGAGAATTTCTGCAGGTGGCATGACTCAGTGTTGTACTGAAAGTCAGTGGTGTATAAGGTAAAGAGAAAAGGAGAAAGCACAGTCCCCTGTGGAGCTCCCATATCACTCGCCACTACGCCAGACAAGACACTGCCCAGCCGGACAAACTGTGGCCTGCCTGTCAGGTAGTCAGTAATCCAGGAGATCACATAGCCGTCGACCCCCATCACTCGCAGCTTCTCACCCAGCAGCAGTGGCTGGATGGTGTTAAAGGCACTGGAAAAATCAAAATAAGTGATTATCACAGTGTCTCCTCCACCATCCAGGTGCAGATGGGCTTGTTGCAGCAGGTAGATGACAGCATCTTCAACTCCTAAATGGGGCTGATATGCATTATTGAGGAAAATGATCCAATATTACATATCTGTGAGTGGCAAAAGTTTGTGAACCTTTGATTTCTATATCTGGTGTGACCCCCTTTTGCAGCACTTACTGCAACTAAACATTCTTGGTAACTGTTGATAAGTCCTGCACATCGGCTTGAACATCTTTAACTCAGGAATGTTGGTGGGTTTCCTTGCATGAACTGCTCGCTTCAGGTCCTTCCGCAACATCTCACTTGGATTAAGGTCAGGACTAGGGATGTTCAGGATTAATTGACTTTCGATTAATTGTTGATAAGAATTTAGTTGACTAAATTAAATTAGATGTCAATTAATTGATAACTCAGCAGTCCTTTTCATCCATTCATCCATCCTTCTTTAGGCATTTTTCTGGAAATTGGCTGAAATGCTAAGGGGATACCTTTGTTCTTTAAGTATTCTTTGGTGGAATGACTTGTGTGCTTAGGATCATTGTCTTGTTGCATGACCCACTTTCTCTTGAGACTCAGTACATGGGCAGATGTCCTGACATTTTCCTTTAGCATTTGCTGGTATAATTCAGAATTTAATTCTCTGTCAGTGATGGTAAGCTGTACTGGCCAAGATGCAGCATAATAGGCCCAAACCATGATACTACCACCACCATGTTTCACAGATGGGATAAGGTTCTTATGCGGTAATCCATTGTTTTCCTTTCTACAAACATAATGCTTCACATTGTAACCAAAAAGTTCTACTTTGGTCTCATCTGTCCACAAGACATTTTTGTAATAGCCTTCAGGCTTGTCCATATGATCTTTATAAAACTGCAGACAAGCATCAATGCTCTTTTTGGAGAGCAGCGGCTTTCTCCTTGGAACCTTGCTGTGCACACCATTGTTGTTCAGTGTTTTTCTGATGGTGGACTATTACCCACCTTGCTGTTGGAGTGATCTTAGCTGGTTGACCACTCCAGAGGATGGTAACAGTGGTCTTAAATTTCCTCCATTTGTACACAGTCTGTCTTACTGTGGACTGGTGGAGTCCAATGGTTTTTGTAACCTTTTCCAGCCTGATGAGCATCAAAACCCCTTTTTCTCCTTTTCCAGCCTGATGAGCATCAAACCCCTTTTTCTGAGGTCCTCAGAAATCTCCTTTGTTTGTGCTATGATACACTTCCACAAAGGTATTGGCATTTTGATAGATCTGTGTTCTTTAAATACATGATACAAGATGGCGGCGCGTGCACAACGCGAGGCTCAGCGTCTCTTCAGATTTTGTGGATTAGCAGTGTTATTTCTGCTCATTTCGGGTCTGTTCGTTCAGAACAGCTTCGCTTTCACATCTTACACCCGAAATGAGCTTTTGGACATTGGACTACAAAATAACGATAACGATCTTTTTATCAGCAACCTACGTCTCATCCCTGAGCTCCGGAGAACACCTGACGCTCGGCAAGCTTCCCGGCCGACCGGAAGTGCTCGCAGGCGGCGTAGAGACCGTAAACAAAGGCGGGGGAAGCGCGGTGGGCTAAGAGCTAAGCTAAAGCTAACACCGCACCGGCTTTCTCTACCCAGTATTTTCCTCGCTAATGTACGGTCTCTGGCGAACAAAATGGATGAGCTACGGCTTCGGATCACCAACAATAAGAGACTTATGAACTGCAATATCATGATTTTCACGGAAACATGGCTACACAGTGGAATACCCGGCAATGCTATCGAGCTAGCCGGCCTACACACTCTCCGGGCAGACAGAGCAGCGGATGACTCCGGTAAGACCAGAGGTGGGGGAGTGTGCATTTATATTAACAAGGCTTGGTGCACAAACTCTGTCACTGTTGGGAGACACTGCTCAGCTAACCTGGAGTTTCTCATGGTTAAATGTAGACCTTTCTATCTGCCACGCGAGTTCACTTGTACCATCATAACAGCTGCTTATATTTCTCCGGATGCTAATGCTAAGCTTGCTATGAAAGAACTGCATGCAGCTATTAGCAAACAACAAACTGCACACCCAGAGGCAGCATTTATTGTGGCGGGTGATTTTAACCACTCTAACCTCAAGACAGTGCTTCCTAAATTCTACCAGCATGTCTCCTGTCACACAAGAGGGGACAAAACATTGGACCATGTTTACACCAATATTGTGGGAGCCTACACAGCAACTCCCCTCCCCCACCTAGGTCAGTCTGATCACTTATCTTTGTTCCTTACCCCCAAGTATGTACCGCTCATCAACCGGGTGAAGCCATCAGTGAGGACCATCAAAGTGTGGCCAGAGGGGGTTGACTCTGTACTCCAGGAAAAGTTTAGGAACACAGACTGGAGTATGTTCACCTCTCAGGCTACCTGTGGCTCCCACATAAACATCGACTCTTACACCCACTCAGTCCTGGACCATATCAGCACCACTATTGACAGTGTCACCACAGAAAGACAGATCACCACGTACCCAAATCAGAAGCCGTGGATGAACAGAGAAGTGCGGCTTCTGCTAAAGGCACGTAACAATGCCTTTAGATCTGGTGACGCACAGGCCTACAGTTCATCCAGGGCAGATCTGAAGAGGGGCATCAAGAAGGCCAAGCACAGCTACAAGCTGAAGGTGGAGGAACATTTTGGGGACTCTGACCCCCGACGCATGTGGCAGGGCATTCAAGCTATCTCTGATTATAAACCCAGCAACTCCATACCTATAGCCATGACTGTGTCCTTTCTCAATGAGCTAAATGACTTCTATGCTCATTTTGACAAGGACAATAACGAAAAGAACATCAATTTCCCACCCTCTGACGACCTCCACCACCTCACACTCACCCACACCGACGTCCGTAACGCACTGAGTCATGTCAACATACGTAAGGCTGCTGGCCCTGACGGCATTCCTGGGCGTGTGCTGAGGGCATGCGCTGAGCAGCTGGCAGGGGTCTTCACGGACATCTTCAACCTGTCCCTGGCCCAGGCCGTGTTACCTGCATGTTTCAAGACCACTTCTATAGTACCAGTGCCGAAACATTCAACACCATCGTGCCTAAATGACTATCGCCCTGTGGCACTGACGCCCATAGTCATGAAGTGCTTTGAGCAACTGGTCTTGGCACAGCTCAAAAAATGCCTGCCCCCTACACTGGACCCTCACCAGTTTGCCTACCGGAGCAACAGGAGTACAGAGGATGCAGTTTCTACAGCGCTGCACTATGTACTCTCACACCTGGATGACAAGAACACCTACGCAAGAATGCTGTTTGTTGACTTCAGCTCAGCATTCAACACAGTTATCCCCTCCAAGTTGATCACTAAACTTGGGGACCTGGGAATCAGTACCTCCACCTGCAACTGGATCATGGATTTTCTGACCAACAGACCCCAGCATGTTAGGTCAGGCCCCAACCGTTCTTCCGTCATCACACTCAACACTGGTGTACCACAGGGCTGTGTGCTCAGCCCATTCCTCTACTCCCTCTTCACCCATGACTGCAGGCCTATGTATGGATCCAGTTCCATCATAAAGTTCGCAGATGACACCATGGTGATCGGACTCATCAGGGACAACGATGAGTCAGATTACAGGGCAGAGGTTGAGCACTTGGCTACTTGGTGCGCTGACAATAACCTGCTCCTTAACACCAGCAAAACCAAGGAGCTCATAGTGGACTACAGGAAGGAGAGGGGAGAGACACATGACCCCATCCATATTAATGGCATAGCTGTTGAACGTGTCCCCAGCTTCAAATTCCTGGGGACCCACATCTCGGAGGACCTGTCCTGGTCAGTTAACACCACCAGCCTGATCAAGAAGGCCCATCAGCGCCTCTTCCTCTTGAGGACACTGAAGAAGAACCATCTGTCAACTGACATCCTGGGCAACTTCTACCGCTGCGTGATAGAGAGCACCCTGACCAACTGTGTCACAGTCTGGTATAGGAGCTGCTCTGTCGCTGACCGTAAGGCGCTGCAGCGGGTGGTGAAAACCGCCCAAAGCATCACAGGGACTCCACTTCCAGTTATAGAGGACGTCTACAGGAAAAGATGTCTGCGCCAGGCACGCAGCATTCTTAGGGACTCCAACCATCCTGCTCATGGACTGTTCCAGCTTCTCCCCTCCGGAAGGCGTTTCAGAAGCCTTCGGACTAGAACCAGCAGGTTTAGGAACAGTTTCTTTCCAACAGCTGTCACGTTATTGAACTTAGTTCCCCGCTGACTCTCTTACCATCATCTCTTACCATCCTCACCTGTACATAACTGCCCATCTAACTTATTGTACATTATTTGCACATAACAGTACTCTTAACTTTCTGCACTGCTGCATATATTTGCATATATCTGCTTAAATTGCACATACTGTCAATTACTGTATATACTGCACTGCTGTCCTTTGCACTTCTGATTGGATGCTAAACTGTGTTTCGTTACCTTGTATTCATACATGTGTAATGACAATGAAGTTGAATTTAATCTAATCTAAATAAAACATGCCACTCACACCTGATTGTCATCCCATTTATTGACAATACCTGACTTTTATTTCACCTTCAAATTTCTTGCTAATCCTAGAGGTTGACAAACTTTTGCCACTCACAGATATGCAATATTGAAACATTTTCCTCAATAAATCAGTCCCTCCAGGATTTTGCGATGTTGCGATCATGTCAGTTCACGCAAAATCAGTGAATCAGCGCGACTATTGCACTACCTTGCAACTTTGTCCAATCACCGCAAGTTTCCCACAATTTTGGCCAATCCTCATCATCTTCCACCAATTTCACCAATCAAATTTGTCTCTGAGTAGTGCTGAAACGCTCAGTCTAACCAATCAAATGCACCGCTTTCACTTCCGTGTTTACAGTGAATATTAACAGAACACATCAACAAAAACAGTGTAATTTAAAAAAAAACACTCACCCGCGAGGTTTCCAACACCGTCCCTTCCTTCGGCTCCCCCAGCCTGCTGGTGGACATCTCGCCATGTTTCCGTCCTGACCGCATGTACAGAGTGCTTGGTTTGTGTTGAAAAACATCTGCCTGCCCCAAAAGCACCCTGTCGCGGGAGTGCGCGTGAGGAGAGACGCTGTAAAACCACTAACAAATGAGCAAATCTAACACTACAGGCAGTGTTTGAACATTTTATACATCTTTAGAGGTGAAATCATTACTACATCTTGTCAGTGAGCTTTAAAACTGTGAATCTCCAGTCTGGACATGGACAAACGACCCCCCACCCCCCATCACCCATAAATGAAAGATGTGTGTCTGAAGAGACAGTTATGTGTGTCAAGACGCATAGCAGATAGAGAGGTAGGAGTTAGGCATGGAAAGAGAGAATATTGTCTGTATTTTTTTTTTTTTTTCAGAAAAACACAGACTCCAATAGACAGTGCAGAGCAACAGAATAAATTATTTATTTTTTCCTCTCCGCTCGGTACCGAGTGGTTGGGGACCATAGGGAGTTTTCAAATGAAGGTGCTGCGAGTAATTTCCAAATCTATACTCTTTAACATGCATTCAATGCAATTTAGCTGTTGTAATGAATATTGTGTATTTGTATATGTACATATACAAAAACACATATACATATGCATATGTATATGTCTGTATTTATTGTTTCACAAAGGAGTTTTTCTGTATAGCAGAAGTGTCTGCTTAATTACAAATCACTGTTTAATAGGAAATTTTTGACAATTCTGTGCTTTTCTTGTATTATTATATAGAATATCACTGCGGTAAACTGGAAAAAAAAAAAAAGCATCTGCTTTAAAATTTGTAATTCTTCCCACAACTTTTACTGCAAAAAAACCTTTCAAAACATTGCAACTCTTATCTCAATTTTTTAAAAAAGCGCCTGTGAATTCAGGCTTTTTGGGGCGCGAAATCCTGGAGAGACTGATAAATACATGACCAGTTGTCTCATTTATTTAACTGGGTTGTCTTTATCTACTTTTAGGATTTGTGTGAACCTTTGATGATGTTTTAGGTCATGCTTATGCAGAAATGTTGAAAATTCTAAAGGGTTCACAAACTTTTAAGCACTACTGTATTGTCACTGTATGGTCAAGCTGTATTTTATTTGCAACCCTATCAGGAGTTGGATCTCTCGAAACAAAAGACAGAAAATGATCAGCTGAAGAAAATGCTGAAGACAGAAACAACAGAGAAGGTATGTCTCAGATTCAAGCAGTCAGTTTGGTTTTAGCTTATATTGAAACAGGTTCCAGTCTATTTGTTGACGAAAACTTTATCATTAGGAAAACCTCCAAAAAGAGCTAGCTGATTTGAAGAGAGAAATGTCTGTTGTGAATACCAGTCAGTCATCACAAGCAAAGAACAAGCAGGTACATTACACTCAGCAAAGAACACTAATGAATAGTTTGGCATCATCTCTGCTTAACTCAGAATTCATGTTAAGGTGATCTTTATTTTAGTCAACTGACTCAAAATATAAGACGGAGAGATGTGCCGACACTCCAGAAAGGGGCGCAGTGAAGAGTAGTGCTTTTGACTTCTTCAGAAGCAAGATGACTCCTTCCTTCAGCAAAGACCATGTAAGTGTTGCAGTCATTCTCAACTCTACTAATCATTTCAAACCCACTGAATAAATCATTCTGTTTCATAGTTTTATGATGTACTGTCATAGTACAACAGTTGTCATAGTTTTATTTAACAAGTTATAAATTATTATAAGAACTTAATCACAGTTGTTGACACTGCATATCTGCCTGACTTCTATCCTTTCAGAAGTTTTGGTTTCTTTTGTTCAGGCAACTCTAGGGTGAACGTGTTATGCTTTATTTTGGAAACAAAAGTGGCCTGTTTATACTTGCATAAACAGCAAATAGGGGAGGACTTAAAAATAAAGATTAATGAGGGAAACGTTTGAGAGAAGTGAAGTGGCTGTTGTGAACTGTAACTGAGCTACGGTATATCCTCATTAATAATTTGTGGATGTAGTCACTGCGGCCCATTTCACCATGGTACTTGATTTTATTTGATTTTATTTATTTATTTTTTTGCTTGTAAACTAGATTGATGAGATGAAACATTTCATATAGTATCTTTTGCCACTGAATCCATCAAACCATCATGTGGCAGTGGCTAACATTCAACTTTAATATTAGTCTATAATAGTAACAGCAGTGACATAAGTCATATTTGGTGTGTGTCTTTACTGTAGCCTTTAAAATAACTGAATTATTCTGACTTTGTACCATAGCACTTTAACAGTGAAGACATGAAAACCCCCGGAAGTATCACCCGTAGGGTTGGAGGAACATCCAAGATCAAAGTAATACACTGTATCATTCTGACGTTTTCCAAACTGAATAAAAATATGAATGTCTTGAGATGACATTTACTGATGAATTCCCTTACAGTCATATAGAATAAGAACACCACCTTCAGATGAAAAGATAGGACAGTGGGGGAAGAGTACCATTGAGCTTGACCCTAAGTCTGACAGCGATGATCAGAATGATCTCTTTGTGAGTATAGATTTTATTAGTTTGTGTTTTATATTTCAGTAATATGACAAATAGCCTGTTTTTTTTTCAAGTTTATAGTGTAATATCTGCAGAATTTGCTGGAAGAGCAATGATGTGGTTTTATGGCCCTTTCTTTTTTCTTTATAGGCCTTTGCCAGTGGACCCAGTTTTTCTGGTCCACAGAACAAACTCAGCATAGTCAAAAAGGTAATGCAACTATAATTATTAGTGGTGTTGGCGTTATCGCGTTAATTGCCTGTTAACAGTTTGCCCCCCATTAACGGCGACAAATTTTGTGATCGTGGTTAATGGTAGTTAACAGCAGAAAGCGCAAACAGCACTTTTTGGCCTAGCGGCTCTCCATACCAAAACCGTTCTGGCCACAGACACTGTGCACACCATGCAGACATTGCTACGTCAAACAAGCTGGATTAGAGCCATGGATATCCCCAAAGTGCTGTCATGTTTAAGTTTACAATGTTATCTGTCGGAGCTCTCACCTGGATAATTGTTCCAGCCTCCTCCAAAACTTTGCCTGGATGTTGTGTTGTTCTTCTTCTGTCGAAGCTAGCTAGCTAGTAGCTACTAGCTACATGCTAGGTTATAGCTGACATTTCATCCTCATAGCTTTGGGTTCAGCTGTTGGAGAGTACCAGTCTAAAAAAAATTCTCAAGCAGTGTTCGTAATGTCCATTCATTCCTCTGCTGTTGTTGTAGCACGGTGGGGTGTCATCATGAGCGAGATAGTTGTTTGTTTATGTTTGCAATTTTTCTGCTAAAAGGGAAATTGTGTCTGTTGTGACCAGTGTCGGGAGTAACACGTTACAAAGTAACGCGTTACTGTAATGCCACTACTTTTGCAGTAACATGCTGTGTAATGAAATTACTGTTTAAAAATTCAGTAATGCATTACAGTTACTGAAATTTGATCAGATGCATCACTTACATTACTCGTTTTATTAATATGGATAGATATTGTTAGCACAAATAAATATAACCTGATCCTACTGTAGCTGGCGCAACCCTCAGTCTCCTCGGCTGGACGGTTTCCTGTCCTGCCCCAGTTCACACCGCCACCCGGTGGGAAGAAGTGTCGTGGCGGTGGCAACTTCTCATATCGAGCACTTATCACTTGTTGTCGGAGGGGTGAGTAGCCCCCAACAGCTCCTACCTCTGTGGTTAAACATGAGTATTTTTTGAGCAAGAAGCTCACATTTAATGTCCACAGTTCTGTAAATGTGTAAGTTGTGTAAACAATTGTGTAAGTTTTCTTACCGCACAGAAAAAAAGTGACTGTGATTTGTTGCAGTAAAGAACAGCTTCTTCTAAGGTGAACTTTCATTTATCTGTGCTTTCTGTTTTATTTTATCTTATTCATTTACATGCTGTTGTGATATGCAACTATTTCATGGAAGTAAATCCTCTAAATATGCATTTTTAATGGGCTGGTCCAGAGGTGTCAAATATATGGCTCGTGGCCAAGAACGGCCCACCAGGGGGTCTAAAATTTTCTCTGTAAATTCACATCTTTATTTCTAGTAAATTTCTGACTTTCTACTGATTACAATAGTTTGTGTAAATCTGAGACATTTTTCTCTGTAAGATGAGACTTTTTTCTCATCAGTTTTCTTTTTCTTCTTTTTTCTGATGAGAACAAGGGGCCCTTGATCTTGCTATGCATGCAAGATGATTTAAGTATGCATTTAAAAGTAACGTGAAAGCTACTTTTCCAAGTAACTAGTTACTTTAATCATGCAGTAACTGGTAAGTAACTCAGTTACTTTTGAAAAGAAATAACTAGTAACTAACTAGTTACTAGTTGTTAGTAACTTGCCCAACACTGGTTGAGACACACGAGGCTTTGTATTGATCTTTTTAAAAGTGGTGAATGTTTGCTTCTCTTACCTTTTATTTTATTGATTTTATTGACTGTAGTTTCTACTTGTGCTGAATTTTATATTTTCTTGTTGGATTTATATTGTTTTTGTGCTAGTGTCCTGCTCTTTGCTTTTATGTTTTTATGTGTGTCCTTGTTGTACAACACTTTGTGTAGCGATCATCCAACCATCCAACACCACTAATCATCCAACACCACTAATAATAACACTGGTCAACACCAAATTTATTGTCTAAGTTTTTTTTTAGCTGATTTAGGACAATTTTGATGTGTTGAATCCAAAAATCACATTGGTTTTGCTCAATCAGGTCAACTTTTTGAACTATGGCCACATGTTGTCTTACGTTTTTGTTTACATGTACAGGTATTTTCGCTTTATGTGATGCAAAATTCTTTTTTATTTCTTGAAATTCTATGAATTTTGAACAATGATGATGTATTTAATTTATATGTACCTACCTTTATCAATGTCTACTGTTCAATTTACAGTACAACTGTACAACTGCTGTGCAACTGCTTACAACTTAACATAAAAACCTGACCTGATCGAGAGAAACAGATGTCATTTTCGGATTCAGCGGTGCAAAATTGTCTTAAATCAGTTGAAAAAACACAGACAACTTACAAAAAAAATTTTTTTGCTATGTTGTGTAATGCATTATTGAATATTGTATTATTTTTCATGATCAAGAGTATATACAGTGGTGTGAAAAAGTGTTTGTCCCTTTTTTGTCACACTTAAATGTTTCAGATTATCAAACACATTTAAATATCAGACAAAGATACACAAGTAAACACAAAATGCAGTTTTTAAATGGTCTTTATTATTAAGGAAATTAAAATCCAAACCTGCGTGGCCCTGTGTGAAAAAGTAATCGCCCCCTAAACCAAATAACTGGTTGGGCCACCCTTAGCAGCAACTGCAATCAAGTGTTTGCGATAACTGGCAATGAGTCTTTCAGAGCGCTGTGGAAGAATTTTGGCCCACTCATCTTTGTAGAATTGTTGTAATTCAGACACATTGGAGGGTTTTCGAGCATGAACTGCCACAGCATCTCAATCGGATTCAGGTCAGGACTTTGACTAGGCCACTCCAAAGTCTTCATTTTGTTTTTTTAAGCCATTCAGAGGTGGACTTGCTGGTGTGCTTTGGATCATTGTCCTGCTGCAGTAACCCAATTGCGCTTCAGCTTGAGGTCACGAACAGATGGCCGGACATTCTCTTTCAGGATTTTTTGGTAGACAGCAGAATTCATGGTTCCATTTACCACAGTAAGTCATCCAGGTCCTGAAGCAGCAAAACAGCCCCAGACCATCACATTACTACCACCATATTTTATTGTTGGTATGATGTTCCTTTTCTGAAATGCTGTGTTACTTTTACGCCAAATGTAATGGGACTTCTGTCTTGTCAGTCCACAGAGTATTTTCCCAAAAGTGTTGGGGATCATTAAAATGTTTTCTGGCAAAAACTGAGATGATCCTTTACAGGTGCATCTCAATAAATTAGAATGTCAACAAAAAGTTGATTTATTTAGGTAATTCAGTTGGGAAAAAAATTAAACTTCTACAGTGGGGCAAAAAAGTATTTAGTCAGCCACCAACTGTGCAAGTTCTTCCACTTAAAAGATGAGAGAGGTCTCCAATTTTCATCATAGGTATACCTCAACTATGAGAGACAAAATGAGAAAAAAAAAAATCCAGAAAATCACATTGAAGGATTTTTAATGAATTAATTGGTAAATTCCTCAGTAAAATAAGTATTTGGTCACCTACAAACAAGCAAGATTTCTGGCTCTCACAGACCTGAAACAACTTCTTTAAGAGGCTCCTCTGTCCTCCACTCGTTACCTGTATTAATGGCACCTGTTTGAACTCGTTATCAGTATAAAATACACCTGTCCACAACCTCAAACAGTCAGACTCCAAACTCCACTATGGCCAAGACCAAAGAGCTGTCAAAGGACACCAGAAACAAAATTGTAGACCTGCACCAGGCTGGGAAGACTGAATCTGCAATAGGTAAGCAGCTTGGTGTGAAGAAATCAACTGTGGGAGCAATTATTAGAAAATGGAAGACATACAAGACCACTGATAATCTCCCTCGATCTGGGGCTCCACGCAAGATCTCACCCCGTGGGGTCAAAATTATCACAAGAACGGTGAGCAAAAATCCCAGAACCACATGGGGGGACCTAGTGAATGACCTGAAGAGAGCTGGGACCAAAGTAACAAAGGCTACATCAGTAACACACTACGCCGCCAGGGACTCAAATCCTGCAGTGCCAGACGTGTCCCCCTGCTTAAGCCAGTACATGTCCAGGCCCGTCTGAAGTTTGCTAGAGAGCATTTGGATGATCCAGAAGAGGATTGGGAGAATGTCATATGGTCAGATGAAACCAAAATAGAACTTTTTGGTAAAAACTCAACTTGTCCTGTTTGGAGGAGAAAGAACACCATACCTACTGTGAAGCATAGGAGTGGAAACATCATACTTTGGGGCTGTTTTTCTGCAAAGGGACCAGGACGACTGATCCGTGTAAAGGAAAGAATGAATGGGGCCATGTATTGTGAGATTTTGAGTGAAAACCTCCTTCCACCAGCAAGAGCATTGAAGATGAAACATGGCTGGGTCTTTCAGCATGACAATGATCCCAAACACACCGCCCGGGCAATGAAGGAGTGGCTTCGTAAGAAGCATTTCAAGGTCCTGGAGTGGCCTAACCAGTCTCCAGATCTCAACCCCATAGAAAATCTTTGGAGGGAGTTGAAAGTCTGTGTTGCCCAGCGACAGCCCCAAAACATCACTGCTCTAGAGGAGATCTGCATGGAGGAATGGGCCAAAATACCAGCAACAGTGTGTGAAAACCTTGTGAAAACTTACAGAAAATGTTTGACCTCTGTCATTGCCAGCAAAGGGTATATAACAAAGTATTGAGATGAACTTTTGTTATTGACCAAATACTTATTTTACTGAGGAATTTACCAATTAATTCATTAAAAATCCTTCAATGTGATTTTCTGGATTTTTTTTTCTTATTTTGTCTCTCATAGTTGAGGTATACCTATGATGAAAATTGGAGACCTCTCTCATCTTTTAAGTGGGAGAACTTGCACAATTGGTGGCTGACTAAATACTTTTTTACCCCACTGTATATCATATAGAGTCATTATACAGAGAGTGATATATTTCAAGTGTTTATTTATTTTAATTTTGATGATTATGGCTTACAGCCCATGAAAACCACAAATTCAGTTTGTCAAAAAATTTGAATATTACGTAAAATTAATTTTATTTATTTATTTTTTTTAATAGAAATGTTGGCCAACTGAAAAGTATGTCCATGTACACACTCAATACTTGGTCGGAGCTCCTTTTGGATTAACTGCTATGTCAGTGTGGCGTGACATGGAGGTGATCACCCTGTGGCACTGCTGAGGTGTTATGAAGGTCCAGGTTGCTTTGATAGTGACCTTCAGCTCGTCTCCATTGTTGGGTCTGGTGTCTCTCAGATTCCTCTTAACACTCCTCCATAGATTCTCTATGGGGTTTAGGTCAGGAGAGTTTGCTGGCCAATCAAACACAGTGATGCCATGGTCATTAAACTAGGTTTTGATACTTTTGGCAGTGTGGGGGGGGGGGGGGGGGGGGGGCGGGGGGCAAGTCCTGCTGGAAAATGAAATCAGCTTCTCCATAAAGTTTGCCAGCAGAGGGAAGCATGAAGTGCTCTAAAATTTCCTGGTAGACGACTGCGCTGACTTTGGTCTTGATAAAACACAGTGGACAAACACCAGCAGATGACTGCTATTCAGATAAAAGTAAATTTTGCATTTCATTTGGAAATCAAAGTCCCAGAGTCTGGAGAAAGAGTGGAGAGGCACAGAATCTAAGTTGCTTGAGGTTTAGTGTAAAGTTTCCACAGTCAGTGATGATTTGAGGAACCATGTCATCTGCTGGTGTTAGTCCACTGTGTTTTATCAAGACCAGAGTCTTCATGCTTCCCTCTGCTGACAAGCTTTGTGGAGAAGCTGATTTCATTTTCCAGCAGGACTTGGCACCCCCCACCACCACCACCACACACACACACACTGCCAAAAGTATCAAAACCTGGTTTAATGACCATGGCATCACTGTGTTTGATTGGCCAGCAAACTCTCCTGACCTAAACCCCATAGAGAATCTATGGAGGATTGTCAAGAGGAAGATGAGAGACACCAGACCCAACAATGCAGACGAGCTGAAGGTCACTATCAAAGCAACATGGACCTTCATAACATCTCAGCAGTGCCACAGGCCAATCACCTCCATGCCATGCCATATTGATACAGTAATTAATCCAAAAGGAGCCCCGACCAAGTATTGAGTGTGTACATGGACATACTTTTAAGTCGGCCAACATTTCTATTAAAAAACTATTTTTTAAAATTAATTTTATGTAATATTCTAATTTTTTGAGAAACTGAATTTGTGATTTTCATGGGCTGTAAGCCATAATCATCAAAATTAAAATAAATAAACACTTGAAATACATCACCCTCTGTGTAATGACTCTATATAATATAGAAGTCTTTTTTTTTTTTTTTAACTGGATTACTTAAATAAATCAACTTTTTGTTGACATTCTAATTTATTGAGATGCATCTGTATGTTCTTTTTGCTCAGCAGTGGTTTTCGTCTTGGAACTCTTCCATGCAGGCCATTTTTGCCCAGTCTCTTTCTTATGGTGGAGTCATGAACACTTAACTGAGGCAAGTGAAGCCTGCAATTCTTTGGATGTTGTTGTGGGGTCTTTTGTGATCTCTTGGATGAGTTGTTGCTGCGCCCTTGGGGTAATTTTGGTTGGCTGGCCACTCCTGGGAAGGTTCACCACTGTTCTATGTTTTCACCATTTGTGGATAATGGCTCTCACTGTGGTTTGCTGGAGTCCCAAAGCTTTAGAAATGGCTTTATAACCTTTTCCAGAGTGATAGATCTCAGTTACTTTGTTTCTCACTTGTTCCAGAATTTCTTTGGATTGCAGCATGATGTCTGGCTTTTGAGGATCTTTTGGTCTACTTCACTTTGTCAGGCAGGTCCTGTTGAAGTGATTTCTTGATTGAGAACAGGTGTGGCAGTAATCAGGCCTGGCTGTGGCTATAGAAATTGAACTCAGCTTTCCAAAGATGTGATAAACCACAGTTAATTTATGTTTTAACGGGGGGGGGGGGGGGGGTGTCACTTTTTTCACACAGAGCCATGTAGGTTTGGGTTTTTTTTACCCTTAATAATAAACACCTTCATTTAAAAACTGCATTTTGTGTTTACTTGTGTTATCTTTGTCTAATATTTAAATTTGTTTGATGATCAGAAACATTTAAGTGTGACAAACATACAAAAAAATGAGAAATCAGTTAGGGGCAAACACTTTTTCACACCACTGTAAATGTCCCTCCACAAATGATTTTAAAATTTGATCTTTTTTCAGATTTATAGCCCTGCCGTTCATAAATCTCCAGGAAACTCCTTGAAGGCAGCTGCAGTGAAACGAATGAGAGATGCTGGGTGGACTGCTGTTACTGGATGTGACAAAAAAAAGAAGACCCTTGAAAAGATCTTTGCATAAGTAGTACTGTTCAGACAGGATTCAGCAGATTGATAAATAAAGCCAGTTTTTTTTTCTCTCAGCAAACGTAGAATATATTGTTCAGCTCAAACTGCACTAGATTATTTAGGTGTTCCTATTTAAACCTATGAGAAAGTAAATTTAAGTATTTTACTGAATGTTTTGAGCTGTTTAAATGAAGCTCCTTTGTTCGCATAAAATTCTCTGATTCTTATATTGTTGGTGAGTGAAAAGTTCAGTTAATATATTTATGTCTTATATATTCATTTATTTTCTGGTGTTGACAGAAGTCATTAATTCTTTGTAAACTGACGGTGTAAGTGTGTGTAGTTAAGAGGATTTTTTTGTCTATGCATTTTTTCTTGCATTGACAGGTATATAAATAAAAGCAATTCTCAAAACAATTGCTTATTTTCATTTATCATTTCTCTTTCTACAAAGATGACGTTTCCCAGTAAGGGTTGAAATTTTCATCTTGAAATACGCTTCCTCTGTCATGATGAAAATGGTTTTGTCCATGTCTCTGAGTGTTGAAATGCCATCTCTTCAATGAAGGAACTCCAGGCGAAATTGAGACTGACTGGCAGGCACTGGAGGTACATTATTGTAGATTGGATGGCCATCATAAAGTCCCCCAGAAATAACAAGTATGTCATCGTCTGCCACAAATACATCTGTTGGAGAATTAGACTGGCAGTTTTAGCAGCCAATAATAAAGGAAATAGTTTGCATTTATTTCATCGTGAAAAGGAAATTCTTACCCGGTTCTTCTGTGTTGTTAAGCGGTTGGTGCAAATATTGGATTTTCTTTTTGCATTTGTGAGACATAAACACAACCAATGCCACAGCAAATGCTCCAAGGGCAACACTGAAGATTATAACCATATTCTGTTCTGAAGTATTTAGGCTCAGGCCTAGAGGCAGAAAAAAATAAATATTATTGGGTGAATAAAACACAAGAGAATTTAAATAATTGACCAAACACTGTGAAATACTGTAGAATGATGAATAGATCTAAATGCTTACCTTGTGTGGTCTTGTTCACTAAAGCTGAGGTTATAATGATGTGAGAGGAGTTTTCATTTGTAACTGTTGAAGCATCTGGTGTACTCATGTAAGCCACAGTGCTCCGATTTGCTTCTTTTGTCTGGTTAGTAGTTGTTTGTGTTTGAGCACTAGGTTTTGAGGTCTTCAGTGATGTACTGTCAGTGAAAGTCAGGGTGGTTGCTGACCAAGAGGTTTGAGGCTGACTTGTTCCTTCAGTTGTGGCTGTTGTTGTGTTGGTGTATATTTCTTCATCTGTCGTTGTGCTGGTCTGTGCCTTCGTCATATTTGACGTAACTGCCACAGGGACAGTAAAGTTTGAGGACGTTTCCATTGTGGTTACGTTTAATCCAGCTGTCGTTGAAGGTATGCTCGTCAAATTTTCCATTTGTCCATCAACATAAGAAAGAGCCAGAAGGCAAGAAGTCAGGAAAGTAAAGCTCTTCTCCATGGCCATTTATTCTTGTGGTGAAGAGCAAAGCCAGTAGTCAAATTACACCCTTGGCAATACCTTACACATGGTGACTTTCTATAAATGTAACAAAATCATCGAGATCTTAAAAGTATATTGGCCTGTTCAGTAGATGCAATTAGTTTAAAACAAAATATGACTATCTACATTCTAAAATAATGCCCCACTAGCAGATTTTTTGTAGTTAACAGTCATGTACAGAGATTACATAGCTGTTGTTCCTGTTTGAAAGACAAAGCCTATAGAGTTTATTTGAAGGAGCACTGTTATAGATTAATATTTTTTAAAAATTCAGCTCACCTTGATTCGTCAGTACATAATAGTCAAAATGCTGGGTTAGTGGAGTCACAGCTATCCCAAAATGTCCTGGCTGCTATTTCACTCCTTAAAATCAGGAAGAGGGTTGATTTGCTGGCATAGTGGCAGGTGAAAAAGTGGGCAGGGCAGTATTTGCTTTGTGAACTTCCTCTATTGTATGTTGCCAAGGAGATAAATTACATTGTTATAACCTAGTCCAAAGCTCAGTCCCTCCTTCTAACGCAGTTCAGATAACTTCCAGGTTTCCCCTACAGTTGAAAGTGCTATGAGATGACTGTTGTTGTGAAATGGCACTATATAAATAAAGTTGAATTGAACTGAGCTTTTACATCCCTTAAGACATTGTTGCCAAGCATTTTCTGCAATGAATGGAATTACTTTTGGCTTCAGTGTTAATTGGCTTTTACACAAATGTGAAGATCACAGACATTGAAGGTCTCTGCACCCAGTTTGTGTGTGCGCACATTAATTCTTTGCACTTTATTTAAAGTTTGTACAAAAATACTTAGACCAAAATAATTTGTTCACCAAATTGTACAGCTGGATCCAAAGAACTGTAAAAATTCCATATACTGTAAAAACGATCAGGCCATAAACAAATTGCCACAGTTCCTTTAAAGTGGTAATAACATAGACATTACGTGACCAGTACGTGACCAGGATGTGAAGGATAGCCGATCCTTCACATCCTTGTCACGTACTGTTTGCCCCCCTCCCCTCAGGTAGAAGACTTCGGTCCATTCGGACTAAAACCTCCCGGCACATGAACAGCTTTTTCCCTTCTGCCATCAGACTGCTGAACATTAAGTGACTTTTTGACTCTCGTGCACTATGTACAGCAGCTCAACCAGACTCACGTCATTCATCACTGTTTTCTGTTGCATTATTGACTGCACTATGTGGTACTTCACATTATCTGCTACTTGCTAATTTTTTAAAACTGCCTTGACTAGTACTACTCATTATTACTAGTATTGTTATTATTATTATTATCATTATTATGGGCTGCACGGTGGCGCAGTGGTTTAGCACTGTAGCAGCACAGTTTTACCCTCGGCCGGGGGATCGCGGGGATCATGAGACCGTGGGTTCGATCCCAGCCCCCGACCAACAGTGAGCTGTGTGGAGTTTGCATGTTCTCCCCGTGTTGCGCGGGTTTACTCCGGGATTTCTCCGGTTTCCTCCCGCACACCAAAAACATGTAGGTTTAGGGCGCTCGCGCACGCAGCGACCAGCAGCCGGTGGCTTGTCACCAGACTGCAAACCAAGTCTACCTACGGGTACAAATAAGTAACAAAAAAAAAATAAAAAAATTATTACTTATTTTTCTACACTTATTGCACGTTTTCAGTCCTTTAGTTTTTTAGTTTATCTCTTTTTCTCATCATGTTTTTAATGTTGCAGCATGGCATCGAGACAAATTCCTAGTTTGTGTACTACATGAACAATGGCAATAAATCTGATTCTGATTCTGATTCTGACATTATAAAAACAACAATATTACACAACATGCCTCTTACATCAGTATGAAACATAGGACAATGTAAGATAAGATAAGCCTTTATTAGTCCCACAGTGGGAAAATTCTAGGATTGCAACAGCACAGGAACAGCAACACTCAGAACAACAATCAGAAGACAAGAAAAAGCAAGAGCAGCGAGTATACATATGTACATATAAATATATAAACACACAGTGCGGAGCATTGTAGCTAGATGGAATGAGCAGCATAACCGTCTACCTAGTTATCCTACATGGTATGATTATGTACCTATACATATTGTCACCCTCCGTAGCGACCGGTATTTTCCTAGTTGTATACTGGAGGGGACCATTGTGTAAGTCTATTGCATCTTTTGCATTCAATACTATTAGGTCGTCACGTTTTTTTGCTATCCCTGCGAGCAGCCCTGCTTAGGTTGTACAGTCTGACAGCCGTAGGTAGGAAGGACCTGCGAAACCTCTCGGTTGGGCACCTAGGATGATGTAGTCTGCTGCTAAATGAGCTCCTCTGTGCGTTCAGTATGTCCTGCATAGGGTGGAACTCGGACTCCAGCAGAGATGACAGTTTAGCCACCGTCCTTCTCTCTCCCATCTCCTCCACTGGGTCAAGGCGCTGCCCCAGGACAGAGCTAGCTTTCTTGATCAGTTTGTTCAGTCTCTTCCTATCGGTTCAGGTAGATATAGAAATAGATCATGATATCAGTTTGAACAGGGGTGTCAAACTCATTTCAGGTCAGGGGCCTCATACAGCCTGATTTAATCTCAAGTGGGCTGGACCAGTAAAATAATACCTACCTAATAATAATAATAATTAAACAATGACAATTCTAAATTTGTTTCTTTGTTTTAGTGCAAAGAAACTACAAGTACATTATCAAATGTTTACATTTAATGAACCATTCTCGTAAAAAAATATGAACAATCTGACGTTTTTGAAGAAAAGTACCATTTCAACAATATTATGCCTCAGTTAATCATTTATATATGTGCATTACAAGGTACACACCACAGTGGGTCTGCATAGGCAGGAAAACATTAAGTCACAGATATCTGAAAACTCAGAAATATAAGGTAATCCTTTATTATTTCCACAACAGGGAAATTACAGAAATATACAGCTCTGGAAAAAAATTAAGACCAAAGTGACCACTGAAAAATTTATCACTTTATTTATACAAGTGTGTTTTAGTAAAATGAACAATTTTGTTTCATTCTCTAACCTACTAAAAACAACTCACCCAAATTCCAAGTGAAAATATTGTCATTTAGAGCTTTTATTTACAGAAAATGACAACTGGCCAAATTTCATTCTCAAAGTTCATTCTTAAACACTACAGTTCTTAGGTTTTAACTTAGGAAGAACTCTGAAATTTGTATTTGTGGAATAACTCTGATTTTTATTCACAGCTTCCATGCAGCTTATCATGTTTAGATGATCACCTAATCAGTACTTCCTTCAGCAGACAGAGGTGTCCTTGTGCTGGATTTCAACAGATACTCAAATTGAATACATGTAGAGATAGTAATTCAAAAATAATTTGGCAGTGGTGTCTTATTTTTTTCCAGAGCTGTGTTTCACTTTATGATGAAAACAACTTGTCAAGATCTGGGAAATATTTTAAATTTACATATATTTGTCATCAATCCTAATCATCACACCATACAAACTAAAGTGGGAGCCATTAAGAAAAAAGGTTATCACCCTTATAAATGTATAAATTTTATACATAAACATACATAAAAGTTGTGTGCAATTGGGCATGCATATTGCTACCATCTGCTGTTTAGACTGAGCCGCAGTGTTGTTTCTGCTACTCCCAGTGTAAAAATTGGGAATACTTTGTTTTACTTTATTGAAAAATGGCAGCCTATGTTTTTTTAAATTAATAGAAAGACATAAAAAAGGAAAACGTCAAAGACCTTTACCACATATCCTTTTGTCAAAGATATAGTGACCTTTTCTGATAACTTAAAATAGATATGCGAGTTTTTGCTTTTCAAGCCTTACTTCTGAGGTTCAGATTAATTGACTACAGCAGATTTTATCTGTGTTTTTGCTTTAAAATATCCCAGAGACAGAAAATAATGATACAGCAGCATTAGAATTTTGTGACTTTTTCAAAGTCTTTGCTAATCACATTGATGTCTGTGAATGCTGGGTTGTCGGCTCCCATGTGAAAATCAGTCTTTTCTCCAACGTCCGATTCCTATATTGGGTTAAGAACACAGAGTCAAATTTATAAAATGACAGTTTTGCATAGTTTGATGAATGAGAATGACACGTGACTTCCCTGATAATGGAGACATCTCACCTTTGATTTATTGCCCCAGCTGAAGCAGATCAAATCGCTCTTTCGCACAAACAGATCAGAGTTCAGGCTTTCATGTTTGCATCCACCTGTAAAGGAAACAGATGCAGTTCTGATTAAATGCTTACAAAATAGTAGCATGATTATGTTTTGCAGTATACGTAGAGTCAGGACGTAACTATCTTACCTGTGGCCATGCTCACCAGCAGGCCGGACACAACAGTGGCCAGTGATCCCAACAATGAAAAGTAGAGGTATGACAGTGAGTACCAGCTGTCCGCTAGTGGAGGCCTAGAACTAAAAGAGAGAAAAATATCCTGCTGACACCATATGATATATTAATACCATTTACCACAATGATATATTATAGTAAGGTTGCAAACTATACTTCCCTGTTGCTGAAAATACCAGAATATATCTTCAGTGAAAGATTTTATTTGTAGATTTTTTTGTGCACTAAAATAATGGCCAAATTTGTAATTCTGAATCAATTCTGCTGCACAAATAAAGTGGACTCCTAACACCCAAAGCTCACAGTAGTTCACAAAAGAAGCAGAATAGCATATTTTCATAAATCAGGTTGGGCAGTTTTCTCGAGTTGTCAAGTCATGACACCTTTTCTTTACATGTTGTGAATTAAATGTCATATATTATGACTCATTTTGAGTCAATTATATTTCAGAATACTAATTTACTGTGATCATATCATGTGCTTAAGGAGGATTATTATTTTGTGTGACATGACTCACTCTGCCTGTGGGGTCACTGTACTGCTGTTCCAGGGAGGAGGAGTTGTGTAGTCCATTGTGTTATTGCAGCCTGCCTTACTCACTGGGAGAGGATTTGTCTTATCAGCTGTTGGTGGGTAAATCTGAGCTCCGATCCCCACCCACAGAGTCAACACTAGACCAATGATCAGTCCCACAAGTCCTCCCTTCAAAGTAAATACAAATTTGTTTTGTTTTTTTTAATTTATTTATTAGCAAAATCGTATTGTTTGATCAGACAGTGCAGTTGCACTTTTGAATGTCTTAGTGAAATACTTACAGTTGCGTTTGAGGTGCGAAAAAACATGCCCATTAGATAAAGACCAAGAAGAGGGCCACTGATCATGCCAAATATGGAGAGCGCTGCCTGAAAATAAACATTGTCCGCAGGCTTGTAGTTCTCGATAATAAACTCATGGTAGTGCTGATGAGCAATACCTGGCTGCAGATTTAGTGCATGACGCTGATAAACATTACCTGCAGAAGGCTTCCCATCAGTGAGGCGACTCCAGCCATGCCGATACACAGAGCTCCATAGAATACACCTAAGAGTTGATTAAAACAGTGCTACGTTAAAGGAATATGGGGTGGTGGTGGTGTGTGTGTGTGTGGTGGCTGTCTCTCTGTGTGTCTCCCATCACAGAGAGACAGCCACTCCTGAGGCCAGTTCAGAATCCACAGGTACCAGACCCAATTTAACCCAACATGCATGTCTTTGGACTGTGGGAGAAAGTCTGACAGGCCAGAGAGAGCCCACACGTGAACTGATAAAGCACTGCAAACTGTGCACTGAAAGCTCCCAGCTGGTCTGCTTTGGACTTTGAAGCCATGCTGCGAAGCTGCTGCAGCACCAGTCTGCCCAACACTGAAGCATTAAGCCTGTAACAACAATTGTTTTTTAACACTTTTCATCCCCATTTTTATTCCAGATTGTATTTTTTAATAACCAAGACCATTGTGATCGTTGGACTTTTGCACGTGTGATGTAGATTGAGAATAAAGAACCACGTTAACTATATGCTTCTCACAGAATTGTATCACCCCCCCCCCCCCCTTATTGTTCACTCTCAAAATTAGACCAAAGAATTACCAGTCTTGCTTGGGCCTTTTTTAATTTCCACACACTTTTAAATTTTGTTTTTTTCAGTCTTCCTGTGCTCACAGTGTAATCAATACTAAACTGTGACACATTTACAGCCATGCCATAAGTTTTGTTTTTTTTTTTCTGTAGTAATCAAAACACTTTAATTGCATAAGAATTATAAGACAAAAATTGCCATCTTGTCAGCATCAAGATGTCATACTCTGCAATTTACACTAACAATGAACAGTAAAATAGATTAGCAAATCTTTTTTTCCTGGACTTTTTCAGAAATGACATAAAGTGATTGATTATTCTTTGCTTTACAGTTTGTTGATAGTTTCACATTCTGCAGCTACTGTTGATTTATGTAAAAAAAAAAAACTTACTCAGGCCCATGTTCATCCAGGTCACTTGCTTCTCTGTGAGGTTTTTGCAGTAATGAAGAATAAAGTCTTTGACTGTGACAGCAACTAGGGCATTAATGCTGGAAGACACTGTGCTGAAAAATAGATACAGTCATGAAAAAATTAGGACACCCTGTATCGGGGGATCGTCACTTCCTTGTGGTAACGTATCGTCACTTCCTGTTTTGCTGTCTGCCTGTGTGGTTTGCTCTCCAGCTCTCTAGCCACTAGCTATGGCTACTACCTCTCTTTCCTCTCCTCTGGTGTGCTCTCTCTGTCAGATGTTTAGCTACACCTCTGCCTCTTTTAGCGATAACGGTAAATGTAATAAATGTTGTCTTTTTGAGGCGCTCGAGGCGAGGTTGTCTGATTTGGAATCCCGGCTCCGCTGCATTGAAACACCGTCTGCGCCAGTTAATCTCGACGGACGCCCATTAGCTGCAGCGGAGCTAGCTAGCTTAGGCCCCCCCGTCAGCGGTTCCCCGGCTCTCCTCAGCAGCGAGGAGACTGGGTGGGTGACGGTGAGAAGGAAGCCTAGTCGCAAAGCCCCGGTACACCACCAACCTGTTCACATTTCTAATCGTTTTTCCCCGCTCAGCGACACACCCGCTGAGGAAAAAACTCTGATCATTGGCGACTCTGTAGTCAGAAACGTGAACCTAGAGACTCCAGCGGCCATAGTCACATGCATTCCTGGGGCCAGAGCAGGCGACATCGAGTCAAATTTGAAAATGCTGGCTAAAAGTAACTGTAAATATTCCACAATTGTTATTCACGCCGGCATTAATGACATCCGTCTCCGGCAGTCGGAAGTCACGAAACTTAATGTAGAATGGGCTGCACGGTGGCGCAGTGGTTTAGCACTGTGGCAGCACAGTTTTACCCTCGGCCGGGGGATCGCGGGGATCATGAGATCGTGGGTTCGATCCCAGCCCCCGACCAACAGTGAGCTGTGTGGAGTTTGCGTGTTCTCCCCGTGTTGCGCGGGTTTACTCCGGGATTTCTCCGGTTTCCTCCCGCACACCAAAAACATGTAGGTTTAGGGCGCACGCAGCGACCAGCAGCCAGTGACTTGTCACCAGACTGCAAACCAAGTCTACCTACGGGTACAAATAAGTAACAAAAAAAAAAAAGAATTGGTGTGTGACTTTGCCAAAACGATGTCTGCCACTGTAGTATTCTCTGGGCCCCTCCCCAATCTGACCAGTGATGACATGTTTAGTTGCTCGTCATCCTTGAACCGCTGGCTGTCTGTGTGGTGTCCTAAAAATGACGTGGGCTACATTGACAATTGGAGCTCTTTTTGGGGAAAACCTGGTCTTATGAGACGAGACAGCATTCATCCCACTTTGGATGGTGCTTCTCATTTATCTAACAATCTGGCATCTTTTTTATCCAAATTTCCAAAACCATGACTACTCAGAGTTGGGACCAGGAAGCAGAGTCGCAGTCTCACACGCCTCTCTGCAGCTCCTCTTCATCCACCACCCCTCAGCTTAGCCCCTGTCTTCCCCATCAGAGAATCGTTGTCTGCTCCCTCCAAAGTGAATAAAAATATAATGTATAAGCATCCCAAAGTGATAAAGCAAAATATTGGTAAAACTCAAATTAAACATAAAGCCTCTAAATTGAATGATTTGGCCTCTGTTCCTCCTCATAATTTAAAAATTAAATGTGGTTTGTTAAATATTAGGTCTCTAACTCCCAAGTCTCTGTTAGTCCATGATCTGTTAATTGATCATCAGATTGATTTAATTTCCCTTACAGAGACTTGGTTAGGACAAGAGGATTATGTTGGTTTAAATGAATCAACCCCCTCTGGTTATTTAAACTGTCAAAATCCCAGAAGTTCTGGTCGTGGAGGAGGAGTAGCAACAATTTACCATTCCAAATTACTAGTTAATGTAAAGCAAAAAACATGTTATAATTCCTTTGAGGGCCTGGTCCTCAGTATTGGGCACTTTAGCAATTTCAGGTTAAACCCAATTTTATTTGCCATAGTTTATCGTCCCCCATCAACCTATTCAGAATTTTTATCCGAATTTGCTGATTTCTTAGCTGATTTAGTGCTGAAATCTGATAGAATAATTATAGTAGGGGAGTTTAATATACATGTGGATGTAGATAGTGACTGCCTTAATGTGGCTTTTAATTCAATATTAGACTCGATTGGGTTTTCTCAAAGTAGGAAATTCTACTCATTACCTCCACCATACGTTGGACCTTGTTTTGACATATGGCATAGAAATAGAAAATCTTGTAGTGTCTCCTCATAACCCTGTACTGTCAGACCATTGTCTGTTAACCTTTGATTTTACTATTTCTGACTATTTGGCTCCTAAAGAAAAATATTATCACAGTAGATGCCTCTCAGATGATGCTGTTTCCAAATTTATGCAGATTGTTTCCTCTATGCCATGTGTCAACACAATGGAAATAAGCTATAGACAGCTTGCTCCTTCTGTAATTGATAACATGGTGGATAGTGTTTCAGCTTCTCTGCATCAGGCTCTAGACTTGGTGGCCCCCTTAAAAAAGAAAAAGTCTAATCAGAGATTTTTAACTCCTTGGTTCAACACAGAAACTCGTAGCTTAAAACAGAAGACTCGTCAATTAGAAAGAAAATGGCGCTCTACTAATTTAGATGAAATCTATTTAGCTTGGAGAAATCATCTTTTAATTTATAAAAAATCTCTTAGAAAAGCTAGAACGAGTTATTACTCTGCATTAATAGAAGAGAACAAGAATAATCCCAGGTTTCTTTTCAGTACTGTAGCCAGGTTGACAAAGAGTCAGGACTCTGTCAATCCTAGCATCCCCTTAGAGCTTACTAGTCAGGACTTTATGAACTTTTTCAATAATAAAATTTCATCCATCAGAGATAAAATCAATCAGATTCTTCCCACAGTTAACTTAAATACTGTAACTACTACAACTCCTTCTATTGATGTCTGTCTTGATGAGTTTACTCCAATCGACCTTTGTGAGTTAGACAAAGTAGTTTCCTCATCCAAACCTTCAACTTGTCTTTTAGATCCTATTCCTACCAGGTTATTTAAAGAAGTCTTCCCACTTATTGGTAGCTTTATTCTTCATATAATCAATTCTTCATTAACTTTAGGCCATGTACCACAGGCTTTTAAAACGGCTGTAATTAAACCCTTACTCAAAAAGCCAACGCTAGATCCAGGAGCTTTAGCTAACTATAGACCAATCTCTAATCTCCCTTTCATTTCAAAAATCTTAGAAAGAGTTGTTGCTACGCAATTATTTGACCACCTGCAGGGAAATGGTTTACTTGAAGAGTTTCAATCTGGGTTTAGAATCCATCATAGTACTGAAACAGCCTTAGGGAAGGTCACTAACGACCTCCTCATTGCATCTGATAATGGACTAGTTTCTGTACTTGTCCTTTCAGATCTTAGTGCAGCTTTTGATACTATTGATCATAATATTCTACTTGATAGATTAGAACACTATGTTGGACTTAATGGAACTTCGTTGCAGTGGTTTAGATCTTATTTATCTGATAGGTTCCAGTTTGTTCATGTAAATGATGAGTTTTCTTTCAGCTCAAAGCTTAGTCATGGAGTTCCACAGGGATCTGTGCTAGGCCCTACTCTTTTTAGTTTATATATGCTTCCGTTAGGCAACATTATTAGAAAGCACTGTATACATTTTCATTGTTATGTAGATGACACACAATTATACCTGTCAATGAAGCCAGATGATACTAATCAATTAGCCAAGTTAGAAGCCTGTCTTAAGGAAATCAAAGCTTGGATGACTTGTAATTTCCTGCTATTAAATTCAGATAAGACTGAAGTCATTCTTGTTGGTCCAAAAAACCTTAGAAATTCCTTTCCAAATCAAACTTTCAGTTTGGACGCAGTTACTCTTTCTCTTAATAGCTCTGTGAGGAACCTTGGAGTTATTTTTGATCAGGATTTGTCCTTCAATTCACATATTAAATTTGTTTCTAAGACTGCCTTCTATCATTTGCGTAATATTGCCAAGATTAGGAGCATCTTGTCTCAGAGTGATGCTGAGAAGCTGATCCACGCTTTTGTTAGCTCGAGATTAGATTATTGTAATTCTTTATTATCAGGCTGTCCTAAAACATCTTTAAAAAGTCTTCAGCTGATCCAAAATGCTGCAGCAAGAGTTTTAACAGGTACTAGAAAGAGAGATCATATCTCTCCGGTTCTGGCCTCCCTTCATTGGCTTCCCATAGAGTTTAGAATTAAGTTTAAAATCCTTCTTCTCACTTACAAAGCTCTAAACAATCAGGCTCCTTTTTATTTAAAAGATCTGATACTACCGTATTATCCTAACAGAGCACTACGCTCCCAAAATGCAGGATTACTTGTAATACCTAGAATCTCCAAAAGTACAATGGGAGGCAGAGCCTTCAGTTATCAAGCTCCTCTCCTGTGGAATCAGCTGCCAATCTGGATTCGGGAGTCAGACTCGATCTCTGTTTTTAAGAATAGGGCTAAAACCTACCTTTTTGATCTAGCCTACAATTAGGGAGGGATCATGTGTTTCTGAACCCTCCCTTAGTTATGCTGCTAATAGGTTTAGTCAGCCGGGGGACCTCCAGTAATGCACTGGGCCTCACTCCTTTCCTCACTCTCTATGAAATATTTTTTTTTTTGCTGGTCATTAACATTTGTTTGTTCTCTCCCATAGATTGAGTCCCCATCGTGCTGTTTGCTCTCTACATGTCTGTTCTTTTCTTCTTCTCTATCCCCTCACCCCCCAGCCAGTCGCAGCAGATGACTGCCCCTCCCTGAGCCTGGTTCTGCTGGAGGTTTCTTCCTGTTAAAAGGGAGTTTTTCCTCTCCACCGTCGCCAAGTGCTTGCTCACAGGGGATCGCCTGATTGCTGGGGTCTTTCTGCAACTGTGGGGGTCCCCCCTACAGTTGATAGTGCTATGAGATGACTGTTGTTGTGAAATGGCGCTATATAAATAAAGTTGAATTGAATTGAATTGAATAAGTCTTTTTTTACATATTTGGACATATGGATATTTAATATCAATGTTAAAAACACTGGGAGAGTCACATAATACAACTAAACAAAAATAAATTAAAGCCTTTTTTCACATTTTCTGTAAAATGTAATTCTAAACAAATAGTGAGGAATAAATTAGGACACCCCCATCTTTTTTTAGGACACCCCCACTTTCATTCCCACTTAAAATGGCTAAATTAAATTTAAAAAAATGCAAATAAAAACATAAACAAGGTTAAATATAGATACGTGAACATTTCTTAATAAAGAACGGATTATTTGAAGGGGTGTCCAAATTTTTTCACATGTCTGTAGCGGTAAGCTTTTAGACTCAAAACAGTAAGGCGTCTGCTGTGCATTTAAATGGAAGATTGTGGTGACACAATAGGTGGCACTCCACTCAGGACTGGAGGTTGAGGGAGGGAGAGGGATATGAGAAATGAATGGTGAAGAGGGGAGTAGAGACAGGAAAGCCTTATTCATGCTGCATTTTCCCTCTAGTCCGCTTTGGTCCACGTGTGCTTTGGACGATCCCGGCACACACGCAGCGCTGTTCATGCTCACTTTTTTCATTTACCAAGGCCAAGCGGTTGATGCATGTGCACAACCATCATTTGTAGTTTCACTCCCGCATGATAGGTAGCACCAATGTGTTGACGCGCCAGGATTTTCACCAACAAAGAAATGCTGCTTGCTTTCTGCTGCTTGACTTCCCGGTTTTCACTGCTTTTCCACGAAGATGCTGCTGCTGAAGTATGTATGTATGATTCATGTATGTTTATTCTTGTCTTCCGCGTCCTCGTTGTCTTCTTTGTCTACTTTGTCTTGGTATGCTGTGCCGATATCACCGCCTCGTGAATGGGACATTAAGTCTTGCACATGCGCTTTTCAATGCGTTCAGGTTGTGGGCAGGCGGCGCAGTCACAGAATTTGGGCTGCACACTGTTGTCTGCGGTCGAGCACTACAGACACTAGCAGAGTGGAGATGATGACATAAATTTCATCATACAAGGTTTCCGGTTACACGTACACGGACAGCAGAGGTGCAGCATGAATCCAGCTGAAGAGCGGCGTAGCGCTGGAGGATTATAGATGAAACAAAGAGGAGTCGTCACCCCCGCTGTGACAGGATTCACACCGGAGTTTGCCAGGGTGCGATAGTATGGTAATAAGTAATGCTTTGTGTACTGTATGTTGATGTGGGTGCAGGCTTTGTGTCTTGTATGTTAATGTTTCATACCCTGGGTCTCAGAGGCAGGAATAAAGATGTATAAGAGTGGTCGCCTAGAGACCCTGGGCAGTCTGTTCTGGTTGTTGGAGGTGAATAAAGTTCTGATAAAGTTCTGAATAAAGTTGCAGATTCAGTCTTCCCAGCCTGGTGCAGGTCTACAATTTTGTTTCTGGTGTCCTTTGACAGCTCTTTGGTCTTGGCCATAGTGGAGTTTGGAGTCTGACTGTTTGAGGTTGTGGACAGGTGTCTTTTATACTGATAACGAGTTCAAACAGGTGCCATTAATACAGGTAACGAGTGCAGGACAGAGGAGCCTCTTAAAGAAGAAGTTACAGGTCTGTGAGAGCCAGAAATCTTGCTTGTTTGTAGGTGACCAAATACTTATTTTCCACCATAATTTGCAAATAAATTCTTTAAAAATCAGACAATGTGATTTTCTGGATTTTTTTTCTCATTTTGTCTCTCATAGTTGAGGTATACCTATGATGAAAATTGGAGACCTCTCTCATCTTTTAAGTGGAAGAACTTGCACAATTGGTGGCTGACTAGACACTTTTTTGCCCCACTGTACCGTGCGCTGGTGCAAGAGGCAGACTGTATCATCCTGGCGACCAAGGTTCTCAGCGTGCACACAGTGATGCCGGAATCCATGAAGGAATCCAGCGAGGTCGAGGAGCCATTGGTGGTGGCTGGGACAGCCACCAGGAGATGCAGAAACGGGATGCTCTGTTTCTGTCACCACCATTTTGGCCCAAATGCGCAATGTTGTCTGCCGCTGTGCCAATTTAAGAAGCCGGGAAACGGCACAGCCAGCAGTCAGTAGCAGCTGTGACCGTTGGTGACAGGGAGACACTGCTTTTCATCACGGACACACGTTCTGGGAGACGTTTTTTGGTGGACTCTGGCTCCCAGAAGAGCCTCATTCTGCCGATCAGCGCAGACAGGCTGCCTGAAGGCAGCAGCCCCGCTCTTACGGCCGCCAACGGATCCCACATCAGGACGTTTGGCCAAAGGATGGTGGTGACTGTATGCTCACACGGATGCAATTACCAGTGGGACTTTGTGGCAGCTGCATGTTCGGTCCCTATTTTAGGTGCGGATTTTCTGTGTGTTTATGGACTGTTAGTCAATGTTACCAACAGACGTTTAGTGGATGCTGTCTTTTTCGTCCTTGCCCTGCACAGCTCGGGGAGTTGAGCCACCAGCACATGCTAATGTTCTAGCTCCAGGGGGTAAGTACCAGCGTTTGCTTTCTGAGTTCCCAGCACTCACGGTTCCCACTTTTTCTGCTACGGCAACCTAGCACGGGGTCTAGCATTTCATCACAATGAAAGGTCGGCCGGTGTTTGCGCACCCTCGTCGCCTGGACGCGGTTAAACTAGCCAGCGCATGTGAGGAGTTTGCTGACTTAGAGCGATTAGGCATCGTTAGGCGCTCCAACAGTCTGTGGGCATCTGCACATGGTGCCTAAGGCTGATGGGTCGTGGCGGCCGTGCGTCAATTTACAACGCTTGAACAACGCCACAGAACATAACCGGTATCCCATTCCACACATCCAGGATTTTTCCGTGCACCTAGCTGGGACGTGCATTTTTTCAAAAGTGGACCTGGTCCGTGGTTACCACTAGGTCCCAGTGCGAGCGGAAGACATTCCCAAAATAGTGGTAATAACTCTTTTTGGGCTTTTCGAGTTTTACGCATGCCATTCAGGTTAAAGGGCGCAGCGCAAACTTTTCAAAGGATGATGGACGTGGTGCTCCATGACTTGCCGTTCGTTTATGTCTACTTGGGTGACATTCTGGTTTCTGGCACATCAGAGGAGGAGCACCTTGCCCATCTCAAACAAGTCTTCCTGCGGTTGGAAGCGCACGGGCTTATCATTAACCCGGCAAAGTTCCAGTTCAGGATGCCGGTGATTGATTTTTTGGGACACTGCATCTCGCCGGAAGGCACGATTCCGCTGCCAGATAAAGTGCGCACAGTGTCAGATTTTCCACATCCACAGACCGTGAGGGCACTACAGGAATTTTTGGGAATGGTCAATTTTTACAACCGTTTCCTCCCCCGGGCAGCCCATCTACTGCAACCACTGTACGCCATGCTCAAAAAAAGAAGCCTGCGGAAAACATTGAATGGACCCCTGAGCGGGTCCAGGCTTTCACAAACTTCAAAACAGCGCTCGCTAACGCGTCTTTACTAGCTCACCCCACCCCGTCAGCACGGATAGCGCTCACCACAGACGCGTCTGACGTCACGATAGGGGCAGTGGTGGAACAGCACGTCTCCAGTTCGTGGCAGCCACTTGCGTTCTTTATCCGTATTTTATGCGTCAATAAACGCAAATACAGCATTTTTGACTGGAAGTTGTTGTTTCTCCACCTGGCTATGCGCCATTTCCAGTTTTGGCTGGAGGGTCACAAGTTCATCGCGTTTCTTGATCAGAAACTGCTAACGTATGCAATGTCCAAAGTTTCGGAACCGTGGTCGGCTCGGCAGCAACGGCACTTGGTCGCAATCTCGGAATTCACTACCGACATTCAACACGTAACCGGTAAGCTTAATGTTGTGGCTGACTGCCTATCGCGCGCGTTAGTCTCCCCAGTCTACATGGGGATAGATTTCACCGCCATGGCTGCCGACCAAACCGGAGACACAGACATTTGCACGCTCCAGTCCGCGCCTACTGGCTTAAAACTGGAGAGCAGGTTGGTGCAAGAAGGGGCCCCCCCTTGCTCTGTGATGTCTCGACCGGTGGGTCTGAGCTCTTGGCGCTGCCACATTTTTGAGTCCGTCCACTCCCTTTCACATCCCGGCGGGCGCGCCTCGGTTAAACTGGTGGGGGCAAAATTTGTCTGGCCTCACCTACTCAGGGATGTGAAGGAATGGGCTGCAGCGTGCGTCGTGTGCCAGCGAGCCAAAGTGCACAAACACATCAAAGCCCACCTCGAGCCGTTTCAGATTCCAGCCAGGAGGTTCAACCACGTCCATGTGGATTTGGTGGGCCCCCCTGCCGCCGTTGCAAGGTTTCATGCACCTTTTGACAATCGTGGACCGCACCACGCGTTGGCCTGAAGTGGTCCTGCTGGCTTCCACCACATCTGCCGAGGTTGCTCGTGCATTTTTGTTGGCTTGGGTCGCGTGGTTCGGATCCCCGTCGGATGTCACTTCCGACAGGGGTCCACAATTCGTTTTAGAACTCTGGTCCACGATGGCCGACAGCCTGGGGGTCAAAATCCATCACACTACTGTGTACAACCCCCAGGCTAATGGGTTATGTGAACGTTTTCATAGGTCACTTAAAGCAGCGCTCAGAGCCTCACTCACAGACGCAAATTGGGTCGACTGCCTGCCTTGGGTTCTATTGGGGTAGCGCTTTTTTTTTTTTTGACTTATTTTGTACCCGTAGGTAGATTTGTTCTGCAGTCCGGTGACAAGCCACCAGCTGATGGTCACTGCGTGCGCAAGCGCCCCTTAACTCCCTAACCTGCATGTTATGGCACGTGGGAGGAAACCGGAGAAATCCCGGAGTAAACCCACGCAAACACGGGGAGAACATGCAAACTCCACACAGATCACTGTTGGCCGGGGGCAGGGATCGAACCCACGATCTTGCGATCCCCCGGCCGAGGGTAAAACTGTGCTGCCGCGGTGCTAACCACTGCGCCACCGTGCAGCCCGGCTTAGCCCGGCTCAGCCTCAGCTTTGCACCTAAAGAGGATTTGGCAGCCTCCCCGGCAGAACTCGTTTTTTTCCAGCCATTGCGGATCCCCGGGGAATTTTTGCCGGAGAGCCCCACTCCCGGGACCGATCTACCAGCGCAGTTTTTTTACAGTACAAGGGCTGCTAACATACCGGGCCTGGCGCACCATTGTTTTCTCCGCACCGTCGTTCCAAAGAGCTTAGAGCGTGCCAAGTTCATTTTTGTCAGGCACGATGCACACAGAACCCCACTGCGTCCACGTTCGGAGTGCTGGAAACAGGGGCAAAACACTTTGTGTTAGACTTGTGTATGTGTGTGTGTGGGGAGGGGGGTGTAAGGAAACTGTCTGCATTGACAGGCTTAAGCCCGCTTATGTGCTGGCAGATGAACAGGTGGTGTTGGCTCAAGCTCCCCGCCGCGGATGCCCACCTACGGTGGCTCCACAGTTTGGTGTTCCCCCTCCAGAGAACTGTGCTCTCAAAACTAACCCTATTCCCTCCCAACCCTTTTCCCCTCCACAGACCAATGTTTCCTCCCTCACACCTCGCCAGGAAGGTGCTTTGACTGGACCGGCAGTTCCCCGCTACAGCCACTATGGGCACTTGCTCAAGCCCAAAGGACCAGAGGGGTAGGGCCCTTTCTGGGTGTTCGGGGGGGGGGGGGGGGATGTGTGGTGACACATAATAGGTGGCACTCCACCCAGGACTGGAGTTTGAGGGGGGAGAGGAGCCGGAGGAATCAGGAAGGGGCAAACACTTTTTCACACCACTGTAGGTGTGTAATGTTGGGGTTATAGCATTTTGCATTAATACAATTCTAAATTATAAAATATTTATTTAGTTGTCATTTGAAAGTAGCACACTTTTATTAGCTAGTCAGAACGTGAGGTATGCCTGTTAATTCTTTTCCTACATACAATATATCTATATCCTTGTTTTTCTGTGTCTTACCTCAATGTTCCACTGTACGCTGCAGCCACAAACAGGCCAGGTATTCCAGGGTAGTCTTCCAGAATATCCATTACAAGGTATGGCAGCAGCTGGTAGACAATAACATTTTTAATACAAATCATACTGATTGTTACATAGCAAGAAGCTTGATTCCATGTAGTGATGAGTTGCAGTGAAACAAGCTGTGCCTACCTGGTCAGAGGCACCTACATCATCATTTGAAAGTGGGTCACAGATTTTGTAATAGGAGTACATGGTGAGGCCCGATAAGACAGCGAGGCTCACAGTTACCCACAACCCAACCATGTTCAAATACAGAGACCTGGGAGATTAAAGAGGGCATGACACCTCAGCACATGATGTTTTGCTTGGAGTCAGGAAAAAAATGCTGTTTGCTATGCATTATTGAACTGCTCACATCTTGGCATGTCCCAGGGTTTTGCAGGAGATGTAGCGCTGCACTTGAGACTGGTTGATTGCATAGACAGCGGCCCACATTATGCTACCACCAATCACAATGGACCAAAAGGTATGTCGCTTTAGGGGATCTGGATCAAAGCTGTGGGAAAGCGGTCAAAGAATGTTGGTGATTACTAGTCTTGTGTAACTGGTTTTTGATTAGATGCAAATTTAAGCAACGCTAATTCTATTTCTCTAACTCAGGAAGCTACGCCCAATTTGTAATCTGGTAACAAATTTGTAACTGAACTCACGGCTAAAATGACTCACAGGTCTGCTTGTGAACTTACTCAAAGGCTTTTAGCCGGCCTCCTTCTCTAGCATCTTCCCAAATCTGGGTCAGGCCTCCCCTTATTACAGCTCCTCTAGCTATAACAGCCACAAAACCTACTAACATGATCACCATCTGCAGCACATCTGTCCAGATTACTGCTTTCAGACCACCCTGGAAAAATACAAAAAAAAAACAAACCACATGTTACAATCTGTAATTTTGCAAATTAGTAACTTTTTTAAAAAAAAATCTTGCTTACTAATGTTCATGGCCAGTGTTAGTGTATATCAGTGTTTAACAATGTAGATCTTCTAAAACTTAAATCTTTTCAGCAGCAAACGTTTTGACTTGTTGGTGAAAGCACAGGTGCATTAAAGATGGTGGCATTCAGTTATGGGTATGTGCTGCTTTTGTGCATACAAATGCACTGTAGGCTTACTCTTGGCTTACTCAGGAATCATAATTATACCCAACGCAATGAAGTTGCAGAAGGTATAATGTTTTTGACCCATCTGTCCAGTCATTCATTCATCTATTTGACATCTTATGTCATTTTATATGTTGTTATCTGATCGGATTAACTTCAAATTTATACAGAAGCTTTAACTCATCAATCCCTTGGGCACATTTGATTTTCAGACACATTTAATGAGGGGTTCCATTTATTTGGGGGAGGGGTCATTTTCTGTTGTTGCCACTATAGCTTCCACATTTTTGATCGGATTCGCTTGGAACTTCATACATCTAATGAGGGGGTTCATTTTGGGGGGAGGGAGGTTTGTGCTTTTCCAGTCCGTTTTGTGTTGTCGCCAGTGTAGCATCTGCATTTCTGATCAGATTGACTTCCTATTTATACAGAAGCTCTGACTCAAATGAGGGGTTCCATTTTGGGGGAGGGGCACTTATTTTTTTTTTCCCATCCATTTTGTGTTGATCACAGTTCTCCTTTAGGGTCCCTGATATGCAGATGCATGGGGTATGTAGGCTTGCTCAGTAGGGTTCTTTGATTTACTCCAATGTTTTCCAGTCTCTTAACAAATCCAAATTTTTGTTACAGAAAGGTTAATGTGTGAACAGAGTTGAAGTGAGACTTGCCAAAGTGCAGTAGATGATACACACTACTCCTGTGGCCACTAGGACTCCCCACAGGTCAAGTCCAGTAACTAAGTAATATGGGAAGAGAGTGACATCAGGATTATATATGGTATGCAAAAGAGAGAATAGTTGTCATGAAATGGAGATGAATTTGGGTAAACATCTGTGTTGTGTTGACTTACTTTGATTTAGTGCAAGAGCGGGAGCATAGATGACCAAACCAGTGTATAGAGCCTGAAAAAAGATTTCACCATTAGCTGATTGGATGGAAACAACAAGATGCCTGTAATTCATATTAATTATTTCTCGGGACTGGTACCAAGAATTAGTTTTGCATTAAGTAAAAAAAAAGCAGGTGCTGCTTATCATTTAACACTTGATGGTTTTAATCATGAGTATTTGTTCCACTTCATTTAGTTGGTTACAGTAAAAACTGAAAATTAATTTTCATATTGATTCTAAAGGGTAGTTACCGTTTGAATGATGTACATCGATGTCCCAATTAATCGAATGGGTCGGCTGAAGCGCAACTCCAAGTACTAGATATGAAAAGGAAACCTGTATTATCAAGTATTTTTAAATGTTCAATGTGACTTATAGTGTACTTTTTGTCAGCATTTACAAAATAGGAAGTTATTAAAAAAATTCATAATTGTATATTTTTTGATGATTAAAAATTCCTTGTATCATTCGAGGGAAGCCCGTTAGTCTTACATAGTTGTGACTAGAATAACTCCCAACTGGTGCACAAGTGACCAATATTTGCTTTTAATAGTAATATATAGCTGTAAACTACAAGTAAAGCATGTTTTCTTTTACATTGCTTTTACATTTCTAGTCATTTTTTTGTGTCACCTGTCTCTCCTACTATTTTAAAAAGAATTATTTTTCTTCCTACCTCGTAGGCACTGGTGATACTCAGTCTGTAGAACAGCGGCACAAATAACTCAGCAGTGAAGGTAGACATGATGGTGTAAGAGAAACCAAAGAGCCAGAAGGCTGTACCAAACAGGTAGGCCTCAGCAGGTGTGCCGATGACGGTGATACCAGACATGAAGCTGGCAGTGAGTGACATGGCAACCGGCACAGCTGTCATCTGCCGTCCACCCAACAGGAATTCGTCGCTACTCATCTCCTTACGACTCCGGATGGCCTGGAAAAGACCAATCCCAGCTGCCCCTAGAATTGTTGCGGCAAACACCACATAGTCCCACACTGAGAAAGTAGCCACTTGTCCACCTGTACCAAGCATGGTTTGTTTCTCAAAAGAAGTAATGGTAGTTCCTTTAACACTTCTCTCTGGTTTGTTGGCAGGAGGTGTCTATCATGCAGTCCTGTCAGTGTTTAGTGTCTTTTCTTCAAAGCTATCCTGAAGTATATGTACCAAAACCACAAGCTGATACACACACTAAAGAAGACACTTTTCACTGAATTTAAGCCTCAGTCAGCTGACTGACATATTTAAACCTACAGTAAAAGTACACTGAAAGTGTCCCAAATCCTTAACTAAAGCTGATGTATCCAAAAGTCCACAGGTTTTAGTCCTCTGTTTCTTCCAGCATTACCGCTTTAACTCTCTGCTACAGACAGTATGACAAGAAGATCATTCAGCTACCTCTCTTATCATTGGCAGGAGTCTAGTCCACTCTGAGGCTTTCCGCAGACTATAAAGATCAGTTGATTTTAGTTAATAATCCATCAAGGGCACAAAGGACTGAAGTCTGCCACAATATCAATGATTGTATAATATGACATCCTCCTTTCAGAGATCTGATAGGTAATGCTGCAATTGCAGTGATCTTGTTTTAACATTTTCTTTCAATATAAATTGGCATTTTGCTACACCCAAAAGTCTAAATGTGCATGATCCAGGTTACTCATTACTTACTGGTTATCTTAGGAATTTTAGTTGGTAGGAAGCCGTGACAGTTCTTGAGAAATGTGCTCTACTCCTACTTTGATATCTTTATTTTGCACTTGTGAATACCTGGCAATATTTAACACATCTTTATTTGTTCCTAGAGGCATGCCACACTCAAACACTTTCAGGAAATGTGGCTACAGCAAAAAATGTTGCACACTAGGAACAAAATGTGAGTATAAGCATTTCCCCAGTCCTTTTATGTCAGCACAACACATATTACAGGCTTAGCGGCTGACTTCAATTGAACAGTAGTTGATAGGGCAGGACGTTTTTATATGTTTACAGATAAAAGGAAACGTGCTATAAAAATTGTTGCGTCAGCATTGAATGTCCAGTACAAAATTCCAGCTCAAATTTTAATTTTATTATATCTTATTTTGCTCATTTCATAGTAAATAATTTCAACACAGGTCATATGTATCAGTCCCTCCAGGATTTCACGGAATGTTTTTATGATTGTTGCTGCCCAAAAAGCCTGAATTTGCGGGAGCTTTTTTAAAAAAAAAAGTTGCGATAGAAGTTGTGATGTTTCAAGAGGTTTTTTTTGCATTAAAAGTTGTGGAAAAAATTGCAAATTTTAAAGCTGTCATAACGTACCCTTTAAAGGGCTACGGAAAGACACCAAACGCTCATTGAGGTTTTGCACATTTATTAACATAATGACCAACACTACACGAAACACAGAACTTACATATAATAAGGTGTAGGCGCCGGAGGAGAGCGGAGCTCACAACCAGTAAGGACGAAGAACAGCCAGGGGAAAACACCGGCTGAGGCGCTAGGTGACGCCAGGGAAAAGAGACAATTACAGCCGGAGCACACCCAAAGAGCTGAGGGAATTAGGGGAAAAGGATAAACTGCCTGGTCGGAGCGCTAACGTTCTCCTCAACAGGGGCGGTGCGGTGGAGCAGTGGTTAGCACTGTGGCGGCACAGCAACTCACCCTTGGCCATGGGATCCCTGGTTCGATCCCAGCCCCTGACCAACAGTGATCTGTGTGGAGTTTGCATGTTCTCCCCGTATCTGCGTGGGTTTACTCCGGGATTTCTCCGGTTTCCTCCCACAGGCCAAAAACATGCAGGTTAGGTTAATTGGAGACTCTAAAGTGGCCCTAGGTGTGAATGTGTGTGTGAATGGTTAAGGGATAGCGCTGTACCGTGGCTGCTTCATCCATCCAGGTGGATGCCCTCAATTTCCCCTCTGGGGATCAATAAAGTATACAAAATCAAAAAAAAACATCAAACAGCCACCCAAATATACTCAGTGTCTGACAATAGAGCAACTGAGGAAAGATGCAGTAGAACACGACAACGGGAAAATGTTGTGCCCTTAAATAGTGAACTGACCATCTGACAAATGAGTGACAGGTGTGGATACATGGGTAGACGCGTAGCATAATCAGTGATAGCTGTGCAGCCCATGAAACCAAGTTTGACAGCCGTAAGCTGCACAGCACTGTCAAAGTAAAAGCACAAAAACCGGAACTAAATAATAATACAAAAGTAAGGCAACACAACCCCCAGATGTAAATAATACTACACGTACAAAATGACTCAATAACTAGACAGGAACCAAATACAGCAGACAAGATAAACAGAGAAACAAACAGAAAAAGACTACACTTAACTGAAGACGGGGCACGGTCCCCGCCCGTGCCCAGGATCATGACAACAGCAGACATTTTTTTCCAGTTTATTGCAGTGATATTCTATATAACAATACAAGAAAAGCACAGGATTGTCAAATTTCCTATTAAACAGTGATTTGTAAATTAAGCAGAAACTTCTGCTATCCAGAAAAACTCTTTTGTGCAACAGCAAATACAGACTTTAACACAATATCCATTGCAACAGCTAAATTGCACTGAATGCATGTTAAAGAGTAGAGATTTGGAAATTATTGGCAGGATCTTCATTTGAAAGCTGCCTACGGTCCCCAACCACTTGGTACCAAGCGCAGAGGAAAAAATAAATAATTTATTCCGTTGCTCTGTATTGTCTATTGGAGCCTGTTTTTATAAAAAAAAAAATATATATATAGACGGTATTCTCTCTTTCCGTGCCTAACTCCTACCTGTCTGTATCTGGTATGTGTCTTGACACGCATTTGTCTCATCAGACACTCATCTTTCATTTACAAGAGGAAGGGGTGGGGGGGGGGGTGGATCTGTGTCCAGACCGGAGATTCAGAGTTTTAAAGCTCATTGACAAGATGTAGTAATGATTTTACCTCTAAAGATGTATAAGATGATCAAACACTGGCTGTAGTGTTAGATTTGCTTGTTTGTGGTTTTACGGCATCTCTCCTCATGCGTGCTGCCGCAACAGGGTGCTTTTGAGGCAAATGGCTGTTTTTTAACACAAACCCAGCACTTCGTACACGCGGTCAGGACGGAGGTATTGCGAGACATCCACCGGCAGGCTGGGGGAGAGGTAGGAAGGGATGGTGTTGGAAACCTTGCTGATGAGTGTTTTTTTTTTAAATCACACACTGTCTTTGCTGATGTATTCTGTTAATACTCACTGTAAACACGGAAGTGAACGCAGTGCAGTGACACATTTGATTGGTTAGACTGAGCGTTTGAGTGCCACTTAAGGACAAATTTGATTGGTGAAATTGACAGAGTTGATGAGGATTGGGCCAAAATTGTGGGAAAGTTGTGGTGATTGGACAAAATTGCAAGGTCGTCCTGGAGGAACTGATGTATATTGCACGTGACACACATATTTGATTACACTGGTCAACACCAAATTTATTGTCTAAGGGTTTTTTTTAGCTAATTTAGGACAATTTTGATGTGCTGAATCCAAAAATCACATTGGTTTTGCTCATTCAGGTCAACATTTTGAATTATGGCCACATGTTGTTTTATATGTTTTTGTTTACATGTATGGGTATTTTCGCTTTATACGATGCAAAATTCTTTTTGATGTCTTGAAATTCTCTGAATTTTGAACAATGATGACGTAACATTCAATTTACATGTACTTGCCTTTATATAAAGGTAAGTACATACACAGTACTAAGTAAGTACAAGTTTTTACTTAGCACCTGATCGAGAGAAATGGATGTCATTTTTGGATTCAGTGGTGCAAAATTGTCTTAAATCAGTTGAAAAAACACACAACTTACAAAAATATATATTTTTGTAACCCTGTGTTATTCTTAGAAGCTTTAAGTGAAAAGCAAAAGAATAGCATTTGTTCTCTGCTCTCTGTGTGTATATATATATATATATATATATATATATATTTATAGTAATATGTACATATGTATATTAGCTGCTCTTGCTTGCTTTTTTTTTTTCTTGCCTTCTGATTGTTGCTCTGAGTGTTGCTATCCCTGTGCTGTTGCAATCCTGGAATTTCCCCGTTGTGGGACTAATAAAGGCTTATCTTATCTTATCTTATCTTATCTTATAACGCACAGTAGAAGTGTGTTTATAAAAAACCTATGAAGTATAAATTTTATAGTATAAATACAAAAGAACACTGAAATTTACAGCAATCACTTGTGCCACAATAATGTGTCAGAGAGACTTTAATAACCCTGAACCATCATTAAGCTAAATCATTGATAAGGAAAACTGCACTCTTCGTGTGTGAGCATGTAATTTTCGGTAGTTTATAGTCTTTATCTGAAGTCTGCAGTAATGTTGATTTTACTTCCCACCAAGGCAATACATTTTTTTTTATCTATTTTTTCCTCTTGTCCTGTCAGGCAACTAGGTGAGCAGAACAGAAATCTGCTATCCTTACCACCAAGGCAAGTTAGATAATCAGGAATAATTTCTACACGTGGCCTGAACAAGTTACTGGACTTTATACAAAAGCATGTTTGCATTAGTATGAGTAAAGGCCTATACATACTTCGCAAGAACAGAGAAACTTGTTCTCTCTCCCAGGGCTCTAAGATTGTTCTTACAGCTCTGTTTTGGGAGTTCTTGCAGCTTGTTCTTGACACATCATCATGGCAGAACTTTTTTCTTGTGTGGTGTCGGAGAACTGTTGTGTAATTGGTCAGAAATGGGAATTCCCCAAGAGTTCTGCGCTTGAGTTTCTTGCTAAGTATGAAATGTCCTGGCCAGAAAGAAGTTTGTTCTTGTTCTTGCCTCCTCAAGAAAAAGAACAAATGTCTTTTGTTCTTGCAGAGTATGTAATGACCTTGTACTTGGTTAGTAGGAATGAGCCTTTCCTGATTCAACAAATCCTCACATGTCCTTCAGAAGTGTGTAAACCGCACATATAAAAATGATGCATTGATAAAAGTTGAAGATGTGCAGATTACCATATAAGGCTATGCTTTCAGCATGAAGCTTCATAACACTGGTCAACACCAAATTTGTTGTCTAAGCTTTTTTTTAGCTGATTTAGGACAACTTTGATGTGCTGAATCCAAAAATCACATTGGTTTTGCTCAATCAGGTCAACTTTTTGAACTGTGGCCACATGTTTTCTTACGTTTTTGTTTATATGTACAGGTATTTTCGCTTTATATGATGCAAAATTCTTTTTTATTTCTTGAAATTCTCTGAATTTTGAACAGTGATGAAGTAACATTCAATTTACATGTACTTACCTTTATCAGTGTCTACTATTCAATTTACAGTACAACTGTACAACTGCTGTACAGCTGCTTACAACTTAGCATAAAAACCTGACCTGATCGAGAGAAATGAATGTCATTTTCGGATTCAGCGGCGCAAAATTGTCTTAAATTAGTTGAAAAAACACAGACAACTTACAAAAAAAAGTTATTTTTGTTATTTTGTGTAATTCTTATAATTAGCCGACATGAGTTTATACTTTGTTTTAAAGTATAAAAGTTTTAAGCTTTGTAGTCTTGAATATGATTCAATTGAAATAAATATAGAGCCATTCAGTGAAAGCTAAAGTCAGAATAACATCAAATTTGTGCATAACTCTTACAGCTGGTCTTGGCCATTTGTAAATTTTGTTAGTACTTGTAAAAATAAAAATTCAACATACTAAAATATTGGTGGATGCCACAAGTTTGCTTAAACTGATCATATGTCATGTTTACTAACGTGTGTTTCTTTCATCAGGCCCAGTGTCTGATTTTATCTCTCCGTGTTAAAAACATCCAGCTTGCACTGACACATACACTGGACTCTGAAATTTTTCATTATAAGAAGCTTCAGGTTAATTTTTACTCAAATGAGAAACAGACGGGATTGTTTGGGGAAAATGGTGTCAAACTCAGGTTAAAATTTAAGTGGCTTTTACAGCTTTAAAAGGGGTCATTGACTGCACTCCTTTCACATTTTAACAGCTCACGTGTCTTAATGAAGTGTTTGTGACATATGAGATGAGATGAGATTCAACTTTATTGTCATTACACATGTATGAATATTTGTTCACATTTTCTTTAATTTTTTCATTATTAAAGCAAATTTGTTTTTTAATTTTTCCTGGTTTTCTTGAAACACTGATTTAAAGCCTGTCACTTTCAGAAACATCCTTCAGCTGTTCAACTCTGCCCTCCCTCTTACATCAGTTAGCCATTAGCTGACTAGCTTCTAGCCTCCTCCTAGCTTGGATGAGCAGCACTGGTTCACTGATCCACAGTCAATTGTGTATCTCATGTCATTCCAGCCCATCTCCCAACAATCTCGCCAGGATGCCACAACAAATCGCCATCACCGTGCACCCCACTGATTGACGCAACCTGAGGCTGCTGGCCCTCAAAGTGCACTGTCTCGCTCCGCGGGACTCCTCTCCCCTCCCACAGCCAGCTGGGGGATGTGGCATCACGAAGCGACTCCCCAACGTTGCCTGTGAGAGTAGAGCAGAGTAGAGCGGAGCGCTGGAGGATGGTAGGGAGCTTTGGGGGGGGGGGGGGGCAGTCTCGGGTCAAGCTGTAGGCAACTGCCGCGACCAGCATGATGGTGCCGGCAATTTGTTGTGGCATCACGGTGAAACCACTGGGAGATGAACCATAGCAACGCGAGGTATATTGTGGACTGTGGACCGATGAACCAGGTGGTAACAGGGATGGTTATTAGGGTGACTAACATCTGAAGAAAATCACAATATAAGCCCCCCTTGGTTTGAGCTTCCTGGTATTAGCTTGGGGGCTAATAGCTCAGGGGCTAATAGGCTACCTTTAGTACCCCTCCATCTACATGACAGACAGCTAGGCGGGCCAATAATAGTGTCATAGACTCTCCGTGCGCTTCTTTACAGCGCACGGAGAAGGAGAAAAAGGACCAATGGGTTTAAGCGCTGGGTTACACCACACACACATTTATTAACACAAAACTACACATACACACACCAGACAGCTCAGATACACTTAAGAGTCCTCTGCGATGCCCAACACACACACTGGAGGAGTACAGCAGCGAACAGAACACAGGCAGTTACTCACAGTGCGGGGGCAGTCCCAGTAGTTATAGCGATATCAACGGGCACACACGGATTCAGTCCTTAGCGATGTGACGGCTAGACGGCGGAGCAAGGCCATCCAGCGCATACAATGAACCAGCGACGTTTATCCAGCAATGAGCTGCTTATGAACAAACGCTGCTGATGCAGCAAATAAGGAACACCTGGGCGAGACGTGGGGAAGATGATTACCAGGGTAGGAAACAGCTGATGGAGTCAAGGGAGAGCGAGGGGGTGTGGCCGGACCGACAGACTGTCAGTAGCGTGGGTGAAAGTATGTCACAATGCTGACTAACAGCTGCCGGTCAGGCAGTGGCTACGGTTGTGGAAGTATTGTACAAATACACCAAAAATGCACATAACCAGTAAACCAGAACCCCCAAAGAGATCAAGACCGAGCCGGGGAAAGCCAAACCGGCTCGGCTCGTGACAAACAGAGCAGTGGGCAGGTCCCAAGGATGGCAGTGGGTGGGCTTTTTGAACACTTGACGTAGAAGAATTACCAGAAAGAGTCAAAAAATGTTTTGGGGAGTTTCTCTGAGAGAAAAACGAGATAAAGGCAGTGTGCTTTTTTTTAGGTCGTTGACTGTTGAGAAAATCTTTGGCTAACTACGTGACCAGTTGACACATTTGAGACAGTTAAAACCTACAAACACACCATTTTTCAGTGAATGACCCCTTTAAAATATGCATTCTTTCAAGCTGAGTGTTGTGACCTCTAGTGGATACTGATTTAAATCTTTGGACGTAATGAGTTGATGAATGCATGAACCGTGTGCTTGATGAAAATGATTATTTATGTCATCCACATAATGGGCTAAAAGTTAAGTGGATTGCTTTCATCACAGATGGAAGATAACCTGGATTGAGGTGGAGTATATATTGTTCACATGAAGACTCAGAGCAACATCGAACCTAAAGCAGTTAATGTACGCCACCAGAGAAAATAAAAGTATTAGCAAAGAAACCTTTTTTATGTTGTGTCTAATTTTTTTTCTTATCTTTTTTACGCAGGACCATAATTGACTGGACAAACGTAACATGGAGACTGCGGTGTTCTCCTGCTGGCTGCTTTTTCTGCTGTTTAGCCCTGCTCTTCCCATGTGTTTGCCCACTGACTTCACCCTGTATGTGGAGAAGCCAGAGTGTGACTTCTGTGTGGCCATCAACACTACGATCTGTATGGGGTTTTGCTACTCAAGGGTTTGTATAACCTGCATATGTTGATATATGGACTGTAGATAGAAACTTACTTCTTATTTCTTCTGATAAACTAATTTTCCTATAACTGTCCGTGTGAATAAGGAAGACCAGCAGAAGGAAATTGACTTCAGAAAAGATTAGTACAACAGCTTTTTTTCTGGCAATTAGAGGGCTGCACAAAAATATGCTGTAAGATAAAAGTTGTTTAGGATTTTTTATCCCCTGCTGGTCGAAGACCAAAGGGGGGTTATGTTGTGTCTGTCTGTCCAACAAAAGGTACCTGTTTTGTGAAATCAACTCCTCCTACAGTCGTGTTCCAAATGTTCTGAAACTTGGTGCCAGGATTTGATATGCATTGATGATGTGGATATTGCAATGTGATGTTATATTTTTACTTCAGCTAATAATTTTGCCCCATACCTTGGTATGCTTATTTCACTTTGTTTGGCAAAAACTACTTCTGTCAATGAATGAAACTCACCTGCTGAATTCCAGATGTTGTAAAACTATCTTGTTGTATATTCATGGAGGATAGGCTTATCATAATTTGGCTCTGCCCCAATAATTTTATGGAAAAGTTGAAAACTACTCTCCTTCAGTAAGATTTTGAGGTCTTCAAAGAAACAGAGGTGGTGGGTATTGTACTCACCTTAGAATGCTCTTATTTTTTAACTGTAGGTAAAGAAGTAATATCTAAAACTCATAGTGATCATAAATGATTAAAACATATGTTTGTGCGTAACATCCAGGATAGCAACATGAGGGATATTCTCGGCCCACGCTTCCTTATCCAGAGAGGCTGTACCTATGATAAAGTGGAGTACCGCACAGCTGTTTTGCCTGGCTGTCCCATCGAGTCCAACCCCATCTTCACCTACCCCGTGGCTCTCAGCTGCCACTGTGGCGCGTGCAGGACTGACAGCGACGAGTGTGCACACAGAGCCAGCACCATCAGGACGAAGTGTACCAAACCAGTCAGACGTATCTACCCGTACCCTGGTCAGAGCAGCTACGTTATTCCTTTTTGAGTCTTGTTTCCATTATGCACTTTTTGTGAATGTCTAGGGAAAAGACAAGTGTCACCTTTCTCCACTGCCTGTACTGTTACCAAGGTACCAGCTTGTTTTACTGTGGCTTTGCTGCCCAACATGTCTATGCTGCAGCTCTGCTTCTCACTTTACAATGGGGGGGTTGATCTCAGCACAGAATTTTGTCTGCCTCATTATTTATCCTTTTGTTCTCTCATGTGATTGTGAATTCCACACTTGTGTTTACTTGGAAAGGAATGCATGCTGTGGACACAGCTCAATTAAAGCTCATGCCTCTAAATAGCTCTCTGACTAAGCTGTTCTTGACTTAATCACATCCTGGTCCGAACAAAGTTTTCCATTTACTACATAACAAGCGTAAGGCTTTGTCTGTTCTCAGTGTCACCCACTGCCTTTACTTCTACAGTCATTCTGTGAACCATATGACTGTTGACACAACAGCTATAAGGGGATTTTCGGTGAGGCTGAGAAATACATGGCGCAGTGTAAACACGAGAGTCACCAAACACCAATTTTTTGTGTCACTCTGTTAAATGTGACCGTCTCAGGGTACCCTTCATTTATATTTGAGGTTTCCTGTCCTCAAAGGAGCTTTTTGGAGGACAGCTGGAACTTATTTTTAGTGCAGCAACTCAGAATGGAAGAATGTTTGATAAGCCCATCCATCATGTGGCAGACTCACGTGTGTCATTGCTCAGTCTCTAGAACATTTCTGTTTGAGTAACGCTGGCTGAATTTATGTTTCTTTTTTAAAACTATTTGATAGACTAAAAAGGGAAAAGATCACCAATAGATTAAATGTAAATCTTTTTAGTTAAGTTCCTGCCTTTCGTACCAACAAGATATAAAGGACACAAGCATTGAACCACTGATGGCTACCATGATTCCCTCAAAACCTTACAAAGATGTTTATTTTCAAGGAAGAAACAAAACCTTGACACAGTTCAGTTATCTATATGGTGGCAAAATAAACTCAATTTGTGAAACTGGTTTACTACACATTTGTGGTGGTGGGTTTTTTTGTAGTCAGCTGAAAAAATGTGGAGCAACATTTCTGAACAAACAGTGCCAGCTCAAATAGGTTCTCTGTTTCTTTCTCTTTTTTTATGGTTGAACTACTGTCAAAACTGGTGTGAGAGTTTTCAAGTCTGTGATTTTTTTCTCTTTTTTTTTTGTCTTGAACTTTGTTTAAACATATAAAATTCTCTTTTTTCTTTCCTTTTTTTCTCTTTTACATGATGGTGTATTTTATTCAAGAAATTTACCTGGATAAAAACTAGTCCAAAGCAACTGCCCTGGTCTTATTTGAAGATTTCCAGTCTGGTGTGGCACATTTTGTTCAAATTGCGATGAGGGTGGTGAAATGGAATTTGCTCTCATCAGCACTCCAACTATGAGGTGCACATGCTGATCAGTCTTTCTTTCAGACAAACAGCTGTGCTGTTTGTGTTGAGTTTATTCATCTAGAAAAATTAGAGAATTTTTGTTGTCACAAGTGGACTCCAGGGATGGTAGTATTGGTTTTCCGCCTCTGTCCAGGTTGGAATGACCTCTGCACCACCAACAGTTTAGATTTTTAGCTCCTTAGCTCGATAAATTTAAGGGTCATAAAATTTGTCACTGCAGTGTGACGTAATAAAGGCATGATTAATCTGATGATGTTTTGTAATGGTTGCCTGGTCTAAATTAAAGACTCTTGCTCACCCGATCCTTTTCATCTTAGCAACGCTGTAAGATTTTCACATGAATATAATGTCAGCCTTTGACCTGGTGAATGTCACCTCCACTATAGCCTGAGTGGGCCCACATTACCTGCAACATCTCTTGTCTTGGCAGGAACACTGAAAAGACTATAACTATAGCAACTATGACCTCAGTTCCAACAGCCAATCACAGAGCACAATTATAGCTACCAACAAATGAGCACCTTGTGATTGGCTGTTGGGACTTTTCAGTGTTCTTACACAGAACAAGAGTTACTTAATGCTATAATGAGATTATTTTTATAAAACGTTCTCACCCCAGTACATCAAATACTATCATTATGTCAATGCACCTCTATCTTTTTTAACGATAAGGTTGAGTATAGAAATGCTGCCTGCTAGAAAAATTGCCATGTTACATTTTGTTTAATAGCCTACTTTGTTCTTTTACTACTTTCATAATTAATCACATCACCACTTGCAGCTGTTATTCTTTACTGCTCATAATTGTGTTCTACTATTAAATAGCAAGGTGTGTTAACATTTCCCTCCCAAGAACCACGCCTGACAGTTCCTCTGAATTTTGACTAGTGTCAGCAGAATGTTGCTTATATAAGAACTGAATTGTCATTGTATACAATTTACAAAATTTGTCAGCTTCATAAAAGGACCATTTCAACCATTTAAAAACATTCATTCAACCATTTAAAAACAGATTCATATAAATAAAACACAGAATAGACCCAATACACTCTACAGTACACCAGTCTTCATGAATTCATTAATTATGGGAATAAAAATCCTGACTAACTAGATTTTACTCAAAGTATATTATGAAATGTTTGGCAAACTAACAGTAAATATTGTCATGAATTGCCTTTCAGGGCAGAGAGGAGAGATCCACATGCTGGTTTGCAGTTTGTGGTATTTATTAACTAGAACACAAATCCCAAACAGTGCAAAACAGAAAATCCAAACAGAAATGCAAAGCAGACTGACAGCGTACCAGAATAGGGCCAGGATTCTGGTGGACACGATAACTGAGACCCTCGCAACGAGAAATGAAAATAATGGCTCTTAAATAAGGCTAGAAACAATCAAACACAAATAGTACCCGGTGTGAATGACATGAGCAGGCTGGGGAGAAAATGACAATCAGCTGTGAGTCATGAGGAGAGGAGGCGGCGCTGACAGTTTGACAGGAGCAGCACCCACAACCAGGGAGTGCCCCAGACAACTGTCGCTCCTGAGAGAGAAGGAAAGAGAAGACACTGGCAAAATGAAAGTGGAAACAAATAAAGACAACTAAACCCAAATATGTAAAAAATTACACTGAACATAAACAAGAGAATAAATCATACAAAGAAACAATTGTAAAAACAAACTAGACGTAACATCACAGACAAATAACTCCAAAATACAATATACAAAAAAGAGACAAAGCACAGTGGACCCCCCCACCCCCACCCCGTGCTCAGATTGTGAGAAATATGATCAGGATAGACCTTAGAATATATTACTTAGAGAACTGAAATTGTCCCTTTGCTAAAAACTTATGCAGTAGTTGGCTCCCACCCAATGTTACAAAACTCAGCAACTTCCCAAGGTGTTGGAATGTGACTCTGCCTTTTCTGTCAGTATCTCAGATCTTCTTCTTTTGAGTATTGAAATATACTGTCTGGGTCTGCATTTCTATATTGACGGGTAATTTTATTTAACTAACTAATACTGTAAATACCATCTTAACTGCATTGCTCCTTCACTGTGTGTATATATATATGTACTGTGTACATATGTATATTTACTGCTTTGGCTAACCAGTTCTTTTCTTATTTACTATTGCTCTCAGTGCTCCTGTCCCAATGCTGCTACAATCCTGTAATTTCCCCATTGTGGGACGAATAAAGGCTTATCTTATTCAGCCTGTAGTTTTCTATTTGCACAGAGTAGCCTTCTGGGTGAACATCCATCCATCCATCCATCTTCCGCTTAATCCTTTTCGGGTCACGAGGGGGCTGGAGCCTATCCCAGCATCTTTTGGGCGAGAGACAGGGTACACCCTGGACAGATCGCCAGTCCATCGCAGGGCCAACACAGACAGACAGACAACCATTCACTCTCACAGTCATACCTAAGGACGATTTAGAATCCCCAGTTTGATGCCAATTAACCTAACTTGCATGTTTGTGGCATGTGGGAGGAAACTGGAGAAATCCAGGAGTAAACCCATGCAGACATGGGGAGAACATGCAAACTCCACACAGATCACTGTTGGTCGGGGCTGGGATCGAGCCCAGGATCCCCCAGCCAAGGGTAAGTTGCTGTGCTGCTGCAGTGCTAACCACTCCGCCACTCTGCCCTTCTGGGTGAACACCTCCAGTTAAAACCTTCACAAAAGAATATGCCAGAAGGTATGACTCAACCCCAGAGGCATCCCTTTGACAAAGCCAATGTCTTTTGTTCTAGATTTAAAGTGGAAGCTACCATGCTTAATTTACCACATTAAAGTAACTCAATTTAATCTTCTTCATCTAATCTGAATTTACTGAGTGTAAAGTGTGCTTTTTATCCCCTGCCGGATGAAGTCCAAAGGGGTCAAAGAGCTCTTTGGGCAAAGACCGAAGGGGGTTATAATATGGGTCAGTCCGTCTGTCTGTCCATCCATCTGTCCCACTTTTGTGAAATCAACTCCTCCTACAGTTTTGATTGTTTTAAAACTTGGTACCATGGTTTGATATATACTGAGGATGCACATATTGCAGTTTGGTTCTGATAGGATGATTTTTGCAGGAACTGTAGCTCCCGACCTATGACCTCTTATTTCACCTCACTGCACAGAGAGTAAAGCTAGATTCATGCTGCACCTCTGCTGTCCATGTACGCATGACTGGAAGGCTTGTGTGATGAAATTTACGTCATCGTCTCCAGTCCACTAGTGTCCGCAGAACTCTTCTGCGGATGACCGTGTGCAGCCCACATTTTCTGACTGTGTGGCCTGCCCATGGCCTGCTTGTGTTGACTGCGCTTGCACAAGATTGAACGTCCCATTCACGAGGTGGCGCTATCGACACAGCATACAAAATCAAAGTAGACAAGCAAGTAAAGAGGAAGCAGAAGACAAGAATAAACATACAGTACATTAATCATTTTGCAGAAGCAGCAGCTTAAGCGAAGAAGAGCACTGAAAAATAGTAATTCCTCCTTTTCTTTAAAACAATGCCATTATTGTTGCTACAAAAAAAAAAAGTGTGTTGCTCTCGCGTTATGGATGACTTACACCCTGACCTAACTATGAGTTTGGGGGCAAGGGGTCAAAGGTCAAAATTAACATTCCAGTTGCACTATGGTAAATGTTAAATTCTAAATTTATTATTACTATAAAATGAGTAAAGTTAGGGCCACCAAACCTGGTTTACAGGTTCACCTTGTGACCCTGAAGTGTGACTATGGTTTTGGGATTGCAAGGTCAAAGATTAACATCGTAATGGTTTATAAACTATAGCTCAACAACAAAGAAAGCTAGGGTCACCAAACTTGCTACACATGTTCACCTTAGGGTCCTGACCTCTGACTATGGGTTTGGGGTCAAAAGGTCAAAAGTCAAGGTTAGCAGTCCTTATGACTTATTACTGTACAACCAGTAAAGCTAGGGTCACCAAACTTGGTGCAGTCGAGGTTGACACTCCCTATGCTCTCTTACTATAGAATGTATAAAGCTCTCTAGGGTCACCATACTTGCTACACAGGTTTACCTCGGGATCCTGCCCTACAACTATGAGTTGTATACTCTGTTGTATATTCATGGATGATGGATGATGGGTTTATCTTAATTTGGTTCTGTAACAAATCTACCTACGGGTACAAATAAAGAACCTGAACCTGAACCTGAACCTGCCACAATAATTATATTGAAAAGTTGAAAACTGCTCTCCATCAGTAAGTATTGGGATCTTCAAAGAAAACGGAGGTGGTGGATATTGCCCTCGAGTGCTCATGTTGACATATTTGATTACAATTAATGATAATTTCAATGCACTCCTAAATAAGTGTTCAACACCAGGGGCGGTTCTAGGATCAGAGCTTTAGGAGTGCTAAGCACCCAATGATCTCCACCACACACCCACCCTTCACTTTCTCTCTCTCTCTCTCTCTCTCTCTCGAGTTATGTTTGCACTTTTGAAATGTGAGACACGTGGTGGGATGATGATATTGGTGATTTTGTGGAGTGTGCAATTGACGAGGCAGGTTTGTCTCAAGGCAGTTTATTACACGTCTCCAACATGAGCATAGTAGAAAGAGAACATCTCAGAAAAAACTCGTCCCTTATATACCCAGGTCTCCCCACAGCTCACAAGTCACACTGCATTCACATCAAAGGTAACTTTGCATTTCCTCTTTAATCCCTTGACATCCCCCTCACAGTCTTTGGCCCACAAAGGATCCTCCAAGCAGTCTCTTGCAAATAAAAGATTACACTTTCACAGCTTCCTGTTATCTCCAAGGAAACTCTGCACTTTGTTCTTATCTAAGATGTGAGGCATTATGCAAGGCATTAAGTAAGTCACGTGTGGCTACAATCTTACATTTTTGAATTGTACAATAAAGGGATTTTTTAAAATTCAAAAAACTCTCTCTCTCTCTCTCTCTCTCTCTCTCTCTCTCTCTCTCTCTCTCTCTTGGACTTTAGCAATGGCACGCTGCAGCCAGAAAGCACTGACCCCTTTCCCTCTCTCACGCTCTATATGGACTTTGACGTCGCTCCTTGCTCCTTACTGGCATTCTGTGCTCCCACTGGTGTGGACTTTGGAGGAGCCAGTGGTAAGGCACTCTACAGACTGGTGGTGATGGCACTCAACAAGGACCGATTGAACACCTGTGTGGACACTCCTTGGAGAGCCTATTTTAAACTAGGAAAAGGGCATCGGCCTGCCTGGAGGGCTCTTTACAAAGCCCCTCTCCCTAAGAGACATGGAGACTTACAGTGGAGGGTCCTGCATGGTATTATAGCTGTCAATGCTTTTGTTTCTGTGATTAACAGCAGTGTCAGTGATCAGTGTGTTTTTTGTTCCTCTAGGGAGACTGTTTTTCATTGTTTTATTGAATGTCAGCGCCTGAGTGGCCTCTTTGAACTTCTCACAAAACTTTTTCATATTTTTAAGGAAGTTTTCTCTAAGCAGGTTTTCATTTGTGGTTTTATGTACAATCGTCGTTTTAAGCAGAAGTGTCAACTACTGAACTTTGTTTTAGGGCAGGCAAAGTTGGCTATCTATGTAAGCCGGAGAAGAAAACTTGAAAATGTTGAGAATGATGTTGATGTCAAAATTTTATTTGTGAGGCTACTTAAAGCCAGAATCAGGCTGGACTTTCAGTTTTTTATGGGGAATGGGGATGTGGAAGGTTTCAGGACCCTCTGGTCCCTGGAAAATGTCCTCTGTTCAGTTCATGATGGACAGCTTTTTTGGGGGCGTTTTTTGGGGGATTAATTTTCTGTGTAACATAGCATGATATAGAAATTGTATTGACTGATGGACAAGTGTGTTTATTAAAGATCTTTTAAAAATCAAAATCTCTCTCTCTCTCTCTCTCTCTCTCTCTCTCTCTCTCTCTCTCTCTCTCTCTCTCTCTCAGCCAGGGCTGGACTGGGACAAAAAAATCAGCCCTGGCATTTTTAGTTCATTTTGTCAAGTAGCGACATTGAACCATCACAGCCATGGTCTAACAGAGGTCAGAATTATCCCATTTTTGCCCTTAACAAGTGAATCCCTGTGGTTTTGAAGAAGGGACGAAATATGTTACTTTATTATCTATTTTGCATAAATATTTTGTCATAATTTTAAAGTCTCAAAATTTTCCAAAGGTGCAAAACTTTGAGGAAAAAGCTACACAATTGCAAGGAAAAAAACACAAACATATACAGCGAAAGCTTCAAATTTACTAGAATAATGTAACAAATTTATAGGGACAAATGCCCATTATTTAAAGTATGTACTAAATTCATGAGAGGAAAAAAATGCAAAATTACAAGAAAAACAAACTTGAATTTTAAAGATAAAAGTTACAAATTCATGGCAAAAATTGTAATTGTATGAGGAAAAAAATCCCATATGTACAATTACAGTCATTGAGAATGTAAACACAGGAAGTTATTTAAAAGATTTAATAAATTCATTAAGAAAAAGAAAATTAATAAATTGTTGAGACAAAGGTCAGAAAATCACAAGAGAAATGTTGCTCATACTGTATACAATAATTAAAAAAAATTTAAAGAAAAAATCAATGCAAAGATGACAGAAAATTATTGAAGCAAAAATGCAAAGACGGAAGAAAAAAGGTGCCAGTTTATGACACAAAAGTCAATTGATGAGCAAAATTTTTTACAAAGTTTCCAATTTCATGAAGTTTCTTAAAAAGTCTATAATTTAAAAAAAATAAAAACAATCATAAGCAAAAGTATAATCTATGAGAACTCTCCAAATTCTCATAAAAAAATTTCCACATTTTTAATTTAAAAGAATCTCAAATTTAGGTGGTAGAGTTGCCTGAAATTGTACACAACTAAAAGTAGGTTACCTTTGTACATTATTACTCAAATATACAGCGGGGAAAATAAGTATTGAACACATCAACATTTTTCTCATTAAACATACTAGTGCATTGCCCGTAGAACGCAAGTATGCCTGTCTGAAACGGGTATCCCAGTCAGGCTTTACAGGCCCAAATGTAGGCTGTGTTTGACAGTGGAATACAAAGAGGTGTAGACTATATGTAGGCAGTCACATGTTAGACTCTGACAAATATAAAAGGGAGTAAATGACACTAAGATTTATTTGATTGTGTGAATATTAACTACAGAATACCTAAATATTGAAAATGAATGAGACTGTAGGGAGCTTGAAATGAAGAAGCGATGTGATTTTATAAATCAAAGTTTAACATCAGCTTCACCTCCCTAACAAGTCTCATCTCGGTGCAGAAGCAGAATAAGAGGTCGAGCGCAGTCAGACCTTCATACTTATACCCACACTCAACAAAAGACATTGCATATCAAAGCCGACATCCCGCATTAACATAATCCCCCCTCCATTGTCCTCCGTCTCCTCCACCTGACCCTGGGTGGTCAGGGAGTTCGATCCGGTCTCCACCGCTGCGACTCCGTCTGTTCTTTGATCCTCACTGGCGGTTGAGACCTCTTGTCCTGTTCTGAGGCGTGAGGTCATTCCGCATATGTAATCACTAAACATTGTAATATGTCTTTACATATGTAGGTATGGAATATATGATTAATATAAGCCACAGAGACATCCAATATTAGTAACTGTTTCAGATCCCTTGTTTATTTGTTTGTCTCAATCACTTATTTGTGTGATCTTTTATCACTTATATTCAAGATAATAATGTATCTTGCACTTTGAGGAATGGGAGTTGTTCAGTCACCATTATAATTATTTTTTTTTCCACAATATCTTTATTGAACCTTTTTTTTTTTAACAAACATGACACAAACAATCAAACACTAACACTAAAGTACTACAAAAAAAATGCACTAAAAACACCAACAACCACCAACAAAATCAAGTCTTCAACAATGGGCTGCACAATGGGCAACAATGGGCTGCACGGTGGCGCAGTGGTTTAGCACTGTGGCAGCACAGTTTACCCTCGGCCGGGGGATCGCGGGGATCATGAGATCGTGGGTTCGATCCCAGCCCCCGACCAACAGTGAGCTGTGTGGAGTTTGCATGTTCTCCCCGTGTTGCGTGGGTTTACTCCGGGATTTCTCCGGTTTCCTCCCGCATACCAAAAACATGTAGGTTTAGGGCGCTCGCGCACGCAGCGACCAGCAGCCGGTGGCTTGTCACCAGACTGCAAACCAAATCTACCTACGGGTACAAATAAGTAACAAAAAAAAAAAAAAATGCTCCTCTGTTTAGTCTAAACAATCCAATACATAAGTATATTAATTGTCTATGTTTATTGCACTGTCCCTGTCAAATAAACTAATCTACTACTACTACTACATATTATGTTCACCATTTTGGAATTTACAAGGTCCACACACATCATTCACCTTCTTCTTCAAGAGTTATGTTAAAATTTTTTACATAATCAATAAAAGGTCTCCATATATTCTCAAACACAATTTCCTTTGATTTCAATATATATGTTATTCTTTCTAATGGAAGGTTTGTTAACATCTGTCTTAACCACTGAGTCACATCTGGTCTATGAGTCTTTTTCCACAGTAGTGCAATACATTTTTTGGCATTAAGCAAACTGAGGTCTATGAATGTTCTTTCACTTTTATTAAAGTTATGCTTTTCTGGGTACAGACCCAACAAAAACAGTTTAGGATTCAATATGATTTGTTTTGAGATTATTTTTTCAATTGTTACCCTCACCTCTTCCCAAAACATTCTTATTATTCTACATTCCCATACACAATGAAATAGGGTTCCTTTACTTTCCATGCATTTTGTGCAAGTATCTGGTATATTTTTGTTATATCTATTTAACTCCTCAGGTGTAACATACATCCGCATTAACCATTTGAAATGTATCAATTTAAGACATACATTTATTGATTTGGTTTGAGCTTCTGTACAAGCCAATTCCCATTGTTCCTCTGAGATTTCAGTTTGCAGATCTTCTTTCCAGTAGTTTAATCTTTTCTGTGAGTTTTCACTTGAGGATAGTGTCAATGAGTTATAAAACTCTGAAATAATACCCTTTCTTTTACTATCTTTCATCAACATTTTTTCCAAGGATGAATAAATAGGTCGAGTGAGAGCTTTATTTTGATTTGATCGAATAAAGTTTCTAAGTTGAAGATATTTAAAAAAATGTGTTCTATTAAGATTAAATTTGATCCTCAGCTCTTCAAAAGACATTATGTTATCTGCACATGGCAAATATAAATCTTGAATCTTTTGAATCCCTTTTAAATTCCATACTTTAAATACAGCGTCCGCTCTCCCTGGTTTAAAATATTGATTACCCCATATTGGGCTAAATTGTGACAATAACTGTGGTTCTTTTAAATAGTTTTTAGCTTCACACCATATTTTGATCATATGCTTTACAAATGGATTTTTAACTTGTTTTTGTAATTTTTTTGCCGAATCTGAGTATATGAATATGGGAAGAGGTAAAGGTAAATTGTATGATTCCATTTCAGTCCAGTGAGGGAGATCATTTAATGAAAAATAATATGTCATAGACCTCAGTTGTGCCGACCAATAATACAACATAAAATTTGGACATTTCAGACCTCCACGATCAAATGGTAAATATAATAAAGACAGACGTAATCTAGCCCTCCTGTTGTTCCATATAAATTCTACTAACTTTCTTTTAATTCTTGAGAATAAATCTAAAGGTGGTGGTAAGGGAATGTATTGAAATAAATAAAGTATTTTAGGTAAAATATTACTTTTAAGTATATTGATTCTCCCAATCATCGACATTGGTAGTGACATCCATCTCTGAATTAACTCATTGATATCTGTCATTAAGGCTTCATAGTTGACACTGGCGACTGATTCTAGCTTAGGCACAATTTGGATTCCTAAATATTTAAACTGATTTACAACATTGAATTGATTTACCTCAGGGTCTGGGTAATTTCTCTGGGTCTCATTTAGCATTAATATTGAAGATTTAGTTTTATTTATTTTATATCCTGATATTTCCCCAAAATTCTTTATTAAATTCAACAAGGTCGGAATTGATTTTTTTAGATTCGACATAAACAAAATTATGTCATCGGCGTACAGGGAGATTTTATGTTCTGTTGGTCCAACTTTAATTCCATATATTTGTGAATGTAAACGTATCGCCATCGCCAAAGGTTCAATTGCCATAGTAAACAGTAAAGGTGAAAGTGGACAGCCTTGTCGACATCCTCTATTGATTTTTATTGATTTTGAAATATTGTTATTTGTTAGGATTTCTGCTGTAGCATTATTGTATATTATCTGGACCCATTTTATGAAATTATTTCCAAGTCCAAACCTTTGTAAGACTTCAAAAAGAAAGGGCCATTCGACTCTATCAAAGGCCTTTTCGGCGTCCAGTGATAGGAGAGCTGTATCCGGTGCTTCTTTATTAAAATAAATAATATTAAATAGTCTTCTTACATTATGGAAGCCTCGTCTTCCCTTTATAAAGCCATTCTGATCTCGATTAATAATATTTGGTAAAATTTCTTGTATTCGTCTTGCTAAAATTTTACAGATTATCTTAAGGTCGGCATTTAATAGGCTTATTGGTCTCATATTTTCACATTTATTAGAGGGCTTACCTGGTTTTGGCAACAGTATAATTAAGGCATTATTCATGTATGATGGTAAATTATTATTTTGAAATGCTTCTAAAACCATTTCCAAAAAAGGTTTTATTAATTTATTCTTAAATTTTTTATAAAGGTCAACTGGAAGACCATCTGGTCCTGCACTTTTTCCTGATTTCAAATTATCAATGGCTAGCCCAACTTCTTCTTGACTAATTTTAGACTCCAATATCTCCCTGTTTTCATTTGGAATACACGGTATAGATAGTTCGTTCAAAAACCCATTTAGTTTTGTTAAATCAGATTCATTTTTGGTATCATATAATTTTTCATAGTAATCTCTAAAGGCTCTGTTAATTTCTAAAGGATCTATAACTACCTGTCCATTACTTATAATACTGGTAATTGGTGTTTTAAATTCTAATTGTTTAATCTGCCATGCCAATAATTTTCCTGATTTTTCACCTTGTTCATAAAAAGATTGTTTCAATCTTAGAAGACTCGAGGCAGCTCTATTCGCTGATTTTTTGTCGTATTCAGCTCTCAAAATCATTAATTCATTCTCCAACCTTGGATCACTTCCTGCATACACTTTTTCCTGAAGACTTTTTATTTTATGTTCCAATTGGGCTCTCTCCTCTCGAGTCTTCTTAGATTTTGAACCTGTATAACTAATAATATGACCCCTAATAAAAGCTTTGAAAGCCTCCCACTTTACACATGCTGATGTTTGTGTAGTATTGATGTCAAAGAACTCATCTATCTGTTTTTCTATGTACTTGACAAATTCCTCATCCTGAAGCCATTTATGCTGAAATTGCCATCTACCTGATTCCTTTGTCAATTTCTTATCTACATATATTAGACAGCAGGGTGCATGATCAGAGATCACGATGTTATCATAAAAGCAGTTTTGAATCTTGGACCTTAATTCTGTGGAAATCAAAAAATAATCAATACGTGAGAATGTCTTGTAGGTACTGGAATAACAAGAGTAGGCTTTAACTTGTGGTTTCATTTTTCTCCATATATCTAGCAATCTCAATTCTTTCATAAAATGATTAATGGTCATCCTACATCCATTGTGCGTACAGTCCAGTCCTGTTGATCTATCTATATCGGGATTCAATGTACAATTAAAATCCCCTGCTATTATATGTTGCCCTGTAAGTGATGATAAGATAAGAAATAAATTAGCAAAGAACTTTTGATCATCTATATTGGGACCATATAAGTTCACCAAATTTATATTTTCTAATAGCAAAGATCCTTGAATGATTACATATCTTCCAAATTTGTCTCCAATTACATTTTTCACTTGAAAAGGGACTGATTTATGTATGAGAGTCATAACTCCCCTGGCTCGGGATGAAAATGTTGAGGTGAAAACACTTCCTTGCCATCTACTCCTAATTCTTTTTACATTCTCCTCTATTAGATGAGTTTCTTGTAAAAACACAATTTTTGAACCCATGTCTTTTATTTTATTCATAACTTGTTTAAGTTTTTTTAAATTTTGTAGACCTCTGCAATTCCATGAAGTTAAATTAAGATTAACGCTTTGGTTTATGATCAATAGGGAGTTTGGAATTACCTTGCAGTGTAAACATGCTCATACAGAGAGGCAAAAAAATGAGTGGTTGAACATTCATCCTACAAACTACACACAAACAAATTCCCCCTTCCCACATTTGTGGCGATCCCCCCAAAATCAAAAGAAAAATTCCGTCTCCCGATATAGCCATCGACCGCTCCACACCCACAGGGAACAGCCAAAGCCACTCCTTCTTCATCCTCCCAATCACCCTAACTCTACTGCTTTTAATGACATAACATTAACTCTCCTCTGTAGTTTTCCCAACTTAACTCCAAAATTTTTAGCAACTTTGTACATCATAGTTTTTTTTGTTTTTGTTTTTTGTTTTGTTTTGTTTTTTTTAATATATAATACAATCTATATTTTGTAAACTTGCTATTTGCTTCAAGTCAGTCAGATGCCTGTGCAAATGCTTAATTATTCTACCTTATATTTTGTTCATGCTTAGCTCCCACCAGTCTCTTCTTCTTGTTGGATCTTCTTGATGAACTCCTGCGCCTCCTCTGGGGTCTTGAAGATGTGGGTTCTGCCCCCATACGTGGTCAACAGTCTCGCAGGATAGATTACACCATGACGAATCCCAAGGTTGTGCAGCTCCTTACGTACGGGATCAAATTGCTTCCTCAATTGTTGGATTCCTGTGGCCAAATCTGGGTAGAACCGCACCTGCTGGTCCTGGTGTTTAATCTCTCCTTTAGCTCGTGCTGCGTTGAAGATCTTCATCCTGTCTCTGTTGCTGAGAAACTTCATAATTAAGGTCCTCGGTGGTCCCTTATCTCTCCGTGGGCCAATACGGTGCGCGCCCTCCCAAACCACCGCCGACCGCAGCTCTGCGCTGCCCAGCGCCTCCGGAATCCACTTTTCCAGAAAGGAACACGAGTCCCGACCTTCGGATTCCTCCGGTAGACCCACCAGCCTCAAGTTGTTCCGTCTCGACCGGGATTCCAAATCCAGGATATTTTCTTCCAGACATTTATTTTTTTTTTCCAAAGTGCGCACCTTTAATTGGAGACAAGTGACGTCATCTTCAGCACTGGAGACACGAAGCTCCATCTGCGCCATTCGTTCTACACAGTCACCCAATTCCTTTCTCATTCCTTCCAACGCTGCCATAATCCCATCAAATCTAGAGGAAAATTCCGCTCTCATTGAATTCATAGCCGCCAGCAACGCACCCGTGTCGCTTCCGGCAGACACCGCACCGCTGTTAGCTTCCTCCGCCATATTTGGTGCATTAACTGCTGCGTCACAGACCTGAAAGTCCGTTAATTTGGACTGTTTCTGCGGCTCGCTTTTTCCTCTACCTGGTTTTCCAGCCTTAGGCTTCACCGACATATCCTCGCCCAAACGCTGGGATACGTTCTGTCCCAAATGAGAGAGTTATTTGCCGATTTTTTTTCTCTGGATGCAGAGCAGAGTGAGACGTGTCCTTCTTACGTGGCAGCCATAACCGGAAGTCTCCATTATAATTATTTTAGTTTATATCACTGTTCAGTGATGGAGTTCAGTGTAATATTGAATTTCTTCTGTGTATCAATAAACTCATGTAACAGGACATATTTACAAATATTTGAGACCCATTGTAGTGCATCATTTTATATTTTAGCAATATTTTGTTATTAAAAGGTTTTTTAAAACTTTAATGCTAAGATTGAGGTGGTGCTTATATCATTGCGCTGGGGAGATACTTGTCACGATCTGTGCACGAGGGGGGGGAGGGGGGATTCACCATGCTCTGTTTCTTTGCTTTTTGTTTTGCCTTGTTGGTATAATGCTGCTTTTTGGAATTCTATGCCTGTTGTGTTTCTTAGTTTTCACATATTCAATATTGTTTCTTTATTTGATTTATCCTCCTGTTTTCATTCAGTGTAGTTTTGTTCTTATTTGCTTCCACTTTATTTTTTCTTTTTCCCTTAGGAGTTGCAGTTGTCAGGAGCACTTCTGGGCTTTTCCCTGGTGGTGGGTGGTGCTCCTGTCAAACTGTCAGCTCCAGGACTCACAGTTGATGGTCGTTGTCTCCTCAGCCCACTCTTGTGATTCGCACCTGTCAGCATTTGTTTCATTTGTGTTTAACCGTATTTAAGGGCTGTTATGTTCATTCCTCCTTGCCTGAGTCTTACGTTCTTCACCTTCGTCTCCACCAGAACCAGCCCTTTTTCTGGTGTGATATTGTAAGTTTTCTTTGTTTGTCTATTGGATTTAGTTTTGAGCATGGGTTTGATGTTGTGTTTGTTTTTTGTCATAAATTCACAAACTGGAGTCCTGCACGTGAGTCTCTCCTCTCTGCCCCGAGGGGCAATTCTTGACAATACTGAGGCCAAATAATGATCTGAACCTTGAGGGCGTGACTGGCAAAGACCAACAATGTGAGCGCTCTATTGTAAGCGTTTGTTTTTTATTGATGCGGGAAGATTATTATTATTATTATTATTCTGACTAAACAATCGCATTTTTGACCCTCTAAACATTATCCATCCATCTTCTTCTGCTTAATCCTTTTCGGGTTGTGGGGGGGCTGGAGCCTAACCCAGCATCTTTGGACGAGAGGCAGGGTACACTCTGGACAGATCGCCAGTGCATTTCAGGGCCAACTCAGAGAGACAGACAACCATTCACTTTCACAGTCATACCTAAGGACAATTTAGAATCCCCAGTTGATGCCAATTAACCTAACTTGCATGTTTTTGGCATGTGGGAGGAAACCGGAGAAATCCCATAGTAAACCCACACAGACTTGGGGAGAACATGCAAACTCCACACAGATCACTGTTGGTCGGGGACTGGGATCAAACCCAGGATCCTCCGGCCAAGGGTGAATTGTTGTGCTGCTGCAGTGCTAACCACTCCGCCACCGTGCTGCCTCCTCTAAACATTAACCAAATGCAATTTTTTTTCGCATACACCTCAGACCTGGTGAAAAATTTTATGAAATGGAAAAAATATGTGGCCCATGCTGAAAATTTTTGACGTAGCCAGCGTATGATTGATATGTCCTGCATTCGTGGCACAAAGGTTGTAGGGCCTTACCTCCATGTTTTTTTTTTGTTTTTTTTTTTACCTTTGCAGTCTGTACCATCAGCAGTCCAGTACTGTTCTGATAAGTATGCCAAAATGTCAGAACACCGGAGGAGGTGGATCCAATCAGCTGATCAATCGAACCACAGAGCTCAGCTGTTTTCCATGATAAATCAGCCGCAGGGCAAAAGCACACATGCATTATTATTTTTTTCACTTCATTGAAAAAAACTTTTTTTTTAAATCGCCATCAGTTAGTGTGCTCTTGAGCCAGTTCGTGTCTGGCCGCTGCTTCTCCCAGCATGTTCTGTGTTGATTTGTCAGACTCGGTCCCCGCTGACACTCCGCCCAGTCTGCTGCGCACCTCATGTTCTCCACATATGCCGGATTATCCTTTAGACCTATGCAATCACAGCAACTTTATGGTATAATTATTTTAAGTATTAAATCTTCAGTATTGTGTTTTTCTAGTCAAATCTGTCATTTTTCACTTCCTTGTTTTGTCCAGGGAACACTGTGGTGACTGACAGGTTGTGGTGCTGTTTATTATCCAGTCAACATGGCCGTGATGCTGCGTATTATCCAATCAGCACGGAGTCAATCCAAAAGCCCGCTCACACTTCTTAAAGCCAGGGCATGAAGAGACACAGAGCAATGACAGAGCGGTGGCTAAACTTTTATTGGTAAAAATTACATATTTTGACTGAGCAACTCCATACTCAAGGATGCACACCCTTGTAACCTCAGCAAAACACGTATAAGACCTTAGGTCAGTCTGATGAACCATTCAAGAGATATGTGTGGAACAGGCACACAGACAGAGATGCTGCATTTTTAGATAGATTTTTGATGGAGCCATTGACCTGAGATTTTCACCAGATATCAATAACAACTCCAGTAATCCATACATACAAAGAAATCAAGGCAGTTGTGTTCACAAAACAAGTTATATTTAATAAAGTGGAATGACACAGGGAATAAGTATTGAGCACATGAAGAAAAAGTGGCTCAAAAAGCCATAGAAAATAGGGAAGCCAGCTGAAATCCATCAAAATTTAGGAAGCCATCCCATCTCCCATCAGTGCATATTAATTTCAGCTGGTTAAGTCCTGACTAATAGCCTTTAAAAAGGTCTGTGAATATCAGATAGTCACACCACAAAGAACTCATGATGGGTAAAAGCAGAGCACAAGAGCTCTCTCTAGACCTTCGCAACCTTATTGCTGCAAAACATAATGATGGCATTGGTTACAGGCGCATTTCTAAACTGCTGAATGTTCCAGTGAGTACTGTTGGAACCATCATTTGGAAGTGGAAAGAACATCATTTTACCATAAAACGGCCATGACCAGGAGCTCCTCACAAGATTTCTGACAGAGGAGTTAAAAGAATATCAGAAGAGTTATCCAAGAGTCAAAACCACTTATGGAGAGCTTCAGAAAGACCCGAAGTTAGCAGGTACTGCTGTTTCAAAGAAAACAATAAGCAATGCTCTCAACTGACATGCTCTCTATGCCCACTCACCTCGCAAGACTCCACTGCTGAAGAAAAAGCGTGTTGAAGCTCATTTAAAGTGTGCTGCACAACATTTGAGCAAGCTAGTAACATACTGGGAGAATATAGTCTGGTCAGATGAGACCAAAATCAAACTTTTTGGATGCCCCAACATACAGCATGTTTGGAGGAGAAAAAGCATTAGCCCCAAAACACCATACCAACAGTGAAGTTTGGAGGTGGGATCATCATGGTGTGGGGATGTTTTTCAGCACATGGTACAGGCAGACTTCATATCATTGAAGGAAAGATGAATGTACAAATGTACAGAGACATCCTTGATAAGAACGTGCTGCCATCTGCCAAGATGTTGAAGATGAAACGAGGGTGGACATTTCAGCAAGACAATGATGCCAAATACACAGCCAAGGAAACTCTCAACTGGCTCCAGAGAAGGTAAATAAAGCTGCTAGAATGGCCCAGTCAGTCACCTGATCTCAATCCAATTGAAAATCTATGGAACCAATTGAAAATCAGAGTTCATAGAAGACATCCACAGAACCTTCAAGATTTGAAGACAGTTTGTGTCGAAGAATGGGCTAAAATCACTCCTGAGCAATGCCTGCACCTAGTTTCTCCATACAGGAGGCATCTGGAAGCTGTTATTACCAACAAAGGGTTTTCTACTAAATATTAAATGAATTTCACCATGCATGTTCAATACTTATTCCCTGTGCCATTCCACTTTCTTAAATATAACTTGTTTTGTGAACACAGTTTCCTTGATTTCTTTGTATGTATGGATTACCTGGGTAGTTACTGATATCTGGTGAAAACCTCTAGTCAGTGGCTCCATCAGAAATATGTTTAATGAGAAAAATGTTGACGTGTGGAGGTAATAGACCAGGCGAGGTGCGACGAGCTGAAAGGGTGCAAGGTTTTGTTTCCTCCAACATAATGAAACATGCTTTGTAGCTCGGTGAGCTACTGCGCTGCTGAGGCATGTGTAACAAGCTCTTTTATACACATTATACAGACGGAGAGAATGCATGGCACATTAGCATAGTGATTGTCATTTAATACCCATCATTAGCATGACATCAGCTGGCACCCGGATGTCCTCAGGGATGTATACCTAACAGTCCCGCCTGATTGCCCCCTGGGGCTTTCTGTCAGTATGTCAATTGTCCTCCGCTTCCTCCAGCCCTGATGAGTGTGAGATAATGTCCGTCCGCAGCGTGCTGGGTCACAACACGGCTCCCCCCAGAACACTCAGAAGGGGCTGTGACCCCCCCCCCCCCCCAGTCGTTTGGGCTCCAGCTCCGGTAGAACTGTCCTGCTGTAGTGTAGAGGAGTGTAGGAGGGCATGTCAGTCCATGTGTGTGTGTGGGGGGGGGGGGGGCAGTGTGCTCCACTCCGAGTTCCAACACGTTGAGCGGCCGTGGATCGTGGGTGCACGGGGCCAGTGCCTGTCGTGCGTAATGGAACAAAAGGGGGATCGTCCGGCTTTAGGGTGTGAAGCGCGGGAAGAACAATGTGGAAGAGGAGGGATAGGTGGATGGGAATAAGTGAGTGCCAGCCCGGGACGTCAAAAGTGTCTGGGAAGCACAAAAATTGTGTGTGGATCCGCCATGGTGAGGGACTTTCCCGGTAAACCTGGCGGTGATCCGCAGTGGCTGTGCAAAAAAAAAAATTAAGTCTCTGACTCCTCGTGCGGCTCAGTCCTGCGAGGATGTGAGGAAGCCGAATGGCCAAATTCCCCAAGGATGCGTAGCGGCTGTGAAAAAAACTGAAGCTGTGTGAGGGACTTGGCAGTTTGGTTTTAGGTGTGGGAGCAGCCTTAAAGTCATCGGGGAAAGCAATCGGCTAAATTCCCGTTGTATGCCGTGGCTGAGAAACCCATACAAAGTCCCATGTGTGGGCTGCATGTCTGCTTCAGGTGCATGAGCAGCCCTAAAGGTTCTGAGGATGGTGATCGGCCGTGTTTCTCGGGCACGTGCAGTGGCGGAGGACGATGTATAAGTCTGTGGAGCCGGTTTGTCCCTGGTGCGTGGCGCGTGCCTGGCGCAGTGACCACATAGCTGGAAGTTGTGCTGTCCTTGTAATCCTGTGGTGTGCACGCAGGGCTTCTGTGCGCAGAAAGTCCGCTGTTGGGAAGTGAGTCAGGATCGGGGAGCTTGATGGAAATCAACGCAGACGGCGCTGATGATCTTCCCCGTTCAGGCTGTCTCCTTCGGTTTGCTCGTGTTGCCGTTCATGGTGTGTGTTGGTCTCAGTGCTGCCCGCTCCGGAGAGCGCGCTCCGGTGTGGATGACGAGGATGCAGGCATTCTCTGGTACTCTGGAATCCACAGCATGGTGAAAGGGAGCAGACGGTCATCCCACGTCAGGTCACCATGTGGTGTGTGGCATAAGGGAGAGACAGTTCATCTCCATTAGGTCACCAATGTGGAGAAAATGGCATAGTCGAGAGACGCACCATGCACATCCAGGGTCAACAATGTGGAGGCAATAGAATAGGCGAGAGGCGCACCGTGCCACGTCCAGGGTCACCAATGTGGAGGTAATTGAACAGGCGAGATGCGACGAGCTGGAAGGGTGCAAGGTTTTGTTTCCTCCAACATATTGAAATGCGCTTTGTAGCTCGGTGAGCTACTGTGCTGCTGAGGCATGTGTAACAAGCTCTTTTATACACATTATACAGACAGAGAGAATGCATGGCACATGAGCATAGTGATTGTCATTTGATACCCATCATGACATCAGCTGGTGCCCGGATGTCCTCGGGGACGCATACATAACAGTCCTGTCTGATTGCCCCCTGGGGTTCTCTGTCCGTATGTCAATTGTCCTCCGCTTCCTCCAGCCCTGATGAGTGTGAGACAATGTCCGTCCGCAGCGTGCTGGGTCACTACAACGTGTTCAATACTTATTTCCCCCGCTTACATAAGACTAGTTACCCCGAAAATAGTTAAGAAGTAACTGAGACGTGACTTTAGTCTGGCAGTTGGAGGTTTTTCTCCTAAATTTATGAGTTTTATTCTAAATTTACTACTTTTTCCTGGTAAATTTGAAAGTTTTTTTTTCCCCACTGAAATCAACTTTTTCTTCATAATTTGTGTTTAGTGTTAATTTAGGGTTTTTTCTTGTACATTTGAGACTTTACTCTGATAAATTTGTGAGGGTTTCCTCATAATTTATAAATCAAAAATAAAATTAGCAAAAAATTTACTTGCTTGCAGTCTATTATAATTTATCATATTTCATAAACTGGGGAATTTTTGAGTTCAAAAAATGCACAGTAGCAACTATGTATGACTAGTGGATTAAAGTTCAGTATTTAGTAGTATAAGTTAAGACACAGTCACACATTTTTAATTGTGATGTTTTATTTATGCACTAGAATAAAATAAAATAGAATGAAAATGAAAATAGAACTAATGGTGGAGCCAGCCTCTAATAGGATTAAGATCATTTTTGGTCATTTTAAGATTAGTGCCGACAGGGAAACGGCGAGTTCCGGTAAGAGCCGGGGGGGTGGGCTATGCATCTATGTTAACAAGAACTGGTGCGTTAATGCCACGTTAGTATCTAAACACTGCTCTCCGTTGGTGGAGTTCCTAATTGTAAATTGTCGGCCATTTTATCTGCCGAGGGAATTCAGCAACGTGTATGTAGCTGGTGTTTACATAGCGCCGAGCCCTAATGCTAAAGCTAATGCTAAGAAGGCACTCGGGGTACTGCACAATGCTATTAGTGAAATCCAAACTTCACACCCGGACAGTTTTGTGGTGGTTGCGGGGGATTTTAACCACACCAGCCTAAAGACTGTGCCCCCCAAGTTTAAACAATGTGTAGACTTTAAGACCAGAGGAGAGAATATGTTGGACTTAGTGTACACAAGCACAGATGCATATAAAGCGATACCCCGCCCCCATCTTGGCCGTTCTGATCACATGTCCGTGATGCTGCTGCCTGCCTACAAACCTTTATTGAAGCGCAGCGGGCCAGCAGTGAAACAAATCAGGATTTGGCCAGAGAGTGCAACCTCTGCACTGAAAGACTGTTTTCTGCACACAGACTGGGAGATCTTCAAAATAGCAGCCTCCCAGGAAGACAAGACGGATGTGGAGGAGTATGCTGATACAGTCACCAGCTACATCGCGAAGTGCACAGAGGATTTCACTACAGTGAAGACCATCACTATGCGGGGTAATCATAAGCCCTGGATGACTGCAGAGGTGCGCTCGCTGCTTACAGCCAGAGATGCAGCCTTCAGAGCGAAGGACAGGATCGCCCTCCGTTCAGCCAGGTCTGCGCTCTTAAAGGGAATTAAGGCAGCAAAGTGCGCCTATGCGGAGAAAATCCAGGGACACCTCTGTGACACTAGGAACACCAAGCAGATGTGGCAGGGAGTTCGGACACTGACGGGCTATAAGTCTAGGCAGGGGGTCGATGATGACGACACTTCGCTTCCAGACAGGCTTAACGACTTCTTTGCACGTTTTGAAGCATCAAACTCGACAATCAGAGGGAGGGCTAGCCCACCCCCATCATCGGTCGGACCAGCTTTTACCATCAACACAGCGGACACACAGAGGACCCTAACCACAGTCAACCCACGCAAAGCTGCAGGTCCGGACAACATTCCGGGACGTGTGCTCCGAGACTGCGCGAGCGAGTTGGCGGATGTCCTGACTGACATTTATAACATCTCCCTGAGTCAGGCCATCGTTCCCAGATGCTTCAAGACCTCTATCATTGTACCGGTGGCAAAGAAACCAGTTGTGTCCTGTTTAAATGACTATCGTCCTGTTGCACTGGCACCAATTGTGATGAAGTGTTTTGAACGGCTTGTCAAACCACACATTACAGCCTGCCTCCCTGCTTCACACGACCCGCTCCAGTTTGCATATCGTTTAAACCGCTCCACGGAGGATGCTATAGTCACCACCCTATGCTCTGTCATCACCCACCTGGACCAGAAAGACACCTACGCCAGACTCCAGTACATTGATTTCAGTTCAGCATTCAACACCATTATTCCCCAGAGACTGATGGAGAAATTACTCCTTCTCGGTCTGAACACCGCCACATGTCTCTGGATCCTGGATTTCCTGACAGAGAGACCTCAGTCTGTCCGGGTTGGAAACAACATCTCCAACTCTGTCACGCTGAGCACCGGATCCCCTCAAGGCTGTGTACTCAGTCCACTGTTGTTTACACTTCTAACACATTACTGTGTATCCAGACACGAGGGGAACCAGATTATTAAGTTTGCAGACGACACCACGGTGGTGGGACTTATTCAGAGGGATGAGGAATCAATGTACAGGGAAGAAGTGAGAGACCTGGAGGGCTGGTGCAGGGAGAACAATCTGGTGCTCAACATGGACAAAATGAAGGAGATGATTATCGACTTCCGGTGGTCACAGCCTGAGCACGTCCCCCTCAGCATCGGCAGCCGTTTAGTGGAGAGAGTAGAGAACATCAAGTTCCTCGGAGTGCAGATCTTGCAGGACCTGACCTGGAGCAAGAATTCCTTGGGGATCAGGAAGCGGGCTCAGCAGAGACTGCACTTCTTGAGGAAACTCAAACAGGCCTCTCTCCCCATCTGCATCCTCAGGACCTTCTACAGAGGTGTGGTGGAGAGTGTTCTGACGTACTGCATTGCTACATGGTACTCCAGCTGCAGTATGTCAGACAAAAAAGCCCTGCAGAGGATAGTCAAGGGGGCTGAGAGGGTAATTGGAGTCTCCCTCCCCTCTGTCCAAGAACTTTTTCAGAACCGTTGTAGGAGCAGGGCACTGAACATTGTCAATGACCGTTCTCACCCTCTGCATAAACACTTTGAACTTCTTCCATCTGGTAAATGATTCCGAAGCATCAGAGGCAGAACCACCAGACTGATCAACAGCTTCCTTCCACAAGCTAACAGGATGCTGAACAGTTGACCCGGAATCTCTCATACACACTACTGCACCTACGGACATTTTGTATATTATTTGTATATTATAGTTGTTTTGTTTTTTTTGGGGGGGGGGGGGTTTCCAGAAGTATGTCTCAGGGATGTGTGAATGGATGGGGGGTGGGGGTGGGGGGGGGGTGGAGCTATGTGTGAGTGTGTCTTAAATCATGCTGCTTCTATTTATATGGATGCCGAGAGAAACGCAATTTCATCTTGCCTGCACTAGAGTTGTATGTACAGCAATATGACAATAAAGTTTGATTTGATTTGATTAAACTTTGACGTCTGTCAATCCTTCCAATTTCAAAAGACTTAAATATCTAATATTTCTTTTTTCATTTATTTAAACCGCAAACACTTTCACCTTCAAACAATAGTTTCTATCATTTATACGCCATTCTATGGCGTTGGGAGTATATGATTGGTTAAACAGCTTGATTGATGTCTCTTGATTGTCTCTTGATTGATGTCTCCTGAGCCGGTGGACGGAGCCACTGTTTATAGCAGGATTCGATACAACAGGGAAGAGCTGCTAGCATTTAACCGCCACCCGGTCCCACTGGAAAAACTCGACATACCGAGAGAACTGAGGCGAAAACGCCGCGGCTGCCGGGCTGGAGTAAGGCGGAGGACAAAAAATATAAGGTACAGACCCTCCCTTCCATCTGTTGTCATGGGAAATGTACGGTCGATACTGGGAAAGTTAGATGAGCTAGCGGCTATCTCCCGTTATGATAGCACTTACCGGGAGTGCTCTCTCCTTTTGTTTACTGAGACGTGGCTAACTGAACTAGCAGCAGATGCTAACATTGAGCTGGAGGGTTTTCACATGATACGAGCTGACCGAACACCAGAGAGTGGCAAAACTAGGGGCGGTGGAGTGATAATGTATGTTAACAACAACTGGTGTAGACCGGGACATATCACTGTTAAACAACGACACTGCAGCAAAGACATTGAGTTGCTAGCTGTTAGCATGAGGCCTACATATCTCCCAAGAGAACACTCACACGTGATCTGCATTGTTGTTTATGCAAATCCGACGGCGAACGCTGGGACAGCGCGTGACGTCATCCATTCAGTAACCAGCAGGCTGCAGACAGAACACCCAGATGCTCTTCTCCTCATCTCAGGCGATTTCAACCACGTTTCACTGTCTCCCATTCTGCCCACTTTCACCCAGTATGTCACATGCCACACTAGAGACAATAAAACACTGGATTTGTTCTACGCAAACACTAAGGAGGCGTACACCTCATCACAACTCCCCCCACTTGGGAGATCGGATCACAACTTGGTTCATCTCCGACCGGTGTACAAACCCCTAGTGCACAGACAACCTCCGGCCATGCACACTGTGGAGTTATGGTCTGAGGAGACAATGGACACTCTAAAGGACTGTTTTGAAGCCACTGCCTGGAAGCAGCTCTGCGATCCACATGGTGAGGACATCGATGGCCTCATTCACACCTTCACGGGCTACCTCAGCTTCTGTGTGGACAAATCCGTTCCCACCAAGACCATACGGCGTCACTCAAACAACAAACCCTGGATCAACCCTGAGATAAAAACACTTCTGAGAGAGAAGAAGAGGATCTTCAGGTCGGGGAACAGGGAGATGCTGAAGTCCGTACAGAGGGAGCTGAGGAGAAAGATCAGAGAAGGCAAGGACAGCTTCAGGAAGAAGATGGAGGACAAGCTGCAACAGAGCGACATCAGCGGGGTCTGGAGAAACCTCAAAACCATCTCGGGGCTCCAGAATACCTCCCCCCAGGCCACGGGGGGCAGGGAGTGGGCGAACAACCTGAATCTGTTTTTCAATAGATTTGACCAACCACCCTCCCCCCTGTCTGCACAACAACCACTGCTGCCTCTAAGAAATCAAGTCCTGCTACCCACTCCCCACTCCACCGACACCCCCCCCCCCACTCCCAACACACAGCCCCCCATCCTGACCCTGACCAAGACCCAGGTGAGGACGGAGCTGAGGAAGATCAAGGCGAGGAAGGCGTCGGGACCGGACGGCATCAGCGCAAAGCTCCTCAAGTCCTGTGCAGACCAGCTGTGTGGGATTGTGACGTATATCTTCAACATGAGTCTGAAACTGGGGAGGGTACCACAGCTGTGGAAAACATCTTGTGTGGTACCTGTACCAAAAACTTCCCACCCCAAAGACCTGAACAGCTTCAGACCGGTGGCCTTGACGTCCCACTTGATGAAGACCCTGGAGAGACTGCTCCTTGCTCATCTCTGCCCCCTGGTGGAACCAGCGATGGATCCACTCCAGTTCGCCTACCAGCATGGCATTGGGGTGGAGGATGCGGTGATCTTCCTCCTTCACCGTTCTCTGTCCCACCTGGAGAAGCCCGGGAATATGGTGAGGATCATGTTCTTTGACTTCTCCAGTGCTTTCAACACCATCCAACCGATGATCCTGAAGGACAAGCTGCTGCGCGCAGGGGTGGACCAGCACCTGTCATCATGGATCCTGGACTACCTCACGAACCGGCCTCAGTTTGTGAGAACCCGGGACTGTGTTTCCGACACGATCATCAGTAGCACGGGGGCCCCCCAGGGAACGGTGCTGGCTCCCTTCCTGTTCACTCTTTATACTGCGGACTTCTCACACAACACAACACATTGCCATCTACAGAAGTCCTCTGATGACTCTGCGATCGTTGGTCTCATCTCCAGCGGAGATGAAGCTGAGTACAGAGGGCTTATCCAGGACTTTGTGGACTGGTGCCATCGGAACTGCCTCCAGATCAACGCGAGGAAAACTAAGGAGCTGGTGGTGGACTGCCGCAGGCATGGGCAGCCCCTCACAGCACCAGTAAATATACAGGGAACAGACATCGAGATGGTGACATCCTACAAGTACCTGGGTATTCATCTGAACAATAAACTAGACTGGTCACACAATACTGACGCACTCTACAAGAAGGGACAGCGCAGGCTGTTCCTGCTGAGGAGACTCAGGTCTTTTGGTGTACAAGGGGCGCTGCTGAAGTCATTCTATGACACGGTGGTGGCATCAGCCATCACTTTTGGAGTGGTCTGCTGGGGCAGTGGCATTACTGCAGCCGATAGGAAGAGACTGAACAAACTGATTAAGAAAGCTAGCTCTGTCCTGGGGCAACGCCTTGATCCGATGGAGGAGATAGGAGAGAGAAGGACGGTGGCTAAACTGTCATCTCTGCTGGAGTCCGAGTTCCACCCTATGCAGGACATACTGGATGCACTGAGGAGCTCATTTAGCAGCAGACTACATCATCCCAGGTGCACAACCGAGAGGTTTCGTAGGTCCTTCCTACCAACGGCTGTCAGACTGTACAACCTAAGCAGGGCTGCTCGCAGAGATAGCAAAAAGACGTAACAAACTAATAGTTTTTTTTGAATGCAAAAGATGCAATAGACTTACACAATGGTCCTCTCCGGCATACAACTAGGAACATACCGGTCGCTATGGAGGGTGAGAATATGTATGGGCACATAATCATACCATGTAGGATAACTAACTAGACGGTTATGCTGTTTCATCCCACCTAGCAACAATGCTCTGCACTGTGTGTGTTTATATATTTACATATTTATTCCATCTAGCTACAATGCTCAGCACTGGGTGTGTTTATATTTATATATCTATATATTTATTCCATCTAGCTACAATGCTCCGCACTGTGTTTTTATATATCTACATATTATTCCATCTAGCTACATTGCTCCGCACTGTGTGTGTTTATATACTTGCATATTTATTCCACCTAGCTGCAATGCTCCGTACTGTGGGTGTTTACATATTCATATATTTATTCCATCCAGCTACAATGCTCTGCACTGTGTGTCTGTGTGTGTGTGTGTGTGTGTGTGTGTGTGTATATATATATTTTATAGTAATATGTACATATGTATATTAGCTGCTCTTGCTTGCTTGTTTTTTTTTTTTGTTTTTTTTTTCTTGCCTTCTGATTGTTGCTCTGAGTGTTGCTATCCCTGTGCTGTTGCAATCCTGGAATTTCCCCGTTGTGGGACTAATAAAGGCTTATCTTATCTTATCTTATCTTGATAACTCTATCTTCCAATAAGAAAGAACGTACAGTCTGACGCACTCTCTAGTAGGGGAGCTGGTGTTCTGCCACTGTACCACACTTCCCCGCGCAAGGCCCCCGGCCCAGACGGCGTGTCTCCCTCCACCCTGAGACTCTGTGCGAAACAGCTGGCTCCTGTATTCACAGACATTTTTAACACCTCCCTTAAGTTATGCCACGTGCCATCCTGCCTCAAATCCTCCACCATCATCCCTGTCCCCAAGAAGCCACGGATCACTGGACTTAATGACTACAGACCTGTAGCGCTCACCTCTGTAGTCATGAAGTCCTTTGAGCGCCTGGTCCTGTCCCACCTCAAGTCCATCACCACCCCTCTCCTGGACCCGCTGCAGTTTGCCTACCGAGCCAACAGGTCTGTAGACGATGCAGTCAACCTGGCCCTCCACTCCATCCTGCAGCACCTGGACTCCCCGGGAACCTACGCCAGGATCCTGTTTGTGGACTTCAGCTCCGCATTCAACACCATCCGCCCCGCTCTGCTCCGGGACAAGCTGTCCCTGCTCAACGTGCCTGACTCCCTCTGCAGGTGGATCATCGACTTCCTGACGGACCGGAGGCAGCATGTGCGGCTGGGAAAGACTGTCTCAGACTATACTAGCATCAGCACCGGATCACCCCAGGGCTGTGTACTTTCCCCCCTACTCTTCTCCCTTTACACCAACTCCTGCACCTCCAGCCACCAGTCTGTCAAGTTGATCAAGTTTGCGGACGACACCACCCTCATCGGGCTCATCTCCAACGGCGACGAGTCCGCCTACAGGAGAGAGGTGGCCCAGCTGGCGTCCTGGTGCAGCAATAACAACCTGCAGCTGAACGCTCTGAAGACAGTGGAGATGATTGTAGACTTCAGGAAAGTCACTACTCCTCTGCCCCCCCTCACCCTCTCAGGCTCTCCCATCACCACTGCTGATTCCTTCCGCTTCCTAGGCACTACCATCACCAGGGACCTCAAATGGGAGCTGACCATCAGCTCACTCATCAAAAAAGCCCAGCAGAGGATGTTCTTCCTGCGGCAGCTGAGGAAGCTCAAGCTACCCACCAAGATGTTAGTGCAGTTCTACACAGCCATCATCGAGTCCATCCTCACCACCTCCATAACCGTGTGGTACGCAGGAGCCACTGCCAGGGACAGACTAAGGCTGCAGCGCGTCGTGCGCACTGCTGAGAAGGTGATCGGCTGCAAGCTCCCATCTCTCCAGGATCTGTACATCTCCAGGACCCGGAGGCGTGCTGGCCGGATCATAGCCGATCCCTCACACCCTGGTCATGTACTGTTTGCCCCCCTCCCCTCTGGTAGAAGACTTCGGTCCATCCAGACTAAAACCTCCCGTCACATGAACAGCTTCTTCCCCTCTGCCATTAGACTGCTGAACACTAAGTGACTCTCGTGCACCATGTACAGCAGCTCAACCAGACTCATGTCAATCATCACTGTTTTCTTCCTGCATTACCGACTGCACAATATAGTTCTCCACAGTATCTGCTGCTGGCTAATATATATTTTAACTGTTGACCAGTATCACTTAATCTTATCCTACACTTTATTACATGTATAGTTTATTTCTCTTATCTTATCATGTTTAATGTTGCAGCATTGTACCGAGACAAATTCCTAGTTTGTGTACTACATGAACAATGGCAATAAACCTGATTCTGATTCTGATTCTGATTCAATGGCAGAACACCGGCTCGCTTGTTAGCTCCACCCCCATTATAGAAGCCAGTGGAAATTTCCACTGACTCCCTTCAGAAATAAATGCTGTCGCCGTTGTAGTGACTGAAGTTAAACTCAACTGCAAGGAGGAGGAGTTGTGTGTTAAACGCTGCTAAGACTATCTTTTGGTAAGTATGGCGCTTTTTTTATTTACTTTTAGCAGTTATGTAGTTTTCCTAAAGATATAAACGTATTCATTATTTATTTAATGCTTTATTTGGGTTTTTTTTTGGCGAAGGGGTGGGGGATCTTGACTGACTTTCATTCAAGATTAAGTAACTCAGCGTAGCTTTAAATGCACTACAGTGCGAAGCGGATTGTCGCTCTTTTGTAATCACAAAACGAGCTGGTCTTCTTTATTGTATGATTTTTATTTTATTTATGTTTAATTTTTTAATGCAATGAATTGAAGTGTTTATGTACAGGGGGACTCTCTCTCTCTCTCTCTCTGCATGTTTGTTTTGAAGTTATTCTATTAGAACTACTGTTGAACTACTGTCTAAAAGAAAATAAGTTGGGGTGCGTGCATGACCGTTTAACAGGCCCTCTGCCTAGGGTTTGCGCACGAATGGGTCCATCGCGCGCGTTCGCATACTAACGCGTTTGGTTTTTTTTGTTTGTTTTTTTGCCACCTTGAATTATATTGCCCTTGCAATAAAGTTGTTAATGAAACGGCGATCATGTGATTTTACTTTAAGGAGCAAAAAGTATCGGTATTGAAGAAAAAGTCCCACAAAAGAAAAAAATGCTGGTATGGCCCATCGTTAGATGTAGCCGCCAGATTTGAATGAAGCAGCTTTTAAGAAAAGCAGTTTTTTAAAAGGCGGTTATGCCCATGTATGGGATTCCGGTATGTAGACCACGCCCACGGGATGTGCCGTTTCTAGCACTAGTGTGAGCCATAGGGATCTGTACATCTGTATGGCGTGACTGATCCGCCATAACTGTCTGGCCACTTTCCAAGCTCTGCTGCTTAGTTAAAGCGTCTCCTGTGGGTGGGACTGGCTTCTGTGTGCCGTCTGACTTCTTAGGAACTACTGAATGATTCCTTCTTTTTTTTTTTTTTTTTTTTTTTAGGACTCCATTCATTCATTTGATCGAAGAACACTTGAATCTACATCAGTTTATTTATATCTACTGTTTTAATTTATTTGAAAGTCATCATGTCTCAGCAACAGATCAGGTGAGTCTCATACAAAAAATTAATTTGAATGTATCCAGAGCTTCTTTGTGTGCTGTAATACTAAACGAATGACCCACGTCTATTTGATCCTTGTATAGTAACTTAAATTGCTCGTAATTTGTGGACGGATTGTAAACTTTTTATTGTTTTCCAATCCTATGTTATTGCTGTACATTTTACAAAAAAAATTTTTTTTTGACTAGATTTAATTCATTTTTACTGTCCTCCCCTTTTAGTCTCCCAGCCAAGCTCATCAATGGTGGCATTGCTGGCATTGTTGGGGTTACCTGTGTCTTCCCCATCGACTTGGCAAAGACCAGGTTGCAGAACCAAAGACAAGGCCAGCAGGTCTACAAGAGCATGTAAGTATTTAAGGTTAATTTTGTCTTAGCCGACGTAGGTGTTGACACTTGTAGTACATCTGATCGGCTTTATGCCTACTATGCCCCGGTGTAACCCAGTACTCCCCTTACTAATCCTACAATTACACATACAGTTGTTGGCTAAGAATGTCTAGAATTGGAGGAATTTGTTTCCAGTGAGGTGGCCAGTGGCCATTAGCCTGCCTTCATGGGGTGCTAAACTATTAAGTACCGGTACATCTGCCATACGCTGACCAATTAGTTGGTATAGTGTGTAAAATAAATTTTAAACTTTAAATTCATGCTTAATATTTCTTGTAAATACAAAGTCAATAGTCATTGTGTTTTTTGTTCTTTAGGATGGACTGCCTTGTCAAGACAGTTCGATCAGAGGGATACTTTGGAATGTACAGAGGTAAGATTTGCTTATATCTTAATGTTAAGAGGCGGTAGGATAGTACAGGTAGAGTTTTTGCCAGAGGACTAAATGCTGGTGAGGCTAAGCTTTCTGTGGTGAAGATGATCACTGTTATCATTGTTTGTGATTGAGATATAGTGTATTTTTAGTCTTGGGGTGGTTGATTTAAAGAGGACCCATTATGCATATTTCCTTTTAAATAGCTTTGCATGATGCACAGTCCAAAAGTTCATGTCATTTGCTGATTAAAATGTACAGTTTTAGCTCCTTGCCCGTTTTAGGAAACTTTCTTTTGAATGGCTGCCTCTGCCTGATAAAGGTTGGGCGGGGTACTGTGGTTAAAAACTCATTTTAAGGATATGACTGACACATAGTACAAGAAGTGAAAGAAAACTAAAACTGAGTGTGTTCACAAAAGATTACATGTATCCATACAGTGGAGTTGTCTGGAACTCTTAATGGTTAGCATGAGTCCTCTCTACCATATAGAAAATGATCAAAAAGCATAATGGGTCCACTTTAATTCAAAATGGTGGTTAGCAAAATTTTAAAGTTGATCTCAACCAGAATTTTCTTAAACTGTATGTGTAATGGCATAAATGTAACTGATAAAGAACACATGTCTAGATTCATCATAGGAAAAAAAAAAAAGGTAATTGAGACCTTTTATTGTGGGTCTCTGCTTCTATGAGGAATGCAGTTTGTTTGCATCTGTGTTTTTCATATTACAGACTTGGGTGTCCCCTGGGATATTGAAGGCTAGCCGATAAGGCGCAGCCACGCTGGAGGCAAATCATTAAATGGTTCTTACAGTATTGCTTTATTTAAAACTCAATAGGCTCAGTTGTTCTCTGTTTTGTCATCTATTTGTTCTGTAATTTGACTACCTCTTAATAACTTCTTGGCTGTCCTCTCACTGTCCTCTCCACTTGTGTTGGTTTTCTATTTCTCTGCTATGGATGGTGTCCCTGCATTCTTACGCTGATCTTAAAAAATCAGTCTGTGTTGGATATGAGTCCCGTTTAAGGTGGCTTGAAGTCTGCATACTAGGAATGCAAGTGATCAGTTAATGAATTAATTGATAATTGATTCAACTTATCGATCGATTAACAATTGATAAGCAGCATTTTTCCTGAGAGCGTGTTTCCCTCTGTACAATACGGTCTATCGTTAACATGAAAAAGTTGCTGTTTTTTCATATACTGAATAAAACATGAACATTATATTAATCAATTATTTATTGTACCGTTTGCATTTTCTTTTACTACAGACAATGGCATTTTTTTTGTAGTTTAACAAATTTTGCACTGTATAGTGTGTACTTTGTGCTGGTACATCTAAGTAAATTACAAATGTCATGATTTTTTACTTTAAAAAGTACTCCCAATATCATAACTTTATCTTTAGTTATATTAAAAAAACTTTCACGTTCTAACTTACTGAGATGCACTGGTAGACTGTTTTATCAGGAAAATAAATTGTGAGCTGCTTCATCTGTTGGCATGTTGAACATTATCACAGTACCTCGGCAGTCCAGGCAAACCCAGTACGATCTGGGCTCCTCTGCTGTGTTGCCTCGGTACCAACTTGAATCCGGTCTGCTTTTCCGTCTAACAGCAGGTTGAAGGGAGGCAGTGGGAAATGATTTTGCGCTCGTGTAGCCTGCTGCAGTCCGTTTCTCCACCCTGTTGATTTGACAGGTGGCCATTGGATCATGCCACTGGAACTTGTTGTGGCTCTCCAACGTAACCCGGAAGGGCTTGGTATCTTCTGCTTTTTTGGTTGAAATGCGGCAGTAGGTGACCGTGTGCGCCCCCGCCTGGACAGTGACGCCACTACATTTCATAGAATAAGCTCCCATTGTAAAGGACTGCTGAGTTATCAATTAATTGAGTTTAGTTGACTAAATTCTTATCAACAGTTAATCAAAAGTCAGTTATTCATTAACATCCCAACTGCATACACCTGCCATAATTGTGTCTTCATGTAAATCTTTTTGTATCTTCATGTTCATGATTAACCTACTCACTGACTTGAAACCTTTTATTCGTAAGCTTTTCCTTTCTGAAGTCTTCTCCTCAGAGCTGTAGCACACCTTGACCATGTTCTTCACAGACTCCATGCTTGCATCTTTCTCTGAACATTTTCATTTCACAATTCACCCGTCTTGTGTTTTTCTTGTTTCTCATTTTCTTTCTGAAACTTATTTATATAATGTTTTTTTTTCTGACATAATCCCCCTCCACCATTATTACTGAAGCTGCAACAAGTTGAGCATTTGTCTTGTCTGTGTTTAAATTTTCTATACAGTAGATGCATTGTCTTTTAAAGACGTAATGATAGTGGCGGGGAATGGGATTGTAAATGTGTTGAATAGAAACCAGCCTGTGACGTTATCACTAACTGTGATTGTTTTCTCCACCAGGTGCTGCTGTGAATCTCACCTTGGTCACCCCCGAGAAGGCGATCAAGCTGGCTGCTAATGACCTCTTCAGGCACTACCTTGCCAATGATGGGTGAGTGTCGTAATTGCGTGAGGTCATAACTTGGTATTAGACGGTGTGTCACATGCTGGTGTTTCTCATGCTTTTCCAATCTGTCAACAGAAAGGGTTTGACTGTGTTCAAGGAGATGCTGGCTGGTTGTGGTGCAGGCATGTGTCAGGTCATAGTCACCACCCCCATGGAAATGCTCAAGATTCAGCTGCAGGATGCAGGGAGGCTGGGTAAGAACAATGCAGAGTTCATAATATCATAAATGTATTTCTTTACAAGTAAAACTGCATCTGAATCTCAGTGCCATTCATATGTATGTTATCTCTATTATTTTTTTTTTCTTCTGCAGCAGTCCAACAGCAAAAACCCGCCATGATGACCCCCTCTAAGCTGGTGGCCACCAACGGCGTGCTCAGCCGCTCCTACATCTCTTCCTCCGTGGTCCCTGCTCCCCAAGTTGTATCAGCCACGCAGATTGCAAAGGAGCTGCTCCACACCCAGGGCATCCAGGGGTTGTACAGAGGACTGGGAGCAACACTGATGAGGTAAAATTTGTTCCCTCCCGATGAGGAAGTGGCCAGCTGTCCTGTATCAGATTTCAGTCTGAATCGGTCTATTGTCTTAATTCTTTCAGGGATGTCCCCTTCTCTATTGTTTACTTCCCGTTGTTTGCCAACCTGAACCGCCTGGGCAAACCCAGCCCCGAACAGTCATCACCGTTTTACTGGGCTTTCCTCTCAGGCTGTGCTGCAGGATCTGCTGCTGCCGTGGCTGTTAACCCCTGTGATGGTGAGTCTCCTCATTCATATTGTCCTTAATCATGTGGTGTGTTTTTTTTTGTTTGTTTGTTTTTTTTAGCAGCAGTGGGATTTCAACCTTTATTTTTCCTTCCATCTTTGCAGTGGTGAAGACTAGACTGCAGTCACTGAACAAAGGTGCTAGTGAGGAGACGTACAGTGGCGTGATGAATTGTGTGAGGTAGGCAGACTAATCATTCATCATGGTCGCTTTCCCTCCTCCATTCTTGTATGAGTATAACTAAATACTGTAAATTTGTCTGTCTCCACAGTAAAATACTGAGGAAGGAGGGACCCTCTGCCTTCCTGAAAGGTGCAGGCTGCCGGGCTCTGGTCATCGCGCCTCTGTTTGGAATTGCACAGGTTATGTACTTTGTTGGTGTCGGCGAATACATCCTTGACAACTCACCTCTTAGCCTTCTGGGACCATAAGTCCACATCAGCTTGCTTTGCTGAATGTGTGAACAGGATCTGGTGGAACAAATGGCAGCTACATACCATCAGTTTACAGCAACGACAGCTATGAGTCGGTCTGACCTAAAGATGTACGACCGCAATATTACACTCTGGCGGCCGTGTCGCTTTTGAACATGAAGTGACGTGTTGAGAAGGCTGAAGCTAATGTTTGCACTTAAAGCATTTAGCCTTACTGGGTTACTGACTCAGTTCTTCATGCTTTATCCCAAAACAGTCATGTTTGGTTTCCCTCAGTGAGGGCGTTTGCTCCGTCAAAAAAGATGGATCTATTTTCATGTTTTCTTTATTGCTACTTTTCTTACTTTTTTATGTTTATGCTAGTTTATCTAGACTTGCTGAATATATTTGCAGTGCTTTTCTATTCATTTTCTTTCACAATTCCTGTTACACAGCCTTTGTCTTGCAAAAAAAAAAGTTTTTTTATTTAAAATTTATTTTATTTTTAAACCCATTTTACACCATTACATTACAAAGAGGTCTTGTTTTCACTCATTCTGTTCATTTTGAACAATGAATAAATATACATGTGTACTTTGGTCACAGCCTTTTGTACTGACATGGGACCATACGGTTTACCAGACCATTAACGGTGCCCTCTTGTATACTTGACATTAGCCCTACAGCTGATACTAGTCCCTGAAACTCTTTGGTACCCTTAAAAACTTGAGATGCATTCATGCACACGTTTGCCCACATAATCATGTTGGAAACATTTCACATCTGCATACCTGAATTTTCAGTCAACAATCCTATCTGATTCATGCCTTCACAGAGCATTTAGGAGTTTGTTTTTGACTGATGGGCATTGTTCCCAGCCTCATTTAGAATCAGAATCAGAATCAGGTTTATTGCCATTGTTCATGTAGTACACAAACTAGGAAAAATGCTTTAAAAAGAAGCATTATTATTATTACATTATGTTTACTGTGAACATGTAAAGAAATTGACTGTTACTCTCTTTTGTACAATATCATTTATTCATTAAAACTTTTAAATGCACCCACCGTGTGTTTGGTGTCTTGTTGTTCTCTAGTGAAGCACATTAAATAGATATTTAGCGTTCCAAGCTGTGGCAATCCTATTGTTTTTGTACTGATGAAGCAAAAAAAAAAAAAAAAACAAGCCACAGAAAAATGAAATTTTACAGAGGTCAAGGATTTTCCCCACTACGCAGACACCCAAATTCAATGTACTGTACCCATAGGTGGTGATATAATAACCAGTTTTATATTTAGCTCATTGCGGCATAGTCAAAGGAGCTGTGATGACCAGTGTTGGGAGCAACACGTTACTGTAACGCCACTACTTTTGCAGTAATGTGCCGTGTAACAAAATTACTGTTTAAAAATTCAGTAATGCGTTAGTTACTGAAATTTGATCAGATGTGTTACTCGCATTACTCGTTTTATTAAAATGGATAGATATTTTAGCGCAAATAGACGATCATACAACTTGCAGTTGCTGGACACCCTCCTCATCAACTGCCAACTGGGCATGAATACAGTTTTGGTGGCTATTGGCGGGACCACTGCCATCCCCAGCGCCACCAGCGGCCTCAAGCCACTGGAGGTTGTCATGCCAAAGGCGAGCAAATGAATATAAACTGACCCTACTGTAACTGACGCAGCCGTCACACAGTCTCCTCCGCGGGTCCGTTGCCCCAGCGATCATTATCTTCTGGAGGGTTTGCATCTAGGTTGTGCTCAAGGTCAAAGATCAGGAGATCAGGGCACTTACATGATTTTAGAAAAATCATTCTTCCTCCTAGGCAGTTACCTTGATTCTCACTAAACTCACAGTGATCCTCAGGTGTGCATCCAGGTTGAGAGCAAGGTTATTGTTAAAGGTCAGAAGTTCTGGGCATTTCACGAATAACGTTACTCCTCCTAGGCATTTGACCTTGACTTTAAGCTTATCCTATCTGTATATACAGGTACATCTCAAAAAATTAGAATATCATGAAAAAGTTCAATATTTTTTGTCACTCATTTCAGAAAGTGAAACACATATGTTATATAGATTCATTACACAGAGAGTGATAAAGTGTTTATTTATTTTAATTTTGATGATTATGGCTTACAGTCCATGAAAACCCCAAATTCAGTTACTAAAAAATTAGAATATTACATAAAATTAATTTTTGAAAACTAGTTTTTTAATAGAAATGTTGGCCGACTGAAAAGTATGTCCATGTACACACTCAGTACTTGGTCGGGGCTCCTTTTGGATTAATTACTGTATCAGTGTGGCGTGGCATGGAGGTGATCAGCCTGTGGCACTGCTGAGGTGTTATGAAGGTCCAGGTTGCTTTGATAGTGACCTTCAGCTCGTCTGCATTGTTGGGTCTGGTGTCTCTCATCTTTCTCTTGACAATCCTCCATAGATTCTCTATGGGGTTTAGATCAGGAGAGTTTGCTGGACAATCAAACACAGTGATGTTATGGTCATTAAACCAGGTTTTGATACTTTTGGCAGTGTGTGTGTGTGGTGGTGGTGGTGGTGGTGGTGGTGGTGGGGGGGGGTGCCAAGTCCTGCTGGAAAATGAAATCAGCTTCTCCATAAAGCTTGTCAGCAGAGGGAAGCATGAAGTGCTCTAAAATTTCCTGGTAGACGACTGCGCTGACTTTGGTCTTGATAAAACACAGTGGACCAACACCAACAGATGACATGGTTCCTCAAATCATCACTGACTGTGGAAACTTCGCACTAAACCTCAAGCAACTCAGATTCTGTGCCTCTCCACTCTTTCTCCAGACTCTGGGACTTTGATTTCCAAATGAAATGCAAAATTTACTTTTATCTGAACAGAGGTCATCTGCTGGTGTTTGTCCACTGTGTTTTATCAAGACCAAAGTCAGCGCAGTCGTCTACCAGGAAATTTTAGAGCACTTCATGCTTCCCTCTGCTGACAAGCTTTATGGAGAAGCTGATTTCATTTTCCAGCAGGACTTGCCCCCCCCCACACACACACACACACACTGCCAAAAGTATCAAAACCTGGTTTAATGACCATAACATCACTGTGTTTGATTGGCCAGCAAACTCTCCTGACCTAATCCCCATAGAGAATCTATAGAGGATTGTCAAGAGGAAGACGAGAGACACCAGATCCAACAATGCAGACGAGCTGAAGGCTAAGCTATCTTTAATATGGTCATGTCAGGCACACAGCAGCTCTATGCTCTGTTGTTCAAACTTTATTTAAAATAGTCAGAAGAAAGGGGTAAATGATGAAGGGAGAGGAGTTAAGCTGCTTTTAGTTGACTGGTGGCCTGGTTTTATTATTTTATTCTATTTTATTATTTTAATAGTATGTTTTATGTTTCTTTTATGCTCTTTTAATGTTTTTTTTTTTCCACAATATCTTTATTGAACCTTTTTTTTTAACAAACATGATACAAACAAACACTAACACTAAAGTACTACAAAAAAAAAAAAAAAAAAAAAATGCCCTAAAAACACCAACAACCACCAACAAAATCAAGTCTTCAACAATGCTCCTCTGTTTAGTCTAGACAATCCAATACATAAGTATACATATTATGTTCACCAGTTTGGAATTTACAAGGTCCACACACATCATTCACCTTCTTCTTCAAGAGTTATGTTTAAATTTTTTACATAATCAATAAAAGGTCTCCATATATTCTCAAACACAATTTCCTTTGATTTCAGTATATATGTTATTCTTTCTAATGGAAGGTTTGTTAACATCTGTCTTAACCACTGAGTCACATCTGGTCTATGAGTCTTTTTCCATAATAGTGCAATACATTTTTTGGCATTAAGCAAACTGAGGTCTATGAATGTTCTTTCACTTTTATTGAAATTATGCTTTCTGGGTACAGACCCAACAAAAACAGTTTAGGATTCAATATGATTTGTTTTGAGATTATTTTTCTTTTAATGTATTTTAATTGTGCTATTTTAATTTCCCTGTCTTATATAATTCTGCTTTTTTGTTGTTAAGGCACTTCGTGGTCTTTATCTGTGAAAAGTGTTACACAAATAACACATTTTTCTTCTAACTGAGCCTGTATAAATGTTTATTACCAAATCAATGAATGCAGTCTTGCAACACTAACTGTAACAAAACCAAAGAATTACGAGGTATGCTTATAATCCAGTGGAAATGTCCAAGAGAGGTGCTGTCCCAGTGAGAAGCATTCGGTGCAAACCTGAAGGATCACAAATGGCACAAGACTATGCAAGTGGTGTCATGAAACCATAGCAAGAGCCTGTGGGGAAATGTGCAGCTGTAATGACTTTTAAGGGTGTGGATTCTTCAGGTGAACCTGGGGCGGCTGTCTAAGTTCACATTTTTGTAGCTTGAGCTCATCACACTCTTCTTGCCAAAAACTAAGGGCCCCTTGAGTCCCTAATGGTGGTTATTTTTGTCTTGTTTGAGCAAGGCAGCAGCTTGTTTGCAGAAGAGAGTAACGTGCTCAGTTCTGAAACTTGCTCAGCCGTGCTAAAACACTAGCAGAGCTGTAGCATACAAGTGATCATCGACAGAAGTTAAGAGCACCCGTGGTTGCTCTAATCTTTTTTTTTTTTTTTTTACTAGATAAAAAGAAAACGAGAAAAGATAATAGCACCAATGGTCTCTGTAATAATCATGGAAATTAAATCAAACTGGCTTGTAATAGTTTACATGTAATGAATATATAGAATATATTGAGGTTTGCCCTTTTGAATTAAATTATGAAAAGAATCCCCCTTTTTTAACCTGGACCTGCACTGTCTCCATATACTTGTGTGCACTACTCCTTAGTCATCACAGAAACTTAATAAATCACCCTGATATTTGACTTTGGCCAGATGGTAAACATGGGTAGTCATGAAAATGCTGCACTGACGCAAAACCGCAAACATATGTGTTTTATTAAATAGTGCTTTCCAGAAAATACTTGTCATTTTAGCAACTTTACACATTTTGTTAAAATTAGTGTTGAAATCATTGTTACTTTACTCTGAAGTATGATTTGTTATATGATTTGGACTCCATATTACAGGGCACTTTATTTGTTCATTATGTGAAAGAAGAAGCTTGATGAGCTACTCAAGAAATCTTTTAGCAGATATTTTCTTGCTTTTTTTTTTAAAGTTATACCTCAGTAACTGACATCAAGACATCTCTTTATTTAATCTCTGACTTCTTTACTCACCTCGGGCCAAAGGACATCTTCTGTGAGTGAAGATCACAGTTCACATGATGGGTTTGTCTTCGGTAGGCGTTCTAAGATGTCAGAGTGGTATTTCACCCTGAGCTTTGTTGGCTTCTTTTTTTGTCACAAGGGCTTAACAGGGGTTAATGAGTTCATTCCTGTCTTGGGGAATTCCACAGCTTCTTGGTGTCAGTTCTTCAAACACACCTGTTCCTAGTATTTTTCCAGAATGTTAATTGTCAGTTGTGCATTTTCCTTTTTTTTTTCATTTCTTGCAGTTGCTTTACCTGCAAGAAAAGACTTTTATCTTGTATATCACATTTTCTAACCAGCGGTCCTTGGAACATTCAGGTTTCTGTGTGAAATTTTCTAATTTGGTTTCTTAATTGGTCCAAAAATTGCAAATAATTTGCTGTGTCTTTCAGCCTATAAAACACTTATCTTAAAGCACATACAATGCAACAACTTTTGCTTAAATATCATAACAATGAAAACAAAGTTAATATTCTATTTTACATTAAATCTAAGAATTCAGATCACAAACACACTGTAATTTTAAATTTGTGAGATGTTCTCTCTGCAAATTTGCATCTTTCCCCATAAAACTGTCATTTACTTTTGACAAATCTGTTACTTGATCTTTGTGATGGGCTCAGCCCTAGTTTTATTTGCAGTCTCTAGTGCTGTTCCTGGTGGAGCAGTGGTTAGCACTGTGGCAGCACAGCAAGAAGGCCACTGGATCAATTCCATGGGTGACCCTTCTGTGTGGAGTTTGCGTGTGGGTTTCCTCCCGCAGGCCAAAGACATGCAGGTTAGGTTAATTGGCATCAACTAGGGATTCTAAATTGTCCTTAGGTATGACTGTGAGAGTGAATGGTTGTCTGTCTCTCTGTGTTGGCCCTGTGATGGACTGGCGATCTGTCCAGGGTGGACCCTGCCTTTTGCCCAAAGATGCTGGGATAGGCCCCAGCCTCCTGCTTTCCAAGCACTCACCATAACCACAACAGCTTTAGCTTTCAGTCTTTCTCCAGTGACAAATGTTCAAATGAAAGGGTTCCCAGCAACAGTAGTACAGCATTTATAAATTAATGTGCACTATTTTCCAGTGCACAGAAGAGGTATGTTGCACTTTAGAGAAATGACATGTTACCAGAAGGATCTGAATTGCGGGGCGCCTGAATGACGGATGAGTATCTCAAGCCCTACACCACACTACCGCTCTGAGTGACACACTAAAAAAAATGTTCCACTGGCAAGACAAAATGGCTGACACATTTCACAAACATGATTTTTTAAACATTAACAGAATTGCATGAAATTTGGTGGTTAGCTGAAGAATCCTGTTGTGATTGTGAGTCTGAAGTTTCATCAAATTTGAATCAATATATCTGGTGTTACACCCAAAGCTACATGCCAAAGAGAAACTGTACAACATGATTGGCCTAGAAAATCAAAACAGATCAGCATTTTTGGATAATTTTAACAACTTTTCATTATTAACGTCTGTAGATGATCTTTGCTTAATTTCAAGTAATTTGGATGAATGGCCTAGGAGGAGTTCATTTTGAGTTCACTTGAACATTTTTGAAAATATGGTGCAGAAAACTTCATTTTCAGAGTTTTCCACCACTGACAAAAGGTTGCAGGTTTCAGTGAATAGAATGATGGAAGAACTTTTAGTCTAGGCCCAGCTATTCTCAAGATACTTGAAAAAATGTAAAAGTACTTATTATAGCGTCACTTATGTATGCAGTACCTTGATTTTTGGCCTCTGAGTAGTGCGGAGAGTTTCTGATCAGACTGTAAAATTTACAGCTTCCACATGTTACCGTTTTTGCACCCCGTGCACTTTTAGTGGAGAAGAAGTTGTTTCAGCATAGCTGCTTGGAACCCCAAATATACATTTGAGATTATCTGGTGTTTTATGTTGTTCTAGCAGTATTTTTGTTAGAGAGTCACAGGTATTTCAATGAATGAAAATACAATTAAAAGTTGCTTAAGTATACTTTTTCATTAATTATTTTATTCATGCAATTTTAATGATTAATCACAGTTAATTACAGAAAAATGTGTCAGTGTCAATGCACAGCCCTAATATTTTTGCTTTTTAAATAAATGCAATGCTTTTATTGATTCACTTGACTTTTATGAAGCCCTGTACTGATCCGTTTGTATATTGTTCCTTTAATTTCTTTGCTTTTACCCAAAACCATTTCTCATCTCTTGCGCTGTGCGCTGTTGTCACTGAGCCCACACAGGCTGACTGCGTGTTCAGGAAGCTCACGGACCACAGACTTCACACTGACACACTTTTCTGCTTCTTCCTGTAACACTTTTTGAGACATGCACCAGCAGGTCAGGCACCTCGATGATAGCAGAAACAGGAAGCACATCAATAAAAGCACCCACAGTTTCCTTTTATTACTGTTAACAGTATGACAAACTGCATTATTCTATGATTCACATCTTATTGGCACACCAACAAAATTTACATCCACAATAATTCACACAAACATTGCAAACTAGCTCTTTGTTAACAGCATAAACATGCTCCAGAAGCGGTCAGCACAATGCGTTATTTAGCCTTCAGATGAATTTAGAGATTTTTCAGAGGGGGCAGTTTATCATAAGACCTTCCTAACCCTTTAGGATGATATTATGTCTACACTCCATCTATTGTGCTCATAGTAGAAATACTCGGGAGTGGTGGCTGGGAGAGAAGGAGAAAGTAGCTGCAACATGCAAACCACTAGAAATATTTACATGGTCCAGTAGTAGGAGGCTTGACTGTGTAACAAAATAGGCACAAGATGGAAGTTTACGCTGCAAAGGTCGGCTAGTCCTCAAAACACATAAGCACACAAGGTATGGTTAGCTTTAGGCCTAAAAGGGAACCAAAGTGCACATAGTAAATAACGTTAAAAACACACGGTATAAAATAGGTGTTCATATTTACAGCAATAGAGAGCCTAAGTCACGCCCCCGCTACTTCCACATATGGGATCTTAAATCAGAAAAAAATCTCCACTGAAGTGAATGGCAAAAGAGAAATTATATTTTGATCCCCAACGAATTTTGCCACGAGTTACACATATGATGTTTGTCTAGTTAAAAGATAATTTTCCACGTAATTAAAGTTGTTGGTTGTCATACAATAAAAGAGTAATATTTAGTTTTTGTGAAACTGTTTAGTGGAGTACATTTACTTGTCTTGGACTGTACACGTCGCCAAACAGGACCATGACGGTTCCCCTCTCAAAGCTCACCTCCTGTTTTCTGACAGATGAAAAGAAGGGTCCAAAGAGGAGAACAACGACACAAATGTATTTTATTGCATTTTAAGAGCTGGAGCTGATCCACAGAACTGTTAGTTACTTCCCCCTGGGCACTGTTTGAAAACAATGACTTGACTTACGTGAGTGTTTGTAGTCTTTCAATTTATGTATTTTCACAACCTCATACCTTATCAGTTAGACAACAACCTACACCGTTATTTACATGGAAAATTATCTTTTATATAGACAATCATATGTGTAACTCATGGCAAAATTTGACTGGGATCAGAAGATAATTTCGCTCTTGCCATTCACTTCAATGCAGATTTTTTCCAATTAAGGTCCCATATGTGGAAGCAGAGGGAACGTGACTTAGGCTCTCTATACTCCTCAGTCACATTCCTGCGTCAAAGAAGGCTTTGTGTACTATATTGTATTTGCAGTGCAGCACTGTTGCCTCTGCGGAGCACCGGCAGTCTGACCAAGATGGGTTAGAAGCAAAGGATGTCACAGAGTTGAGCTAAATAAAAGCAGTGTTAGGGGAGGACAACGGGGGCATAAATTTCAGTGCTGGTGGAGTCGAGAGGAAGGTGGGATGTGAATTTTTCCAGCGTATCGAGTTGAATGTGGTCCATGGGTAATTAATGGTCCTCTCTCTCATTTGGTGATGTTTGGTGAGTTTAATGTCCCCCTCCTCGTGCAGATAGGTTGATTATGAAGGTCCAGTTGGTGGCAGTGAGGGAGGGTGGTGTCAGCTCCTCGGCTATATAACCTCCCTGCTGTTTCTGATGGCACAACACAGCACCATACTGAAGATCATCCCTATGATCTGAAATCAGACGGAGTTTTATTAGCATGCATAAACGCTAAAAAAATGTTTCCCTGCCATACACCATAACAAGTATGATGAGGTGGGTAATAATAACTGTGCTGTGAAAAAGTATTTGCCCCCTTCCTTATTATATTTCTGCATATTTTTCACCATTAAATGTTTCAGATCATTAAACAAATTTTAATATTAGACAAAGATAATGCAATACAAAATGCAGTTTTTAACCTACGTGGCCCCGTGTGAAAAAATAATTGTCCCCTTTTTACATCACAATTTAACTGTGATTAGCCACATTTTTTTGAAAAGCTGAGTTCAATTACATGAACCACTCCTATACCCAATTACTGCCAGGCCCGTTGAATCAAGAAATCACTTAAATAGAACCTGTCTGATAAAGTGAAGTAGGCTAAAAGATCTCAATAAAAGCAACATATCATGCTGCAGTCAGAAGAAATTCAAGAATAGATGAGAAATATGTAAAAACCCAGAACATCTAAAGAGCTCCAGGCCTGACTTGTCTCAGTTTGGACATTGGTCCATGATTCAACAATAAGAAAGAGACTGGGAAAAAATGTCATCCACGAGAGAGTTCCAAGGCAAAAACCACTGCTGACCAAATAGAACACAAAGGCTCATCTCACATTTGCCAACAAACATCTTGATGATCCCCAAGACTTTGGGGAAAATATTCTGTGGACTTAAGAGACAAAAGTTGAATTTTTTGGAAGGCATGAGTTCCATTACATCTGGCAAAAAAGAAACACAGCATTTCATAAAAAGAACATCATACTGACAGTCAAACATGGTGGTGGTAGTGTAATGGTCTGGGGCTGCTTTGCTGCTTCAGGACCTAGATGACTTGCCATAACTGATGGAACCATGAATTCTGCTCTCTACCAGAAAATCCTGAAGGAGACTATCCAGCCATTAGTTCATGATGTCAAGCTCAAACCCTCCAATGCGGCTGAACTAAAACAATTCTGCAAAGAAGAGTGGGCCAAAATTCCTCAACAGCCAAGCATGGGCAACCAGTCAGGCTTAGGGGCCAATTACTTTTTCAGATAGGTTTGGATAGCTTTTTCCCCTTAATAAATTAAATCATCATTTAAAAAAAATTATATTTACTAGGGTTATCTTTGTCTAATATTAAAATTAGTTTGATGATCTGAAACATTTAAGTGTGACAAATATGCACAAATATAAGAAATCAAGAAGGGGGCACTATAAAACTGAAAGTGGGACTTCAGACAACAGAATTAAATTCTTATGGCTAACATGGTTACATATGAAAATGCTGCACAGAGGCAAAAAAGTTAAAATTGTGCTTGTTTATACAGTAATAGCTTCTTTTTAACAGAAAAGAAAGATCAGTTTCTGAATTTATACTCACTACTTGCATAACATTTATTTTCTTACTCAATTTTTGGTTATTGCTCTTACTTAGTTAATACCTTTGAAAATTATATTTTTACTACAAATACAAGTACAATTTCTAGTACAAAAATGCCGCAGTGAGGTCACACACAAGGCTATTTTACAGTCACTCTGTTGTCTGCCAGTTCACGTTTACAAATGACTTAAAGACATTTTTATTAGTTAAATGGTCTGTCGTCATCTTATCTATGAGGTATGTGTTGGATCGTATATTATATATATTATATTATTATGGCAGTGCCCTAGGCTAGGGAGGGGTGACGCCCCGCCTCTGAGGGGTGGCGTCACCTGTAGTATTTAAGCCAGCTGCAGGAGACATATTGTCTTCGCTGTGGCTCCTGCACTCGCGGTAGGGACTCCTGTGTTCATAGTTCTTGTTATAATAAACCCATAAAATGTCACCTCGACTCCTCTTTAATTCGGACACAACATTTGGTGACGAGGATATACGGAGATGGAGAGGGCTGCTACCGTGCTTCGTTCAATTTTGGAGGTTCCGGGTGAGCCGTTGATCCCTTGGGCCAGATGGTACGCAGCCTTCGAAAACTATCTGTTGGCGTTAGACCTCGGCAACCTTGACAAATTGTGTGCAAGAGCTATTCTGGTCCATAACCTGGGTGTGGAAAGCCAGAGGGTCCTGAGCACGCTTGGAGGAGGTGACTCATTCGGCGATGTAGCGAGGCTCATGGCGGGCTACTTTAGCGCCCCTGAAAACATCATAACACGGCGCATGCAGTTCAAGCAGCAAAGCCAGCAACCCGGAGAGTCGGTTTGACAGTTTGTGGTGGACCTTCAGCGGCTGGCGGGTGAGTGCAGGCTTGGGACTTTGGAGGACAAGCTGGTCCGCGACTAGTTAGCGGAACACCTGGCCTACTCCTTGGCAAGAGTTCGCCTGCTAACTCACGCTGGTGAGCTAACACTACTAGCATCCATGGAGCTAGTACAATGAAACAAGGCAGCGGAACAACTAACGAGAAATCTCGGTGAAGACGAAGCCCTGCCCGGGAATGACACACGGTGAAAGACTATGGCCTTGGATCCGGATGATGGCGGTGACGATGAGTACGCGACCATTGTAAAAATAAAGTCCACCACGGGGACGCCAAGTTGCTACGGCTGCGGATCCAGCAGGCACCGCTTTAGAGCGAGGGAGTACACAGCGGAGGGTGAGTGTTGTGGACGGTGTGGTTTGCGCCATCACTTCGCCAGGGTTTGCCGCAATTTCGACAAGGAGGGACGGAGACCTGCAAAGGACAATGTGAAAAAGAAAGCGCCTACGGTGGTCCACACTGTCTCGCCCAACACGGATGGTCAAATTATTTGCAACATTCTGCTGGATGGGACACCGATGCCACTGTTAGTGGACACGGGGTCAGCGGTCTCCATTCTGGATTTGGAAAAAGAAAGATGGTGTTTTCTCCACTACAATGTGAGTAAGACAAACATGGCCTGTTATGGATATGGTAATAATCCCCTTGACACTGTGGGCTTGGTGTGGCTGTCTGTGAGGTATAGGGAGGCCTCTATGTGTGAAGCTGAGTTCATGGTGTCTCGAGAAGGTAATAATCTGATGGGCTGTGACTTGTTTTATGGGCCTGGTTTGTCCATCACCTGCGGAGATGTGGAGGAGTGGGCAGGTGGTGGTCTGTGGGACCAGCCATTTTATGTGGGAAGTGGCGAAGAAGTGTGGGACTTTGGGTGGCCCATTCCAGGTGAAGAGGGATGCCGCCAGCACCAGAGTACGCCGACAAGACAGGGGCTCCGTGCCAGTATTTGTGGTCCCGAGTACGGTGGACCCGAATGGCATGGTTTAGCCCCCATGAAGGTGGAAAGGTCTGGAGAGCGAGAGCAGCGGGGCTCCGGTGGCCGACTGGGTACCAGTGCTGAGCCTCATGTTGCTGGTGCTGCTCCAACGCAACAACTAGCAACCGGGGTAACATGAGATGGCACGAACTCTAGCCGTGCCGAAATTGAAAACAAGGACCTAGGCTCGAGTCAACTTGGCAGACGGCTGAGGAGCCATCAGGATGCCAGATCGCGATACAGACGACGGAGAAAGCTTGTGAGCACTCTCCTGGGCGAGGGCGATGACGTCCGCTCTAGGGTTGAGCCTCGGCTTGGTCAAGTGCGCAGTTCGAGAGAACTGAACATTGGACAGGATAATCTACGGGTAGTCCGGTGTGACGGCGACGGGTACCTGAATTTGACTAATGGGTTGAGACAGCATCCCAACGAGCTGCGGCGTTTGGGCAGAAAGGGACATCAATGCAGCCTGTCTCCTATCACAAGGAAGCAGAGACGCTCTGGGAGTGGGCCGCGGGATGGATACTCCAGAGGGGGGCCTTCGGGAGACCTGGGTTAGGTTTTGAATGGGGGGCTTATGGCGTGTCTGGTTTAGTGCATTTAGAAGTGTATCTGCTAAGGTTAATGTTGTTGTGTTCAAGATATGTTCAGACGTTAAAAAAAAAGAGACACAGCTTTGTCAATATAGTAATGTGAATTGAGTGATATTGACTGTTTGAATTTACGTTTTATATGCACATGACCACCTTTGTGGTCATGTGGCGGACAGCAAAGGTCATTGCCATCCCAAAACCTGGCAAAGACCACAAATTACCAGCAAGCTACCGCCCAATCTCCCTACTCAGCGTTCCTTACAAAATCATGGAGCGCCTAATTCTGCAACGCATTTCCCTAGAGGTAGAGGATATTCTAAGTGTGGATCAAGCAGGTTTCCGAAAGGACCGCAGTACAGGAGAACAAGTACTGGCCCTAACCACCTTCATCGAAAATGGCTTCGAGAGCAGACTGAAGACAGGGGCTGTGTTTCTCGACCTTACAGCCGCCTATGATACGGTCTGGCACAAAGGCCTCCTCCTGAAACTTATAAAGGCGATCCCTGCTTGGGCAACAGCAATTATAAAAACCCTGCTGACCAACCGAAGGTTCAGAGTCCACCTCAGTCAGAAGACAAGTGCATGGAGAATGCAGAAAAACGGACTCCCACAAGGCTCAGTTCTAGCTCCAACTCTGTTCAACCTCTACATAAACGACCTGCCTACTACAAAATCCCGCAAATTCACCTATGCAGACGACATCTGTTTGGCATTCCAAGCACCAGACTTTGAACCACTGGAACGGGTGCTCATGGAAGATCTTGCCAAACTGGACCAGTTCTGCAAAATCTGGCGCCTAAAACCAAGCCCAGCAAAAACCGTCTCCAGTGTATTCCATCTCCACAATGCAAAAGCTGCCAGAGAACTAAACATCCACCTGAGCGGACTCAAGCTTAAGCATGCCCCAAATCCAACTTATCTTGGAGTGACCCTTGATAGGACCTTATCCTTCAAGGAACATCTAAAGGGGACGGCTGCTAAGGTGAAGGTACGAAACAACCTGCTCTGCAAGCTCGCTGGTGCAAAATGGGGGGCGGCAGTCTCCACCCTGCGCACCTCAGCACTGGCCCTTTCATACTCTGTAGCAGAATATTGTGCCCCTGTCTGGTCCAGGTCATCTTACACACACCATGTAGACACCCAGCTCAACACAACCATGAGAACTATAACTGGAACAATCCGCTCAACACCACTCCCCTGGCTCTCTGTACTGTCAAACATAGCCCCTCCACACATCCGGCGAGCAGCATTAACTCAAAGGATGCTCCAAAAAGTTAAAGATTCTCCTCACTTACCAATCCATGCAGATATCTACACTCCACCCACTGCCCGACTTTCATCCAGACGGCCGATTTGGAAAAACCCTCCCCCAGCTGACTTTACCATCCAGACAGCTTGGCAAGAGGAATGGGAGACCAAGGAGGTCCCAAACAAACAGCTGGTGATAAACCCCAACCAACAGGTCCCGGGCACCAACCTCCCAAGGAGACAGTGGTCTACACTCAATCGCTTCAGGACTGGACATGGCCCCTGCTTGGCCAGCCTTTACAGATGGGGCAGTAGCCCTAGCCCACTGTGCGCATGTGGAGAGGAGCAAACAATGGAACACATCATAGAGGCTTGCCCGCTCCAAAGACTGGAAGGAGGATTACACACCCTCCATACAGCAAACCAGGAGGCAACTGCTTGGCTTAAGGACTTTGCATTCGCTAAATAAATAAACCACCTTTGTATGTTGTGAATGCCTGGAGACTGTATGTGTGTGTGTGTTGAAGGTGCAGTAACACCTTGGCGCGAAAGTTCATGTGGGGTGTCAGTGTGTAGATTGCCCTATATTGTGTAACTTGTGTAATTTTGTCAAGAATCTCTGTGTTTGTGTATATCCTGCGAGTTGTCGGGTACTGCCATTGTTTATGTCTGTAATTACTTATTTGTATATACCTGTATATGACTGTTCTCATTGGGATTAATTTATTTTGGTGTGTGGCCCTTTTTCCTTTCAGTGACTGTTTACATAGCAGAGAGCTCTGCTGGGCCAGTGTGGTGTGTGTGTGTGTGTGTGTGTGTGTGTGTGTGTGTGTGTAGGCCCCTTTGTATTAGAGTGTGAATCGGGTGTAAATTATATGGTTGGGAGAATTTGTGTGCTTGCATTTTTCAAAGGGGGGGTGGGGTGTAGGATCGTATATTATATATTATTATGGCGGTGCCCTAGGCTAGGGAGGGGTGACGCCCCACCTCTGGGGGGTGGCGTCATCTGTGGTATTTAAGCCAGCTGTGGGACACATATTGTCTCTTCGCTGTGGCTCCTGCACTCGCGGTAGGGACTCCTGTGTTCATAGTTCTTGTTATAATGAAACCCATAAAACGTCACCTCGACTCCTCTTTAATTCGGACACAACAGTATGCTTCAGAGAAATATTCCCAGCAGATCCCTCGGATCCTCTGGAGCTGGGCTCCTAGTGCCAAAAGACATGCAGTGTCAGCATTTTAGCTGCAGTGGCCCCAGGCTTTGGAAGTGTGCCACAGGATCTAAGGGACGCTACCACAGTAGAAAAGAAATGTGAACACGGCTTTATAATCTTGCTTTCAGTTATGGCACCATGATCTCATGTGACATCACTGCAGACTTTTTGCTGTTTTAACTTCTCAAACTAGTTCAATAGTTTAGTAGTTCTATTACCTTTTATATTTCATCAATGACTTTAAATTATGTTCATGCAATTGAAAATTGCACTTTGTACATGAACATGAAAAATGACACATACTGTTAATAAAACTGAGTCAAGCCCAGTAAATATTGATAAATTGATAGCTTTGTATTGTGTTTGTAGACAGTTTTATCACACCAAAGCATAATGCTCTCAGCTTGTTTCCAGTAACCAAACAATGATTTGATTAATCTAAGTCTATACCCTGGTGTGAGTATTTGGGTCAAGACAAAATAAGATCAGATAAAACTTTATTGTCCCAGTGGGGGATTTGCGTTGGACTTCACAGTATCAGAGCAAAACAGAGAGAACAAAAACAAAGCCCAGTTGATCAATCACACATTCCTGTCTGCATCATAAAAAAGCACCCACACAGACTACAAGAAGCATAACTAAGACATGCAAGTTTCAGCTGAGGTGGTGTGAAGGGCTTTAATATCATTCAGCACAAAACTTTGGGACTCTGAATCTGCTATTCAGGGTGGACAAGCAGTTGGTTCTGAGATTGTTTTTTGTGCCTGTCTGATTTTGGTTTGTTGGAAAGTGAAAACTGGGATGGTAACAGACTTCTAAACTCTTCATGGCTGTCTCCATTAGTCGGTTGATCTGGGCCTGTAGGAGCCAAATGAGGAAGTCCCTCACATATGGGAGATTGGTTTGTTTACACTCTTGATTGGTAGAGGGTTGAATGTTGTCTCACTGTGGGTGTGGTTATCTTCATTATTACCTCCGCCAGGCCGAAAAGGCCAGGAGGAGGTTATGTTTTTGCCGGGGTTTGTCTGTGTGTTTGTCTGTCTGTTTGTCTGTTGGTTAGCAAGATAACTCAAAAAATCTTGGACGGATTTCCATGAAACTTTAAGGCGTTGTTGGAAATGGTACAAGGAAGAACTGATTAAATTTTGGGGGTGATCAGGTTCACCGTCTGGATACAGGAATTTTTTAAAGCATTTTTCATTCAACACTGTGACATACAGCCATTTTCAACATGTGCGCAGGCGCAATGGAGGGCGCTGGTCGTCATGTCTGATGAACACAAACTCCGCCTTCTTCAAAGTTTTAGGCACAAAAGCACGCAGAAAACTGTGGTGGGCAGGGCTCGCCAGAGTGCCTGTGTTTGCACTACGCTGCAAAAGCTGACACAGGCAGCTGTCCGGCACCGGATTATTTGGCAGAAATTCCCCGGCCAGCCATAGGGGCTGCGCAAAAACCATCTCTCTGCCGGGGGAGGCTTCCAAATCCTCTTTTTTTCCGCGGAGCGCAAACCCAATAAAACCCACGGCAACCATTTGCGCGCAACTGCAAAACCTCACACGGGCAGCTGTCCGCCGACGGATTCTTTGGCAGAAATTCCCCGGCCAGCCATAGGAGCTGCACATTTGGCAGAAATTCACCGGCCAGCCATAGGCACTGCGCAAAAACGAGCTCTCTGCCGGCGAAGCTTCTAAATTCTCGTTTGCCGCGGAGCGCAACCCCCCAAAAAATAATATTGTAGCAAACTCAATATGAGCACCCTACTTGGCTTGCTAAGTGGGTTGACCCTATTGGCGACACAGGTAGAGTGCGGGACTCCGGAGCGGGAGGCGTGAGTTCGAACCTCCCGGTGGGACGTCGCCATGTCGAGCAGCACGTTACAATATAAAACCCACGGCAACCTGTCTACCCAATTTGCATCCGTCAGTGGAGGAGATGGACACAACAGCAACACTTCAGTTTATTACCTCCGCCAAGGAGGCAATGCTTTTACTACTGAACCACTAATCCTATCACTATCACATTGATTGTCATTGATTAATTGTGTGTTTATTGCACTGTCCCTGTCAAATAAACAAATAATCATTGTGAATCCAATTGTTAGTCATATGTTGACATGCTCAAGGAATCTGAAAACGTACACACAAACACTGTATGGGGGGAATTGTGGCGCTTGGCGGAGGTCTGCGTTCTCCGAGTGCTTTTCTAGTTAACTAAGGAAATAAAACTATCAGCTATAACATCAACAGAAGATTTCTCACCCATGCTCACCCTACCTCCATACTTAAGTGCTACATGAAGTGAGCAGATGAACCCACTAAATAACTTTGTACCCTGACTTATTTTGCCATTTCTTTTGTAATTGGTAGAAAGTAAGATTGGAATAAAAGGAAGCAAACTCAGAAGCATAACTATTGGTTTATTGGAGTGTCATCAATTTTACACCCATGCTTAGCCTGCCATGGCCTTTTTAAATTTTGATTTTTTGATCAATAGTTGTTGCAATAGGGCCCTTTGTGGCTCATGTATTCATGCCTACACATGTATAAGCACAAGATTGCATATGTGGACTGACCTCCCGTCTTAGAGGAGGACAATAGGTCTGGACCGCCTGTGGAGAGCAGCAGGGAGACGGAGACACGGCAGTAAGGACCTGAAAGGACTTCCTGACCCCCTGGGGCCAGGTAGAGGACTGAAGGAGGACTGAAGGACATTGAGGGGGAGTTATGATCAATAAGGTGATTCGACAAGGATGTGTGATTTGGCTTTTGATGTTGTATGTATAAATAAGGGGGTCCTGACTGAGTTCAGTCTCTTCTGTTTCTGAGAGATATGTTGGGGATGTGACTACAACATTAAAATCTGAATTATGAAACAATTCACCTTCTTCATTTCACGCTCCCCACATTGGTGACCAGTTACGTGAGAATGGATGAAAGGAGGTCCCTCGAAGCAGACTCGTCGGAGGCGGCCCAAGCGAGCGCCGTCGCCCTCAAACTACCAGAATTCTGGCAGAACGACCCGGACTCGTGGTTCCTCCAGGCTGAGGCGCAGTTTGCACTCGCAGGAATAACGGCAGATGACACTAAGTTCTACCATGTCATCGCCAAGCTCGACGCCCGCACAACACGATGCGTGCGGAGCGTGGTACAGCAGCCACCCGCCGACGACAAATACGGCGAGTTAAAGGCTACCCTCATCGAGTGTTTCGCGCCCTCAGCTGAAGAGAGAGCTAAGAGGCTACTGGCTATGTACGGCCAAGGAGGGCGCAGACCGATCACCCTGATGGAAGACATGCTTCAGTTGAGGGAATAAGACAACGACAGCTTCCTCTTCAAGCACATCTTCCTCAGCAACCTCCCGACGCACATGAGAGGCACCCTATCCAGCATGCGTTGTGAGACCCAGCGGGATTTCCGTGCGCTGGCCCGGGAAGCGCAGCGGCTCCTCAACTCCTGCGGCGAGCAGACGGCCACAGCAGCAGCGGCAGACCTCGGTGCGGCGGCCCAGGGCAACGAAGAGCTGGAGACAGCGGAGCCGAACCCACCCACCATGGCAGCGGCGTGGCCACGACGCAGCGGAGGAGATGGCCTCTGTTATTATCACCGGCGTTTCGCAGAGAAGGCACACAGATGTGTGCCACCGTGCAGTTACAAGAGCTCGGGAAACTCCAAAGCCGGGATCCTTTAGCAGCTTTGGCTCTCGGCGAGACCAATAAGCTACTCTACATCACTGATGAGAGCTCCGGGCGGCATTTCCTCATAGACACCGGAGCTCAGGTGAGCTTCATTACCCCGACCTACGCTGACCAGGTGGCTGGCCCCCGCGGCGACAGGGCAACGGCGGCAAACGGCTCGAGCATCAACACCTATGGAGAAAGGACTTTGTCTCTGTCCTTACACGGCCGCACTTATGAGTGGACTTTTATCATAGCGGCGGTGAGTTTCAACATGTTAGGTGCTGATTTCTTGTGCTCACATGGGTTGTTAGTTGATCTTGCCAACAGACGATTAGTAAATGCACTGTCTTTCTATTCTATTCCTTGTGCAGCTCGAGTGTCCCCACCACCCGTGCAGGCCAACGTTACCACAGCAGGCGGTAAGTTTGACACACTCCTCACCCACTTTCCAGCACTCACAGTTCCCAAATTTTCGGCAACAGTGGCGAAACACGGGGTGAAGCATTTTATCACCACAACTGGCCCCCCCGTTTTCGCGAAAGCTCGGCGCTTAGACGCTGCCAAGCTCGCCATAGCATGCGATGAGTTCGCCAGCCTGGAAAAGCTGGGCATTATTCGTTGTTCGAAAAGCCCATGGGCTTCGCCACTGCATATGGTCCCTAAAGCTGACGGCTCCTGGAGACCTTGCGGCGATTATCGCAGACTAAACAACGCTACAGCGCATGACCGCTACCCAATCCCACACATTCAGGATTTTTCGGTGCATTTAGCGGGGGCGCGCATATTTTCTAAAATAGACCTGGTTCGCGGCTACCATCAAGTTCCAGTCCGACCGGAGGATGTCCCTAAAACAGCCGTAATAACCCCTTTTGGGCTTTTTGAGTTTTTGCGCATGCCATTTGGTCTTAAAGGCGCAGCACAAACATTCCAGCGTATGATCGACGCTGTGTTACGCGATCTCCCCTTCGTGTTCGTCTATCTCGACGACATTTTAGTCGCCAGTACGTCCGAGGAGGAACACGAAAAACACCTCACTACAGTTTTTCGGAGGTTGGGAGAACACGGGTTAATAATTAATCCAGCCAAGTGCCAGTTCGGCGTGGCGCAGATCGATTTTTTGGGACACCGCGTCTCCACAGAAGGGGCAGTCCCATTGCCTGATAAGGTGTGCGCAGTGGCAAATTTCCCCCGACCACAAACGGTCAAATCATTGCAGGAGTTTTTGGGAATGGTAAATTTTTATAACCGTTTCCTGCCCCACGCAGCTCAGCTCATGCAACCATTGTATGCCGCGCTCAGAAAACAAAAACCCTCCAACGCGGTCGTGTGGTCCCCGGAGTGGGAGCGCGCATTCGCGGAAGTAAAAAGAGCCTTGGCTGACGCCACGCTTTTAGCCCACCCCGAACCATCGGCCCACATAGCGCTCACCACGGACACATCAGATTCGGCCATAGGGGCGGTCGTGGAACAACACGTGGACGGAGTTTGGCAGCCGTTAGCATTTTTCAGCAAATCCTTGAACGAAACCGAGCGCAAATACAGCACGTTTGACAGAGAGCTGTTAGCGCTCCATTTGGCCATTCGCCATTTCCAGTTCTGGCTGGAAGGTCGGCGTTTCACGGCTTTTGTCGACCATAAACCGCTCACTTTCGCGATGTCTAAAATTTCAGAACCTTGGTCGGGCCGGCAGCAGAGGCATCTGGCCGCAATTTCGGAATTTACTATGGACATTCAGCACGTAGCGGGTAAACTCAACGTAGTGGCAGACTGCCTCTCCCGCGCCGTGACATCACCAGGGCACGCGGAGGCAGATTATACTACCGCAGCCGCAGGGCACAAGAGCAACGCAGAAGCGTACGCGGACCCAGTTCACATAGGGATAGATTACGCGGCCATGGCAGCGGAACAGGGTAGTGATGCGGACGTGCGCGCACTCCAGTCTGGACCAACAGGGTTAAGGCTGGAGAGCAGGTGTTTGCAAACCGGTATGCCCCCCTTAATCTGCGACGTGTCAACTGGGCGACCACGCCCGGTAGTCCCGGCTGCGTGGCGCTGCCGCGTTTTTGACTCGGTTCACTCCCTGGCACACCCGGGAGTGCGCGCTTCGGTGAAGATGGTTGCGGAAAAGTTTGTTTGGCCGAGCCTGCGCAAGCACGTGAAAGAGTGGGCACGAACCTGCATGTCTTGCCAACGGGCCAAAATTCACAAGCACACCAAAGCCCCTTTAGAGCCGTTCCGAATCCCGGCCAAGAGATTTGATCATGTGCATGTCGACCTTGTGGGCCCGCTACCGTCGTCGCAGGGGTTCACACATCTTTTGACAATGGTAGACCGAACCACGCGTTGGCCAGAAGTGGTCCCACTAACATCAACCATGGCTGCAGAGGTGGCGCGCGTTTTTTTAACGGCCTGGGTAGCGCATTTCGGGGTTCCGTCAGACATTACGTCTGACAGAGGACCTCAGTTTGTCTCCGAGCTTTGGTCAGCGATGGCCAGCAGCTTAGGGGTGACAATCCATCGCACTACTGCGTATCATCCCCAGGCTAACGGTTTATGCGAGCGTCTTCACAGGTCTTTGAAGGCAGCCCTCAAAGCGTCGCTTACAGATGCAAATTGGGTAAACAAACTACCGTGGGTTTTATTGGGGTTGCATTCTGCGCCCAAGGAGGATCTGAATGCCTCCCCAGCAGAGTTAGTTTTTGCACAACCTCTCAGGCTGCCCGGTGAGTTCTTACCAGAGCATCCAGAGCCAGAACGCCTCCCAGCTCTGACACCACTAAGCGGCACGGAAGCGGACATGCTCCCGGGCCCCATTCATCACACTTTTCCGCGGGTGTTTGTTCCTCAGGCTTTAAAAAATGCAGAGTTCGTTTTTGTCAGGCACGAGGCTTTAAGACCGACCCTCTGGCCGCCATATGATGGTCCATTTAGGGTGCTGGAAACTGGTGATAAGCATTTTGTGCTAGATTTAGGAGACAGGAAAGAGACAGTCAGTATTGACAGATTAAAGCCTGCTTTTGTGATGAACGACGAGTCTGTACGGGTGGCGAGGGCACCTCGACATGGCAGACCCCCCCAGGGAACATGTCCCGGACCCCCCGCAGGGATCAAATAACCACTCTCTTCCTCAGGCTGCAGATTCTTTGCAGGACAGCGCCGCTGGGACGGCGAGGCCTGCGTACAGCAGATTCGGAAGACGGTTGAAACCCAGACGACGTACAGACTGATGTTTGATGTGATCATGTGGCATAAGCTATGCTGTTGGTGTTATCACTGAATTTTTTTTAATGCGAGCACGTTGTGTAGACTATGCTGTTGGCGTTATCACTGAATTGTTAATGTGATCATGCTGTATAGACTATGCTGTTGATGTGGTCGCTGAAATTTTTTTTTAATGTGATCAAGTTGTATAGTTATGCCATTGATGTCATCATATTTTGTGAACCCGAATATATTGTCCATTCTTCGACGTTTGGGGTGGGGGGGGGGGCTGTGGCTCATGTATTCATGCCTACATATGTATAAGCACAAGATTGCATATGTGGACTGACCTCACGTCTTAGAGGAGGACAATAGGTCTGGACCGCCTGTGGAGAGCCGCAGGGAGACGGAGACACGGCAGTAAGGACCTGAAAGGACTTCCTGACCCCCTGGGGCCAGGTGGAGGACTGAAGGACATTGAGGGGGAGTTATGATCAATAAAGTGATTCGACAAGGATGTGTGATTTGGCTTTTGATGTTGTATGTATAAATAAGGGGGTCCTGACTGAGTTCAGTCTCTTCTGTTTCTGAGAGATATGTTGGGGATGTGACTACAACATTAAAATCTGAATTATGAAACAATTCAGCTTCTTCATTTCACGCTCCCCACACCCTTAACTGTATGGTTACAGATTACTAGTGTTGTAGTCAAAACCAGACCAAGACCAGAATATAGAAAAACTAAGACTTTAAGGGGTCGAGACCAAGTCAAGACCATTAAGTATATAGGTCTTGGTCTCGACTTGGTCTTGTCTGAGTCTTGGGAGACGCTGGTCTCGATGAGGTCTTGACTGCAACACAACTGATTACCATGGTTACTGATGGTTATGATTACTAAACCATACAGAGACTCAACAGCACTGAAGGCTCTCCACCATAGTGTGGTAGGTCCAAAAGCACGCTATACTCATGGCCTATTTCCATGTTAATTTTCACACAATTTTTTTGCTTTGCATCTTCAGATCAAATACAAAGTTAATCCCTGCATAGGTATTATGGTTGGTTAATCAAAATAACAAATACAACTGTCTATTATGTTGGAAACAGACATGACATATGTAGCTGGATCTTTACAAGGGTGGTACTTCTGGGTCACTGAGGTCTGGATTTTTTTTGGGACCGTCTTTTTTCAAACAGCACCTCACTGTGGAAATTAGGGTACGCAGCACAGCATTACAATTCTTACATATTATAAGAAGCCTCTGATAGTAACTATAATTTAAAGATTAGAAGAGCATAGCTGAAGTGGAGTGACACATTTAGTGAAACATCTAAATGCAGTTATCATGGAATATAGTCACTCTAGAAAACCCTACTGTCCAATCAGATGGCATGGTCAGAACCAGCTGTTGTAAAAATGATATACACTACCGTTCAAAAGTTTGGGGTCACTTAGAAATTTCCTTATTTTTGAAAGAAAAGCACTTTTTTCAATGAAGATAACTTTAAACTAATCAGAAATACACTCTATACATTGCTAATGTGGTAAATGACTATTATAGCTGCAAATGTCTGGTTTTTGGTGCAATATCTACATAGGTGTATAGAGGCCCATTTCCAGCAACTATCACTCCAGTGTTCTAATGGTACAGTGTGTTTGGTCATTGCGTCAGAAGGCTAATGGATGATTAGAAAACCCTTGTGCAATCATGTTAGGTCTGCAATGCTGTAATTGCTGCAAATGGAGGATTCTTTGACGAAAGCAAAGTTTGAAGGAAAAAATTATTACCAAATACAAATCATTATTTCTAACCTTGTCAATGTCTTGACTATATTTTCTATTCATTTTACAACTCATGGTGGTAAATAAGTGTGACTTTTCATGGAAAACACAAAATAATTGTCTGGGTGACCCCAAACTTTTGAACGGTACTGTATACTCAGAATCTTTGACCAACACCTTGACCTTGAACACAAACTAGATGCAGACCCACCTGAGGATCACTGTGTGTGAGGTTGGTGAGCATCCAGGCGATTGTCTTGTAGGAGTAGCAAATCCCATGAAATAGGAATGGACAGACATATAGACCGATGATGGATACAGCGCTGCGGTATCAGCTTATATCATCTTTGCCAGAATGAGCTAAAAACAGATTCTGATCATCCAACAGACAGCCAAAATGATCAAATAACCATCAGAAATAATAATAAAAAAATACACCATCTCACTGGCGGTTGTGTTGCCGGAGTAGCGCGACATTGCAGACAGAAACTTGAACTGCTGAGTTTATTTGCTCTATTTCAACTCTATTCTTCAAAAATCTTTCTTCATTTTCAGTCCAGAATGCACCAATCCAGTGGTTGTATGTGGGAAACCTTCTGTTACAGGATTAAACGACTACAGACCTGTTGCCTTGACCTCTGTGGTCATGAAATCCTTGGAGAGATTGGTGCTGAACCACCTGAAGGTTGTCACAGGCCCCCTGATGGACCCACTGCAGTTTGCCTACCGGTCAAACAGGTCAGTGGATGATGCAGTGAATATGGGACTACACTACATCCTGCAACACCTCGATTCCCCAGGGACGTATGCCAGGATCCTGTTTGTCGACTTCAGCTCGGCGTTCAACACCATCATCCCAGGCATTCTTCATCAGAAACTCCTCCAGCTCAAGGTGCCCCCCTCCACCCGCCAGTGGATCTCCAGCTTTCTGACTGACAGGTGGCAACAGGTGAAGCTAGGGAGATTTACATCCAGCTCCCCAAAAATTAGTACTGGCGACCCCCACGGATGTGTCCTTTCCCCACTGCTCTTCTCCCTCTACTCCAACGACTGCACCTCAGAAGACCCTTCGGTGAGTTTGCGGATGACACCACAGTCATCCGTTTCATCCGGGATGGTGATGAGTCTGCATACAGGCGGGGGGTGGAGCAGCTGATCCTCTGGTGCGGCCAGGACCATCTTGAACTTAACCCAGCCAAAACGGTGGAGATGACTGTGGATTTCAGGCGACACCCTCCTTCATTCCCCCCACTCACCATCCTCAACAGCACAGTGTCCACTGTGGACTCCTTCAAGTTTCTGGGTACCACAATCTCCCGGAACCTGAAGTGGTCCTCCCATATAGACACTGTCCAGAAAAAGGCCCAGCAGAGGTTGTTTTTTCTGCGTCAGCTCAAGAAGTTTGATTTGCCTCAGGAGCTGCTGGTTGTCTTCTACACCGCCATCATCCAATCTGTCCTCTGCTTTTCCATCACTGTCTGGTTTGGATCTGCCACTAAACAGGACAAGACCAGACTGCAGCGGATCATTAAGTCTGCGGAGAGGATCATTGGTACCGACCTACCCTCCATTGAGAACTTATATCGGTCCATAACCAGGAAACGGGCGGGAAACACCTGTGCTGACCCGTCACACCCCGGCCACAAACTGTTTGAACTTCTATCTTCTGGTTGTCATTACAGATCACTGAAGGTCAAAACCACCCGTCACAGGAACAGTTTCTTTCCTCAAGCCATCACTCTGATGAACTCCTAACATTCACCTAGTCCTACCTGTTGCTGTACTCATGACTTTTCATCCATTCTTACATTGCACATAACTCTCACACTGCTTTTTACTTCATTCACATTATAAGATAAGATAAGATAAGATAAGCCTTTATTAGTCCCACAATGGGGAAATTCCAGGATTGCAACAGCACAGGGATAGCAACACTCAGAGCAACAATCAGAAGGCAAGAAAAAAACAAGAACAGCTAGTATACATATGTACATATTACTATAAATATACAGTATATATATATATATATATATATATATATATATATATATACAGTATATATATATAGACACACAGTGCCGAGCATTGTGGTTGGTGAATGTGCAGCAGAAAGTCTAAGCTCTCTCTCCCTCCGCGGGTGCGTCGGGCCAGCTGGATGTCTTTGGGCATGATGGTGGTGACCCTCTTGGCGTGGATGGCGCACAGGTTGGTGTCCACGAAGAGATCCACCAGGTAGGCCTCGCTGGCCTCCTGCAGAGCCATGACGGCGGAGCTCAGGAAGCGCAGGTCGGTCTTGAAGTCCTGAGCGATCTTATATCACTGAATCTGAGTTCACATTGAAATACTGTATATTTTTTCATATATTTCTGCAAAGTGTGGATAGTCTGAGTAAATAACTGCATATACAGTATTCCTGTATATATTTGCATCCTTTTATAGAAATGTGGACAGACTGTAATTTACTGTACATACTCTGTTGTCATTGAATCCTTATTTAAATCTTATTTAAATCCTCCACCTGAACAACGAGAGCAAGTTTTTAGCCAAAGTCAAATTCCTTGTATGTGTTGTGCATACTTGGCCAATAAAGCTGATTCTGATTCTGATTCTGATTGTGTATCAGAAGTTACTAGCGTTAACAGGGCTCATGCCTGCAAAAGTGCACTGATACTCGGTAGTGATATAACGCTGCTGCACAACAGGAAGAGTACTAAAGCATACATATTAATAGAACAGTTCTATAACTGAACTGTAGAGCAGCTGATGGAGAAATGTCAGAAGTGGTAAAAGACGACGGCAAGCAAAATCTAGGAGGTATAAAGAACTGAAAAACACTTTTTTAATCAAGTACTTATATCAGTATTCAGTATCAGTAAATAGTCAAACTGAAAGAGTCATATAGTCTTAAAAAATGGTATTAGTAACAAGGGGAAAACCCAGATGGAGCTGAGCAAACTCCTGGACCAGTGGAGAAGAGTTATTCTTGACTTTTCAGCTATTGTACAAGTACATCTCAAAAAATTAGAATATCATGAAAAACTTCAATATTTTTTGTCACTCATTTCAGAAAGTGAAACCCATATATTATATAGATTCATTACACAGAGAGTGATGTATTTCAAGTGTTTATTTATTTTAATTTTGATGATTATGGCTTACAGCCCATGAAAACCCCAAATTCAGTTTCTCAAAAAATTAGAATATTACATAAAATTAATTAAAAAAAAAAAAAGTTTTTAATAGAAATGTTGGCCGACTGAAAAGTATGTCCATGTACACACTCAATACTTGGTTGGTGCAAATTTTGGATTAATTACTGTATCAATGTGGCGTGGCATGGAGGTGATCAGCCTGTGTTACTGCTGAGATGTCATGAAGGTCCAGGTTGCTTTGATAGTGACCTTCAGCTCGTCTGCATTGTTGGGTCTGGTGTCACTCATCTTCCTCTTGACAATACTTCATAGATTATGAGGTTTAGGTCAGGAGAGTTTGCTGGCCAATCAAACACAGGCTGATGATATACATGGTTCCTCAAATCATCACTGACTGTGGAAACTTCACACTAAACCTCAAGCAACTTAGATTCTGTGCCTCTCCACTCTTTCTCCAGACTCTGGGACTTTGATTTCCAAATGAAATGCAAAATTTACTTTTATCTGAACAGAGGTCATCTGTTGGTGTTTGTCCACTGTGTTTAATCATGATCAAAGTCAGCGCAGTTATCTATTTTAGAGCACTTCATGCTTCCCTCTGCTGGCAAACTTTATGGAGAAGCTGATTTCATTTTCCAGCAGGACTTGCCCCCCCTCCCCACTGCCAAAAGTATCAAAACCTGTTTTAATGACCATGGCATCACTGTGTTTGATTGGCCAGCAAACTCTCCTGACCTAAACCCCATAGAGAACCTATGGAGTATTGTCAAGAGGAAGATGAGAGACACCAGACCCAACAATGCAGACGACCTGAAGGTCACTATCAAAGCAACCTGGACCTTCATAACACCTCAGCAGTGCCACAGGCTGATCACCTCAATGCCACACCACATTGATACAGTAATTAATCCAAAAGGAGCTCCACCCATGTACTGAGTGTGTACATGGACATACTTTTCAGTCAGTCCACATTTCTATTAAAAAACTATTTTTTAAAATTAATTTTATGTAATATTCTAATTTTTTGAGAAACTGAATTTGGGGTTTTCATGGGCTGTAAGCCATAATCATCAAAATTAAAATAAATAAACACTTGAAATATATCACCCTCTGTGTAATGAATCTATATAATATATGGGTTTCACTTTCTGAAATGAGTGACAAAAAATATTGAACTTTTTCGTGATATTACTAACTAACTAACTAACCTGCATTTATATAGCGCTTTTCTAGTCACAAAGACCACTCAAAGCGCTTTCATTAATACTAACCCTCTATTCTAAGGGCCTATAGGAAACAGATATCTAGGGACAATTTAGAACAGCCAATTAACCTAACATGCATGTTTTTGGCATGTGGGAGGAAACCGGAGAAATCCCGGAGTAAACCCACGCAACACGGGGAGAACATGCAAACTCCACACAGATCACTGTTGGTCGGGGGCTGGGATCGAACCCACGATCCCCACAATCCCCCGGCCAAGGGTAAACTGTGCTGCCGCAGTGCTAACCACTGCGCCACCGTGCAGCCAAGCCATATTCTAATTTTTTGAGATGTACCTGTATTTCAGTTTTATTCTTGACATTTTAAAAAAGAGCATGTAATAGCAAACATGCTTTTTTATCCTTTCATGAAGTTTGGCATCAAAAGTGAACTCTTACCATTACACCTGCGATACCAATCCCTATGTATCCAATGATGTGCAGCTTTTCATTGAAGAAGTCTACTATTGCCTCCAGGCAGCCCTAAAAACAAATAACACTATGCTTAGTGATAACTATACAGACAGCAAGCAACACTGTCGGTGTCACTGACTACATGACCAATAAAATGGCTCATAAGAGAAAATGGTGCTTTATTCTAATACAATACTGGCAATACTGCCACCATGTGGCGATAGCTGTCACTGCAGCTCAGAGGAGGGTTTACCGGGGTGTCATCTGGAACATCTGCACACAGAGGAGTGGAGCCTCTTTCTGGGATAGAAACGCCACAGCAGTTGAGCTGATATTATCAAAGAAAACATTTAAGAAACGTAAAGTCTTGGCGCTGAATGCAACAGTTGATATGAAGGAACAAACCAAAGAGTTGGACTCACAGTTTGGTGGAAACTTGACACTATCGCAGTTACATTTGGATTGTCATCAATGAGGGAGCTGCTGTAAAACTTTTGAACCTCATCAGAAATCTGTCAATAAAAGAGGCATTTAGTTTAGGAATATATATTTAAACACTGATAAAGTTAATATACAGTAAATAAATGAAGATGCAAATTAAAATTACGTTAACAATTTCAATTAAAACTTATTAAATTAAAATTGAGTTAAGATACAGGAAATAAATGAATAAATAAATAACATTACCTGTTCCTTGTTAAGGAATCCAAACACACCGGCAGTGATCTCCGCTCCAAAGATTATCACAAGGCAAGCAAAGAACTGCAAAGTGGAAACAAAGCAGATTCGCCCTCAGGGACTCTTTAAACAGTAGTCACACTATTTTCATTGAGCTATTTTTTCATCTAGATTTGATATTTGTCATGATACCACCATGGTTTTAGATAAAAAAAAAAAAAGAATTGAGCTCAATTTAAGCTGAAGTACTTTTTTCATCCATTGTTCATGCAGTAAGAATTTGAACATTTGTTTCTGCTTTCACCTGCTCGTATTATTTGATCACAGAAATTGTTTGACTATGGGTAGCGGCAGGTTGAACAGTTGGACCCACCGATGCCAGCAGACACTGAGACTCCCTGATGGCCCCAAAACAGCCGAAGAAGCCGACAATCATCATCAACGCTCCCGCACCCAGAAGGATGTAGACAGCTGAGGAGAACAAACACACAGTATTTCACGCCGAGTTAGCCAGTCTGGATTTAGGAGACGGGCTGTACTGAATACTGGATTTGAGGGCTTTGGGTTAGGGTAAGAATGAATATCTGAATACCAAATTTGAATAATAGCTGCATAACTGAATGTTTGGGTACAACCTTAGTTAGGAGTTCACACAGTAATGAAATATAGAGCCGTGCACAGTCCCATCACTGCAGTTTACCGTTTCAGCTGAGGATGGCAGCATAATACAACCCCTGTCTTCTCCTGGCAGGAGCAGAATATGGAAAGCGGACTGTTATTTGTGTTGTGCAGCAGGAACATGTAGGTGGAAACTTCTCCTGAATCCTTTCCCACGATTCAGTCTGATTATCAGCCTACTCCTTCACTCTGAATACAGTACATAAAACCTTCCCTCTGTCTCTGTCTTCACAGCCTAGTTGAAGGTGCCTTTAATCCCTTTTAGCATCCTTCTAGAATTGTACGTGTACTCTCCATCTGCACAGCATTGGCTGTCATGCCTTAAATACACACATAAGGGTGTAAATATGGAGGAAAATACTGGCTTGCCTGCAAATTACCTGCACTGTTCTGGACTCCTGCCTGCTCTGGGGCAGATATAATTATAGCTCAAAGTCCTACCCATATATAGACGAGCTGTCTGAGGCACGAGCAGAGCCTGGGCAGAACCCTAATCAAATTGGAATCAAAACAGATGGAGCCGCATGGAGTGAGTACGGAGAAACCAGGCTTCCAGTTTGCCCCTGTGATGCATCAGTGTGGTTTCCAGTTACACACAGACTGTCAGTTCTCGCTCAAGCAGTGATCATCTGAACCCGTTTGTCTTTGAGACTGGCAAATCAAATTCTAGGAGGAGTGATTGCTGCCGATTTCACCAACATCTGCCACCACCTCGCCTCCCCCTCGAGCCCGAGTGACGTCACCTCCCTTCTCTGGCTGCTCCCCTGCTCCCAGCCCTCACCGCAGAGCCCTGGGGTCTGTAACTGTACGCCAGGCCAGTCCCCAGGGGCCCAAGCTAAGGGCCTAATCAGTGACACAGACAACAACCACTGCAGCAGTTTAATTAATCCACATGGGGCCAACGCAAGCTGTTGTTTTCCTGTTGCGGAACAAAAGGGAAGGTAAAGATGAGGTGAGTAGACTGCAGAGCTGCGGAGCACAGGAAGTTAGGGATGCATGGAAAAATGTCTCAACTCTGGAAATATAGCGGTGTTGCATATATGAAGTATCTGCAGAACTGATGCAGGCTGCTTGGTTTTTCCATCACTTCAAAGTTGACTTTTACCCTCTGAGGACCCTAATGTTTGTGACTTTTTTCTTGTACAAATTTTTTCCCCTAAATTTGCACATTTTTCACATAAATTCGAGGCATTTCCCATGTAAACGTTCTTTTTTGTTGTTTTAAATTTGCACTTTCTTTCCTCACAAATTTGCATCTTTTTGAGAAAAAAACTGACTTTTGTAAATTTTGAAAAAAATTTCTAATAAATTTGTGACATTTTTAATTGAAATTTATAAAAATTTCTTTTAAATTTTCATCTTTTTCTCATAATTTTTTTCTGATTAAACTGCTTTCTTTTATCTCTGATTTTTTTCTTTTAAACTTGCAACATAGCTAATGAATTTGTGAGCATTTTCAGGAAAAATTGCAACTTTTTTAAAAGAGATGTGCAAATATATCTTTTATAAATCTGCAAATTTTATTTATTATAATTTTGCAGCCTCACACACAAATTTGTAATTGTTTTCTGGTAAAAACTGGTAATATTTTTGTTATTAGGGTGTTTTGCATTTTTCACGAAAAGTCTTTTTCCACTTAGAAACAAAAGGCTAAGCGTTAAAATGAAGACCTTGGAAGATTAATATTGTTCTCTTTTCCTCACAATAAGACCAGTGATATCTAGCAGACTATTTCCTGCTTCAGTTAGAAATACAGTGTATTAAGTGTAAACATTTGTCAGATCTCTCATTTAACTCTGTCCCTTTCTTACACACACACACACACACACACACACACACACACACACACACACACACACACACACACACACACACACACACATTATGGCTGTTTATACATTGGAGAGCAGCAAAGGTGACAGAATGGAAAGTGAATCCCCCACAGGATGCACAGCCAAAGACAAAAATCCATCATGCTGCCAAGAAAGTTAAGCACCCGTTTTATCTTAACAGGTTAATCCCATTTTCCTTTTTAAAGAGGCAGTCAAGATTTCTATTCACCAGTGGATGTCGCACTAGAGCTCCACTCTTGAACCAAAACAAAGCTGTAGCTTGGCCACACCTCCTAACACCGACCATCCTCTTTCAAATATTAGCACAGTCCAGGCTAATAATTAGCCACAACAATATCTGCAGGGAGAGCTCTCTGTGCTTTTCTGTTGCCTTTCACCGATCCAGCTTCCCCCTTCCGAACTGACAGTTCTCCCGTGGTCCCTTTGCGTCATTCAACAAGCACCCATCAGAAGAGCCAGCACCCACCATTCAATTGGCTGCCGTCCCCGGGGGACCATGTGCAGCAGATGCCGGAAAGGAACTTCGAAAGACCCAGGAGTAGGTAGAGGCCCAAAAAGAACAAGCCAGGTTGCAATGGCAAAATCTTCTGAGGCGCCAATAGGTGGCTGTTGGAGGAGGGAAAGTTAACAGTAACATTAACAGCAATAATAGATGGATGCCCGCATAAGTTAATAATAAAAGAACCCACATAACCACTGGAACTGGTGATACAAGTTATCGATTAATTCATTAACTGATAATTGATTCACCTTTTCAATCGATTAACGATTAATTGATAAGCTGCATTTTTCATGTGAATCTGAATTTCCCTCGGTCTATCTTTAACATGTAAAAAGTTTCCCTCGGTCTATCTTTAACATGTAAAAAGTTGCTGTGCTCAAGTGGTAACTTGAGTCCGGTCTGCTTTCCCGTCTAGCGGCAGGTTGAAGGAAGGCAGCGGGGATAGGTTTTTGTGCTCATGTAGCCTGCTGCAGTCCATTTCTCCGCCCTGTTAATTTGACGGGTGGACATTGGAACGTGCCATTGGAGCTTGTTGTGGCTCTCTGATGTAACCCGGAAGGGCAAGTTTTTTTCACTCTGCACAGCGCATGCGCTCTGGGGGCTTAGCATCTTCTTTTGCTTTTTCAGTTGAAATGCGGCAGTCGGTGACCGCATGTGACCCCGCCTGGACGGCGAAGCTGCTACATTTCATAGAATAAGTTCCCATTGAAAAGGACTGCTGAGTTATCAATTAATTGACAACCAATTTAATTTAGTTGACTACGGCTGCGTGTCCACCAAATGCGTTTTTTGTCACCCGACTGTCCTGAATGTCTTTTTTTTAGTGTTTGTGCACTGCGCTCTGGAAAAAAAAGTTTGTGCCCTGTATCCCAGCAACAGTTTGTCACTTTCAGCTCACCAATTCTGCTTTTCCTATGGTCAGACTTTCTACGTATTTTTAATAGCAGTCTCTAAATAGCAATGGACAAGAAACATAATGTAGCATTGGTAGCCCTCTGGATGCAAAATATGATGACACAGAAAACAGGAGTCTGAGTAGAGACTGTATCGGCGTCCTACAGTATGTCCCATCCTTCCTTATTCTGATTGGCTGCTTAGAAAGGTCTGACACTGACAAGCTCAGCTGCAGTCTGAAAAGTTGAACTTTTTCATCCCTGAGCGCCCTGAGTGCTGCGACGAAAAGCGGCCACCGCCAAGAGCGCTTCAGCACCGAGGGCGCTCAGCGCTGTAGACACTGGACTACATAGAGAATGAATAGAAAATAGTCGCCCACAGCTGATCGTATCGACAATTAATCGGAAGTCAATTAATCATTAACATTCCTAACTGGGAGTAATACATATATTTCTGTTTACTTCTCAGGTTCATTATAGCACATTTTATTGCTCTTTGAATTGCTATTTGGAATAGGTAAATAACGGAAGCAACACAATGGCTAGGCTAGGCTAAGTGTACTAACAATATCAGTAATGACTGATGGAATCGTGCATAAGTTGATAAAATTAATTAGATCAAAACTGGAAGATATATGGTTGGTAAGATTAACAGGTTCAATAAAGCCCATGCAGTGTTATTTGGAATGTTTAATGTTTAATGTACTGATGTTTAATAACATCAGTAGCTGCGCAATATGGTGACTCACTCCCATAAGCCTTCACAACATGGCGACGCTTGACGTAATGTTGCCAAATGGAGAGGACTAAAAGAATGGAGGACTGGGCTGGCTATGTAAACAAGAGTGACAGAAATAGGAGCGGGAGGAAGAGTCAGGTCTCAGTAATGGCTGACAGCACTCAGCTACTGCTAAAGATTTGAGTTCATTTATTTTCATTTTAAAAAGTGCTAATTTTACCTTACAGCACCATTTTTGAACTGAATATTTTATTCATATAATTGTAAAATGTTTCATGCTGTCTTTGTTCGGTCAGTCTTTAGGTATGCTTTCTTGTGACAACAACTGAAAATCCAGATATAAAGCAGTTGCTGCCTTGATGAATCAGAAACAGTATACTGTGATGGTGGTTGACAAAGAGTAGAAAACAGTCGCTTTGATAAGCTTGGTTTACATAATGGACCCTAATATTCCTCTCTTATAAATGTAATAAATGTCCATTCAGAATAAAATTGAATCATGTGAACACCTCATCAGAACAGGCTGGCCCACTCAAAATGAGAGGGTTTATAATCTGATCAAACAGAAAACATTACACATGGCAGTAGAAAAAAAATTTGACATGACATGACTTTGAAAATTTTAATTAGGATTGTTGAATGTATTGATGGTTGAAAGTAGGGCTGCAACGATTACTTGAATAATTCAAGTAATTCGATTACAAAAATTCCTGGATTCACAAATCTATGAATCAAAGCTTTGTTTAACATAGCACTTCCTGTCTACACCATGTTCCAAACTATTATGCAAATATATGCTGACAATAACCTGCTCCTTAACACCAGCAAAACCAAGGAGCTCATAGTGGACTACAGGAAGGAGAGGGAAGAGACACATGACCCCATCCATATCAATGGGATAGCTGTTGAACGTGTCCCCAGCTTCAAATTCCTGGGGACCCACATCTCGGAGGACCTGTCCTGGTCAGTTAACACCACCAGCCTGATCAAGAAGGCCCATCAGCGCCTCTTCTTCTTGAGGACACTGAAGAAGAACCATCTGTCAACTGACATCCTGGGCAACTTCTACCGCTGCGTGATAGAGAGCACCCTGACCAACTGTATCACAGCCTGGTATGGGAGCTGCTCTGTAGCTGACCGCAAGGCGCTGCAGCGGGTGGTGAAAACCGTCCAACGCATCACAGGGACTCCACTTCCAGCTATAGAGGACGTCTACAGGAAAAGATGTCTGCGCCGGGCACGCAGCATTCTTGGGGACTCCAACCATCCTGCTCATGGACTGTTCCAGCTTCTCCCCTCCAGAAGACGTTTCAGAAGCCTTCGGACTAGAACCAGCAGGTTTAGGAACAGTTTCTTTCCAACAGCTGTCACGTTATTGAACTTAGTTCCCCGCTGACTCTCTTACCATCATCTTTTACCATCCTCACCTGTACATAACTGCATAACTACATAACTACATCTAACTTATTGCACATTATTTGCACATAACAGTACTCTTAACTTTCTGCACTGCTGCATATATTTGCATATATTTGCTTAAATTGCACATACTGTTAATTACCGTATTTACTGCACTGCTGTCCTTTGCACTTCTGATTGGATGCTAAACTGTGTTTCCTTACCTTGTATTCATACATGTGTAATGACAATAAAGTTGAATCTAATCTAATCTAATCTGAATAGGATTTTAGAGTCATAAACATTCATTTTTTGTTTTTCAATTAAACTCATGGATGGTATTATGTCTCAGGGCTCTATGGGTCACTGATATCAATCTCAGACCCCTGTCATAGTTAGTTTGCCAGGTGAGTCCAATTAAAGGAAAACTCCTTCAGAAGGATGTTCCACATCATTAAGCATGCCACAGGTTTCAAATAATATGGGAAAGGAAAATGATCTCTCTGCTGCCGAAAAGCATCAAATAGTGCAATGCCTTGGACAAGGTATGAAAACATGAGATATTTTACGAAAACTTAAGTGTAATCATTGTTCTGTGAAGAAATTCGTGGCTGATTCAGAGCACAGATGGGTTTGTGCAGATAAAGACATAATGAGGAAAGTTTCTGCCAGACAAATTCATCGGATTAAGACAGCAGCTGTTCAAATGTCATTACAAAGCAGAAAACAGTTATTTGAAGCTGCCGGTGCCTCTGGAGTCCCACAACCTCAATATGTAGGATCCTCCAGAGGCTTGCAGTTGTGCATAAATTTACTATTTGGCCACCCCTAACCAATGCTCACAAGCAGAAATGGTTGCAGTGGGCCCAGAAACACATGAAGATTCATTTTCAAATGGTCTTGTTTACTGATGAGTGCCGTGCAACCCTGGACGGTCCAGATGGATGGAGTAGTGGATGGTTGGTGGATGGCCACCATGTCCCAATAAGACTGCGATGTCAACAAGGAGGAGGCGGAGTCATGTTTTTGGCCGGAATCATGGGGGGAGAGCTGGTAGGCCCCTTTAGGGTCCCTGAAGGTGTGAAAATCACCTCGGCAAAGTATACAGAGTTTCTGACTGACAACTTTCTTCCATGGTACCAAAAGAAGAACCATGCCTTCTGTAGCAAAATTATCTTCATGCATGACAATGCACCATCTCATGCTGCAAAGAATACCTCTGTGTCATTGGCTGCTATGGGCATAAAAGGATAGAAGCTCATGGTGTGGCCCCCATCCTCCCCTGACCTCTTGAGAACCTTTGGAGCATCCTCAAGCAAAAGATCTATGTGGTTGGGAGGCAGTTCACATCAAAACAGCAGTTGTGGGAGGCTATTCTGACATCTTGCAAAGAAATTCAAGCAGAAACTCTCCAAAACCTCACAAGTTCAATGGATGCAAAAATTGTGAAGGATATATCAAAGAAGGGGTGCTATGTTAACATGTGACTCAGCCTGTTAAGATGTTTTTGATTGAAACAGCTTTAGATTTCAGTAAATATGACCTCCTAATGCTGCAAATTCAGCAAGTGACCATTTTCAGTTCTCTATAACCAATAAAATGTTTTGAAACTCTGCTGTGCATAATAATTTGGAACAGTGCATTCTGAGTTTTTTTTACTTTTGAAAAAAAATAGTTATCATTGGGAGGTTTGTTCAATAAAATTTGAAATATGCTCTAACGGTTGATGAATTTAAAATTATACTGACTCACTTGCATCAACTATTTAGGAAAATCAGAGACAAATACCGTTTGCATAATAATTTGAAAAGTGGTGTATATGACCTTCTTCCAGTCATGCTATGTAAACAAGACGCGGGTTTGTTTAATGGCGCGATGTCAGAGTGAAGGCAAAAAGGAAGAAAGTCAGAGAAAATGACAAAAAGTATCTCAAGTCTGTGATCATTTCAAGCTCAAACTGAAGGAAAACATTGTGCAGTGTGTACGTTGTAAAGCCGAGCAGTGAGCTAGTGTGACTGAGGTCATCCTGCGCAGTTCGCCCACTCGGGGACACGAACCCGCGACCTACCAGTCAACTACACAGTTCGAGCATGGGAGACACAGCACGATCGCGCTGAGCTAAAGGTCCGACCAATAGCTCAGCGCTACCGATACTGTATGAGGCTTTTCGGGAGGGAGGTTTACTAACGTTCTACGCCGAACAGTGCTAGTTGGCATCCGTTACACTCTCCCCCTTAAACCTCACTCCCATCCGGGTCACGGCACCATTGTGACTGAGGTCATCCTGCGCAGTTCGCCCACTCGGGGACACGAACCCGCGACCTACCAGTCAACTACACAGTTCGAGCATGGGAGACACAGCACGATCGCGCTGAGCTAAAGGTCCGACCGATAGCTCAGCGCTACCGATACTGTATGAGGCTTTTCGGGAGGGAGGTTTACTAACGTTCTACGCCGAACAGTGCTAGTTGGCATCCGTTACACTAGCATCCTATAACATCGTTGTTACAGCGTCTTGGCAGACTGCATCCAACCACATTGTGCACAGGCAGCACACCTGAGACAAGGTACGTGATCGAGATTTTAAATTGAGATGAGTAGAATGTAGTCAGTTATACTAATTATGCTTATATGGCCAAAGAACATATAGCAGCTACTGCTAAAGCTGGATTTATGCACCTGCATCATGTCGATGCCCTTACCGATGTCCGTCACTGATGCAGTAATTGCCAATTTTTTCTTGTGTGTTGGGTGAAATACGTTGTTCCATTACCAAAATGGGTTTTGGCTGATGTGTAGAGTGATTTGTGTTTGTTGTGTGTTTTTGTTTATGAAATAGCAACGTACAAGAGCAGATTGTGATGGAGTTGGAGATAAAAGATGCAAAGAAAAAGCAACTTTTAATACAATCATTGCACAGAGAAAAAGAGAAGTCGAAGAAATTGCTGCTGCCACTTTGAAAATCTGTGGAATTACTGGGGTTATGACGAGCCACAAAATGTTCTGCATATGCTTACTAGTTCAATATTCTTTTGAATTTGGATCGCTGTTTAACCGACTCGCCCTGGAAGTTGTGCCTCCATGAACATGCAGAGTGGAGCAGCGGTAAGAACCAGGAAATGTGAAGGAGGAGTCAAAGCGGACCAATCACAGCTCTTATGGCCTGCGTCACCAACATACACCTCTCCTTCTCTGGAGAGGTGCACGTTGGGCAATGCAATAGGAACACGTGTCGCTACTGCATTGATGCTGCGTTTATGCAGTCTCAGCTGCCTCATGACGACGCGGGTACATAACTTGCGCTTAATAGTGGTAGCTGCTATATGTTAGCTATGTTGAGAGTTGAAGCTAACCCTACAAAACTGAACTTTATGGTGTAACGTAACGTTTAAAGTTATGTTCTGTGCAATAAACATTGCAATAAGCACTGCAATAAATATGTGTCTTTGTTATTGAGTGTTTGGTACAGTTACTACTGCTCTTTATGCTCTTTATTTCTGACTGTAGAAATAAAAAATGTGATGTTGGGTTTGAAGAGCTTCATCCCAACTCTGCTGCAAAAATCACATCTTAATAGGCTAGAGGTAATTGGTGGGCACCCCAAATCAACGCTGCACTGAGGTAAAGGCACATACCATAAGGTAAGTTCACAGATTTTGATGGGTCACAGATTTTGGTGGAACACCAGACTCCAACTCTTTTTCTGTCTTATGGAATTTAGTCAGAAATGTTTCAGTCACACTGAAGAAATATCACCCTTGTAACAAAACCTATAGATGTGGCAGTCACAGTTGCATGGAAAATAAACATGAGGATAAATGACTGTAAGAACCCTAAAACTTCCACTCCTCTGGTTAGAGGATCTGAGCTTAAGAACACGTACACACACACGCGCACACACACTCGCGTGCACACACACACCACCCTCCCATTAAGGATCAGAGGGAGATGATTTTGTGAAATATCAAACATATGTTTCATCAGCTGCTTCAAAGTTCATGCAGCCAAGTTATAATGAGTTTACTCCAGTAGGTGTAGATTTATGCATCAATAAATTAAAGCTTGTCCTACGAAAACTGATTTGATATGCTAAATCTAATCATGCAAATATCAGTGCAGCCTCTGTGAATTTTAAAGCTCAGTTTAGTAGGAAGAGAGTAATTATTCTTAATATTTAATCTCCACCTACTGATTAGTGGGAGATTAATATGTTACAACCTAAAATGTCAAACATCAATCCTGTGTTGCATGTACACTGTTTAGTTATTATGTACTGCATTCTTTATTTGCAAGGAAAAAAGTGCAAAACTCATGAGTAAAAACTTGTAAATTTATGTGAAAAGGTCACAAATTTATCACAACTGCTAAATGCTTTCAGTATAATCTGAATCACTCCCAATTATCACCAAGAGAAAATCAAACTGGAATATCTAAAATATAAGAGCCAAGAACAATTCAGTTTCTCCTTAGGCCACTTGATATTTTCCATTTGAGTCTGTCTGATGAGTGTCAAACTGCTGAACTTCAGCAGTGAAATTTACATCCATCCATCCATCCATCTTCTACCGCTTTTCCGGAGGTCCGGGTCGCGGAGGCAGCAGTTCAAGCAGAGAAGCCCAGACTTCCCTCTCCCCAGCCACCTGCTCCAGCTCTTCAGAGGGGATACCTTGTGAAATTTACAAGCTAATATAAAAGTGGCGAGCAACAACTGTATTAGGATGACCCCCTCTTCCCTTCCTCCTTCAAAGTTTGGCACGGACAGTTCTAAAGAACTGCTTCACTTGATAATAAAACTGGCTGTACTAAACAACCTGACTGTTCGCAGTGTGTTTGCCTTTTGGAACATTTAGTAACACAGTGGTGGAGCATCCGCCCCACAGACGGGAGGCTGTGGGCTCCCGGCCAAGCTGGGTCATACCAGAGACCATATAAAAATGGTATGTTCCGCCTTAGACAGTATGAGTTTCTGCAGCCTATCCAAAAAGTATGCACTTTAGTTTTGGTGTGTGAAATTATATTTGATTTATTACATCTCCTGTTTATTGCTTTTAGATTACTTAGACTTTTTTGTTATCTATCATTTTGACAGACGGGGTTGCAAAAATTTTATCATAATCTATTATTACCTGTCATTTTAATTCATTTTAATTTGATCATCCTCAATGTAATCTGTCAAAATGACAGACAGCTTTCAGATTTTTTTGTCACCACTGAAAAAAATCTGTCAATGAAGAAAAATTTCAGTGAACTCAACTTCTGTCACATGTGGCTAATTTATATTTAATTTTCGATCCGATCGATCAATTGATAGATAGACAGATAGATAGATAGATAGATGCACTTTATTGATCCCAAACTGGGAAATTACAGATAGAAATACAAATAGAAGACAAGATCACACAGTAGTGAGAGTACAGCTGTGAATTTACAAGAAAATTGTAAATGTCCATGATAAAGTTTTGATAAATTTATGATAAAAGTCACAAATTTACAATTAAAATGTGGCAAATTAATGAGTAAAATTTTTTTTAAATTATGACGAAAAATAACAGAAAAAAAGTCATACGTTTAAAAAAATTGTAAGAGAAAATAATTGGTTTATGAGACAAAACTCCAATGTATGAACAAGAAAAGCGTCACTAATGCATGAGTTAAAAAAAAATATAAAACGAGTCACAAAAAATAACAAGCAAGGTCATTACTCCTCAACTAACTTTTCATAGTAGATACTTTAATACTCAGATACTTGAGGAACTAATATTATAATTATGTCTGGGAACATTAATGTGTTAACTTTTTCAATTAATGTAGTCCTCACATCACTTCCTGTTATTTTCCTGCATTAACTCCTATCCACACTCCAGCCCAGTTGGTGGCACTAATGCACCTTGAGGCTTGTTTTGCTGTCACAAGTACTGCTTCCTGTGGCTAATAATGGAGAAGGAAAAACAAACACTTTGGGATGGAAAGTTCCCTTTCAAAAGGTTACCAGATGGCTTTCTGGACAAAAGATATATACAATGTGTGTCCTGTAAGGCTGAATTTCATGATTACTGAAGCAACTCATCTCTATTTTATCACCTGAGAGCCAAACACCCACGTGCCATTGCCAAGACATCCAGACGAACTTATTTCAGCGCAGTATTCGAGGCGAGTCATTAAGCAAACGAGACAGTGGCACTTTATTTTGCCCTTTGATGTCTCAAGTTCAGATGCTCTTACCTGTATTTTTGTTGAATAAATCACAGATATGTTTTATGGAAAAAAGTGCAATTAAAAGTTGCTTAAAAATGCTTCTTTTTCATGGTTTCTTCATTGTAATTTTAGTGATTAAATCGTAATTAATTATATAAAAATGTGCAGTTAATTAGCAAAAACATTTTTAATCGATGGACAGCCCTAGTTATAATGCAATGCTACTTGAACAGGAGTGCAGCAGCCAAAATGTGAACAGTGAACCTTTAAATAGCCACAGGCACTGACAGTGATCATTTTAACGAGCTGATAACTGTCTAACTGACGGAACCAACATTAACACACCACGAGTCCCAGATTGGGAAGTGAGATCCTTTTGCATGTCAGTCAGAAAAAAACGAGATTAGCAGACAAATTGATACTGAACACTTGTTATGCTTGAGTGTACATTTGAGTACTACCTTTAAAATGCTGATCCAGTGAGGGAATAAGCTCACCTCCTGATGCAAAAGTGAACAAAATACAAAGCACCCAGTGACTCGAATTTGTTTCGCCGCTATTGAAAATGCAAAAAAGGAAAAACATAAGTAGGACACAGTAAGGCAGATAATTTAGGTTCATGCACAGTTGCTTGTCTTCTTTGACTTTGCATAAGGAGATAACAATAATGACACTTTATCTATGCGCTTCTCCCCTGTGTGTTCAAGTCTTCATTAGAGTAAAGCACATAAATTTCAGCAGGCCTACTCCCCTTTCTCTTTCATTTTCTCCCTGCTACAGAACATGTCTTCTTCTTAATACTTGAGCCGCAACATAGATATAGTGTATTATGACGGATAGTCTTGTGCCACCTGCCCCACCCCGACCTGCTCCTCGTGTCCCGGGGGAGGAGCCAGCTTCCACGAAAAGTGCGGCAGAGAGCTGATGAAGTGAAGTCACCATTTTAGGTCATGGCCTAAATGGGAGCAACAAGAATAGGCTTCATTCTCGTCATCTGCTCCCACACAGTGCGAGAAAGAGAGAGAGAGAGGGCCTATTGTATAGAGTGCGAACACTGGATGTTTGTACGTGTTAATAATCTGCTGTGTGTTTTACTGGGAGCCTTGCAAAGAAACTACAGTATTAGAGGATATTTCACTGCGGAGACAGGGCTCTTCATTAATCAGTTGGATGCATAAGTCCATCCGTCGTCATTTGTACGAGTCTCGCCCCTCGGTTCCTGTTGTTTCAGTCGAGCGGAAATCAAATCAGCGTTCGTAAACATGATGTAAATCTCTCCCATGTACCATAAACCAAAGCATTAACCCTAATGGTGCTTTCAATCATGTTAGGACATTTCCGTGGTCACTTCCTCTCTGCACAACCAGTGACCGCATCCAAAGTGAGAGGTTAAGATCTGAGGGGTGGATACGGGGACTTCTGCTGGGGCTTGGGCAAGGAAAACATGAAACATCTCAGTGCTGTGAAGATAAAAATCACCCTGTTCAACCCTGGACAGTAACACATGTTGGCTCTGACTTTCCATGGTTAAAACAAAAATTCATCACACCACCAGACAATTCCTAGGGCATTAGTAATTCTGCTGTGTCTCATCTAAGTGTAGAGAAAGTCTGTTTTTGACTAAACTGTTATTAGATCATGTGGTTTTGACATTAGCTGAGCATAGGGATCAAGTGGACACGTTTTAAGCCAAATGACAATTTCCTGATAAGCTGAACCAATAGCTAGAGTGTGAGAATTTTAAAAAGTTGAAAAAATAAACACAATAAACCTGTAACAAAGCATGAACTAGGACCCTTATCCTATTGAATTAAAACACTAATTAGTTGCTCTGAAAATATGATCAACTTTATTAGATACAGAAAACTAAGGGTGTTTTCACAGCTAACCCGTTTGGTCCAGATTTTCTGACTTTTTAGTTTGATTTGGACCAAAATTTTAGGCATGGAACGCCCCCTGAACTACAGTCCGAACCAAAGAGCTGAAGTTTGCTGTCACAAAAAGAGGTGGTCTCGAGCCGGATCAAACTGAACCTTGGTCCATTTCTTTTAGGGTGTGAAAGTAATCCCCCGACCAACAGTGATCTGTGTGGAGTTTGCATGTTCTCCCCGTGTTGCATGGGTTTACTCCGGGATTTCTCCGGTTTCCTCCCACATGCCAAAAACATGCATGTTAGGTTAATTGGCTGTTCTAAATTGTCCCTAGATATCTGTTTCCTATAGGCCCTTAGAATAGAGGGTTAGTATTAATGAAAGCGCTTTGAGTGGTCTTTGTGACTAGAAAAGCACTATAATAAGTGCAGGTTAGTTAGTTAGTTAGTTAGTAATCGTCAGAAAGGGTCGGACTTTCAAATCAAACACAGGAAATTAAGAGGAAAATGAACCATAGTAGAACTTGAAGAGAGGAAATATGGCCGTTAGCAGCATAAATAGTCATTTGAAAATTATTAAAATGCAGAAAATTACAAGATATTTTTGGAGAGGATGCAACAGTTTTATGAAAAAAAACAAACAACAACAAAAAAAACTGGATGAGCAATGCCATCTGTAAATCATCAAGGCTGATGAGAAGGACAAACATCCTTTCCACTGAAAACCCAGGAAATATTCTAGCCTCACTTAACTAGTTTTTGAATGAATGAATGAATTTTGAATGAATGAATGAATTTATTTCGGATAGTACAGTACAGGTTAAAAGAAACTGTATAATATAACAACAAGGTCAAATTAGACAAGGACTCCTTCTACTATACAATACTTATATATACTTATATATATAAGTATATATATATATATATATATATATACTTATACAGTATACTATACAATCCTTATACTATACTATACTTCTACTTAACTAGTTCACAGACTAATATGATGGAGTCTTCCCCAATCCAGAGCTGCAGAAAACACCTTGGAGTATAGCATGCTTGCCAACTATGGGTCTGTGCTAGCAACACAAATGTCGTCATGGCAACAAAACACAGGTACCATCACATGAAGTCGTTTAGTTCGCTTGGAAAAGGAGTAGTGGAAAACCAAACCTAACCCGACGAAATGTATAGAATGGTCCGGATCTTGGTGCAGACTTTCAGGTGTGAAAATGCCCTAAAATTTCTTTAAAAGCCTAAATTAAAAGTTAGAGACAGGTGTACCAGACTGAAGAAACTGTGACGTAATACCTATGAAGAAGGTGTAGGGGGCGTCATCTCCCGTCAGGAGCTTCACCGTGTGGGGGTCAAGTCTGAGCCACAGGCCCACCGCCAGCACCAACAAGCCCGACACCTACGGAGAGGCGAAATATGAAAGCAATGCTGATGTCAAAAATGAAAATATATAGTAACAAAACACTGTACTTTTAATAGTTTATGTTGAATCAGGGCTGTACAGCCTGTGCCACGTACAGATCACATGGCTCGATATGGCTTACACAAAACAATAGATAAATAAGTAAATAAATAATAAATACCTAAATATTTTTGAAATAATGTAGGTGAAAATGTTTTAAATCTATTCGAGAAAAATTGCTAATTTATTAAAAAAATAAATTTATGTGAAAAGCTGCAAATTTAGGAGAAAATCTTAAAATATACAGGAAAAAATGTAGTAAATGTACCAGAAAAGCCAAAATTTTGTAAGAAGAAAGTTAGGAATTTAAAAAGGCATAAATTTATGAGGAAAAAATATCAAAAATCACAAGGAAAAAGAACAAATTTTCAAGACAAAAGTCACAAATTATAATTGAAAATTTGCTTATTTGAGTAGAATAAAAAGAGAAGCTAGTTTATGAAAGCACCAAGGTGCTGTGCCTCAGTGCCTGTGGCATGGTAGCATGGGCGGCTGTAAAAAAGTGGCACTCCGACCTCTACTGGCCCGGGATAGTTATTACAATACCTTTTTCACTGCGGCATTGACAGAAATGGTGAGTTAAATTTGTGTTTATTTCAAAAACAAAGTGTTGTTTTGAAATTCTGGCAAATTAAAAGTCAAAAAAATATGGTGATACAATGATAGAAGCCTTTAGTTCCATTTAATTTTGACCAGGCGAGCTGAAACAGAGAGGTGGACAGACAGACAGACACACACAGCCACAAACAGACGCATTAACCGATTACTGTATGCCTCTGTTTCACCGAGGCGTAACGATTTCATCTAAATTTTAAGAATCAAGTAAGTGTTGTGGCTCCAGGTTAATTCTTAAAAAAAAAAAAATCTATTTTTCCTCAAAAACTGCCCAAAATGGTTGTCTCCACATCAGAGGCCATTCACCCTGTGTTAAAACTTTGGTGCTTAACATTTGGACCCATCTTGCTTTTTCCCTTTTTAGTTAATTAAGATTCCGTAGATGACACAGATCCTCAGGGGCTACTAATGCTCTCAGCCTGTTTTTTTTTTTTTCTTCATCTTTTCAAAAACTCTTGGCAGGAATGTTAATACTTCACTTCTTTTGGAACTGAGGCCTATTCAGTTAAATCCAACAGAAAAAAAGAAAGAATTTCCCAGGATCGTCTCTGTGTATCATCAAGCACAGACAGAAATAAACCTATTTATTAAAGTCTGGTGTCTTGTTTTAAAAAAAAAAAATCTCTTTGACCTTTACAAAAACAGCCAAACGACATGATGCGATTAGAAGCAGCCAGGAATAGAAAAACAGATTGAGGCTGTCAAACTATTTGGTTTACAAACTCGTAAAGGGCTGATGGACACAAATTCATCTTTAGCCAAGCATTGTTACATGATTAGGTGAAGAAACTGAAGGTCAAATCAACCATTAGACATTCAAAAGGAAAAACTGAGAATTATATCATTTTTGAACAATGCACCTCTGATCAAACTTGTTCCTAAAATGCTCTTCAATCTCACCAAAGTTAAAAAGTTAACAGCCGGGGGAACGACTTCTAAAATATTAACCTAGCACAATTATGAACACATGGCTCCACTAAGTATATTTCCTCACAATCAGTGGTCCATCTCCCATGGTGCATTTCTGCCACAGGCTGTGCCAGCCTCACAGAGCCTTGGTGATGTAACTCACGCTGGCATTGACCGCCTGTTGGCTCAGCAGCCCAAAATGACGGCGTACTGTACGCCCCCTTTGGCCCCGGCCACAACGGCTCCGCTTTCAATCCTAAAACTGACAACAAAGAGGCCGCTGTCAGTTTGGGTGACACAAGCGATCGTCTTACAGATGAGCCAATGCAGCCTCTCAAACCCGTACTGTATCATTTAGCAGTAAAACATGCAGCAACCAGCCCAAGCTGAAAATGAAAGCTAGCCCACCAGGAGCGAGATGTTTTCTGGACCAAATCTGATCAGACTTTTGGCTTTTATTAAACCCAAATAAACAGAATTGATATATTTTCCATATTGTTTGAACACGTTTAGCCTCATGTGAAAGCATATTTTAAAAACAGAATCATTATCCACTGAACAAAAGCTCAGAAGAGGTTGCAACGGTTGCAACAACTGCAACTGTTTCATGTCTTTCTTTCTTTTTTTTTTTCTTCTTAATTTTTCCATCCAAATCATCCATCAAGTCCTCCAACTGAAGTGTTACCATGGCTACATTTTCGGTGGACTGTGATGAATACAGTGACATCACCAAGTTTCACCATCTCAAAAGCACTTAAATCCTCATACAGCATTCACGTTATGGTGTTATGTGGGTATCACAGTCATGTGTGTCACTGGTCTTCAGCACTGTTGACTGAGGTTTGACTCCTAAAGTCTGGAACACTTGTTGAGTGTTATCACTCCCTACTGTTCTGCAGAATGGAACACTTTCCCAGCGTTGGAATGGTTGGTAGAGGTAGTCTCAGGAACGGAACGAATGCAAATGTTGTTGGGGTAAACATGCTAAGCAAAAACAAGACAGTGCAGGCCCCCCGCTGACGGAGGGGGAGCGGACCATTTCACTCTAGATGAAAGAAGTCACCTGCTACCAGTGAGAGTGCACCGTAAGAAAAAAAAGCTACTTTTCCGTGTCCGTTACACATTTTCTTATAGTGGGTAAATGTGAAGCTTTATTGTGAGACAGGTTTGTTGTGTTTTATTGTTATGCTGTGATACCTGAGGACAGCACACGGTGGTGCTATGCTGCTCTTTTAGTAGTGCTGAGTCACACTGTGATGTAGTGATGGGGTCCACAGTTCACTAAAATGTACTGAATCACTTCTGGTTCATTCACTGAAAAAAAAATCAGTTTGAAAGATTCGTACCCCTAATCACTCAGTGCTGCACTGGAGTTTTAACCGCCTACCACTCACTCACTGAACTGAGAATCAGCTGAGCAGAGCGGGCGGGGCTTGTTTGCTGCCTAGGCAGATGAATCAGCTGGTGATCCCTGGCTTCCTGTACATTTCCGGTAAGTGATTCAGTACAGTACGTTCACCCAAAAAACAAGTACGTTTGAACGCAAGGTTTGCGAACGTTACAGCACTATTGTTACGGACTAGAGCTACACATTGTTACATTGTTATGCTGTGATACCGGAGGACACCACAGGGTGGCGCTACTGCCCTTTTAGCACTGTTTAGTTTTTAGATAACTGGTAGGTGTCAGTTGTGTTACATAATCCTGCAATCCTGGAATTTCCCCGTTGTGGGACTAATAAAGGCTTATCTTATCTTATCTTATCTTATCTTATAATGTTCTACTACTCATGTATCACTGGCTATTTAGTGCTATGGAGACCAGGCAGTCTATGGTCTTATTTGGACTACTGCAGAATAAAGTGCCAGTGTTGAAATCCATAATCTGTGTCAGATGATTTACCGTGCCGTTCAACTATCCGGGAGCATATGCTTGGCCTCCTCTTGCTAGCTCTCACCAACACCTCATGTCATGTTACATGAGGTGGGCAGAGGATGGTGGGCAATACTCTCTCCCACGCAAGAGAAGGGATTTTCCTTCCACCTATGTTCACTTTCACTTTGACGCTGGCAGTTCACGTATTTTACACATTATTTACACATTTTTGTGTGGTTAAGTAACTCACTTTTAATCAATTTTCAACATATTATACCGCTAACCTTCCACCATGTCACTTCACGTAGTGAATTCCACAACCAGTAGAGGTCACGTTTTCCACAGTATAGATTTATAACAGCTGCAAAGGAGCTGCCTATTGTTTTTTTTTTTGTTTTTTTTGGACAGTCATAAATCTAAACAGCCAAAGATGTCTTTTCATTATACTGTAAATTAGTTTTTACAGGCTCTCTGTGCCAGAATCTCTGTGTATTGAAACCCATCACAGATTATAAACTTGGTATGAACACCCAGCAGTGATTATCTTGTGATCTTAAGAAGGGGAAGATATAAACAAATTTAATGCTCTTCTCTAGTTGAAGTTTGAACACCATCATCACAAGATAAATCTGTCTCATCAAAACAACTATAGACTAAATCAAAAAATTCTGCTTATAATACTCTCTTTTGGTCTCTTTACTTATGGATTTCTGGTCAACAAATTCATTTTGTTTCAAGAAATTCAACTAAGTTATGATTAGGGAATGCTGATCTTTTGAGGTTGGATGTACAGTGCGTCTGGGAAGTATTCACAGTGCTTCACTTTTTCTACATTTTGTTATGTTACAGCCTTATTCCAAAATGGGTTAAATTAATTTTTTTCTTCAAAATTCTACATACAACACCCCATAATAACAATGTGAAAAAAATTGTTTTTTGAGATTTTTGCACACTTATTAAACAAAAAACTAAGAAATCACATGTACATAAGCATTCACAGCCTTTGCTCAATACTTTGTTGATGCACCTTTGGCAGCAATTACAGCTTCAAGTCTTTTTGAATATGATGCCACAAGCTTGGCACACCTATCTTTGGGAGGCTTTGCCCATTCTTCTTTGCAGCACCTCTCAAGCTCAATCAGGTTGGATGGGAAGCATCAGTGCACAGCCATTTTCAGATCTCTCCAGAGATGTTCAATTGGATTCAAGTCTGGGCTCTGGCTGTGACACTCAAGGACATTCACAGAGTTGTCCTGAAGCCACTCCTTTGATATCTTGGCTGTGTGCTTAGGGTTGTTGTTCTGCTGAAAGATGAACCGTTGCCCCAGTCTGAGGTCAAGAGCACTCTGGAGCAGGTTTTCATCCAGGATGTCTCTGTACATCACTGCATTCATCATTCCCTCTATTCTGACTAGTCTCCCAGTTCCTGCCACTGAAAAACAGCCCCACAGCATGATGCTGCCACCACCATGCTTCATTGTACGGATGGCATTGGTCTGGTTATGAGTGGTGCCTGGTTTCCTGCAAACATGACGCCTGGCATTCACGCCAAAGAGTTCAATCTTTTCTCATCAGACCAGAGAATTTTGTTTCTCATGGTCTGAGAGTCCTTCAGGTGCCTTTGGGCGAACTCCAGGTGGGCTGCCATGTGCCTTTTACTAAGGAGTGGCTTCTGCCTGGCCAACTGTACCATACAGGCCTGATTGGTGGATTGCTGCAAAGATGGCTGTCCTTCTCGAAGGCTCTCCTCTCTCCACAGAGGAACGCTGGAGCTCTGACAGAGTGACCATTGGGTTCTTGGTCATTTTCCTGACTAAGGCCCTTCTCCCCCGATTGCTCAGTTTAGATGGCTGGCCAGCTTTAGGAAGAGTCCTGGTGGTTCTGAACTTCTTCCATTTACAGATGATGGAGGCCACTGTGCTCACTGGGACCTTCAAAGCAGCAGAAATTTTTCTGTACCTTTCCCCAGATTTGTGCCTCGAGACAGTCTTTCTCAGAGGTTTACAGACAATTCCTTTGACTTCATGCTTGGTTTGTACTCTGACATGCACCGTCAACTGTGGGACCTTATATAGACAGGTGTGTGCCTTTCCAAATCATGTCCAATCAACTGAATTTACCACAGGTGGACTCCAATTACGCTGTAGAAACATCTCAAGGATGATCAGTGGAAACAGGATGCACCTGAGCTCAATTTTGAGCTCCATGGCAAAGGTCGTGAATACTTATGTACATGTGATTTCTTATTTTTTATTTATTTTTTTTAAATTTGCAAAAATCTCCAAAAACTTTTTTGACGTTGTCATTATGGGGTATTGCGTGTAGAATTTTGAGGAAAAAAATGAATTTAATCCATTTTGGAATCAGGCTGTGACATAAAATGCAGAAAAAGTGAAGCGCTGTGAATAATTTCCAGATGCACTGTATTACACTGAAACAGAGCCTGAAGGGTTTAAATAAAAATGCTGTGACAGAAACCAGACCCGACATAAATGTCAGATTCAGTCACAGCACAGAAAATCGAAAGTGACGCTGGCGACCTTACGTGAACAGCTAAAAGAAAACCAAAACATTCTTCTACTTCATTTAGGTTTGATTGGCGGTTGGCAACCAGCTTACAGGTGCATTACCCCGCTGACTTCACTCTATATCATATTAACCCGTTGTGTAAAAACACGCACAGCCGTGCAGCAGGAAAAGTCACAGCACGACGGGAGAGGAGCTGTGTTGGAAAAGTAGCAACACGCCGCAGCTGTGATGTATGCGCTGCAGCAAATAAAGCCTCATTACATTAAATACCATAAATCACAATGAGAGGCTGGAGGGTTATGGCTGCTCGGATTCCCTTTTAATGGGCTGAAATAATCCATCATGCAGGTGAAATTAAAGAGACGCTTCAAAGGGAACAGGTGCACAGAACCAATATGCGAGATGGTATTAAATTACATAAAAAAACGTAAAAAAAAAATCAATAAAAACACACATGAAACAATGTGAGCAGACAGCCTGCAGGATGTTAAACGGGCGGACAACTAACAGGTTCTGCACATTTAATGCAACTCCGTGTTCGCTTTGAGTAATTTAATAAACTCAGCGCCACGCTTATTTACAATAACTGAAGGCTGTATATGCACGGGGATTACAGAAATAGCAATAACTGTTTCCATGCAAAGCACTGGAGGTGCTAACTTACCCAAAAGATGAAGTTGAAGACGAAAAGCAGGTATTTCACGCATTTCATCCCACCCTGCACTTTGCCCATGATGCCACCTGATCCGCTCCGGCTTCTCCGATCTAAAAACGCGATGCTCTCTTATTTCGCAAATCCTGCGGTCGCCCAGTTGCACATGAACCCGTTAAATGATGGAAGACCTGCGCCGTTATGCATCCAGCGTTGAAAACATGCGCACAAGCTGCAGAGGGTGCGCCGCCCATTCCGCCAGTGTTGTCTGTGTGTGTTGGGGCTTCTACAGTCTGCGGCTGGGAGTCAGCCTGGGACCCTGGAGGGGAGCAGCAGAAGGGGGGATGGGGGTGTGGGGGGTGTGGGTGAAGCGCCAAATTTTGGGTCCCAGTTACACATGCGTGTGAGCTTGCAGAGGGGGGGTGACTTCTCGCTTTCTAACTTGTGTTTCTTTTTCTCTTAGAGATCCTACTCGCTGTAAAATTGTGGTTTTGTGGGGTTTAACCTGCTTAAATGCGTCTATTGGTCACGTGATTATACATAAAAAAAACAAACAAACATGAACACACCCTAGACTGTTTCCTCCAAAGGGCAGTGCACGCAAATGCTTGCGTCACAGCACCTATACTCAGGGTGCACAAAGCTACAGGGTGAAAGCAGATAGATGGGGGCAAAATTATATCAAAATTACTACAATTTTGATGGCTACAGCTCTGTTCCATGTAGCCTGTTTTTTTTTTTTTACACTTTCTCAACAGTAGGTTGTAGTTATGAATAAATCAACTGTACGTAGAGTCTAAATGCAACAAGCAGTGTGCTTCTGATACCGTGTATCTATAGGTCACAAGGTGGTAACCCGGTCCCCACAGCAGATCATCTGCCTCCATCTCGCCCCGTGACACCAGCCCTCTCCATGCCCTCCTTCACTACATCCATCAATCTTCTGTGCGGTCTTCCTCCTTTCCTCCTACCTGGCAGCTCCATCTTCAATGTCCTTTGTCCAATATAGTATCCACTACCCCTTCTCTGCACATGTCCAAACCCAGTGGCGGACCGTGAATTTTACAACTAGGCTTTCAGTGGTGATCTACCCGATTCAAGCGCCATTCATACCAAGCACCATAAAAATAGCCTATAGGGCTGTCCACACAAAGCATGTTAAAGATAACTTTAATTATAAAATTATAGTTTTGGAAATCTTTACCTTTTCGTTGTAGAGCTCCATTTCCCTGCACACTTGCTCGCTGAGCTGCAGATCCACTCTTGTTTCCCAGAAGGTTTAAAAGTACTGTTGCTTATAAGTGTCCGGCTGGCGGCCGTGCTTTGGCGTCTCGCTGCTGTCTTGGTTAAGGCCCTGTCACATCTAGACGATTTAAGCAGCGTTTGCAAAACGTATGGCATATGTCGAATCAGTTATGGTTAAGTTGTGTCTAAGTTAAGAGTACGCTGAAAAACGCTGGTATATGGCATTGTTTGCCGAGCTCCTCTGAAAATTTTCAGCATACTGAAAATTTTCGGACATATCCAGCATATGGCTGATACGTCCCACATTCGCGGAGCAAAGTGTTATGCCCACAAACCTGGTACACAATGAGACGGACGAGGAGGTTGCACTGGAACGCAGCTTTATTATATTACTAGGCACACTACAGATAACACACCGTGGCAGAGTCATCCTGGGCAAGAGGAAGCCCTCATGGCAGACGCCCCGTAATATACGGTGGTATGATGACACAATGTCTGGGCTTCTCTGCTTGAACTGCTGCCTCCGCGACCCGGACCTCCGGAAAAGCGGTAGAAGATGGATGGATGGATGGATGGATGATGACACAGTCGGAAGGCGGCGTCATCACACCGTACTTCATAATAAAACCCCACACAACATCCTCCCCCACCTTTACAAAATAGAAAGACACGCCCAGTTAAACCCACTCGAATTTGGAAACATAAACCTACATAAACACACTAAAATAAAAGCAGGCACAAAAATCACAAAGGACACTAAAACTCTAAAACAACCAAAACTAAAACTAGGACCAGTGGGTAGACTGCAACATGGCCCGCACGGCAAAGTGGTTTATTCTGCCACTTGTATCAGAAGAGCCGTGCTCTTAACTAAACATTTTCAAACACTGTCTTTTATACACAGTCCTCCACGGAAATGGTGGGTCAGGCAGGGAAAAATAGTTCAGCCTGAGGGCTGTTGAGGCGGCCTGGTGGTGGCCTCCTCCTTGGAACTTTGAAGCAAGCTTATGACCCCCCCCCCCCCCCCCCCCCCCCCCCCGGAGCTTTGAAATGGGCTCCTGGCAGTCGTCCCCCTGGAACTGTCGGACCCCCATGGTCAATCTTCATAACGCCGGGGCCCAGGTCCCACACTGCGGCAGCTGACTCCCGCGGAGCCCTGCTGCCTGGAGCCGCCACCCAGACACGCCGTAGTCTGTTCGCGTGCCAAACCGAGTCCGTCAGCCGAAAGCACGCTATTTCCAGCTTCGCCATGATCCTCAGCGGCACCCGTTGTTTCGCTGGGTGCGGCCCGGTCATTTTCCGTCCCGGTCTCCCGCCGGCGTGAACCTGAACCCAGTCCATAACTTGGAGCGGCACCTTACTTGGTTTTACGCGCCGTTGTTGTGCTCCCGGTGGCTCTGCATGCTTATTCGGCTCGGGACCTCCGTCGTGCTGCAGCGGTTTCGTTGTCACTGTGTTCGCTGTGGACCCTTCACCCCTCATCTCCGTCGTCGGCTGTGGCTGCGGCCCATCGTTGGCACGGAAGGTGTCAGGAGCCTCTCCGGTGTCGCTCATTGAAACGGACCCTCCAATCGCTAACTCGGTCACTCCTACTACAGCCGGCCAAGTGCGGGCACTGAAGCCATCTGGTTCCTCCACTGAACTGCTCTGCTCCAGAGAGCATGAAGTGTGCGCTTTGGTGTCGGTCGTTGAAACGGATTCTTCACCCGTCCGCTCGGTTGTAACCGCCGCAGCTTGCCGAGCGAGGATACAAAAGCAGTCCGGCTCTTCCCCTCTGTCGTCTGAAGTGTACTACTGTGCCACGTCGAGTGTTGTCTCTGCATCCTGCCGCTGCTGCTGTACTTCGGGGCTCTCAGCATGCTCGCGCACCCCTTCTCACAGCTCCGACCCTGGTTGTGGGAAAAATGGGGGCGAGTCTGGTCACTGCTCTCCCTCTGTGCAATCTTCAGTCTCCGTGCCGTGCTCGCCCACAGTGCTGCAGTCACACTTTGTGCTCTGCTCTTCGGCTGGCTTGTTGTTCTCGATGGGCATGGGCTCCCTCTCCCGTGGCTCAGATTCCACTGTGTCTGCTAACGCCGTCTGTCCGGGTAATTCCTGTGCTTGGTGCCCATTTAGCTCCGCGGCTAACTTCTCTGTTGCTACTAGCTGTGACATTAACTTCCCCGTGCTAGCTATCTTCGTGTCTCTTGGTGCCATTAGCATCTCAACCCACAGCTTTGAACTACATGTGTGTTCTGCAAAGTAGCTAGCAAGATGCTCGACAGCATCTGCACATGACTCCGTCTCCTCTAATGTATGGAAAATTCTCTGACCTTCTACACCGAGCTTGCGGACAAGAAGTGCTCATTTCCTAACCCTGTTGAGTTTACCCAGTCCCAACACTGCAATATACGTCTCGAACACGGCCAGCCAATGATGCCACATGATTGCTGGTTCCCCTGGGTACTCAAGAAACGGCTGTAATGGCGTCCTGCATGCCTCCATGAGCCCCGCCTGGTCTTTGGAGGGGAGAATCATCTCGGTTGAACAAAGATGATCTCTCACACACCTTGGATTCCTGATTTGGGAGGCAACGGCAGTTTTGCATGACTGCGCTATGCAGAAGTTATAAGCTATGCAGAAGTTAGACTATTGCTGCGCATAAATTGTGAATGTTGGCAACACGCTAAGCATTCGTTGGTTTAAGTTACTTATAAGTTATGAAAATATTGTATATAAGTTACTAATACATGTCAAAGTCGTTATGGATACGCAATGCATATGGCCAAAAGTGAAAATTCCAGCATATCCCAGCATTTTAGACCAATTTTTGTATGTTTGACAAACACTGCTTAAATCGTCATGGTGTGACAGTAGACAACTCAAGTTTGCAAACCCTGTCTGGCTCCATATATCTACTCGATCAGTTGCAAACAACAGGCATTCCCAGCAAGATAATTTGCAGCACTCCTCAGAGGCTGTAATCCCAGGATACCGCTCAGTGCTAATATGGAAGAGATGGACAAATCCTTTCCCTGGCTGAGACGGGCCTGCTAGCTTCAGGGTTGGCTGACCTCTCTTCACAATGACCAGCTTTTCTTGAAAAGTCTGTTTGGAAAATTGATTTTTTTAAAATATCAGTGACCAAATCATTTTCCTTTCCCTTATCAGCCATTGTGGGTGGAAAAACAGCTATTATATTTAAACAGATACAGTACATTGTAGCTGCTTAAGCAAGTCCTTGCACTGGCGTTTTGCTAGCTAGGATCCTCTGCATTGTGGGTGGAAGAGTCTAACCATCCAATCAAAAGACCTGAAAATGTCAAGGTTCTCAAATGCCTTCTATGCATACCCCTGGATGTACAGAAGACATCTGATTGGTTAAAGCAACAGGATACGTTTAACAGTTAATTTAACCTACAGAGCGCACTGTTAATTCTTGAAGGCCCAATGCAGATTTGCTTGACCCTGGTGTGGTGTAGTGAGTGTGGTGGTGTGTGTGTGCTGCTGTACCTGCCCTTGGTGTGATGTCAGGCGGGCACGGCCCTTGTATATAAATAGTTCTGTTCTCTATAATAAAAGTGGGTTGGTGTTGATGGTTCCTGCTAACGAGACTCTGATTCTTATTTCTCATACATAACACCTGGCAACACAGATGGCTGAAATGTGATTGGACAAAAAAACTAACATGCATTACACACTGGAAGGAGTGCAACCAAGAGAAAAGCTACAAAATGAAGAGAATAGACTATTGGGAATAATTTAATACAACCTCATGGAATAAATATAAGAATGTAGGTTGTAAATGTAATTCTGATAGTGTTTAGGCCAGCCTAGAAGGCTTTGCTGGTCCTGAGGGTCCACCACTGTCTAAACCATCTTAGCCTTGCCTCTTTTACTTTGTCTCCAAACTGCTCAACGTGAGCTGTCCCTCTGATATACTCCTGGCCATCCATGGCCTCCTTCCATGAATCTTCTCTGTGGTCTTCCTCTTTTCCTCCTGCCTGGCAGCTCCATCTTCAACATCCTTTATCCAATATATCCACTATCCCTCCTCTACACATGTCCAAACTATCGCATCCTTGTCTTTCTTACTTTGTCTCCAAACTGCTCAACGTGAGCTGTCCCTCTGATATACTCATTTCTAATCCTGTCCCTCCTAGTCACTCCTAATGAGAATCTTAGCATCTTCAACTCTGCCACCTCCAGAGCTGACTCTTGTCTTTTTGTCAGTGCCACTGTCTCCAAGCCATACAGCAGCAGGTCTCACTACTGTCTTGTAAAACTTCCCTTTCACTCTAGCTGCTATCCTTCTGTCACAAATCACCCCCGTCACTTGATTCCATCCACTCTACCCTCCCTGCACTCTCTTCTTCACCTCTCTTGTGCCCCCATTAAAACCCCATTAAAACCTATCTACCCCATTGACCCCATTAAAACCTATCTACCGTGACTATCTCAACTCCTTACATCTTCACTGTTACAGCTGCCGCCCTCTCATTTCTATTCTGTCTTGCTTCTGCTGACTTTCATTCCTCTTCTCTCCAGAGCATAAATTTACCTCTCCAGGTTCTCTTCCGCCTGCTCCCTACTTTCAGTACAGACCACAATGTCATCTGCAAAAATCATAGTAAATGGACAATCCTGCCTGACCTCATCTGTCAGCCTGTCCATCACCATAACAAACAAGAAGGGGCTCAGGGCTGATCCCTGATGTAACCCCACTCCCATCTTCAATCTGTCACTCCTACAGCACACCTCATCACCATCTCACTATCCTAGTACATGTCCTGCACCACCCTCACATATTTGTCTGCCACCCCTGACTTTGTCATGCAGTAGCATGCTTCCTCTGTTGGCACCCTATCATATGCTTTCTCTGGATCCACAAAGATGCAGTGTAACTCCTTCTGACCTTTTCTATACTTCTCCAGCAACACTCTTAAAGCTAATGTTGTATCTGTAGTACTCTTTCTTGGCATGAAACCATACTGTGCTCGCTGATTGTCACCGCTCTCCTTAACCTGGCTTCAACAACTCTGTATGACAAATGAATGTCAGCCAAGAATACAGCCATGCAGCCTATGCATCTTTAATTGTAGTGCAGTTATGCTGTAAATATGTCCAGTCAAAGCCAGGGAAGAACTATGTCCTTATAGGGTATTTACAACTTATTTACACTCTACTTACAACATAGGTCAGCTTACAAAGAATATGGGGTACTTACGACATATTTACACTCCTTTAACAATATATATAGTTTATATACTGTATTTTGGCTCTAGTATTTACAGTGCAGCTCCCCACTTCTTACAATTTAGTTACACTCTTTATATCATAATTACACTCTACTTACACTGTAATTACACCGTAATTTCCAGGTAATATGTAGTTTTGGTTTGAACGCAAAGTGCAGGCTTTTAAGTTGACTGTGTGACCTTTACAGTTTATCACAGAGACACTGTTAAATCTGTCCTACAGGAGTCATCCACATCAGTGTTTATTATGGAAATATGGGCTCTTATGTGCAGCTGAAACAAAGTCATTGAGGAAAACCATCCAATGATACATGGATTAAAAGAGGCAGCAAGGCCATAGGGTGAAAATTTTAGATTATATTATTATAATGAAACTTTGTATTATTTTTAAACCAATAGCAGACAACATAAATAAATGGGACTTTAATAGAGACTTAAATTAAGTAATTTAATAACAGTCTTTTAGTTTGAACTTCTGTTTATACATAATATGTAGATGAATTTTCCTTATTTTATTTTGTTTTGTTCATTTTTTTAGTTTCTCTTTTTTAATTTAGGCTTTAAACTTAAAATGGTGAATTCATTCATTCATTCATCTTCTTCCGCTTAATCCTTTTCGGGTAGCGGGGGTGCTGGAGCCTATCCCAGCATCTTTGGGCGAGAGGCAGGGTACCACCAGTCCATCGCAGGGCCAACACAGAGAGGCAGACAACCATTCACTCTCACAGTCATACCCAAGGACAATTTAGAATCCCCAGTTTTGGTGCCAGTTAACCTAACTTGCATGTTTTTGGCATGTGGGAGGAAACCGGAGAAATCCCGGAGTAAACCCATGCAGACACGGGGAGAACATGTGGTGAATTCTTTATATAAATTCAAGTAGCAAACTGAGGAATTCTTCATTCATTTTATGTTATGTAAATGACACCAGGTGACCAAATGGAGAACAAACCACAGTGTATAAGCACACACACAATAAAAAGTTTAAGAAAAAAGTATAATACTTAAAATCACAGTAATCACAAGTACAAGTTCAAGCTTGAGACTAACATTTAACTCATCTAAAGATGAACTAACTGGCGCACAGCAAGTGCTAATGAACACAGATGTTAAAGCTCAAACCTATAGAATCCCACTGTGCATCAGTAAAGATCAGATTATAAAATGATGTCTCTAAAGAATGCTGGAAAACTAAAATGTGAAACTTCCCCTGTGTTTATGCATGGCAAACAATATAATAAATATAGGGCTGAATATGTCAGCATTCCTAAATCTTGAACCTGAATCATTCTCTCAGATTACAGCCTGTATTTTTCAAATAACATCTTTTAAAACTTGGTCTCACTTGCTGAAAATGTTACACAACAACTGACAATGATAACAACTATAACGTAATAATAAGTTAAGCAGGGCTATTCAATTACAAAATCAGTTGAGCCACAATTTGAAATCAAGACAAGTAACTGGGCCGCACATGTTCAGCAATCTGTTGAATATGACAAATTTCAAACCAACACAGATCAATACGATGAAAAATATGAACTTTTTATTTATTGTCTTGGTTTTAAATGTGCGCTTGGCACATGACAAAGGCACATCAAAAGTGCATAAAAACACAATAACAGTGCTGGGGTTGATCAGAACTTGAAGGAGTAAAAATATGTTTCCTCTTGAAGAACAATTAAATAAATACAATGAAAAAATAAAATTATGTAAATAACCATTTTGGTCACATCTGGCATATCTCAAAGTGCATAAAAACTCAATGTGCACTGTTAGTAATATTAACATTTGTTTCCCTTTTGAGATAAAATATACTACATCCTGGTCATAACTGACCTTGGCACATCACAAAATGCATTTAGCTGACTAAAAAAAGAACTCTCAAACACTTCAGTGCACAAACCCCCCAAGAAAAGATTGATAACATTAACAAACATTGCACATCCACTATTGCGGTTTGCTTTGTTTTAAATCATGTGTGAGTAGGAACCTCTTTTTATAACTACTCATTCCATTACACACACATATCAGTCAACCAAAAATTTCTAGTAGAGTTAGGCTGCGTGTCCACCAAATGCGTTTTTTGTCGTCCGACCACCCTGAGCGTATTTTTTTCAGCACTTGTGTGCTGCACTCTGAAAAAAAAAAGGTCTGTGCCCTGTATCCCAGCAACAGTGTCATGAACCGAGCCGGTTTGTCCTTCAGGCTCGGTTCCATGACCTTCCCCTGTGTGTCATTATCATATGTGTATTTTGTGTATTTGGTTCTGAGCCGGGTTTCCCCCAGGCTCAGTCCCATGGGTTTTCTGTGTACATATTTATTTGTGTATTGCTTTACCATGTCTTGTTTATTTGCACATCATTTCTAGTTTAGTTCTGTTTTTGTGTACTCTGTTTTCTGGCCGGCAGCTATGAGGCAGTTTCAGTGGCCTGCACTTGTGTGGGTGTTGCCTGTCAGCCTGCTGGTCCGACCACGCCCCCTCTCTTGACATAGCTGTTCTCTGTTCTGTGATTTCTCTCCCTGCTTCCTCGTTCAGGTGCACCCAATCACCTAGCCATTAGTCCATGTATTTAGCCAGCTCTTTCTCTGCTACTCATTGCTGGATTATTGTTTGTGCTTGTCATGTGTTTGTCACTGCCATGTTACGTCGTGGTTTAGCCTTGGTGATTCCCCGCCATGTCACGCCGTGGCATCTCTACAGAACGTTACGTCGTGTTCAACTGTAAGTTTATTCTCTTTGCATTTTTTGTATGTCTGCACTTTTGGGACTTTACTTTAATAAATTTGTCTGTGGTGTAACCCTGCGTGTGACCACTTCTGCTTTTCCTATGGTCAGACTTTCTACTTATTTTTTAATGTTAAGTTAATTCCTTTCATGCCATGAAGGCGCATAGGGCGGCGCCCATCTCCGTTTCTCTGACCCTAGGCCACACAGCTACTGTAAGTAGTGAAAGCTACAGTGGGGGGTCAGTCTACTGGTAGCTCTGTGCGTAACTTTACTTTCCTCGTTCCATTATGTGGAGCACCACGCTAGAAGGCAGAAAGTACCATTTTTTTTATGGTCTTTGGTATGACCCGGCCAGGATTTGAACCCCTGCCTCCTGGGTGTGGGGCGGATGCTCTACCAACTGAGCCACCACTCCGGTACTTATTTTTTTAATAGCAGTCTCTAAATAACAATAGACAGGAAATGTAGTCTAGCATTGGTAGCAGCTCTGGATACAAAATATGATTACACGGAAAACAGGAGTCTGAGTAGAGACTGTATCGGCATCCCGTGTCCCACACTTCCTTTATTCTGATTGGCTGCTTACAAAGGTCTGACATTGACAAGCTCAGCTGCAGTATGAAAAGTAGAACTTTTTTTTTAACTGAGCGCCCTGAGCGCCGCGACATGAAACGGCCACCGCCAAGGGCGCTCAGTGCTGTAGACGCTGAACTACATAGAGAATGAATGAAATAGTCACCCAGAGCAGAAAAAACACATTTGGTGGACATGCAGCCTTAAGGGTACAAAGAGTACCCACTTAAAAACTTGAGTAATGACTTCAGTCTTGAAGGTTTGAGGTTTTCCTCCAAAATGTATTTTCTTGTAGTTTTCTACTTTTCTCTGTAAATTTATCTAAATTTGAAACCATTTTCCTCAAAGTTGTAATTTCTTCTTGTAAAACTGACTTTTCGTGTACATTTGAGCCTTTTTATAAATATGTGGATTATTTTATGGCTATTTTTTGTCTATTTTTAATTAAAACTACTGTTTTTTTGTTTTTTTTTGATAAAGTTGAAACTGATTGTGGTAAAATTTTGACATTGTTCCTTATACAATTTATACTTTTGGCCATAATTTTGTAGAGCCAGAACAGAACAATAATTTAACTCTGATTTAAAAAAAAATTTAAAAATAGTTTTTTTTAGAACTCTCCTCACCACCCAGACAGCAGGAAAAACCTGCCTTATTTTGAAATCCAAATGTTGGCACGTTTAGTTTGTCTGAAGGCTGTTGACGGATTAAAGTCATTGACTTCATGAATTTCGGTCATCTTAACTTGCCAGGTATATAATAATGAATAGATTAGTTAATATTGTAGTGGCTGGTGAAGTAAATCCTCAGCGATTCAGGCACTCTTGCCTTTCCCTACATATGAAGCCTAACCACACCCGTTTGCTAAGTGACTCTTCATTATTTTTCCCATTACCAGCAGGTTAAAACCACAATAAATGCCTCCACTGCTTACATACCTCTTCTGCTTTTTTCCATGTTTGAAGTACTTTAATAAGCTCATGCTTCTTGTTATTTCTGGAAATAGGACAGCGGAGGCAGAAGCTGTACTGAACGATAACTTTATTATACACAGACACAGGTGGCACATGTGTCGGGGATAATAGCTACAGTATAAAGGTAGCACAAAAGTGATACAGACTGTGGTTGGCTTGGAGGTGAGGTACCAAAGAGGACGACTCCTGCCGTCAGACTTCATATATAGGCATGGCGTGATGATGTCACGTCATGCGTACGTCCCCATGTCCGTGCTGCCTAACATATCAATATCTAACGCTTACCACCCCCTTGAAAAAGCCAAAAACATTATAAACATTTCAAATCACAACAGCTCTCTCTCTCTCTCTCTCTTTTTTTTTTTTACAAGAACAGAACCTGGGCCACCGGACTGACAACCGGTTGACCCTGCATGAGTGCGTGGATTATTCTGCCACTTTAAAGCAGTCGTGCCCTGCTGAACAGTCTTGAACACAGTCACTGCTGAGATTACAGGTTGGGGCCCCCTGGAAGACTCTCATGGGCGTGGCCCTGGAGGTGCTGAGTGCAGCAGGTCTGGTGGCCCCGCTGTAAAGTCCAAGTCTGTGTCCCACACTGGCTGGATTGACTCCTGGGCAGCTGTTCTCACCCTTCTTTGACAGCTGGCATGCCATTTCGATCCACTGGCCAGCTGGAAAATGGCTGGCCCCAACTGCAATGATTCTTCTCTGTGAATACGAGACCCCCTCTGGGTCCAGGCGTCCGGATCATCGGACCTGAACCCATTCCAGCACTGCGAGCGGCGATCGGTTCTGCCACACACTGCAATGTTGTAGTGACATATCCTTCATGTCGGTGGTGGGATGTGCCCCTGGTCAGCATTGTCCAACTGGATCCTGCTGGGCCACAAACTCTCCATCCTGCTGCCCCGCAGAGACCCCTTGTTATCTATGCTGGGCGCTGATACTGGACGAGTCCGGTTTCTGACCTTCCTTCCTGCTGTCCTCTCCCTGCGGTCTCAAACTTGGAGCGGCTGTATTCCCCATCTGGGCGTGTTGCACTCCCAACATTAGCCCCAGATTGTCGCAGATGGTAAAACCCAGCTTGTAAAACAGGTTATAACCCAGGATATTATTCCTGTGTGTAGCCACCAGGAAAAAGAATGCCGGGAGGGCTCTTGACCTGTAATGAACTGCCAGTGACACGGTCTCTACTAAGCTGATGCGTGTGCGCTTGTAGCCATATAACGCTGCTGGATTCTTTCCAGTATGATGGTCAGGGAAGAATTTCTTAACTGAAACCCAATTCAGCACTGACCTCTCAGCGGTGGTGTTCAGCAGCATCAGCAAGTCGACGTCATCCAGCTTCACCGTGCACCACGTGTACACCATGCCTCTGGAGCTTACAGCTCAGATGGTGGTCATTGGTGGGTTTTTTGGGATGGGTGGCTGATCTGATGTCCGTCGTGACGATCGGCACACCTTGGCAAAGTGGTTGAGTTTGCCCTAGTGTCTGCATCGCTGCCCCTATCCAGGCAGGAACGTGCTCCCTCTCGGTGCTTCGGGGAGCTGAAGTTACTGCAAAGAACGGTGTCCCATGATGTTCCATTGCCCCGTAATGTTCACCTTGGCATCCTCCAAGCGAGTCGCGGTGTTAACGGGTACTTCTGCTGGGGTAACTGCATAACCTAGTGAGATTTGTTGTTGTGGCTCATCCAGTTGTGATGTTATCTTGTCGGCAGCCTCCAAATGGAATGCCAACTCCACTGCCTTCGCCAGCGGTAGGTCATCGGGCACCCTGATTAGCTTCACCCATAGCTGCGGGTTGCTGGTGTGCTCTGCTAGCTGGTCCCACACCATTTTGTCCTCCAAACAGCCAAACTTACATGTGCTCGCCAGCGGTGTGAAGTGTCTGGCCAGCAGTGCTATGCATTCCTGATATGCGTCCGCATGTCCTAAGGTGTTAAATATCCGCTGACCCCCGTGCCCAGGCTGTAAAGTAGAATTGCTTGCAGTCTCAGTTTACTATGTCTTCCTAGGTCCACCACCGCTGAATAAGTGTGGAACAACTTGAACCAATGGAGCCATGGAATGGACGGCTCACCTGGGGTCGCAAGGAATGGTGGAGGTGGTGCCAGACATGCTTCCATCTTCGTGAAAATGATTCCGTTTCCTCCAGAAGACCAAGATTACTCCGTGTCGCCAATTGTTTTGTCTGGAAATAGGACAGCGGAGGCAGGAGCTGTACTGAATGATAATGTTCAGTACTGGTGGAAATGTTACCAGAGGAAACCCTGCCTTTGCTTCTCTGGCTGGACCACAGACTAGGCCTGGGCCACTCGGAGGTTGGCTCTGGGTCGCATGTAGCCTGCGGGCCGCAAATTGAATAGGCCTGAGCTAAAGATATACATCACTGTTGTCACTGCTCACATTTAACTGCAGATTTTGTACTCTACTTTTCACCTCTCTCTGTCTTTTTATATGAATTCCAGTGAAAACTAAGACTTATTAACATTTTACTATGGCATTGTCTGTAGAAAGCAAGTATTCTGTAAAAGGTATCCCAATTAGGCTTTACAGGCACAAATGTAGGCTGTGTTTGAAAGTGGAATACAAAGAGGTGTAGCCTATATGTAGGCAATCACATGTTATGACTTTGACAAATATGAAAGGGACTGAACTGTCATAAAATGCCCTTTTTAAGTGCTATTGAAGGACACCAAACGCTCGCTGTGGTTTCTGCACATGTATTAACATAAAGGTGAACATACAAAAAACACTACACATACAGAAAACACACAAATGAAGGCGCTGGAGGAGAGCGGGGCTCAACAGCACAGGGAGACAGAAGCCTGGGAACGCCAGTCAAAGGGGCAGAACCAGCCGGAGCTCACCCGAAAGGAAGCAGGGCCCATGGCTGGAAATAAAAGGGGGAAAGTTGTCATGGGCAGTGAGAGCGTGCCCCTCCCATCCTGCCTCATCTTTACCAACTTATCACTGCACCTGAGGCAGAAGATGCACCTGCGCCCGCTCATCAGCCAGTGCACGTAAGGAGGCTCTCTCCATGCATTCAACGATGGCTCGTCTGGGGTATACTGCCCGCGTATTGACAAGCAAGTATGAGTTACAGGTTTCAACACGTCGTCTTACCTTGTTTCTCCTCTTTCCTCAGGTTACTGCCACCGTGCAGGTGTGTCTCCAGGACTCGCGTGCTCTCCTGCCACATCTCACTATCCTTCAGCTTCCTACTCCACCCGGTCAGGCACCATCAACTCATCTTCTCCACACCCTACTGGTTTGTTTATTCCCCATTGGGTCCCTGTCGGTTCTCCCTGGATTCTCAAGTAAGTGGCATTTTGGCTCGCCCATTTCCCCTTACACCATTTCTCCACTCACAGTTCTCGTCTTCTCTCCACAGGGTGATTCCTTTGGCGAGTGACTGTTTCTTCAGCTGTGCGCTTGTGTTTTTGCAATTTAATAAACTTTCAAACGTGCCCCTTTGTGTGGTTACTTCCTGTGCTGTGGCATTGTGTACGTGAGCTGTCAAGCTTAATTAACCATGACAGAATGAGCCAGCCAGGACGGTAGGTCAGCCGGTGCCTCACCACAGGAGCTGTCTACTCTGGATCGCTTATCGGCAACTGAGCACCAGCTCACTGTGCTGATGCAGCATGTTTCGAATATGATGAAGCTTTGGTCTACAGCGCCTCCTCCGGCCTCTTCCCCTCAGCTTTTCCGCGCACTAAGGTGCACTGTGCTACCTCCGTTCCCACGCCTTACCCGTATACGGGGGAGGTGAGGAAATGTAAAGGTTTTCTTATTCAAGTCCGTATGTACTTGGAGCAGGTCGGGGAGGAGTACCCTGGGGACGTGGTAAAAATTCAGTTCTTTACACTGTTGCTCAAGGACCGAGCCCTTGAGTGGGCACGGTCCACTTTAGATAACCCTGAGGGGCGTCAGCACATGTTTGATCAATTTGTGGATGCATTATCTTGTGCGTTTGGCCTTACCGAGAGTCAGGGCAATGTCATGAGCCGCCTGATGATGCTCCGCCAGGGTACTTGGTCAGCAGCCGAGTACTCGGTGAAGTTCCGGGTTGTAGCGGCTGATTCGGGGTGGAATGAAATTGATTTGTGCAGTGCATTCCTCCACGGGTTAAATACTCAACTCTGTGATGATCTAGCGATTTACCCTGTCCCGGAGACTCTTGACGCTCTCATAGATCAGGCAGTTGGACTGGACAACCGGTACCGTGAGTGCGTGAATGAGTCCTCTTCTCGCCCGTGCGCTGAGCGTGTGCCTGCCGTGGTTGCTGACACTGGCGGTGCCGGCTCTTCATCCGAGCCGATGGAGCTCTCTCAGCATTTGACCGATGATGAGCGCCGGCGAAGGCGAAGGGTCGGCGCGTGCGCATACTGTAGTTTAATGAACCACAGTCTGGATGGATGCCACCAGCGGCTAAAAGACGCAGCCCGTCAGTAACCACGGGGGGTCTGGTGGACGGGACTAAATCTACTCCTCCCGGTAATTTTTCAATTTCGGCCCTCGTGCAATTGCAGGGTGTTGAGAGGAGGATTATGGTGCTGGTTGACTCAGGGTCGGAGGATAATTTCGTTTCTGCTGAGTTTATTAAGCAGGTGGGTACTCCCAGATGTAAATTGCCCCGTGATGAGAGGATCACTACCATATCTGGCCAGGAGGTCGCGGTGGTCACTCAAAGCACGGAGCCGATGTCCATCCTCCTTTCCGGGAACCACCAGGAGGAACTCTCGTTCCTGGTTCTCCCTGTTTCATCTTCTCTGGTGGTTCTTGGTTACCCTTGGCTCCAGAGGCATAACCCAGTAATTAATTGGGATCAAAATGCCATTTCCTCCTGGAGCCCTTTCTGTATGGCTCATTGTATGTGTTCAGCAGAGTGTTCCCCATCTCTGTCCATCTCCCTCTCCCCGGTCGAGCCACCGGACCTCAGCCTCGTTCCCCGGGCTTATCACGATCTTGGAGAGGTCTTTGGCAAATCGAGAGCATTGTCAGTGCCACCTCATCGCTCTTATGATTGTGCTATAGACCTCATCTCGGGGGCGAGGCTGCCGTCCAGTTGGTTATATAGTATTTCTTGCCCGGAGAGGGAGATGATGGAGAAATACATAAAGGAATCGCTGAACGCTGGCCTTATTTGGCAATCTTCGGCTCCACTCGGAGCCGGATTGTTCTTTGTCGGAAAGAAGGATGGCTCGCTGTGCCCGTGCATCGACTACCAGGAGCTCAATGCAACTACCATCAAAGACAAGTACCCTCTGCCTTTGATTAATTCAGCGTTCAAGCTCCTTCAGCACTCACGGGTTTTCACCAAGTTAGACCTTAGGAACGCATACCATCCAGTCGGCATTCGCGAGGGCGACGAATGGAAGATGACATTTAAAACACACCAAGGGCAATTTGAATATTTAATGATGCCTTTTGGGGTTCACTAACGCCCCCGTCGTCTCCCAGCGGTTAATAAACGACGTCTTTCACGATATGCTCTACCAATTCGTGTTTGTCTACTTGGATGATATTCTCATTTTCTCCCACTCACCAGGGGAACATGAAGCCCATGTCAGGGCCGTTTTACAATGGGTCTTGGAGAACCAGCTCTACGTCAAGGCCGAGAAGTGTGAGTTCTCCACTACATCTACCACCTTCTTGGGCTTCATAGTGGCTGAAGGGAGACTGATTGCCGACCTGGCCAAAGTGAGGGCAGTGCTGGATTGGCCAACTCCCCACTCCCGTAAGGAGCTTCAACGCTTCCTCGGGTTCGCAAATTTTTATCGCAGGTTCATCAGGAACTTCAGTGGGGTGGCACTGCCCTTGACGCAGCTGACCTCTGTTAAGGTCCCCTTTCGCTGGACCGAGGCAGCTGAACAGGCGCTTGTTAAATTAAAGCGCCTGTTCACGAAAACACCAATCTTGGCCCGGGTCGACAGGCAGCTCCAGTTTGTCCTTGAGGTGGATACATCTGATTCGGGGGATGGCACTGTGCTGTTGCAGCACACGCCCCCCGATCAGAAGCTCCACCCTTGCGCATATTTCTCTCGTCGGCTTACGCCAGCCGAGAGAAATTATGACGTGGGATACAAAGAGCTGCTTGCCGTTAAGTTGGCATTGGAGGAGTGGAGGCACTGGTTAGAGGGGGCCATTCACCCCATCGTCGTGTGGACCGACCACAAGAACCTCGAGTACTTGTGGTTGGCCCGCCGACTGAACACCAGGCAGGCTTGCTGGGCTCTATTTTCCCAGCGATTTAATTTTACCATTACTTACTGGCCTGGTGCCCGAAACACCAAACCGGATGCGCTATTGCGATAGTTTGATTCCAAGGACGTAGCCCCCCCCCCCCCAAAAAAAAAAACATCATACCGCCTTCGTGCGTCCTTGGAGCCCTTACTTGGGATATCGAGCAGAGGGTCCACCAGGCCCAGGCCCAGGAGCCTGTACCAGTAGGGTGCCCCCGGAACCGTCTGTATGTCCCGGCCGCCCTCCGCAGTGATGTCATCCAGTGGGCCCACACCAGTCACTTCGCGTGCCAGCCTGGCATTGCTCGAACTGTGGACTTTGTCCGGTGAGTGTTCTGGTGGCCCACGCTGCAGCAGGACATCCAGGAGTATGTCAGAGCCTGTCAGACCTGCATCTGGGGAAAATCTGATTCCTCCCCTCCATCTGAACTCCTCCATCCTCTCCCCATCCCTGGTTGTCCGTGGTCCCACATTGCCGTGGATTTTGTGACTGGACCCCCCCCCCCCCCTCCCACAGCAAGGTGGTCATCCTCATGATTGTGGATTGCTTCTCCAAGGCTGTTCATCTGGTGGCTCTCCCAAAGCTCCCCTTGGCCTTGGAGACGGCGGTCCTCCTTACAGATCACGTCATCCACATCCACGGCATCCCTGTGGACATTGTGTCTGACCAGGTTCCTCAATTTACTTCCCAGGTCTAGAGGGCCTTTTGCTGGACTCTGGGAACAACGGTGAGCCTTTTGTCTGGTAATCATCCTCAGAGCAATGGGCAGGCGGAGCGTGCCAACCAGTCCCTGGAGGCCGCCTTGCGGTGTGTAGTAGCCAATAACCCTTCATCGTGGAGCACACACCTGACCTGGGTGGAATATTCTCTAAACTCAGCCATCTCCTCTGCTACTGGACTCACCCCGTTCGAGGCGTCACTGGGTTACACACCACCACTTCTTCCTATAGCCAAGAGGGAGGTCGCGGTTCCATCCGTGGGAGTCCAGGCTCGTCGCTGCCGGTGTGTCTGGAGGTCTACTCGGGCTGCCCTCGCCCGCTCCACAGAACGCAACCAGGCTGCCGCAGACACGAAGCGGGTCCCCGCCCCTAGGTATGCCATCGGGCAGCAGGCCTGGCTGGCAGCCAGTCAGATCCCTCTTAAAGTTAAGTCAAAGAAACTGTCTCCCTGCTTCCTGGGTCCTTACACCATCTCATGGGTGATTAATGATGCGTCGGTTCAGCTTAAGTTGCCGCCGACCCTACGGGTGAACCCGACGTTTCCTGTCGCTCACATCAAGCCCCTCTCAGCCAGTCCCCTACCACCACCACCACCACCGAAGCCGCCTCCTTCTCCCCGGATCATTGACGGCCACCCCGCCTACACTGTACGCCGTGTGCTGAATGTTCACCGTCGGGGCCGGGGCCTTCAGTACTTAGTGGATTGGGAGGGCTACGGCCCGGAGGAATGGTCCTGGGTTCTCACATCGTGGGTCTTGGACAAGGAAATGCTCTGGGCCTACCACTGGGCTCACCTGGAAAAGCCCTCTGGACTGCCAAGAGGCGCTCCTAGAAGGAGGGGCCCTGTCAGTGGGCAGCGACAGCGCGCCCCTCCCATCCTGCCTCATCTATATCAACTCATCACGACACCTGAGGCAGAAGACGCACCTGCGCCCACTCATCAGCCAGCACACTTAAGGAAGCTCTCTCCATGCATTCAACGCTGGCTCGTCTGGGTATACTGCCCGCGTATTGACAAGCAAGTATAAGTGACAGGTTTCGACACGTCATCTTACCTTGTTTCTCCTCTTTCCTCAGGTTGCTGCCACTGTGCAGGTGTGTCTCCAGGACTGCACACGCTCTCCTGCCACATCTCACTATCCTTCAGCTTCCTACTCCACCTGGTCAGGCACCATCAGCTCATCTTCCCCACACCCTACTGGTTCGTCTATTCCCTGCTGGGTCCCTGTCGGTTCTCCCTGGATTCCCAAGTAAGTGGCATTTTGGCTCGCCCATTTCCCCTTACTCCATTCCTCTGCTCACAGTTCTCGTCTTCTCTCCACAGGGTGATTACTCTGGCAGTGACTGTTTCTTCAGCTGCGCGCTTGTGTTTTTGCAATTTAATAAACTTTCAAATGATCCCCTTTGTGTGGTTACTTCCTGTGCTGTAGCATCGTGCACGTGAGCTGTCAAGCTTAATTAACCATGACAAAAGTAAGCTGGCTGAGCACTCCCGTTCTCCTCGACAGCAGCACAAATACACTCAGAGCTGGCACGTGCATCTGAGGACGGAGCAGTAATAGAAGGACACGACAACGAGGAGAGGTTTTCGTGCCCTAAAATACCCTTTTCCAGATATGTGACAGATGTGGATACATGAGTGGAGAAATTAACACAATCAATGACAGCTGTGCAGCCTGCGAACCAGTATGACAGCCAGGAGCTGCGCAGCGCTGTTAAAATACAACACAAACCGGAAACCATAATGATACGAGAGCAACACAACCCCAAAATGTAAATAATAATACTACAAATACAAAATGACAATAATAAAACAGGAATCAAATACAGCAGACAGGATAAACAAGGAGACAAGCAGACAGAAAAAGACTAAACTAGACTGAAGACTGGGCACAACGCGGACCCGTGCCCGGGATCATGAAATGAACGGCACTAAGATCTATCTATCTATCTATCTATCTATCTATCTATCTATCTATCTATCTATCTATCTATCTATCTATCTGTCTGTCTGTCTGTCTGTCTGTCTGTCTGTCTGTCTTCTGTGTATCATCAGTAAACTCATACAGTACTATAACAGGACATGTTTACAAATATTTGAGACCCATTGTAGTGCATCATTTTATATTTTAACAATATTATAAGTACAGTATAAGTACAAGGGCAGCTCAGTGGCACAGTTTTAGCACTGTGGCAGCGCAGCAGTTTGATCCCACACTCTGACCATTGGTGACCCTTCTGAGTGGAGTTTACATGTTCTTCCCCGTGCCTGTGTGGGTTTTCTCTGGGTACTCCGGCTTCCTCCCACAAGCCAAAGACATGCAGGTTAGGTTAATTGGCATCAACTGGGGATTCTAAATTGTCTTTAGGTATGAAAGTGAGCGTGAATGGTTGTCTGTCTCTCTGTGTTGGCCCTGCGATGGACTGGGGATCTGTCCAGGGTGTACCCTGCCTCTCGCCCAAAGATGCTGGGATAGGCTCCAGCCCCCCACAACCTGAAAAGGATTAAGTGGTTGAAGAGGAATGAATAAGTGCAAAACACCCAACATTATTATTCATAGCAGAAGGAGCAGTTTGGCTGCAACCGTTGCATCAGTATTGTCCATTTGTCAGTAAATATTCAAATAAAAATTATTTATTTCATTATTTGAGCATTTTAGTTTCCAATTTGATCACGGTCATCGTTTAGTCAAAGGATGCATATGTGGCTGCATATGATATACAACTGATCTGGCCATTCCGCTCCACAATCATGGCGGTATTATTAGTAACTTTTAATTTTTAGATAGCCATGCAAGCACATTGGGAGGAGCACCATCAGGGACTCATGATCCTGCAAAGGACAATGGTGGCACACAGGTGAAGCAGCAGCCAGGACTACCATCTACCGCTGACCAGACAGGCTGTGCTTGCCTCCCTGTGAAGGATTGCGGTCGGCCGGTCCGGCTGGTGTTTCTCCAGATGTGTCCTGTGTTGGATACCCCAGTATTCTTTGCTAGAACCCGAGTCCCCCCGGTGCTTCTTCCAATGTACTTGCACTCCTCGTGTTCTCCACATATGCCAAATTATCTTTTAGACCTATGCAATCATGGCAACATTATAGCATATTTTTTAAGCATTAAATCTTCAGTATTATCTTTTTCTGGTCAAATTTGTCGCTTTTCACTTCCTTGTTTTGTTCATGGAGCACTCTGGTGACTGGCTGTGATGCCGCGTATTATCCAATCAGTACAGAGTCAATTCGAAACCCTGCCAACACTTCCAGAAGCCAGGGCATGAGGAAACAGAGCAATGGCTAAACTTTTATTGAAAAAAAAAATACATATTTTGACTGAACAACTCCATACTGGGGGATGCACACCCTCGTAACCTCAGTAAAGCACTTATAAAATGTGAGGTCAATCTGATGAACGGTTTGAGAGATATGCGAGGGACAGACAGACACACACATGCATGCACACTCTCACACACACACACACACACACACACACACACACACACTTGCTTTTATAGATTAAACCTTGCAGCAGCATCTCGAGCCATTCCTCCAACAGAAATTTTTTTTTTTTTTGGACTTATTTTGTACCCGTAGGTAGATTTGTTCTGCAGTCTGGTGACAAGCCACCAGCTGCCGGTCGCTGCGTGCGCAAGCGCCCCTTAACTCCCTAACCTGCATGTTTTTAGCATGTGGGAGGAAACCGGAGAAATCCCGGAGTAAACCCACGCAAACACGGGGAGAACATGCAAACTCCACACAGATCACTGTTGGCCGGGGGCAGGGATCGAACCCACGATCCCCGCGATCCCCCGGCCGAGTGTAAACTGTGCTGCCGCGGTGCTAACCACTGCGCCACCGTGCAGAAAATGCCCAATATGGTGTTTTTTTACCCGAAGTAATAGATTTTCTATGAACATTTTGTCATTAAATGACCTCTAGTGGTTATCTAGATAACGGCATCAAGGGAAATGACAGAGGATTTCAGCTGTAATTTGAGTAAAGAAGACCCTCACCTTCCCCAAACCTTAATCTCAACAGGTATTTTTATTGCCTAACCCTAACCAATACCCTAAATATAATCACCTCTGGGTACTTAATGTATAAAACAACTTTACTTCAAAACTGGAGGTGACTTGTGAATGAGGAAGTGAAAGTATAGCTGAGAAAAAAAATAGTGTTTTTTTTACCTCCGCCAAAGGGGGAGGTTATGTGATCATCGGCGTTTGTTTGTCTGTTTGTTTTTTAGCAAGATAACTCAAAAAGTTATGGACGGATTTTCATGAAATTTTCACAGATTGTCAGAAATGGGGTATCCTACAGATGATTAGATTTTGGTGGTGATCCAGATCACCGTCCACAAGAAAACCGCCATTAGGCAAAATGCCATTTTCGTGAATAACTACTAAACCACTAATCCTATCATTGTCAATCCAATTGCTTGTCATATGTTTTCATGGTCAAGGAATCTGAAAACGTACACACAAACACTGTATGGGGGGAACTGTGGCGCTAAACCGCCATTACGGAAAATGCCATTTTCGTCAATAACTACTGAACCACTAATCCTATCATTGTGAATCCAATTGCTAGTCATGTGTTTTCATGGTCAAGGAATTGGAAAACGTACACACAAACACTGTATGGGGGGAACTGTGGCGCTTGGCGGAGGTCTGCGCTCTCCGAGTGCTTTTCTAGTTTTGACTAGTGAAACATGGCAACATCATTTTGATGCTGTACCCAGAAGGCAGTTTGAGGGGAGGATGAGGGGGAATTCTATCTCCCTTGTTAGCAAAATGACCACAAACCATCCCCCTTCTTCACTTGTCATTCCTCCATTCCATCCCAATAAACAATGACAGTATAATAACAAGATGCATTTACTACATGTAATCAAGTTGCTTTTTCCACAGAATTCAGCTTTCGTGTCTTAAGTGTAATGTATATGATTTTCCTCTGACTGACACATCTTAAGAGGAAAATTGGTGATAGTTTAGTTGCAAATGTCATGTGGAAAATGTATGAGGGGAAAAAAATGCAAATGTAGCAGAAAAAAGTTTCAAATGTATGTATAGAGGTGCAAATGTGTGTGGAAAAAGGTAAATTTACTACAAAAACTACTAAATCTATAGTTAAAAGGTACTACATTTATTTGGTCACAGATTTTCCAGGAAAAGTTGCAAATTTATGAGAAAAAATCGCAATTTTATGAGAAAAAAGTTACAAATTTAGGAGAAAAAAAAATCACAAATTTATGAGGAAAAAAATCACAAATTTATGAGACAAAAATCACAAATTTATGAGAAAAAAATTGCAGATTTATGAGGGAAAAAATAAATTTATGATGTGGGGTTGCAAATTTACAAATAAAAAAGCCAAAAATTTATGAGAAGAAGGAAGCAAAATTTATGAGTAAAAACATTGCAAATTTATGAGGAAAAATATCACAAATTTATGAGAAAAAAGTCACACAATTTACAAGGAAAAAATTGCAAATTTATGAAAAAAATAAGGAAATGGGGAAGAGAAGTTGCAAATTCATGAGAAAACAAGCTGAAAATTTATGAAACAAAAGTTGCAGATGCAATAGAAATAATTTTAAAATTGTATGTATATAGGTGTAGGAAAAGGTAACAAATTCATCACAAAAAGTAGTAAATTTATAGGAATAAGGCACACCATTTATTCAAAGTCACAGATTTAGCAGGAAAAAGTTGTAAATTTACCATAAAAAGTTTTAAATTCCTGTAAAAAAAAATGTTTCAAGTTTACAAGAAAAATCTCACAAATTTGAGAGAAAACATGAAATTTATTAGGAAAATCATGCAAATGTGTGACTTTATTCTGTTGAATTTATTATTTTTTTCTTGGAACGATGCCCTCCCCCCCTCCCCACAAAGATGGGGCCTGGACGGTAAACTTTTCCTATATCTTCAAAACTAAACAGCAAATCATGTTTCTCAAAACAATTGAGGTGAGAAATCATTGGTGTATTTGCTGAGTATTGTTTACTTTTCACTAACAACCATTATTTTTCCACAGGGGTCTGTGTTGGGCCCTACTCTTTTTAGTCTATATATACTCCCGTTACGTAATATCATTAGAAAGCACTGTATACATTTTCACTGTTACGCAGACGACACACAGCTATACCTGTCAATGAAGCCCGATGATTGTAATCAATTAGCCAAGTTAGATGCCTGTCTTAAGGACATCAAAGCTTGAATGACTTGTAATTTTTTACTATTAAACTCTGATAAGACTGAAGTTATTCTTGCTGGCCCAAAACATCTTAGAAATTCCTTTTCAAATTATGCCTTTAATTTAGATGCTGCCACTCTCACTCTGAACAGTTCTGTGAGGAACCTTGGAGTTATTTTTGATCAAGATTTGTTCTTTAATTCACATATTAAAACTGTTTATAAGACTGCCTTCTATCATCTACGCAATATTGCCAAGATCAGGAGCATCTTGTCTCTGAAGGATGCTGAGAAACTGATTCACGCCTTTGTCAGCTCTCGATTAGATTATTGTAATTCGCTATTATCTGGTTGTCCTAAAGTATCCTTAAAAAATCTTCAGTTGATTCAAAATGCTGCTGCTAGAATTTTAACTGGTTCTAGAGAAAGAGATCATATCTCCCTGGTTCTGTCCTCCCTTCATTGGCTTCCCATAGAATTTAGAATCAAGTTTAAAATCCTTCTTCTTACTTTCCAAGCTCTTAACAATCAGGCCCCCCAATATATAAAAGATCTGATATTACCTTACCATCCTAATAGAACATTACGCTCCCAAAATGCTGGCTTACTTGTGGTGTAAGCACAATTCTGGTGCCCAGAATCTCCAAAAGTACAGTGGGAGGCAGAGCCTTCTGCTACCAAGCCCCTTCTCTCTGGAATCAGCTACCACTCTGGGTCCGGGAGTCAGACTCGGTCTCTGTTTTTAAGAATAGGGTAAAATCCTTCCTTTTTAATATAGCTTACGCTTAAGGAGGGATTTTGTGTCTCTTAACCCCACTTTTGTTCTGTTGTTATCTGATCCATACTGCTGGTTGACCTCCAATAATGTACTTGGCATCTTACTGTTGTGTTTTTTATGTCTGTCCTCTCCATCCTCCCTATCCCCTCACCCCCAGCCAGTCGCAGCAGATGACTGCCCCTCCCTGAGCCTGGTTCTGCTAGAGGTTTCTTCCTGCCAAATGGAAGTTTTTCCTCTCCACTGTTGCCTATGCTTGCTCAAAGGGGATCGTCTGATTGCTGGTTTTTTCTGAGACTGTGTGTTTTTTTTTCTGCACTGTGGTGCCATGAAACAGCTTTTGTTGTGATGTGGCACAGTTTAAATAAAGCTGAAATGAACTGAACTGAAGTGAATTTTCAAAGTTCAGCACTAGCTCCCCAAGGTGATCGCCTCTACATGTAATAATAATAATAATGCATCAGATTTATATAGTGCTTTATCATAGACACTCAAAGACGCTTTACAAGTAGATACATTATTCATTCACTCCAGACAGACAATGGTAGTGGCAAGTGACTACTGTAGCCACAGCTGTCCTGGAGCAGGCTGACGGAAACGTGGCTGCCAATCCGCGCCAACGGCCTCTCCGGCCACCACCGAACATTTATACATTATAACATTATATAAATTATACATTTACAATTATACTATATATATATATATTATATAAAAGAAGATTATATAAATTAGGAGCACATGTGTGCTCATAATTGACATAAAGCTGAGAGGTCCTCAACATTATGCTAATTAAGGAGTGAGCTACATGGTTGCTATTCTAGCTACCAGAATACCAGAATGCATTGCAAGGTTTTGTACATATGGACAATAAATTGGAAGGGAAAAAACGACAGGTACTGTTTATATAATGTTATAACACCAATACATGGCGCGGATGTGATGGAGCAGGCATGGGTGATGTCATCACGCCATGCCTATAATAGGAGGCTAACGGCGGCAGCTTGCCCTCTTTGGCGCTCCGCCTCTAGCCAACACACAGCCTGTACCGCTGCACTGCTAGCATAGTTAGCTATTGTTTTGCCTGTTCCACATGCTACCAGCTTTCTTCAATAAAGGCACCATTCAGCACAGTCATCGTCTCTGCTGTCCCTCATCCACAGACACAACAATAGCGATGAGGATGACCCACGCAAAACTGAGCATAATGGAGACTGAGCTGCTGCATTTTGCTGATAGGAGAATGGCCCGAAGAATCAAGCTCCGCCAACGTAGACAGTGAGTGGGAGAGACGACCTAGCAATACGTCGTGGACCTCCACAGTCTGTTGAGCACATGCTGGTTTGAGCAGTTAGAGAACGGAATGGTGCGGGACCAGCTAGTGGAGCACACCTACAACCCAAGGCTGTGGGTGAAGCTGTTAATGGCACCGGATGACCTGCTGCTGGGGAAGGCAGCGGAGTTATCATTCTAGCTGGAGGTTGCCACCCAGCTAACATCACAGCTAGGTACTTCACAACAACAAATCCTACTAGCTCATACAGTTACTCCAGCAGAAGTACCCATTAACACTGCGACCCGCTTGGAGGATGCCAAGGTGAACACCACAGGACAACAGAACAAATGTGTGGAAACTGTGGCTTCCCTGCACACCAAATGCGTGTGTGCTGCTGCCCGGCAAGGTGGCAGCGATGCCAGCACACGGAGAAAGGGCATAAACCGGACTTGTCTCTGATCCTCACCCAGCATATGCCTCATGGAGCCACCGTACTGCTGCAGGAGACAAAGTTTGTGGCCAAGCAGGACCTCGGTGAAAGACGACAACCCAGAGCGCGTCCCGTTGCAGGCGAGGACGACATGCCGCCAGAACCACAACCAGCATGAGAGGACAGAGGGCATAAACCGGACTTAGGTCAAATAGGTTCATTTTGTCTTCTTTTGTCTTCTTCATCTCCTTTCTATTTTATTTTTGTCTTTTATAAGAATAAAAGATAAATAAACTGGACTTGTTTCTGATCCTCACCCGGCATAAGCCTCAGGGAGCTGCCACAGCACTGCAGGAGAGAGAGTTCGTGGCCAAGAAGGACCCCGGTGAATGACGACAACCTGGTGCGCGTCCTGTCGCCGGCGAGAGCAACACATCGCCGTGACCACAACCAGCACCAGGAGAAAGAGGGTTTAAATCGGACTCGTCTCAGATCCTCGCCTGACATAAGCCTCAGGGAGCCGCCGTAGCACTGCAGGAGAGAGAGTTTGTAGCTGAGCAGGCCCAGCAGAACAACGCCAATCCAGAACATTCCCTGCCGCTGGCGTGAATGGCACACTGCTACAACAGCAACCAACATTGGGTACAAGAAAGCAGCAGCGCCGAGTGCAGCTGAACAGATCGCCACTCGCAGTACTCGATTGGGTTCGGGTACGCCGATCTGAATGCCTGGACCTGCAGATGCTCCAGTCACCACCGATGATGATCACCACACAGTTGGGACCAGCCACCTTCCAGATGGTCGATGGTTTGAGATGGCATGCCAGCTGTCCGTGAAAGGTAAGAGCAGCTGCCCCAGATCAAGCAGCAATGCTGGAGCAGACCCAGCCAGTGTGGGACCCAGACTGGAACATTGCTGACAAGAGAGCGTACCCAGATCCTCTGCAGCCAGCGCTTCCAGGGGTGCGCCCACCGCAGGCTCACCAGAGGCCCCTGACACTGAACTGAAATGACTGTTTTGAAATGTTTAGCAGAGCATGATTGGAAAACACAGTGGTAGAATAACCCACTCAACCATGCAGGGTCTACCAGTCGTCTACCTGTTATGTATGAAAAGCGTGGCACAGTAATGAGGCGAGTGGTGAACTGAATAGGACTTTATTATATGACTCACTATATCCAGACAGATGCTCCCGCTAGGCCGAGAGGTGGTCAAAGAGGCTGTGCCTCTTCTGCATCAGCCTTTTATACCTCGGGTTGTGGCGGAACCGGAAAGGTGGAGCCACCACCCATATCATGTAATAATACAACATATTAATACAATAAACAATGCCACATCCCCCTCTTTCAAAAGTCCAAAACACATGCACACTATTCCTTCTTGCCTTGAGAGAGAGCAGTCGCATTTTTCTTCCCTCCTCCCCTGCCTTCCTGATCTATTCCCAGCTTTTGCAATGTTGCGTTTTTGTCTGTGTTTAGTCGCTCTTCTTCTGCTGAATCTTAATCTAAACGGAAATTATGGATTTGGAAGCGGCTTAAATGTGCTATTGTCACTATTTTCAACAAGAATTGGGCCAAGGGGGAGCCCAAGAATTGGAACCTACGAGAGACTCATGGACATTGGAATCCATGCGTCTATGGCAATATTATTGGCTATGATCTCAGGACTTCTATTTTTGGCTGTGGAGTTCCCTGATGCATCAGAAATTGAAGGAAGGTGAAAGAGCGGATCAAGCGGACCCAGCCAGCTCCTTCATCAAATTCGACCAGTTGGGGAGGGCACGAGTAGCGGCAAACGGTGAACTGAATGACAGTGATTCAGTGAAGGAATACATCTGAAAGCCCTGTGCTCTCTATGGAAAAACAGTTTAAGCCTGCATATACTGTATAATGGAAGCACAGAATTACACGGGTGAGGACAAAATTCTACTCTCTGAGTGCACTGTGCTGATTTGATTTGATTTGACCTTGTTTGCCCCGTGTTTACATTCCTCCTGACTGAGATTAGCGGAAGAACCGGCTCTTATGTCTACCCATACAATCAACAATCAGTTGTTGTCGTCAGCGGATTGGACTCTCAAGGACAATGCCCATGTGCCTTCTGCAAGCAAGAGAGAAAGAGAGATAGACTCTGAACTCTGGACTTGTTTATAAGTCACATGATTATAACATCTATCCACTGCCAGGAGGCGCCCTCTGCTGCTCACTAACAACTGTTACATTTACACTACACAATGACATGCAAATATACACACACTGCTCTCCCTCCCTCTGCTGTGTGATTGTCCACTACTGCTAAATATGCATTGAGGTTTTTTTTTGCCTGCAATCAAAATTTCGCTTACCCATTAAGCGTCAATTTGATAAAACATGTTTTTTTCTCTCGCCTATTGTGTCATATCATTCTTTTCTTTTTTCTTTTCTTCTTTATGACTGGCGCCTAGCGGCTGCCCCGGCCTTGGATGCGCTCTGCAGAGCGTGCCCAAATGCCAAGTCACGTTTCGTTACCTTGTATTCATACATGTGTAATGACAATAAAGTTGAATCTCATCTCATCTCATCTCATCACTAATTAGGCCCTCCCAAATTTAGTGCCCGAATCACACTCTAACAATAAACAAAATATGTAGGCCTATCCATGCACACACAAACAACTAAAACTAGAGGGGGACAGGTGGACTACTGTCCCATCCCGACATGGCTAGACAGATTATTCTGCCGTCTTTATCTATATACAGCCCATGAAAATAAAATCTGCTGTGTTCCTGCTGTAAACGTAAAAAAAAAAATAATAATCCCACAAACATATATACATACAGGTTATACCCATGAATCTAAGTTCAATAAACCACTTAATCACAATACATGTCAATATACACATCAGTCCCACACCACAGCCCCATGTGCTAAACAGTTCAAACAATCACTCAGCACATACTACTGCTTACATAACTAGGACAATGCACACCTTAATATTTAGCAATTCGCACAGTCAACCGAACCCCCAAACATGCTAACACAAACACTATTTCTTTTCCACATGGGCAATTAATAATAACATTGTAAACATATTGCCCCCTTTTAACTCATCAGTCACACTCCATGGAGAGCCCCCCTCCCTCCCCCCCGGAGACCCATCAGGCAGGTCTTGATCAGAGTGTCGTCTCTTCTTGGCGCCCGGAGATGACCCACACCGGAACTGAAGCGCCTCACCTTCCTCATAAACACGCCGCAGCTCGTTGGGGTGTCTCTCCGTACCATCTGCCAGTTGCAGGTAACCGTTCTCCCAGACAGCCACCACCTGCAGCCGCTCTTGGTCCTCCTGTCTCCCCTGCTTCCTGTGGGCCCCTCTCAATTGGTCCTCTGCTCTGGGTTGAATAAAATCAGCGACCCCCAGAGGAGCCCTGCTCGGCTTCTAGTGTTCCTGTGTGGCCCGTCGTTTAACCATGTCAGCTGGTACTGCCCCACTCGCTTTTATTTTCAACGCCGGCAAAGCCGTTGTGACCCCTTGCTTCTTGGTACCTCCCAGCCAAACTCAGGGAGCAGAATGAGTCAGCCACTCGGCTCCATCGGCCGTTACGGGCGTACCACGGCGCCGCCCAGTTCCCTCAGCTAGGGTAACTTGGACTCTGGTGCAGGAACTCTCCCGCAATGGCCCTGGATGGGGTTGGTTCTGTTCACTTTCCAGATTACTAGGCCAAGGTTCATCCCATATTGCATCATCCACCACTGCTGGGATTGGTCGGTCCCATAAACCGCAGCCCGACCACTTCTCATCCACGCCACTGCTGATGGAAAACTCCAGCCCATAGAAGAGATCACAGCCCATCCCATTTTCACCCATGCCAGTCACCAAAAACTTCAGGCTAGCGACCACCGATGACTTGTAGCGGGCCGTCAGCTCCACCAAACCCACGATGGGTAGCCTCCGTCCTTCATAGACGCACACAGGTTTCAAATGACCTCTTAACTGATGATACGGAAAGGAACTCCTCACAGTGGGCCAACTCAACGCTGACCGCACTGTGCCCGTGTCCACCAATAATGGTACCTCCACACCGTCCAGTTCCACCATACAATATGTACGGTCGGTGTCTGGGGAAATGGTGTGGATAACCGTGGGAGTTGGAGCAGGGGTATCCACTTTGTGTCGCCGTTCCCCTCGCTCGAACCTATTACAGGCTCTAGCAAAGTGATGCAGGAGTCCACACTTGCCACAGCGTTTACCTCTTGCCGGACACTCTCTAGCCTTGTACCGGTGCTTAGTGGACCCACAACCCGAACATCTGGGTGATTCCGGGGCGGACCTCACCTTTACAGCTGCAGCACATTCCTCTTGCTTGCTGTCTGGTGTCTGGATCCACAGCCTGCGTTGTCGATTGTGAGTCGTGGTGGTGTAGCGTAGCTCTCTCACTGAGGTCATGTGATTACTTGTCTGCCGCTTCACACTGTCGGGCTATCTCCACAGCCATGGCTAAAGTTAATTCGCCAGAGCAATCTCGCACGAGCTGATGAACACAGCGTGAACTCCGCCAGCTGGTTACGGACCATTTCTTCCTCCACCTCCCCAAACTGGCAGTCCACAGCCAGTTTCCGTAGGTCTGCAACGTAGTGCTGCACTGACTCTCCGGCCCTCTGGAGGTGCTGCCGAAACCGGAACCTCTTGACAATGACGTTTGTAGGCACGTGAAAATATCACGCAATTCGCTCGACCACATCATCAAAGCTATGGCTAGCTCCCAAAGTAGAAAGGATATGTTGTCCTTCCATACCCAAATTATGGACCAAAATTGCCCTTGCTCGTACATTCTTCAGTTCACTGATGTCTAGTGCCACCAGATAGTTCTGAAAGGCAGCAAACCACCTTGTCCAAGGCACCGGAGGCTGCTCATCCGGAGTCTCCAGAAATGGCCGAAAAGACGACATGCCCGCATCCATACTTTATCCTCATTGCCAAATGTTATGTATGAAAAGCGTGGCACAATAATGAGGCGAGTGGTGAACTGAACAGGACTTTATTATATGACTCACTATATCCAGACAGACGCTCCCACTAGGCAGAGAGGTGGTCAAAGAGGCTGTGCCTCTTCCGCATCAGGTTTTTATACCCTGGGTGGTGGCGGAACCGGAAAGGTGGAGACACCACCCATATGATATAATAATACAACATATTAATATGATAAACAAGACCACACAAGGATTACTCACATAAGGATTGACATTTCCAGCCTGTGTTGTGTTGTAGCTTAGTTTTTTCTTTTTTTCTCTTTTTCTTTGTGACACTGTCTTAGATTTGTTTTTGAATAGTAACTGCTTAACTTAGACTAGCTCAGTTTTTCTTTTTCTCTCAGTCACATTTTGTCTTAGCCTTGTTTTAAATTGTAATCGCTCTTGTCTTGTTTTCTCTTTTTTCTCCTTTGAATTCTTGGATGGAATATGGGTGGGCAATATAAGCTGCGGCTTCAGCCATCACCCATTTCGGATAACTCACGTGGAATTGTATAGTAGAAGGAGTCTTTGTCTAATTTGACCTTGTTGTTATATTATACAGTTTCTTTTAACCTGTAATGTACTATCCGAAATAAAATTCATTCATAAATAATAATGGTTTTGTTTTTTCCCGGGGGGTGTGTGTGTGTGTGAATGATATATAATATTATAACACCAATACATGATGCAGACGTGATGGCGGAGGCACAGGTGACGTCATCACATCCTGCCTATAATAGCAGGCTGATGGTGGCAGCTTGCCCTCTTTGGCACTCCGCCTCTGGCCAATACACAGCCTGTACCCCTGCACTGCTAGCATAGTTAGCTATTGTTTAGCCTGTTCCACGTGCAACCAGCTCTCTTCAGTAAAGGCACCATTCAGCACAGTCATCATCTCTGCTGTCCCTCATTCACAGACACAGCAGTACTTATACAAGTTGTCCGATAGTGGACCAACATATCAACTATAGGCACGGCCATGACACTGGGTTGGCCCTTTAGTCCAGGAAAATTGGATGATATGTTTAATGAATACTCTTCTAGTCAATACAATCTGGTGTTGTATCATTTAAGCTGCCCTGTGGGTGCCCTTCCATTGGAAAAGGGTGCCGTTATGAAGTGACTTCCACACTGACCCTATTAAGACTGTCCATGTGGTAGACTGCAAGTCTAAAATAGAACATTACTGGCACATGCCTCTAGGGGGAACTACCTGTATTGTTCAGCACTACTATGAAGGGGACACATTAGAACAAGAGTGTGAAAACCCCGTGCAGAATCCATGTTCAGTCATATTATGTGTGTTGCAGAATAAACGGCAGAGTTAGCCAAAGAAATAACTCAAGTGTGATCATTGCTACACGGTAGGATATCACACAATTGGCGACGAGGATTAAAAGAAAAAAATCAGCGGCGAGAAACAGAGAACATTGCAAGTGTGGCGAACTCAAGTGACTCCAGTAGTTCGAGTGCAAGTTCAGAGGAGGAAAAACGAGGTTTCCCCACCACGACGAGCAATGGCGGCTGTAATCGGAACGGTAACCCCTTTTGATAACTCGACTCAGTCATGGGAAGAATATAGTGAAATGTTGGACTTTTTCTTCCAAGCTAATGACATTGAGGAGCCAGACAAAAGGAAGGCTGTACTGTTGAGTGGAGTTGGTGCAACTACTTACAGCTTGTTGAGAAATTTAATAAGCCCTGCATTACCGAAAGATAAAACATACGACCAGCTTACTGCTGAGCTTCAGAAGCACTTCAGCCTCAAACCGAGTGAAATCGTGCAACGATTCAAATTTAATTCACGCATAAGGAGGAACACTGAGTCCATAGCAGAGTATGTGGCAGAATTGAGGAAATTAACACTGCACTGTGATTACAAAGACTCATTGGAAGAAATGTTAAGAGACAGACTTGTGTGTGGAGTGAATGATGACCGAATGCAACGGCGACTTTTATCTGAAACAAAACTCACTTTTGCAAAGGCTTTGGAATTATGCCAAGCGATGGAAACAGCATCTAAAGATGTGAGAGAGATGCAAGGGAAGCTAACAGAGGACACAGCAACGCATGTTCGTGTGCCTAAGACCCAAGTAGGTGTCCACAAAGTGTTGACTGACAAAACTCAGCACAAATTCCCCAGTTGTTATCGCTGCAAAGGCCAGCACAATGCCGCCGAGTGCAAATTTGCCACTGAGCTGTGTCATAATTGTGGCAAGCGAGGGCACATTAAGAAAGCATGTAGAATAAAGGTGGACAGCGCACTGGTGCTGAAAGCAACAGTAAAAGGGCAAAAGTATGAAAACAAGGGCCCAGGAAAGGAACAGCGAGCGAATCAACTGAGAGGGGAGGGAGAAAGTGATACAGAAGACATGGGTTTTCACACAATTTACAACACGTCAGAGGAGCTGACCAAGGTAGCGCCCATCACGCGTACCATGAATGTTAATGGAATGAAAGTAACATTTGAAGTTGATACAGGCTGTGGAGTAACCATATTAAGTAAACAGCAATATACACAACTGTGGAAGAAAACAGACACAGCAGAATTAAATCCCTGTTCATTAAAATTAAAAACATACACAGGAGAGAAGCTAGACGTGCTAGGCATGGCACAAGTGAAGGTGCAGCACGAAAACAAAGAAAAGGACTTACCTGTAGTAGTAGTTGGGAGCGAAGGACCAAATCTACTAGGGCGAAGTTGGCTACAAGAACTGGCCATGATTGATCAGTTGGTGAATAAAGTGGAATCTCAGCCCAAATTGCAGCTGGAGGAGATCCTCGAAAGACATGCTGAGGTGTTCAAAGAAGGCTTAGGACAGCTAAAAGGTGTCACTGCAAAGATTAATGTGGACAAGGAGGCCCAACCACGATTCTGCAAACCCCGACCGGTACCCTATGCAGTCAAGCCACTGGTCGAAAGCAAGCTACAGAGGCTGCTGGATGACAAGATCATTGAGCCAGTGCAGGTTGCAGAATGGGCGGCGCCCATAGTCCCAGTGAGAAAGCCGGATGGCTCCATTAGAATATGTGGAGATTACAAACTCACTGTCAATCGAGCATCACGGGTGGATCAGTATCCAATTCCTAAAGTGGAGGACCTCTTCGCACAGCTGAACGGCGGCCGACACTTCACGAAATTAGACATGAGTCACGCCTACCAACAAGTAGTCCTGGAAGAAGAATCAAGAAAGTATGTAACCATCAATACACACAAAGGCTTATATACCTACACACGCTTACCATTTGGAGTAGCTTCCAGTCCTGCTATATTCCAGAGAACTATGGAGGGCATCCTAGGTGGAATTCCGAATGTTGCCGTTTATTTGGATGACATCCTTTGTACAGGACCAAATGAACAAGAACATCTGAAAACGCTGAAGGAAGTGCTTCAACGGTTGGAGAAAAGCGGTCTGAGGTTGAAAAGAAGCAAGTGTGAGTTCATGGGAAAAGAGGTGGTGTTCCTAGGCCACAAGATCAACGCCAGTGGTCTACACCCTCTAACAGACAAAGTGGAAGCCATTGCGGAGGCGCCTGAGCCACAAAATGTTACTGAGTTAAAAGCCTACCTGGGCTTGTTGAACTATTACCATAGGTTCCTCCCAAAGCTCTCCACGCTGCTGGCACCACTACATACCTTACTTAAGAAGGAAGAAAAATGGTCATGGGGGGTCAAGCAGCAGAAGGCGTTTGAAGAGTCCAAAGCGCTACTTCAGTCCTGTAGTGTGTTAGTGCACTATGATTCAAACAAACCACTCATCCTGGCGTGTGACGCATCACCCTACGGTGTGGGTGCTGTACTCTCTCATCGTATGGAGGATGGCTCAGAGAGACCCATAGGGTTCGTCTCAAGAACTCTTAGTGCAGCTGAGAAAAACTACTCCCAGCTAGACAAGGAGGGCCTTGCAGTAGTATTTGGTGTAAAAAAATTCCACAAATACCTGTACGGGAGACAGTTCGCCATAGTGACTGACCACAAGCCACTAATTTCACTGTTCAGTGAAATGAGAGCCATACCCCAGATGACATCTCAGAGAATTCAGAGATGGGCCGTTACATTAGCAGCGTATGAGTACACCATCGTTTACAAAGCCGGACGGGACCATACGAATGCTGACGCGATGAGTAGGCTACCCTTGGATGGAGGAAGAGACAGCACGCCTGAGGAGGAGGAGAGAGTGCTATTGTTTGAAGATATCGGCGTGCCCCTGGTGAACGCACAACAAATAAAGAAGTGGACAGACAAAGACCCTGTTCTAGCAAGAGTGCGAGAATACATCTTGCGAGGATGGCCGAAGATGAACAGTCCTGAGTTCATTCCCTATGCCCGACGACAGGATGAGCTCAGCACCCAGGAAGGTTGTATCCTGTGGGGAGGACGCGTGGTTGTTCCACCACCTGGTAGGAATGCCTTACTGCAACAACTACACCAAGCACACCCTGGCATCACTCGCATGAAAGCGTTGGCGAGGAGTTACATGTGGTGGCCCAACATGGATGCAGAGGTGGAGGCGCTTGTGAAGTCATGTGCGGCATGCCAGGAGAACAGGAACAGTCCTCCAGCAGCCCCACTACATCCCTGGGAAGTTCCAGATAAACCATGGAGAAGAATTCACATTGACTACGCAGGTCCATGGATGGGAAGAATGTTCCTGATCATAGTTGACGCATACTCAAAGTGGATCGATGCATATTCTGTGAGTAGCTCTACTTCTACTGTTACCATTGAATGTCTTAGAAAGAGTTTCAGCCAACATGGGCTACCTGAAATCATAGTATCAGATAACGGTACATGTTTTACGAGTGAACAGTTCCAAGAGTTTTCTGAAAAGAATGGCATACGTCACATCACGACTGCGCCATACCATCCTTCTTCTAACGGCTTAGCCGAGAGGGCCGTGCAGACGTTCAAGTCACTCATGAAAAAGATGACAGGAGACTCTATTGAAACCCGAATGTCGAGAGCTCTATTCAGCTATCGAATAACACCCCAATCTACAACTGGCAAGTCACCAGCTGAGCTGTTGTGTGGAAGGAAGTTGAGGTCAACATTTGACTTAATACATCCAGACTTCAGAAACAAAGTGCATGATAAACAAGAGAAACAAAAAGGTTATCATGACATGCATGCTAGAGAGAGAATACTGAGAGAAGGAGACGTGGTCTACACCCGCAACTTTGGCTCAGGACCAGCCTGGGTACCAGGAGAAATAACAGAAAAGACAGGCCCTGTGTCATTCAAGGTGACATTAGGTCATGGACAAGTGGTGAGGCGACACATCGACCAAGTTCGTGGTAGGAGCTCCATTCCCCTGCCGATGGCACCAGAGGTGTTGTCTGACACCCATCCTGAGGAGAGCATCAATGAACCACCACTTCAGGTGAAACCTGAGGTAACCGTCTCTGCAGATTCTACGGGCAGCACTGCAGCAGCCGAAACAGTGGAGCAGTCTGAGTCTTCACCTGCAGTTGGCTCACCCGCCGTGAGAAGATCTCAGCGAGCTAGGAAAGCTCCAGACTACTTGAAGGACTATACTTAGTCAGTAGTGAGTTCCCCAGCCACAGGACAAGAATGCGTCCTGGAACCTCACTGGGATGCGGTAGTCAAACCAAATCCCCAGTTAGACTGTTATGTGTGTTATACATGTGAAAAAAAAAAAAAAAAAAAAAAGAAAGAAATTATGTGTATGACACATGTGTTTAAGAAATTAAAAAGTAACTGTGATAGTTCAGGGTTAAATTGGAGTTCCAGGATGTCTAGTAATTGGCTAGTGTAATTAAGAGTAGTTTAATCTAGAGGGGAGGGATGTGGTAGACTGCAAGTCTAAAATAGAACATTACTGGCACATGCCTCTAGGGGGAACTACCTGTATTGTTCAGCACTACTATGAAGGGGACACATTAGAACAAGAGTGTGAAAACCCCGCGCAGAATCCATGTTCAGTCATATTATGTGTGTTGCAGAATAAACGGCAGAGTTAGCCAAAGAAATAACTCAAGTGTGATCATTGCTACACGGTAGGATATCACAGTCCAAGAGGTGTCCTTTCTAGTTGAGAAAATGGCATGATTTAGAGTACCCCTACTGGTAAGAAAACTGATGAAATGTCCAGTTAGTACTGATGGGATCCACAGTTCACTAAAACATAGTTACTTTTTTTGTTTGTTTGCTAAAAAGATCTGTTTGAACTATTTGTACACCGAATCAGTTAGTGCTGTACTGGAGCTCAAACTGTCTACCACTCACTGAACTGAGAGTCGGCTGGACGGAGCAGGCGGGGCTCTTCTGTTGCCTAGGTGAGTGACTCAGCTGGTGATCGCTGGCTTCCAAAACTGTACCGATAAGTGATTCAGTGCAGTGCATTTACCCATAAAAACTAGTAGATTCATTCGCAAACATTACAGCACTACCAGTTCGGTGTTTCTCTAATGGTGAAGTGCCCGTTCACTGGAAACTTCCTTACAGTCTAATGCATGTCTCTACCTGAGGTTGCACTGGATGTTTTTGTTATCTATCATTTTGGCTGACAGAGTTGTAAAAATTCTGTCATAATCTATCATTATCTTGTCATTTAATTGATTTCTATTAGATCACCCTCAGTGTAATCTGTCAAAATGACAGACAGCTTTCAGATTTTTCTGTCGTTTATGAAAAAAAAAAAATCTGTCAGTGATGGACAATTTTCAGTTAACAAAACATCTGGTCCCTGCATAGTGAAAAACCTGGAGGTGTGACTGAACTAAGCATTTTAAAGATTTATAGTTCACTGTGTGTTTTATCAGAGATTAAACTTTTATCTTTTAAAATAACCCAGTCTATTTTTTTTTTTTAACATTAACCATGGTGCACTTTGAGTTTTACACTCTGTGGGGCCAAATATTTTGTAGTGGAGGGGGAAGCCCCTTTTTACTTCCTCACCCTTGCCCTTCCAAAAGCCCAATTCCACCACGTCACTGTTACAGTTTTCTTTCACCAGCAGCTCTTATGTAAATGTTTGTCAGTTTCTTCAATGTCTGTATGTTTGATTTAAATGCAAACCAGTTCGTGCGACTGAAGGGTGCATGAGAAGGCCACATGACAGAAGCTCTTCTGTGTCTTGTCTGCGCGGAGGTCAACTCGGGGTCAACCAGCTCTGTGACACTGGAGCCTATCTTATTAGTAACGCCTTTGTTTGCCGCGCTGATGTAGGAGGGCAAACAGCGACCCTTGCTGTTTGCCTGCCAGAGTGTCACTGGAAGTCAGTCCGCGGCGGATCACGAGACGCGCATCCCATCACTGCCCACCTCCTCAAAGCAAGTCACTCCGCACAAGCGCACATTTTCAGGGTGCAAATTAGACAGACAGATGGCGCAGTCTGCTCGTGCTTTACAAATGAATAACAGTTTCCATGTGACCCACAATAAGATCACTGGGCCGCCTCGGCGTTAACTGATCCCAGGTTGGTCACCCAATCCCGTCACGAAGTCAGAGCTGTAATTATCGGCGTGGAAGCAGGCCCAAGCTGAAACCATATCCTCCGAGTAAAATGGTCTCACGATCCCATTATCCCTTCACAGCTCGCTCTCCTCGCCTCCTCTGCTGCGCTTCATATGCAAATCTGGTGCAGTATTGTAACTTGATCTCCATATGGCGCAACAGTGAATCATCCCTATAATCTGGGAGGCATCAGAGGTGAAGCCTGGATTTTTTTTCCCCCCTTCCCCTGAGGCTCCTACATGCTAATCTGCTAATAAGACATAATTGGTCAATTAATGTCAAAGTGTCAAAAGACAGCTTCAGAAATACACAAAGTCAAGGCTCACTGGTGGACAATGGGGACATACAGGCCCCGGCAGCCATTTATAAACTGCAGTTGTCTTGAGGGCCTTGGCAGCATCCACATGTGAATCCTATAGAAATGTATTCAAGTACATAAATTAACCAGAGGGCACTCAGAGGGCACATACCTCCGCCAAGGGGCAATCAGAATGTCGGTTTGTTTGTCCCAAATCACCTTCAAAATCTAATGGGTTCCTCTGTAGCCCATGGCCCATTTCTGGTGAAAATTTCATCCAAATTCATGCTGAAGTTTCTGCATAATCCTGCACATAGAACAAACTGCACCAGTCCTTGGCAGTGGAAACAAACTCTGGACTTTGAAGGCTGAATGTTTGGCCCTGTCATTGTCTCCATCCAGTGGACACGGTGAGGCATGTCAGTGGATTTGCAATTTGAATGCTCTGATTAATTAATTCAGATTATTTTTTAAAAACTGATTTAGACACAATTTTATTTCGTTAGTCGCTTAAGCTGTTAAAGTGTGGCTGTCTGGGAAAACATGTCAGTAAAAGTTTGACAGTGTTTAAAAATGTCTTAGAATGTACTTTTGTTAAAACTAGTCTTTTTTTTTTTTTTTTTTTACCTCTGCCAAGGAGATAATGTTTTCATGTTGCTTGTTTGTCAGCAGGATTGTGCAAGAACTACAGGACAGATTTGATGAACTTTTCACCCAAGGTGGCCCTTGAGTGTACTTACCAAAGGACGTAACCACAGTGATGACAAAGATGACAAAGAGGCTTTCGTGAATTGCTTTGTATAGAGGAAGCCTTCTATTTCTAATCACATCACACTGAAGATGAAGAACCAAAGCCAGACTTTAGCTTATACTTCTCTCCCTTCATAGTGATTAGGAATGTAGAGAACAATAATGTGTTTTATGTTTAATTTTGGGGTCCTATACAGAGCAAAAATGTACTTTAAAATAATCTTCTTAAATGCTCACTACACAAAGAAATACATACTGAAGCTATTTAATTAATTAAGGAACTTAGAGGATTGGACTTCCTGGGTTTTATGACATCATTCATGGCTATTTGCTTGTGATTGGCCCACTCAAAAAAATCTCCCCCAGTCAGATTAGGGGTTCGTTAATAGTTACAAACAGACTGAAAACTGACTGTTTCAGACTAAGCAATAGGGAGGGGCTGTAAAACAATGTAGAAATGATCTTTATATGTATTCCCTAATGTAGAGGGCGTCAAAACAAAATAATCATAGAAAGCACGAGGAGGGACCTGTATTGTAAAGTCTACAGGTGTTGTTTAACCAAGTAGAATAATACAGTATAGTTAAAGTGTATTTTGAAAAAATAAAAATGGATATTTCACCTTTTGGCCTCTAGAGGGAAGTGTTGCCTTTCATTTAGGGGCAGTGCATGTGCGTTAGCCCTGACAAACTTCCAGCTGGGGTAGACAGCCAATTCTTCACTTACATCCACAGTCTTTCCCAACAATAATCTCAACAGCTGCTCTTTGTTTCTGTTTTCATTTTCGTTCCACACTTTCAAAACAGGCATCTTAAACGGCAGCTGCAACGCAGCTTGGTTGTCATGAGCCTAAAAATCCCATTAAAAAAAAAAAAAACAACACTAAATGCCTGGAGTTTAATTGTTCTACGCTGATGACACTAAAATGTCACCAGCACATGATATTTATCAGTCAGTTAATCCATTAAATCACCAATGTTTATATCTCTTCTTCTTGTTTCAGAGTAAAAAGCAGAAGAAATACACAACAGAGAGCCAAAACCTGAAACTACTGGCAGCAAAAGGATTTTCCCATGTCACGGCTTTCCTCCAAGAACCAGACAATTTAGTGAAACACACACACACACACACACACACACACACACACACACACACACACACACACACACACACACACACACACACACACTCATGTTGGTAAGTGTTTAATAAATAACAATATCAACAACATAGCTTAACAAAACTTTTTTTCTTATGTCAGGCCTGGGTCAAATTGTATCTTCAAAGGTTGTGGGTTGCATGAGTGAGAGGCCTGCTGTAAGGCAGGGCGATGATTGGCACAAAGAATACTATAAGTAGCTTGACAGCGTTGGGCCAGAACTGCTGGAGGCTGTTGCCCTGTCACTAACTCAGCTGCAGCTTAAGCTCGATACAGGTCTGAACGTGTGCTCGCTGGAACCAAATCAAGCGGTCTTTTAAACCCCGGTGTGCCCCGTGCCCTCCAAGTTTGTAGCTTTAAATGTATCCGAGGTTTGGTCTGAAGTGTGAAGCAGACGCGAAATTTACACAACTACAGGCAATCAGCTGCAAAGACTAAACACTGGTTCAGCACTCTGTCATTCTGTCAGAGGTGGGTAGTTACTCAAGTAACTTTTTTCTCATTGATTTGCAACTTACTTCATGTCATTTTGCAGTGGTTTTAGTTTAGTTTATTGGTTTATTTGTCAGGGACCATGTACAGAAAAAAACAAAACAACAACATTAAACACAGGGTAAAGATGCTCTGAACCAGATTATAGCGTTCTCACTGATTTCCATCTGTAGTCCTTGAGGCATTAATTTGCAACTTTTTCAGGTAAATTTGAAACTTTTTCTCATTAATTTGCAATTTTTTTCTCATTAATTCACAACAATTTTAGACATTTTTCTTGTAAATTTGCAACTTTGTCTTGTAAATTTGTGATTATCCACCCATGCCCTTAGCCTGAGTGGCCTAACCCTAACTCTGGATTCCAGAGTAAAAAGCTGAACTTAGACAATTTTTTTTTTTCAAATGTACAGGAAATTTTTTTTTGAAAATATGAAGAAAAAATCTAGAGAAATTCACGAGGGAAATCGTCTTTAACTCATGCACATCATATCTGGATCTTGCAAATAAGTGAAGTGTGTGCAATGCCAATGAATACCAAAGTACTCAAGTAGTCTTTTTGGTGACTCAGTTATACTTGAGTAATTAATATAATACATAGAGATGAACAGACATCAGCTGAACATCAATCTTGGCCGACACTGACTGTTTTCGGCTATCAGCAAATGAGATAGAGGCAAGTGGCCGATATTTTTCTGGTGTGTCCCAGATGTGATTTTGCCCTGAAACAATCAAGTCAGCTACAGCTGAAAATTCAGAAAACATCTGAGACTGAACAGTTTTAAAGGATTTCAGCTCAGTGATTCTTATAATGAATATTTCTTTCTCTCCCTGCCAATGAAGATTAAATGGATGAAAACCAATAAAACTTTTGGCAATCATCCATCCATCCTCTACCGCTTTTCCGGAGGTCCGGGTCGCGGAGGCAGCAGCTCAAGCAGAGAAGCCCACACTTCCCTCTCCCTGGCCACCTGCTCCAGCTCTTCAGAGAGGATACCAAGACATTCCCAGGACATGCTGGGAGATGTAGTCTCTCTAGTGTGTCCTGGGTCTGCCCTGGGGTCTCCTCCCAGTGGGACGTGCCCGAAACACTTCAAGTGGGAGGCATCCAGGAGGCATTCTGATCAGATGCCCAAACCACCTCAACTGGCTCCTTTCGATGTGGAGGAGCAGCGGTTCTACTCTGAGCCTCTCCCAGATAACTGAGCTCCTCACCCCATCTCTGAGGGTGAGTCCAGCAATCCTACAGAGAAAGCTCATTTCAGCCGCTTGTATCTGCGATCTCATTCTTTCGGTCATTATCCAGAAAGCTCATGACCACAGGTGAGGGTAGGAACATAGATTGACCAGTAAATCGACAGCTTTGCTTTAGAGCTCAGCTCTCTCTTCACCACAACAGACCGGTACAACGTCCGCATCACTGCAGATGCTTCTCTGATCCGGCAATCAGCTTTGTTAATTTCAGCATCAGTATCAGCTCAAAATTTCATAATCTGTGCATCCTATTCTGTGCATACTTTTCTTGGCTACTCTAAACACCTCTGGTTAAGTGTCACATTAATGCAGCACTTCTGTTAAATTACTACCAGCCTTTTATTTTTGATCCTAGAAAAAAAGTTGATTGGTTATGTGACAAACACTAATTCATTCCTGCCATGGAAACCAAATGCAGCTGCAAGAGGCTAAAAGTGTCAAAGAGGAATTACACCTCTATCAAAATTTTCAGCTGTGTAAATTATATAAAGCACATTTGTCACAAGTGCTAGTGAACTTCAAAGGGTCAGACACCACCGTGTATATTGTTTCAGTCTTATTTCTAAATTCTTTGCTGAACCGTGAGTAATCGTGGAAACTCACACAGCTGAAACCATTTTCCTTGATTACCATTTCAGAGTCTGGGTGACGCGTGGCTGTTTGGGGCAGATCTCAGTCATCATGAATCTTGTTAAGTGAACATGAGCCTGTATTATTACATTGTCGTGCAAAAGATTTTCTGGAAGGTGAAGATAAACGCTGAACTATTTATCTCTGGATTTAAAATCCGTATTTATTTGATAAATAATTCATGACTGAAGTCTTGATGCACAGCTTACAAAATCCTTATTATTCATAAGATGAAGGAAAACAAATAAAATCCAGAATAAAGATCTCCTAGCTCATAATTGGTATCTGAAAATAAAATTGCGTTGGAATTGTGGTTAGAACTATTGCCTCACAGATAAGAAATCCATGGATTCAAATCAACCAGCCAGCAGGGCCTATCTTTGTATCGTCTGCATGTTCTCCCCATGTTTGCATGGGTTTATTGCATGCAAGTTAGATAAATTGGAGACTCTAAAGTGGCCCTAGGTGAGGATGGTGAAGTAATTGGCCCCACACTGTGGAGGCCCTTGAGTTTCCCTTTGGGATTAATAAAATTTGATAAACTATATATTTTTAGTAGGGCTGGCAATACTAGCATTACTAACCTTTTCAAATGATATGGAGCAATTAATGTGTTAAAAAAATCAGGTCACTTGGCAGTGGTGACTGGTTTGTCTCAGCAACAGGCTCAGCTTAAAATAAGAGTATGTCTTGTTTTTCAGCATTCACATTTACACCACACTAAACTGATCCTCTGGTACCTGGCAACTTCATTGTGCATACACAAACCCCACTTAAAACACGCACACATATGCACTCACACACACACACACACACACACACACACACACACACACACACACACACACACACACACACACACACACACACACACACACACACCCCTGACATAGGCTTATTATCACCACTACCTCAAAAGTATTTAAAGAAGGAGAGCTTCTGTCAGAGTGTGTGGAGAAAAACACACAGTCCATCATAAAGTGAATAGGAGCTTCTAACGCACCATTAAGGTCAGGAGCTCTGGAAATCAATAAAGCATTGTTCCGCTTGGCTACCTGCACGGTGAAGTTATGGTCTGAGGAGGCAATGGACGCTCTAAAGGACTGTTTTGAAACCACTGCCTGGGAGCAGCTCTGCAATCCACATGGTGAGGACATCGATGGCCTCACTCACACCATCACGGACTACATCAACTTCTGTGTGGACAACACCGTACCCACCAAGACCATATGGTGTTGCTCGAACAACAAACCCTGGATTAACCCTGAGATTAAAACACTTCTGAGAGAGAAGAAGAGGATCTTCAGGTCGGGGAACAGGGAGATGCTGAAGTCTGTACAGAGGGAGCTGAGGAGGAAGATCAGAGAAGGCAAAAGGCGAGGACAGCTTCAGGAAGAAGATGGAGGACAAGCTGCAACAGAGCGACATCGGCGGGGTCTGGAGAAACCTTAAAACCATCTCTGGGCTCCAGAATACCTCCTCCCCTGAACAAACTAATCAAGAAAGCTAGCTCTGTCCTGGGGCAACACCTTGACCTAGTGGAGGAGATGGGGGAGAGAAGGATGGTGACTAAACTGTCATCTCTGCTGGAGTCCGAGTCCCACCCTATGCAGGACATACTGAACGCACTGAGGAGCTCATTTAGCAGTAGACTACATCATCCTAGGTGCACGACCGAGAGGTTTTGCAGGTCCTTCCTACCTACGGCTGTCAGACTGTATAACCTAAGCAGGGCTGCTCGCAGAGATAGCAAAAAAACGTGACGACCTAATAGTATTGAATGCAAAAGACGCAACAGACTTACACAAATGGTCCCCTCCAGTATACAACCAGGACAATATCAGTTGCTACGGAGGGTGACAATATGTATGGGTACATATTCATACCATGTAGGGTAACTAAATAGATGGTTATGCTGTTTATTCCATCTAGCTACAATGCTCTGCACTGTGTATATATATTTATATATTTATGTGTACATATGTATATTCACTGCTCTTATCTTCTTATCTTCTAAATTATTGCTCTGAGTGTTGCTATCCCTGTATTGTTGCAATCCTGGAATTTCCCCATTGTGGGACTAATAAAGGCTTATCTTATCTTATCTTAAGTAGAAGCACTGACTTCTTTTTTTACAATTTCAAAATTAACAGGAAAGTGACAACACTATTAAAATGGTAGTTTATAATGAACTGAAAAAGAATATTACAAATTGCTGTCATAATTGCCATGACATAACTGCTGCCCATGACAAATTGCTGTCATGGACAGCTCGGTGGAACAGTGGTTAATGCTGTGGCTACACAGTAAGAAGGTCACAGGATTGATTCCACCCCTGACCATCGAGGGTTTGATCCCACCTGACCATCGGTGACCCTTCTGTGTGGAGTTTGCATGTTCACCCCATGTCTGTGTGGGTTTATCCCAGGTACTCCGGTTTCCTCTCACAGGCTAAAAACATTCAGGTTAGGTTAACTGGAGACTCTAAAGTGGCCCTAGGTGTGGATGGTGAAGGGATTGGTGCTGCACCTTGGCTGCCCCATCCATCCAGGTGGATGCTCTGTAATTTCCCTCTGGGATTAATAAAGTATACCAAAAAAAATATATTTTAATTGAATATACATTCATGATTATCAAGTGTTTTATGTTGCTCTAGCGGTATTTTTGTTGAATATAAGGGTCACAGGTATATTTTATGAAAAAAAAAGTAGCAATCATAAGTTGCTTAAGAAATACTTCTTTTTCATTGTTTCTTCATTGTAATGTTAGTGATTATAGAAATAATTTCTTTTCTATCAGACAGTGAATAAGGTTGTTTTTTACCTTAACAGGGTGGTGCGGTGGCAGAGTGGTTAGCACTGCGGCAGCACAGCAACTCACCCTTGGCCGGGGGATCCTGGGTTCGATCCCAGCCTCTGACCAACAGTGATGATCTGTGTGGAGTTTGCGTGTTCTCCCCGTGTCTGCGTGGGTTTACTCCGGGATTTCTCCCATTTCCTCCCACATGCCAAAAACATGCAAGTTAGGTTAATTGGCATCAAACTGGGGATTCTAAATTGTCCTTAGGTATGACTGTGAGAGTGAATGGTTGTCTGTCTCTCTGTGTTGGCCCTGTGATGGACTGGTGATCTGTCCAGGGTGTACCTTGCCTCTCGCCCAAAGATGCTGGGATAGGCTCCAGCCCCCCCGCGACCCGAAAAGGATTAAGCGGAAGAAGATGGATGGATGGATGGAATAATGTATCAGATTTATATAACACTTTATCATAGACACTCAAAGATGCTTTTACAGATAGATACATTATTCATTCACTCCAGACAGACAATGGTAGCGGTAAGCTACTACTGTAGCCACAGCTGCCCTGGGGCAGGCTGACAGAAATGTGGCTGCCAATCCTTGCCAGCGGCCTCTCTGGCCACCACCGAACATTTTATACACATTCATACTCAGTGTTATGGACGCTGGAGGCAAAGTGGGTAAAGTGTCTTGCCCAGGGACACAACGGCAGGATATCTGGGGAGAGCGGGATTCGACCTGCCAACCATCCGGTTATTGGACGACCTGCTCTACCTCCTGAGCCACAGCCGCCCATTCTGTATGTTTTCTTATGACACAGGATGTTTTTGTTTCTTAAATTTCATCTTTATTATCTTAAGGATTTACTATTCTGATAAGCTCTCCATAATTTTACTTCAGTTTGTTCTAAGGATTTGTTCTTATCCTGTTTATGCCTCCACTGATTTTTAAGTAGGGCTGTCATAGTTAATATGTTAATAACAAGCCATTTCCATATTCCTGTGAATACCACTACACCAGGGGTGTCCAACCATGTGCCATGGAGAGCCAAGACCCTGCAGGTTTTACCTCCAACCAGTGTCTTCAACAGCAGATTTCAGTGAACTTCTTCCCACTGATTGCTGATAAGTGAAAACACCTGCTGAAGAGACTGGGTAGAAGAGAAAACCTGCAGGGTCTTGGCTCTCCATGGCACATGGTTGGACACCCCTGCACTACACACACACATTCTGTGCCTATGACCCTCAGCCACTTCACAGCCGTTAGTCAATCCTCATCTAGGTATTAAGGGGCAAAAATTGGCAGCAATCAATAGCAGGCCAAAATGGACAAAAAAGGTAACGTTAAGAACAAGGTTAGTTTTATAAATGCCAAACTGGTATGTTTTTAGCAATATGTTTTACTCCATTACTCAAAAAAACATCATAAATACAGTGCTTGAAAATCTAGCTTAAAAGCCACAGACCATTCATCATATTTTATATCACTTGACAGCACTATTGCCAAGATTTTCTTTATAGAGAAAAAAATGCAGAATATTTTGTTCTACCTTTATCCCGAGTCTGACGCCCCCGCCAAGAATTAATTTAAATGTGGAGCAAAACTGAAAGCATAGGAGGGAATTAAATCTCATTTGCACCTAATAGCATTTTTAAACATTTAATGTAGTGGCCTCAAATTACCCCCCCCCCCCCCCCGCCCCGGGCTCCAGGTGTTGAAATAAAACCATATCATAATAATTCAGCTCCAGCTCAGCACATAACTGCTTATAACTCAGACTTCCACATGTAAAATTTACACTATCGGAGCTACAGCCCCTAAAAAGACTGAATAATTCAAACCGGAGCATCAGAACTCTTTGACCCAGGCCTGGTGCCTATACATGCAGTCCTGATACTATAACATATAACAATAATTTATTTTGTGCAGAGGGTGAGAAGTCTTTGGTGAGAAGTCATGCAGAGGAGGTCTGCATGCATGTCTGTGTATGTACTGCATGTGTGTTTGTGCATCTGTTGTGGTAGTGATGTCCTCACTGCCGCCATGACTTGCGGCTGAGCACACATACACAGGCCACGTTGATGCGTATTAGCCTCCACGCCACCAGGTTCTTGAATGAAGTCAGCGCCCGCACAAAAGTGTGTGAATTAGTACAGTGGGAGTTCCAGTGTCTTGCATCGATCCCTAAACAGCCGGAGCTGCTGCCGGACTGAGAGCTGTGACACGTTGTCTCAAAGAAGTACTGCTTCTTGTTGACATTGTTGATTTTTACATCTGGGAGCACTGTCACCTCATTGCCTGAAATGTCCGTGGCTTTGGTCTTGTTGCCCACCCAGACACTAATGCTCTCACACACTGAGTACACCCCACGGTGCTGAGGCTGCACCGCTTTCCTGCGGGTCCTTCTGTTTCCACCCTGTGGCCCACTGGGCTCCGCATCTGGAGGCTCAGAGCTGATAAGCACCCTGGGTGAGAGGTAGCGGCGCTTGGTGAAGAGCTTGGGGTCTACGACGGGGATGGTGTTGGGGTCCCTCTGCTGTGCCGTTGTGGAGGCGCACTGGTCCCCTCTGATGGTGGCCACGGCCTGGGCACTGAAGAAGAGGAGCAGGGTCAGCATAGACGACCTCATGGGCACACAACCTGTAGGTGTTGGAAAGGAAAGGAAACATTTATTATTAGAGATGCACGGCATACAGTATTCACAGGGTGACAACAGCTCCAGGTAGGGCTAGGTGATTAACTGAAATAAAACCATAACTGACGTTGAGGGTGTAAAACTGATGTAATCTCGCTTGTGACCGTTTTTTTTTTTGTTTTTCCCTCTCGCGTACATGTACAGAGCTTTTCATGTACTGCCCCTTTAAGATGTGCCTGCAGAGTTAGGCGTCCACACATGTAACTCCACACCCTGGAAGCAGCACAGTTAGCACTGTTTGGAAGCAGCAAAACTCTGCAGAAAAATTAAAATAGCTTGTAACAAAAGAAATGTGGTCTCCGTCCACATAGTATGTGGTTATTCACTCTTTATTTCATCTGAAGATGCAAAGAACAAGAAAGTGAAGTGGAAACAAACACGTAGATGCCTGAAGCTAAGTCGCTGTTAGCCTCTGACGGTTATCGTGTGTCATTTTAATCATTTTCCAGTGGGAAAAGGACTCCCCCAATACAGCTAACAAGCTATTTAGCTGCTGTTGTGAGTCACATGACCCACAAGCCCTCAAGAGGTATGTAAACAAACACTGACTTCTGCACTGGACAATTTTTATTTGTGCCTGAAATGACAATAGGCCTATTTTTTTTTTTTTACTATATTAAGCTATTTACTACTGCACCACAGTGATATACCACACTCTTGTGTAATATGGCTTAATTACAAGCCTTGTCTGTGAACTATAAAGGTGTCTTCACACCAAACGCGAAGGCGTGGCACAAATGCATACAAAGTCAATGGAAAGAGGCGAGCACATGCAAAATCGCGCATTCACAGGTTCACGTCCAAAGGATAACGCAAGCTTTGAGATTCTGCCACCATCGGAGTAAAAGTATCAACATTGGAGAGTAAACTAGTTTGAAAATGAGACTGCCTCTCACTTGTAGAAAGAAGGACTGGGAGCTCTTCAGCTAAATCAGGATGTCAGAGTTATTTACCCACAGATTCCAGCCACCGACATGCTAACAGGGCTAGAAAACTAGCAATGTAAACACCCATCATCTTGTGAAGTTTTGGAGGCAGAGACAGCTTTTTCAGGTGACCCCCCCCATTGGATAATGTAAACCTAAGCGTGATGTTATGTTGGGGATTTCCACAGCAGGTTGAACACTGCTGCAGAAATTATAAAGGCAACTTTGCCTGTCTGCATCTCACTCACATGGTGAATTCATGTCTATTCATGTGTTTACATTGAGTTATAATGTAATCGTGCCACGCGAAAAATTCACCCGTTTGCATTTGGTGTGAAGGCACCTTAAGAGAGAAGATAGGAGGGGGGAAAAAGAGAAAAAAAAAACTCAAACCGACGTCAATTAACGTGATGCTGATTTAATGAAATTGCGTAGCCCCAGCTCGTAGTAACATTTCAAGCTGCTGCCTCCTAAGATGTCATGGGAAAACTCTAAAAACCAAAGAGGATGACAGAAACAGGAGTAAATTTCTTTTGTGCGAACAAAAAAGAACATTGTATTTGACTAGAAAGTCTCCAGAGAGCACATACCGTACAACATTTTTATTTATTTTATCTCGTCTATGCCTGACTTTTTTTTCATCAAGTTCCATGAAACATTCTCAGAGAAATTAACAAGACAGCCTACATCACAATGTAAAAAAAACCCAAAACAAAACAAAAACTACTTACTGATCCATCTCTTAATTTGGATCTACTGTACATCATGTACAAACTCATCAATACCCACATCCCATACATGGCAGAATTTTTACATAATACATAATCCCTTGAGAAATTGATGTTTAAAAAAAATCATGGGTCCAACCATTCAGTTTGAATCTGCTCCAAAAACTAATAGATTTTTCCTTGGTTCAAACTCTACCATTTCTTCAGATTTAATCAAAACCGAGTCAGTAGTTTTTACACAATTGTGGAAGACAAACGACACCGATACTATAGCCTCCTCGCTGATCTAAAAATAGACATTCAAATGACTGACCAAAATAAATCTCATGTTTCAAAGGGGAATATAAACTGACACTGTTGTGACATTGGTTTGGATATTATTTTCTTTTCATCATGCTGTGGCACACCACAGAACACACAACAACAGCATCTGTGTTTAATGGGTTGACAGGCTGCGTGCTGTTTTGAACACAATACAATAAGAATCACAGGCGTGTTAACACTTGTAACGGATGTGATAGCACGCTCTGTCAAGTACGTTTATTATATGCTGTACGTGCCTCGGGTGTTGGGGGAAACGTGTTGGATTAAAAATGCTGGTGGAGCCAAAGAAAGGGAACTTGTGGGGGAATGATGTGACGAGACACGAGAGCTGCCAGTTCAGAACTTTATTCAACTCCAACAACAAGACTGACTCCCTGGTGCCAAGGCGCATACATTTATATCTCGTGCCTCCTCCCCCTTTAAGGCTCATACATCTACATCTTCTGCCCCAGGTGCCAAGGCACATACATTTACACCTCCTGCTCCCTCCCCCTACTCCCCAAGTGACTGGGTGAGAGTGGAACCTCCTGGTGGTCCACCACACAGTCCCTCCCCCGCCGCCCCGAACACCCAGAAGGGGCCTTAACAGTCCAGTACCTTGGGCTTGAGAAATCGCCCATAACAGCTGTAACGTGGAGCAGCTGGGCAGACCGAGGCGCCTTCCGGTCAAGGTGAGGAGGGAAAAGACTCGGTTTCCGGCGAACAGTCCTCTGAAGGGGGAAAAGGTGGGGAGGGAAAAGACTCGGTCTCCAGTGAACAGTTCTCTGAAGGGGGAAAACCAACTTGTGAACCCACTGCAGGCAGGCATCCACGACGGGGGGCCTGGGCCAGCACCACCTGCTCAGCTGCCAACACGTAAGCGGGCTTAAGTCTGTCTATACCGATGGTTTCCCTGCATCCCCCAAAATCCAACACAAAACGTTTGGCCCCTGTTTCCAAAACTCTGAAAGGGCCATCGTAAGGGGGATGAGGCGGGGTTCTGTGGGCATTGTGTCTGACAAAAACAAACTCGGTATTCTCCAACCGCTTCGGAACAAAAGTGCGGGAAAAACAATGGAGCACCGGCCCCAGAACGTTACTTGCCTCTGCCTTGGGAAAAAGTTGCACGGACAAGTCTGTACCGGGTGCGAGACCTTCCGGCAAAAATTCCCCCGGGATCCGCAACGGTTGACCAAAAACAAGCTCAGCCGGGGAAGCTGCCAGATCCTCCTTGGGTGCGGAGTGCAATCCCAGTAGGACCCAAGACAGGCGGTCAACCCAATTTGGGTCGGTCAACGAGGCTCTCAATGTGACTTTAAGCGATCTGTGGAACCTCTCGCACAAACCATTAGCCTGCGGGTTGTATGCAGTGGTACGGTGAACTTTGACCCCCAGGCTCTCGGCCATAGAGGACCAGAGTTCCAAAAACAAACTGGGGACCCCTGCCGGAGGTGATGTCAGACGGGGAACCAAAACGTGTGACCCAGGATGACAAAAACGCATGGACAACTTCTGCAGATATGGTGGAAGCCAGTGGAACTGCCTCTGGCCAATGAGTGGTGCGGTCCACTACTGTCAAAAGGTGTGAAACCCTGTGACGGCGGAAGGGGGGCCCACAAAGTCCATGTGGACGTGGTCAAACCTCCTGTTTGGAATCCGGAAAGGTTTGAGGGGGGCCTTGGTGTGTCTCTGAACCTTAGCCCGTTGGCACGCAATGCACGCAGCGGCCCACTCCTTCACATCTCTGCGTAAGCGAGGCCAGACGAATTTAGATCACACCAGTTTAACTGAAGCCCGTACGCCAGGGTGTGAGAGAGAGTGCATGGACTCAAAAACATGGCAGTGCTAAGAGCCTGAAGCAACCAGGTGGGGATGGCCGGTGGAGATGTCGCAAAGCGGGGGGGGGGGGGGCAACCCTCTTGTACCACCCTGCTCTCCCCGCGGAACAGAGCGCACAAATGTCTGAAAATCAATACCCAAGTAGACTGGAGAGACCACCGCACGCGGCAAACAGTTGACCACAATGTTGAGCTTACCAGCTACATGTTGAATGTCAGTCGTGAACGCCGATGTTTTGGCTAGGTGATGTTGTTGCTGTGCCGACCACGGTTCTGAGATTTTGGACATCGCATAGGTCAGAGGCTTGTGGTCTACAAACACGGTAAATGCGTGACCCTCGAGCCAAATCTGGAAGTGACGCGTGGCCAGGTAGAGGGCCAATAACTCTCTGTCGAAGGTGCTATACTTACGCTCGTTATTGTGCAGAGTGTGGCTGAAAAAAGCAAGAAGTTGCCACGAACCGGAGACATAGTGTTCCACCACTGCTCCTACCACTAAGTCAGACGCATCTGTAGTAAGCGCGATCCGCGCCGACGGGGATGGGTGGGCCAGCAAAGCTGCATTGGTGAGCGTAGGTTTGGTGCCTGCAAAAGCCTAGACCTGATCGGGGGTCCAGTCGATGCTATCCGCGGGTTTCTTCTTCTTGAGTGCACCGCACAGTGGTTGCAGCAGCTGGGCTGCCCGGGGAAGGAAATGGTTGTAAAAATTGACCATCCCCCAAAATTCCTGCAGTGCGGTCATGGTCTGTGGACGAGGGCAATCTGACACCACCCACACTTTATCCAGCAGCGGGATCGTGCCCTCAGACGAGATGCGCTGGCCCAAGAAATCGATCACCGGCAACCTGAACTGACACTTTGCTGGATTAACTATCAGTCCGTGTGCTTCCAGCCGACGGAAAACTTGTTTCAGATGGGAGAGGTGCTCCTCCTCAGATGCGCTAGCCACCAGAATGTCATCTAGGTAGACAAACATGAATGGTAAGTCCCAGAGCACCATGTCCATCATCCTTTGAAAAGTCTGAGCTGCGCCCTTCAGCCCGAACGGCATGCGAAGAAAATCAAAAAGGCTGAAAGGTGTTATCACCACGGTCTTTGGGACGTCTTTAGCGCAAACCGGGACCTGGTGGTAGCTGTGCACCAGAGCCACCTTAGAAAAAAAATGCACATTCTGGCCAGGTGCACCGAAAAATCTTGAATGTGCAGGATGGGGTAACGGTCGTGCTCAGTGATGTTGTTCAAGCGATGGAAATCACTGTACGGCCGCCATTGAACCATCGGACCTGGGCACCATGTGCAGTGGGGATGCCCAAGGGCTATTGGAGTGCCTAACAATCCCCATACGTTCCAAGTTAACAAACTCTTCCCGCGCGATGGCTAACTTAGCTGTGTCCAGGCGGCACGGGCACGCAAAAACCAGTGGGCCCTTTGTAGTGATAAAATGCTCAACCCCATGCTTGGTCACAGTAGTGGAAAAGGTAGGCATGGTGAGCGTGGGAAAATCAGAAAGTAGACATTGATACACATCCCCTGAGGCTAAAAAATAGCATGTGTTAGTGGCCCAGCTCCCCAAGTCATACAAGGCAGTGAAGAAAAAGACATAGCATCCACCAAACGTTTATTAGCAACATCTACAAGGAGACCATAAGCACACAGAAAATCAGCACCTAAGACAGGTACTGAGCAGGCAGCTACCACAAAGTCCTTCTTGTAGTTGCGTCCATGAAAACATACAGTCACTGACCTCTCTCCAAAAGTCTTGATAGAGGAGCCATTAGCAGCGGTTAATGACAGGCCACAGCCTCCAGCCAGCCTATCAGCGCCGACGAGCAAAATAAGACTCTTCTGGAAACCAGAGTCGATCAAAAACCATCTCCCGGAATGTGTGTCCTCGAGGAAAAGCAACTTCTCCCTGTTGCCAGTGGTCGCAGCTGCTACTGACTGCTGGTTGGCCTGTTTCCCGGCATCTTGAAACGGCACGGCGGGAGACAGTGCTGCACTTCGGCGCCAAGACGCTGATGATAGAAACACACCGTCCCGTTCCGGTGTCTCCGAGTGGCTGTCCCAGTTACAACCTTCAGCTCCGCAACCTCAGTGGACTCCGAAGATCCTGGTGTCACCGCCTGGACGCCGAAACACCTATTCGCCAGGATAATGCGGTCTGCTTCCTCTGGCAGTGCGCGGTACTCCTTGGCAGCCAGCAGCGGTGAGTTGGCCAAAATTGTCTGCTCCGTCGTATTTCCCCCGGGGTGGGGGGTCTCGGAGCAGGCTCATGGCGTGTGCTGAGTGGAGCACAGGTCTAGCAAAGTCACCACGCGATGGTATCTCATGTCGTCTGCAGAAATTCCACGGAGAGCAAACTGAGCTTCCACATGAAAGAACCAGGCAGCCAGGTCATGAAATCAGAAGTCCAGGAGCTTGATTGCCATGGCGAATGAGGCTGGGGTCTCGGGATGGAAACCCTAGCGTGGGTGTTCCCGAAGAGGAGCTCACTTCGTTTTCCAGCCTGAGCATTTTCACATCGTAGGTCACCAGTGTGGAGGAATGATGTGACGAGACACGAGAGCTGCCAGTTCAGAACTTTATTCAACTCCAACAACAAGACTGACTCCCTGGCACCAAGGCGTATACATTTATATCTCCTGCCTCCTCCCCCTTGGCACCAAGGCGCATACATTTATATCTCCTGCCCCAGGTGCCAAGGCGCACACATTTACATCTCCTGCCCCCTCCCCCTACTCCCCAAGTCACTGGGTGGGAGTGGAACCTCCTGGTGGTCCACCACAAACTAATAATATTACGCACAATAGCACGTAATGTAAGCTGATGATTATAGTGACAAGTATATAGCAATAAATGCTTGTGAGGTCTGTCCAACTCAGGTTAGCATCTCTTCAGCCATCTGCTACATCTATTTGTGCAGTCCAAAAGTTGGATAAAATAATTATTTGCATTTTTGATCTATATTCTAAATGAACTGGTAAAGATTCAGGAGAAGAGACTTTTGTACTTCTTTCTTTCTTGCACAAAAGAGGAAACGCTCATTCAAAGGCAAAAAAGACTGATCATGCAGACAGAAAAATAAAAAAAATGTGCAGTCCTTAAGAAGCTGCTTAACACATACTGTATGCAACCAATCAGGATCATCATAAATTCAAAGTTACCTCAGCTAAGTTGACATAAAATATAAATGTTTAAAAGGTGTTTTAGGAGGCATATTAGGCAGCCAGCATGTCTAATTTTATCTGCTATAGTAGACCCTTTAATATTCCACAGAAACACAGATGTGAGGAATGGCTTATTTATTAAATGTAGCCTTTCTGTTTATGTTATTAATTGTGTTTATGCTTTTGCCTGTGTTGGTGTTTGAGAGTCTGAATCAGAATTAAGAGGGAGCAGCTTTAAAGGAAATAAAGGCTTGTAGGCTGAAGGACTTCACTGAAGATCAGTAAATGATGAAGGATTATTGTGAATGGCGGGTCAAGGAAAACTACAACAGCAATTTATACATTTTAAAATGCTGTTAAATTCAACAGTTCCATAGATCAAAATGACAGAAAGCTGCACCCACTAAATCATCATGGATGACATGTTTCATATTTGGATGCATTTACTCGAGTATTAAGCTCTCTTTTACACAGACTACATTTTTAAGAACCATATTGTCTTGGTTTTTTATAATAGGCATTTAGTTTTTACCCCTCAGCCGCTAAAAAACTGATGTGGTATTTTCATCACCCCAATGGGCAGCAGTGTCTACACCTATCTTGTGAAAACAATAACTAGAGAAAGAAATGATGTAGGCTTTTCAAATTGATACCATAGTTGTATCTAAGAAAAGTCTTGGACGAGTTTGAATTCGGGTGACCTTGAACTCAAGGTCAAGGTCACAGGTCAATTTTTCCCTAAATCTTGCAAACATGATAACTTGAAGTAAATGGTGTAGGCTTTTTATATGCATACCATAGATATATCTATGAAAAATGTTGGACAAGTTTGAATTTTTCTTCAAAACTGTACACACAACATCCCATAATGAGTAAATGAAAAAGTTTTTTTTGAGATTTTTGCAAATTTATTAAAAATAAAAAACTAAGAAATCACATGATGATGATAATCGTATTCACAGCCTTTGCTCAATACTTTGTTGATGCACCTTTGGCAGCAATAACAGTCTCAAGTTTTTTTGAATATGATGCCACAAGCTTGGCACACCTATCTTTGGGCAGTTTGGCCCATTCCTCTTTGCAGCACCTCTCAAGCTCCATCAGGTTGGATGGGAAGCATTGGTGCACAGCAATTTTCAGATCTCTCCAGAGATGTTTGACTGGATTCAAGTCTGGACTCTGGTTGGGCCACTCAACGACATTCACAGAGTTTTCCTGAAGCCACACCTTTGATATCTTGGCTGTGTGCTTAGGGTCATTGTCCTGCTGAAAGATGAACCATCGTCCCAGTCTGAGGTCAAGAGTGCTCTGGATCAGGTTTTCATCCAGGATATATCTGTACATTGCTGCATTTATCTTTCCCTTTATACTGACTAGTCTCCCAGTTCCTGCCACTGAAAAACAGCCCCACAGCATGATGCTGCTACCACCATGCTTTACTGTAGGGATGGTATTGGCCTGGTGATGAGTGGTGCCTGGTTTCCTCCAAACAGGACACCTGGCATTCTTGCCAAAGAGGTCAATTTTTGTCTCATCAGAACAAAGAATTTTGTTTCTCATGGTCTGAGAGCACTTCAGGTGCCTTTTGGCAAAATCTAGGTGGGCTGCCATGTGCCTTTTAATAAGGAGTGGCTTCCATCTGGCCAGTCTACCACACAGACCTGATTGGTGGATTGCCGCAGAGATTGTTGTCCTTCTGGAAGGATCTCCTCTCTCCACCGAGGAATGCTGGAGCTCGGACAGAGTGACCATCGGGTTCTTGGTCACCTCCCTGACTAAGGCCCTTCTCCCCCGAGCGCTCAGTTTAGACAGCCGGTCAGCTCTAGGAAGAGTCCTGGTAGTTCCAAACTTCTGCCATTTATGGATGATGAAGGCCACTGTGCTCATTGGGACCTTCAAAGCAGCAGAAATTTTTTTGCACCCTTCCCCAGATTCCTGTCTTGGAGGTCTACAGACAATTCCTTTGACTTCATGCTTGGTTTGTGCTCTGACATGCACTGTCAACTGTGGGACCTTATATAGACAGGTGTGTGCCTTTCCAAATCATGTCCAATCAACTGAATTTACCACTTGTAGAGTCCAATTAAACTGTAAAAACATCTCAAGGATGATCAGTGGAAACAGGATGCACCTGAGCTCAATTTTGAGCTTGATGGCAAAGGCTGTGAATACTTATGTACAGTACATGTAATTTCTTAGTTTTTTATTTTTAATACATTTGCAAAAATCTAAAAAAAAAACAAAAAACAAACAATCTTTTTCACATTGTCATTATGAGGTATTGTGTGTAGAATTTTGAGGTAAAAAATGAATTTAATCTATTTTGGAATAAGGCTGTAACATAACAAAATGTGGAACAAGTGAAGCGCTGTGCATACTTTCCGGATGCACTACATCAAGTGCTGTATTAGATTTATGGCCGATGTAACAGGACCCATACCTTCCAAAAAGTTCAATTTTGTTTTGTCAGCCAAACGTTTTGAGGATTTTCAAGATGTTTTTTTGGAAAATGTGAGAGGAGCCTTTATATTCTTTATAGTCAGCAGTGGTTTTCGCCTTGGAGCTCTCCCATGGATGCTGTTTTTGCCAAGTGTCTTTCTTATTGTTGAATCATGGACCAGTGTCCAAACTGAGGCAAGTGAGGCCTGCAGTTCTTTAGATGTTCTGGGTTTTTGTTTCTCATCTGTTCTTGAATTTCTTTAAATCGTGGCATGATGTGTTGCTTTTTGAGATTTTTCAGCCTACTTTGTCAGACAAGTTCTATTTAAGTGATTTCTTGATTCAACAGGTGTGGCAGTAATCAGTCCTGGTTGTGGCTAGTCAAACTGAACTCAGTTTTCAAAGAAATGTGATAAATCAGTTATTTCACGATGTAATGAGAAGGGGGGGATTACTTTTTCACATAGGGATAGGTAGATTTGGATATTTTTGTCTCCCTTAATAAAGAAAATCATTTAAAAACTGCATGTTTGCATTTACTCAGGTTATTTTTGTCTAATATTAAAATTTGTTCAATAATCTGAAACACTGAAGTGTGACAAATATGCAAAAAAAAAAAAAAAAGAAATCATGAAGGGGGCAAATACTTTTTCTATAGCAGATGGAAATGTTAGATAAGTTGACTCAATCTTAGTCAGTCTTATAACTTTTAGAGAAGAAGCCCAAAGGGTGCTATGGGAGTGTCTCAAGCAAAGCTGGATTTAAAACCTTTTCTTCATGCCAGTCTGCCTCCACAGTAAACTTTTTTTCATCATTCAGCAAAGGTAAACATTCTTTTTGGGATCCACTTTGGTTTTAAAAACTCCTTGATTATACATTTTATGATTATTTTATTTATAAGGCTGCATTTCTCTTAAAAAATGCTGTCAAACTGCAAAAATGGTTTGCTAGTTTGGGGTAAAAACCTGTGTAGGGCCCCTCAGTTTCCAAAGTGTTTGGTTTATTGCTTGTGACGGCTTACTCAAAAAACTTTTCTCAGTTGGACTGGGAGCCTATAATAATGTGCAGCCCGAAAACCAACAGTTTCAGACAGAGCTCTACAGACATGCTGATTTTGTCATCACATTAGAAGTGAAAGTCCAGTCATGTTTTAAATATATATGTTAAATGAAAAATAAGACTTTAAGATCAAGCGTCCGTGATTAGAAATGGCTCTCATAGAGCAACATTTTTTTCCCACCATTTTCATACCTTTTCAGTGTCTCCACGTGAACTGTTTCACCTCTGCGGCTCCTAGAGGATGTTCTTAGAGTTGAGTGTGCTCCGGGCGCCTCCTGCCATCAGTCCTGGCTGTGGCCCCCATCCAGCACACCTCTGTCCTTCTCCACCTCTACTCCTCAGTCCTGATGAGAGACCAGCAGAGACAGTGTCTCAGCCCCCTCATAAACCCACTGTAAACACATTCTTTGTGGGACTAGTACGAGAAGAGAACGTTAATATGATTTTCCCAACACACCAGCTCGTCACATACCGAACATACCAAAAATCAGAAAGCAGGCCTGCAACCATGTAGATAGTTTAGAGAGGAATGATATTGTGTACTTTTATGTCAACATCGTAAAAGTTGTCAACATGTTTGTATGCAGGAGCTTCGGCAGCGTTGTCCAGACATTCATGTTCTTTTAGAGCCTAAAGATTATTGAGAGTCCAGGTCATGTTGGAGTTTATCATTTTATCTGAACATAAAACAGGAACTACCACAACAGTGCTGCCAAGACTCTGTGCTAGTGGAGTCAATCAGGTTATCACTGTTCATTCTCTGTTTTGCGCAGCATCAAATTGACTTCCTGCAGTCAGCAGACTGTAATTCCTTTTTGTGTAGCACTGAAAGATACTTTGAGCTCACCCATCTTTCACAGTAAACATTTATCTTTGTCATGCCATCCTATTGTTGTGTCACTTTGCTGAAGGGTTCTGATTTCAACAACTATTTACCTAAATTATTGCCAAGCATCACTCAGCTAAAACAAGAGACGAAACAGAAACCCTCAAATCAATACATCTCAAAACTCATATTTACGGTGTTTTCATACAGTATTGCATCACGTTAAAACAATAAGAAGGATCTGACCCACCTACAAAATGACAGGAATGTAAGCTCCACATAAACAGAAGTAAATGGACAGTTAATCTAAATTACTGCAGTTTACTCTTGAAAGGAACCTACACCAGCACAGGATGTGTTCAGCATCTCAACCAAGGTGGTCGGTGGCTGTCAAGAGATTTAAGGGACTTTTAAATTTGTGCGTTTTACATTTTCAGTTGCTCAGTAGAACTACACACCTTAAAAATAATATTACAGATATGTGTATCTGAGTTTAACAGCTTAGAGATGCATTTATTGATGCAAAATCAGCAAGTCTTTCAGAAGAGAAATTTTAACACTTTATCAATCAATCAAAGCTTTTTTTATACAGCACTTTTCATACAAAAAGATGGAACGCAAAGTGCTTCACACATTGAAATAAAACACAGTTTACCCCCCTCCCCCCCACCACACACATATACATAGACAAAAACACACACACACAAAGAAACTTTCATCAGCGTAAAACTTATGGCTTATGGCTTATGGCGGGGTACCGAGGATCCAGGTGTGGAAGCACCATCACTAGGGAACCATCACCAGCAGGGAAAGTGCCAAGTTCACGGCTACAGGAACACCAACTCTGAGACTGCCCAAGTACAACCCGAGGGGTGGACACCGCAGGCACGGCGCCACAGTGCATGATCCCCCCAACCGGGCAGACCAGGACAATCACAGGCCAGTGCCCCGTAACTAGAAAACAGGCACAACCCCCACGGGAGGGCCCCCCATGAGGAAACACCGGAGCCTGGTCAAATGGTCACTGATAAATGATAAGATAGTTTGCTGATAAAAAAGACTAGGCAGTTAAGGTGACTGGACGAATAAAACACCATCTAAAAACAGTCAGACATATATTCATAAATATTAATAATTTGCAGTAAGATAAGTGATTTTGACATAAAACAGATTTAAAATCAGAAATTAAGAGAGTTAAAATAGGAAGCTTATCAAAAGCAAGGTCAAAATAGTAGGTCTTGAGCCTGCTTTTAAAAACATGGACATTCTCAGCAGCCCTGATGTTCTCCGGTTAGAGGGCACTCAGAGATGACATACCTCCGCCAAGGCCCCATCTCTCAGAATGTTGGTTTGTCGGTTTGATTGTTTGCCTGTTAGCAGGATTAGGCAAAAACTACTGGATGGATTTGGATGAAATTTTCACCAGAGGTGGCTCCGCTCTGCCAAGGCCCTATCTCATAATGTTACAGAAAGTGAAAAAGTCATTCAGAAGCCACATCCTGACCTGTTCATATGCAGCTCAAGGGCCGCCTCTGGTGAAAGTTGCATCCAAATTCATCCAATAGTCTTTGCATAATCCTGCTAAAAGTCAAACAAACAAACAAACAAACAAAACAGACAGACAAATAAATGCTGGCAAAAGCATTACCTTCCGCCATTCCTTGGTGGAGGTAAATACCAGATACTGAGCTTTAAAGGAGATGCTATTATGCTCTTCCCACATATTGGCATATCATTCCATACTATGCCCCTGGGTGAAGGGCCAGATCAAGAAAAGTCCAGTTTACCTTGCTCGTTATGGGGTTACCGGCGTCCCACCCTGGAGACTGGCCAGGGGAAGGGGCCTAGCCCAATCAAGCCGTATGTGTCCGCCCTCCTGTAGGCTCATCACCTGTGATCATTTATGCCAGGGGTGGGCAGCCAAGGCTAATTCACTGCAGGTTTTCTGTTCTACCCAGTCTCTTAAGCAGTCGTTAGCAATCCTTGAAGCTTATCATTAAAAAAAGCCTGGTAGAAAGACTGGGTAGAACAGACAACCTGCAGTGGATTGGCCCTCCACAGCACATGATTGCACACCCATGATTTATGCTATGTGGACCTGGGCCCTTGGATAAGCAGTAGAAGATAGATGGATGGCTAGATGGACAATAGATGGATTAAATACCCTTCTTCACAGAGGCCTTTTTCACTGTCTGTCTTTTTATTGCTAATGAATTCTAGTTTAGCCCATTCTCCATGGCTGAGGCTAATAGTAGTAGGCTAGCTTCATTTGTCAGACACACCCCAAGCTAGCTTATGTAAAATTGGCTGAAATCCATCCATCCATCCATCCATCTTCTTCCACTTAATCCTTTTCAGGTCGCGGGGGGACTGGAGCCTATCCCAGCATCTTTGGGCGACAGGCAGGGGACACCCTGGACAGATTGCCAGTCCATTGCAGGGCCAACACAGAGAGACAGACAACCATTCACTCTCACAGTCATATCTACGGACAATTTAGAATCCCCAGTTTTGATGCCAATTAACCTAACTTGCATGTTTTTGGCATGTGGGAGGAAACCGGAGAAATCCCGGAGTACACCCATGCAGACACGGGGAGAACAAGCAAACTCCACACAGATCACTGTTGGTCGGGGGCTGATGGGAGGATAAAAACTCAAAAAAAAAACATTATTAGAGTGTGTGGTTTGATTGGTCAATGGGATGGGTTTTTTCTCTGGGATATAGTGAGCACAGAAAAGAATGTGTGAATGGCTGGCTGTGGTTAACCTCTGGCGAATGAGCCATCCCAGCTAGAGTAAATAAACTACAGTAAAGAAGCATCTAAGGAATGAGATATATGGTCAAGTGTGGGTAGGATATGGCTGACATTATGGGGGTTGGATGGTGTGGGTCAGTTATCAAGGTTAGCCACAGTTGGTAGTCAAACTAAACAAAGTCAGCTAGAGTGTTTTTGGTGTGATTACAAAGCCATCCCAGCCAAAATATAACAAAATAAGTCAGAATAACACCTGGAAACATGATATATATTGACTGGGATGAACGAACCAGCTGGAAACAGTGATGTCTAGTGGAGTAAGTGCAATATAGTATAGCAAAAGCAGCCATAAAAACTACACTCTGCTAAGCTAACTAAGCTAGCTGGGATATTTCTTTGTGGTTTTGCATGAATAAACTTATACAATTGAAGCAAATAGCTGTGTAATTTGCTAATTGACAAAAAGGTAGTAAACAGGATTCACAAAATGGATAAAAAGGGGACGATAAGTACTAAATTGAAAATGTGAACTAATTTGAATTCATATTTTAAGCCATCATCAACTTCTAATTAAGCAAACAATGAAAATATAACGAAAAAGAATTAATCATTAAATCACTTTATTGATAACATTATCTCAAGACAACTGCATAGATTAACTTTTCTTCCTCTTTAATAAAAAAATATAAATGTTGCACTAACAAAATAACTGCCGACAAAAATAAATAGTACTATAATTTAAATAAATACAATATACGTATCTAATATATCAGGGACTTACCATGCTTTGTACCTGAGGTGACAACTGTGTCATGTTGTGGACATGGAATTGTGACCATGTCCACACCTTTTGTTGTTTTTTGAACCATTTGCACCATTATTGTATTTCTTTATCATTTATATTATTTAGGTTCCCTGTTATCCAGCACCAGCTCTTTTGAATGTCTCCTTTGTTATTTCCCTACTTGTAGCCTCTCATGCATGTTATCCTTTGGCCCCTGATTAGTCTCACTTGTTTTGTGTTTGGTAATCACCAGTTTCCTTTATTAGTTGTCCTCTTCTGTTTCCTGGGGCTGTATTCATGTCTTCTTCATCCTGTGTTGTGGAATAAATTCCTTTGTGCTCTGTCATAAATTGCCCTTTCAGGGGTGGACTGAGGACACCAAATGAACGCTGTGAGTTTGCAACATTTATTAACAAAAACACAAACACCACACAAAAACACTACACTTTCAAATGAAGGGAGACAGGAGGAATAGCACACGGGAATGACGGGGCTCACGCCTGCAAATAAGGAGAGTACAGTCTGAATGGAGCCAGGCTGAGGCGCACAGACATGCCAGGGGAAAAAAGAGATAACGGAGCACTGAAACTGCTTGTTTCAATGAGTCCTTAAATAGGCAAACAGGAAATGGCCAATGAATCACAGGTGTGGATCACATGAGCAAGGAATAATCAGACACAACCTGTGACAGGTGTGCAGCCTGCAAAACAGAGTTTGACAGCAGGATGTACACGGGCGCTGTCAAAATAAAAGCACAGACCGGAAAGAATAACTAATGATACAGAAGATGAAGTAACACAACCCTAAGCGATGCAAATAATACAAGATGGTACACAAATACAAAGATAAGACGATAATGACAAAACTACAAGACAACTCATAAATAAACGGAGACAAATCACAACCCAGGGACAAAATACAGAAATGCATGAAAACCCCCAAACTAAGATACCCATAGTAAATACAAAATAAACAGAGATGGAAACATACAGAAAAGGACTTAAACTAAACTGGAGGCTGAGCACGGCTCACAGCCATGTTCAGAATCATGACAGTCTCCCCTCCTCATGGGTGGATACCAGACACCCTAATGTAACATCAAAAAAGGAAAAAAGACCCACCCACAAAGAAGACCCCCCCCCAAAGAAAAAAAAAATACCCACCCCAGGAGGGAGGAGGGGGAACCCAGGCATGGAGGGACCAAAACAAACCAAAAAAACAAGAAAACCCTCATGACCCACACACTAAACAGATTAAATGGCAACTGATACCAGTGATACAAAGTGAAAAATTAACACGGTTCAGGTGGTCTCCCAGAGTCCTTGTGCTACCCAAACAGGCAGAATAGCCCATCGGGTGGTCTCCCAGCATCCCTGGGCCAATGAAGCACGGGGCATGACACGCCCCCTCCTGGAGGTGGCAGTTGGAACCCATACCTTCCATGGACTGCAGAGACCACGGCATGGATGGGGTGAATCAGAGATTGTGGGAAGCTGACACATGATGGACAGGATGACTAATCAATGAAGAAACCAGAGGAATGAATGGCTACCCAGCAAGGAAACCAGGTGAAAAAGCCGACTGCCCAGCAGAGAAGGCAGGCGAAGAGAGTTACTGACTAGGGTGGCTGACCAGCAAGAGGACCAGATGAGGAGAAAGACTGCTAAGTGGAGGCCTCAGGTGAAGGCGAGGAACCCACAGTGACCTCAGCCAGAGAGGGGGAACCCTCAACGGCCTCAGGCGATGGTGGAGGACCCTCAACAATCTCAGGCAATGGCGGAGGACCCTCAACAACCTCAGGCAATGGCTGAGGACCCTCAACAACCTCAGGCGACGGCGGAGGACCCTCAACAACCTCGGGTGGGGATAGAGGACTCACGGCGACCTCGGGCGAGGACGGAGGCCCCACAGCAACCTCAGGCGGAGGTAGGGGACCCAGGGAAACCTCAGGCAGAGGTAGACGACCCATGGCGACCTCAGGCGGAGGTAGAGGACCCACGGCGACCTCAGGTGGAGGTAGAGGACCCACGGTAACCTCAGGTGGACATGAAGGACCCACAGTGACCTCAGGTGATGGCGGATGACCATCAGGAGACCCAGATGAAGATTCGAGCAGATGAGAAGAAACACGCACCGGTTTACTACCACTGGTAGCACTGGGGCCTGGCGAGGAGAATTCAGGAACAGCCGGTGGCTGCGACTGGTTCTCCTCACCAAGAGCTAAGCAAGATTTCTCTAATACTGCTAATGTGCAAACAAAATGAGAACTTGCCTTAGCTCAAGCTCCACTGCCATCCAGGACTCCCGTGACTCTAGCTGGTACATCTCGGATCCATTCATCTGACGCTCCAACCCTGGCTCGGCCATCTCAGAAGGGGAGGAAGAGAAAAACACCGGAACATACAGTAGTTATCGGCAGTGGTGAAGCTTGGCAAGGAGAACTCAGGAGCAGAGGACCTCTGCAGCTGGTTCTCTTCACCATGAGCCAGACAGGATTTCTCTAGATCTACAGATGTTAACACAGAACAGAGTATTTGCCAGGACTTGGGCTCCACTGCCGTCCAGGACTCCAGCAACTCTGCTGTGGCAACCCCAGCAGCAGGTGTGATGGTGGGTGCAGCTGAAGGACCTCCAGGTGTGATGACCAACGCTGGTGGAACTCCCGGTATGGCGGCTAAAGCTGGAGGTTGCCTCACTGGTGGTGTCGGCTCCCGTGCTCTGAAACCAGGGGACACTTTCCTGTCAGCTCAAGTTTCAGGGCACAAGTAGCGTTCTCCTCCCATCCGGGATGTGCCTGCGGGGCTGGAACGGAATCTTCCAGGGCCGCAGGCTCCTCCATCATCCGGCGGCTCCATCCCAGGACTGGTGGACACTCAGGGGACACAGGAGGACCCATGGGAGAGGCAGGTGAAGAACCGGTGGCAGCAGCAGGCAGTGAAGACTCAACTAATGTGGGCTGCAGATGCTGAGCCTCACCACCGGGAATAACGCAAGACATTTCATTTTTATGTGCAGGAGAATGAAAACATACTTGCCTTATCTCCCAGGGCACGATGGTATCTGCTGCTGAATGACCTCCAGATGTGGTGACCGATGCTGGTGGAACTCCCGGTGTGGCGGCTGATGCTGGAGGTTGCCTCACCGCTAGCGCAGAGACCCATGCAGCTGAAGTCAGGGGACACTCTCTTGTCGGCTTAGTCTTCAGGACACAGGGGGTGCTCTTCTCCCATCCAGGACGTGGCTGCAGGGCAGGAACAGAATCTTCCAGGGCTGCAGGCCCCTCCGTCATCCGGCGGCTCTTTCCCAGGACCAGCGGGTACACAGGATACACAGAGGAGGACACGCAAGAAGCAGGTGAGGGAAAAGTCACAGCAGCAAACGGTGAGGACTCAGCTAAATTGGGCTTCTGCTGAGCCTCACCACTAGGAATAAGACAAGGCATTTCATTTAAAATTGTTTGAGAATGAAAATGTACTTTCCTTATCTCCCGGGGTGTGATGGTAACTGCTGCAGAAAGCCCAGATAACTCCCTGTCTGTGGCTGCAGCGGGCGGGAGCACCCATTGAGACTCTGGAAGAGCTGGCTCTGCGGACACGTCACTGGCCAATACAGCTGTTGCAGTGGGGAAGTTCCTCTGACGTGCCGTAGCTGGGTGGTGGTGAGAAGCTGTGCGCTTCCGTACCCAGGGACGCTTCTTCGTTAGCACAAGTACAGATGGGACGCAGGTGGAGCGGAGGCCGTCTCTGGAAATGTCTGCACCAAGGGATGTTCTCTCGTTGGCTCAGGTACAGACGGCAGGGAGCCTCTTTCCAGCCTGCAGAGCATGCATTGCGAATTGGCCACTGAAACGAGGAGAGCCGTATGTTCCGGGTAGCTCCACAGGCTGGGGTATGCCTCAATAACCTGTGCTGCACTGTCCAGAACTTGCAAAACCTCTTCGGGGGTGTGGGCAGCGCGAGCATCTGAGACAATGTCCCCCAGTAGCTCCACCGCCCAACACTCCACCTTGTCCAGCCCAAAAACAAAAAGTCCGTGCGGGCAGACATTCCCGGACTGAGGACACCAAATGAATGCTGTGAGTTTGCAACATTTATTAACAAAAACACAAACACTACACTTACAAATGAAGGGAGACAGGAGGAATAGCACGTGAGAATGACAGGGCTCACGCCTGCAAATAAGGAGAGAACAGTCCAACAGGAGCCAGGCTAAGGCTCACAGGCATGCCAGGGGAAAAAAGAAATATCGGCGCACACTCGAACAAACCCACTGGAACAAACAGTAGAACATGGCAATGGGAAGCGGCGCCGCTGTCCTTAAATAGGCAAATGGGAAATGGCCAGTGAATCACAGGTGTGGGTCACATGAGCAAGGAATAATCAGACACTATCTGTGACAGGTGTTCAGCCCACAAAACAGAGTTTGACAGCAGGACGTACACGGGTGCTGTCAAAATAAAAGCACAGATGGGAAAGAATAACTAATGATACAGAAGATGAAGTAACTCAACTCCAAGAGATGCAAATAATACAAGATGGTACACAAATACAAAGATAAGATTATAATGACAAAACTAAGAATACAAGACAACTCATATGCATGAAAACCCCCAAACTAAGATACCCATAGTAAATACAAAATAAGCAGAGATGCAAACATACAGAAAAGGACTTAAACTAAACTGGAGGCTGAACACAGCTCACACCCGTGCTCAGAATCACAATAGTGCTCTACACCAAACATTACATCAGCTTCAGTATTTGAAACATTGACCTGTTCACTGCACTTTTCCCACATGCTGGCAGTTTGTAGTGCTTAAGGAAATGTCTGTCACATACTTTGGTCAAATTGCCTTTAATGTTTTCATCATTGCAAAATCATTGTGAATCATCTTTTGCAGCCTTCTTCAAAATGGCTCGTTTCACTGCCTGTCTCTTTAAAAGCTCATAAGACTCAGTTCACCCCACTCTGACTCTTTTGTCACTATTGCTAATGTTAGCTGGCTAGTTCCTAGCTCGGGTTGTGAACCTGATATAACCAACACAAATTTGTCTTAAAGAATAAGTGAAATAAAGCATCACTGGTGGACGGGGGTGTGGGGTTTCAATGGTTGAAAGGATATGGCTGGTCCCTGGTGTACAATAAGCACAGAAACATTCACAAATAAGTGAATGGCTATACTGCCAGAGAGAACAGAGAAAACAAACAAACAAACAAACAAAAAAAACAAGCTAAAATAATGTCTAAGAGGGCCATATATGGCCAAGTGTTGGTAGATGAACAAGGATTCCAGCAGGGGTGAATAGAACTGATAGAAAACAGTGGTCAAAACCGGCCAGTTAAGCTAACTGCAGGCAGCCTATCTGTCAGCGTCTCCCCACTGAGGCAACAGACGTTAAGGCCAATGGTTCAATGTACCATCACGACAAAAATATAACAAAATAAGTCATAATGACATGAGTTATATTATCAGCTGTGAATTAGTGTACCAGGTGTGAGCAAGGATGTCTTTTGAGGTGACTGGAATTGAAAGAAAACTACAATATAAGCTGTGTTTGGAAAGATAACTCCTAGTAGCACTGTTGGCTCTGAAGTTGGCATCTTGTTCTCAAACTCTGGGTGGGGACTGAATCCTCACAGCCAAGAGCTTGGTGATTGATCATTTGTTAGTGATGTGGGGAAGCGGAACATGCAAGAGCAGTAACGGCTTCTGCCCATTCTGCTGAAATGTCAAAATATAAGCATTCCTCAGTGAAGAGAGATTTTGATGCTTTTACTTCAGTCATATGACCTAAGAAACAATTTCAGAAGGTTGAAACTCATTAACACACCATGTCTGAGTGAATTGAACCTTTAAACGAGATCCACCTTCATTGCAGTATTTGGTCAAAAATAGCTTATATGATTTCATGGCGGTGATCAGTCAGTGAATCTGAAACTTAAATGGACATGATTTACTATGACTAAGAAACTGCCTGCTCCCACTGTAGGAATTTGTCAGTCGCAAGTGTTTTTCAACTGGAACATTCAGGGTTCCGTGGGAACAGGAATGTTAAGGGAACCCTGAATATTCCCGGGAACCCCGGGTAGAAAACACAAGGCCTTGCTCTGTCTTTAATTTTCAGCCCAGGAAGAAATGCCCATTTATTACAATCTTTATGCCTCTGTAACACATGTCTTGAAGATTTTTCATCTTAATAGAAAACAAATGTCTCAGCCATCATGGGGATCTGCTCTCTGCACAGAACTTAATGTGCTTCTTAGCGGTTAAAACTTGTAGCCAGAGGAGAAAAGTGACCTTCATTCAAGCTACTAGGTGGGCCACAATTATGCACATAACACTGCTGTACAACATTAGAGTGCACCGGGGCGTTGCACCTCACACTGTTCATTGAGCTTGAAACAGATGGGAAACAGCAGCACACAGCCATTCAGGAGAGACGTGGACGCTGTATGTGTTGACTCATCAACTCCTGTGATGGATGGAAAAACATTACTTGGCTTGTTTGATGTTGATTGTTATACAGTGAAGAAAATGGTATTTCTTGGCGTGCATTATCTAGGATAAATACCTAGTTGCTTCCAAGTGGGTAATGTGCTCCGTCATGTTAGTTTTGATTTAAATGGAGCCTCCTGAAACGTGTTAATACTTCCCACACTGTTCAATTAGGAATGACTCGAGTGAGCAGGATGTTTGAAGAACAAACTGCCAATAAAAACACGACAGGAAATGCTCTTTCAGCATGGACACAATCCCAAATGTTACTTATCTGTGTGAAATGTTTTGTCTGATTTCCCTTGTTTAAGACAAAGGTTAAGGAATATAGCATCAAATAGAAACAGGCTCAGTTTTTTTTTTCCAAACAAACTGTTAACACTGTTGCCAGCAGAAGCATCCCCGATTCAAATGTGAGCTACACCCACTGAAATCTATTTAAGTTTTTGACACCACAGAGATGTTCAGAATTTATTCCCCAGTGCCTGTTATAGACTTCCAATTGCTACTGTGGAAGTTTATTAACGTAGGGTCAATGAAATTTTATTGATTTTGTCATGGCTTTTATATAATAGACTTATATATCATGCCTTAGCATTTCAGCAAAAAAAAAAAAAGAAAAAAGAAGCAATACCATTGTCAAGCTGAGAAAGAAACAGACCATCTACTCCAGCTTCACGTGGCTGCATTTTTTTCCCTTCCTTGACAACCTTCCTGAAACATGACTGCAACTGTGCAGGGTCCAGTAAAAATGGCAACGCTTCATACTGATGTCTTGAAGGTTTCATTTCTCCCTCTCTGTTCCTTCAGTCAACACTGTGAAAACACTAAAGTAAACATACATGTCTTTAAGTCTCTTAAACCAAAGTAGTTTTCACCCAAAAGAAAGTACAAATTGCTTCACAAACAGAAATAACTTAACAGAAGCATTAGTAGAAGAAGAAGAAGAGGAAGAAGAAGAATAAGCCAGCTCTATTGTCATTCAGTCCATACAGCCAATCATGTACACTAGAACAAAATTGCGTTTCTCCTATCTACAATGTTGATCACATGTAGAAGGAGGAGTCGCTGCCATGCAAGGCGCCGCCACAAACAGCATTAGCATAACAAGAAAGTAACAAACTCACAAACCTCTGGCAATATGCTTGTACGAATAAAGATATTCAAGGATATACAAAACTAGGAAAAACAACAACGCATTAAATATTACCATGTGTGCCTTTTGGACCACATGCAGAATAAGGGTAGTTTTACATGTAGCGTCTCTGTTCATCAAGCCTCTGCTCTTCAACTGCTTCTACTGTACAACTGCCTGTTTTATATTTATTGGTTTGTAACCTGGATACAGTATTCTTTCAGTTGGCTCAACTCATGTGGTCCAATAACAATCATCTTACAAATAGAAACTATAAAAAGGAAATAAAAGCCTTTAAATAATCACATATTTAAAGATAATACATTCAGCCCCAAACAAAACTTATTCTGTGTGCTACATTCCTCTCCTATGAACATGTGCTACATATACAGTATGTACAGGTATCTGAATTTATATTACATTATTAACATACTGTATATGTATCAATAAAACTGTCTTTGTGACAGTTACAATGGCCAGCTACTGTTTCAGAGATCAAAAATTAACAGAATTTCAGTCTTTTAATCTTATCAAAACTGATCACAGTGAACTGGACAGTTTTAAGGTTTTGTGTCAGTCTTCTTCTTTCAGCTGCTCCCTTTAGGTATCGCCACAGCGCATCATCTGTCTCCATCACACTTGAATCTTTTTCAGTAACATCAACCCTCTCCATGTCCTCCTTCTTCAACATCCTTTGTCCAATATATCCACTATCCCTCCTCTGCACATGTCCAAACCATCTCAGCCTTGCCTCTCTTACTTTGTCTCCAAACCGCTCAACCTGGGCTCTCCCTCTGATATACTCATTTTCAAGTCCCTCCTAGTCATTCCCGATGAAAATTTTAGCATTTTCAACTCTGCATCAATATGACAATATATATCGGCTGATGAGATCAAAACGTCTATCATTTCATATAAAATTATATTGTTTATATCGGGATCCAAAACACACGTACCCCCGTTTCTTCAGCAAAGCTCCTCACACACTACTTGCCAGCACCCGCCTCTCCCCCTGCAGTGCATGCAGTGGGACAGGTGTGTGGGTGGCCAGGCTTTATTCCCGTGGTTAGCACAGCAGCTAACCCCATGCTAATGGTTTGGTCAAATAGCTGCTACTTCTGTTTGCCAGGGATGTGGGAATGTTTCCCACCATGCTGCATCAGAGAGGATAGTCCTCTAACCCTGTTTTATTTGGAGATAAGTAATGTTAACACCATCTCACTCTAATTATAAAATAGGAAATGCTAAATGATGATTGGATGATGAATGATTTTTTCAATGATGATGAATGGATTTTTTTTCAGTAATTTAAAATGTAAAAAAAAGAGATGGTCTTTTTAATGTGATTATTATATCTATAGAAATTACAGAAAATGTATACCATGATGTCATTATCGGGGAATAAGATTACTTATATGGGGATATGAAATTTTGGTCATATCGCACAGCCCTAGCCATGTTATTATTCACAAAGAACAGCACTGATTTTGAAATTGTATCTTCTTCTTCTTCTTCTTCTTCTTCTTCGCCACAGCAGATCATCTGCCTCCATCTCACCCTATCCCTTGCATCTTCCTCTGTAACACCAACCCTCTCCGTGGCCTCCTTCCATGAATCTTCTCTGTGGTCTTCCTCTTTTCCTCCAGCCTGGCAGCTCCATCTTCAACATCTTTTGTCCAATATATCCACTATCCCTCCTCTGCACATGTCCAAACCATCTCAGCCTTGCCTCTCTTACTTTGTCTCCAAACCATTCAACCCGAGCTGTCCCTCTGATATACTCATTTCTAATCTTGTCCCTCCTAGTCACTCCCAATGAAAATCTTAGCATCTTCAACTCTGCCACCTCCAGAGCTGACTCTTGTCTTTTGGTCAGTGCCACTGTCTCCAAGCCATACAGCAGCAGGTCTCACTACTGTCTTGTAAAGCTTCTTTTTCACTCTTGCTGCTACGTTTCGGTCTCAAATCAACCCTGACACTCATCTCCACCTACTCCACCCTGCCTGCACTCTCTTCTTTGCCTCTCTTGTGCATTTTCCATTGCTTTGGATGGTTGACCACAGGTATTTAAACTCATCTTCTTTCACTACTTCTACTCCTTCCATCTTCACCGTTACACCTGCCTCCCTCTCATTCACACTTATGTATTCTGTCTTGCTTCTACTTACTTTCATTCCTCTTCTCTCCAGAGCATACCTCCACCTCTCCAGGTTCTCTTCCACCTGCTCCCTACTCTCACACTCTCCCTACTCTTCCCAGTGAAGCGGCATGAAAAAATAAGCAGCAGTGCTGTGGTTTTAAGCAGGTTTTATTAATCATACCGCCTTCACGGGTTCCCCTCTCCGGTGCATAGTGTGAGCAGCCCGGAGCGGGATCCCTAGGCTCTCAGAGAAGGAGAGGCGGACACAGTGTGTCCACCAGTTGCAGGATCAGATGAGAGAGTGAGAGAGAGATTGCGTTACAGAGTTGCGTCTTAAATACTTGACCATAACAATACATGAAAGAGACATACCCCACAGTTAGAATGATCAAAGGTATAACAGAACAGGCAGGAGGTATTTGCATTTGTAAGACATACATCACAATGGGCAGATTAGCTAGACCTCGCTCCAAGTGTCAGACAAAGAGGCTAACAAGCACATCTACATATTGATGTGAGTCTCTAGGTTACCGTAAGGACAGGACGCATGAGTACAATGGATGAAAGGCAATAATTAATCGTCACAGAGGTGAGACAGAAGAAACTCGTCTACCTGTAGACATTAATACACCAAAGCACATCTACATATGTAAGATGCTCAGAAAAAGCACAGTAAGGACAAGCCATATGCACACTATACAGAATGGCGCATTACATCACAATACATGCATGTTTGCATCACAAATACATGAATGGCACATTGCATCTCAGTAGTGTAGCAGGAAAACCAGAGAAAAGAGGGCTGAGTGTCCTTAGTCTGTTGTGGGGTTAAAACGAACCGCCACACACGCTCCCCCCCAGAGGACGCGGTAGGGGGCCGCGACCTCGATAATCCAATGTCTAATGTACAATAACACAAAAATGTTTTTTTTCTCCTACATTTCTCAGCTGTTGTAATCATGAAATATTTTATGAATATCTGGTTGCATTGTTTTTAAAAGATTCTGAAAAGATGGTGGTGCAGAAAACAACATCAGAAATAGGCTGACCAAAGCAAGAACCATTATGAGAACACCAAACAATATTTGGAGATCACCTCAATACACCCTGAGCTCAAAACTTCAACTTCACAATAGCTGTGACCTGTCAACCCTTTTATAAGAGTTTGAGTACTTGCACATGACTAAATGTAATGCTAACAAATTAGCAGCATTTCACACAAGCCTTATGATGCATGTCCCCTGGATCCGTCGTTTTTCTGCTTCCCATTCATTGTGTACTGGAAACGCAATGGATTTGGCTCTGGTATGGTGTTGAGTAGCCCGTAGTTTCCCCAACAGCTCATTTGCATAACAGAATTTTTTAAATTTATGCAAATGAGTTCCGCATGCCAGCATGCCTTGGAGGCAGCAATCTCGTCCTGCATGTTTAAACCAGCGGTTTTTGATGTCAAATAAAAAATTCATTAACTGAACTTACCATTTCTCGCATAAAATGATGTTAGAAATGATTTTCATTGATTTGTTTTAAAGATGTGAGACTCGTAGTCCGCCATGTTGTCTGGGAGTTTCATTCCGTGAAAGACCGCCCATGACCAAATCCGTTGATCAGTCAGGTGCAGCCTGTGCGTTCTCAGCAGCAAGACAAATGAGAGTGTTTCCCCCGGGACAAAGCTCTTTGACTACTGATTTTTTATAATATCACATAGTATTTTCTGTAACTTCCTCCGGTTATACCTATCTGCGCACTTCAACGCAATCCCTATGTGATGCCTTTCAACAAAAAATGGACCAGTGGACATGTACCATTAGGAGAATTTACAGCATATTCTGCACTAACAAATCACAACTTCCTCTTGCAGTGCCACACTGAGGACATGGAAACTTTAATCACTAGGAGATGGAGATGGTTTAGACGGATGCCGACTCTCTTGCTAGAATTGTGCTACAGTGGACACCAGAAGGAAAGAGAAGGTATGGAACACCAAAGCAGACCTGCAGAAGGACGGTGAAGGGTGAAATTGCAGAATGGACTCACACCTCGGTGACACTCCAGAAGCTAGCAACAGGGACCAGTAGACAGCCTTTGTCACTGCCACGCATGTCAGAGTGTGTCATGGGGGCTTGACTGACTTATAGTTGCCTGAAAAACACCCCAGAAATCATCAAAAATATTCATTTTATAGACCCCCAATGCCAAAAACATCTGGCAAGACTGCACACAGAGAATAGGTTCTAATTTCATGAGGCTCATATTTTAACCCTCTGTACTTGAGTTTTTGTGCTGGCATGAGGTGCACATGTACAAAGTGATCTAGAGGGACCCCTTAATTTTAAGAGACAAATAAATCAAACCAATCACTTAACCTTCCAGCACGGTAAACATAACCAGCTCATTCTAATACTGGACGAGTAATATATTGTAGCTTGGTCACAGTTATGGATATATGCAGTGGTTTCCCATTACCATAAAACTTGTGACACGTTATGTTTGTAATAGAGTAGCCTCCAACCCAAAGCCCCCATATCAATATTTGAAGCTGGGAACACTGATGGTGAGGAGTGATACTCACTTTGCTGTTCTTTTCCCCTTTTTTGGTATGGGAGGGGTGGGTGCAAAATCCATCTTTACTTTCACTTTAATTTACTGGTTAGGTTTAGGCTCTAACAGTGCTTGGTGTTAAAAAAAAGATCATGGCTTTGCTTTAGACAAGTGTCTTTACAGCAGTAACCCTGTCCCTAGTTAGTGCTGCCTTTGGACTACAGTAATATTGCTACAGCTCAGTGAAGCCGAAAAGGTACTGTAAGCTTTGTATAGTGATGCTAAGAGCTCTGACTAATTAGTAATATATTACACGCCCAGAGTGAGACAAAGCTGAAGTAATCTTACCATCATAACAGAACCTACTTTGTGATGCTCTGTTTTTTTTTGTTCAGAAAAATTGTTCAACTCTTTTACCAATTGTTTTGCAAATTGTTTTACTACCAAGAGACCAGGCTGCATCACCAGCCTGGAAGATGTTGATGCCATGATCACCGGCTACTGATCTATATAACAAAATAGCTGAGAGTCACCAAAGTTTTTACAGGTCTTTTAATCTTGTCACCCTGAATCAAACTCAGCACAGATCAATGGTTGATTGGAATTAGTTAGTTCAAGTTTATTCGGTTAATTTTACAACACAAAAATACAAGAGAAGATAAAACATCAATACATCAATCTGTATAGTTCAGTGGTTGCTGTGCTTTATCCTCTGTTTTAACAGACAAGGTTGTAAAAAGCACCCAACATCTATCTATAAATGCAAGGAATCTCCGTCTGTGTGTATGTCTGTGTGTGTATTCCTCAAATATCTCTCAAACCGTTCGTCAGACTGGCCTCAGATTTTATAAGTGCTTTGCTGAGGTTATGAGGGTGTGCATCCTAGAGTATGGAGTTGTTCAGTCAAAATATGTAATTTTTATTAATAAAAGTTTAGCCCCCGCTACGTGTCATGCCCAGGCTTCTAAAAGTGTGGGCAGGGTTTCAGATTGACTCCGTACTGATTGAATAATACACGGCACCACCACCACTAGTCACCACAGCACTCTGTGAAAAATTGACTAGAAAAAGATAATACTTAAGATTCAATGCTTAAATAATTATACTATAATGTTGCTGTGATTGCATAGTTCTAAAGAATAATTCAGCATATGTGGAGAACACAAGGTGTGCGGGTGCGCTGGGGATGGGGGGGTAAATAATTTTTTTTTTTCATGTCAGCACTGAATAGCTTTCATATTTACAAGAAGAGGCACTCTTTCTGTGTGAGTGTGTGTGTGTGTGCGCATGTGCATGCGTGTGTCATGGTTTGCTGTCTTGATGAGGCAGCAGAGATGAGAAGAACCAAAATGCAGAAGAATGTGGCTTTTATTAATATAAATGTTCAAACTAAGAAACAGTCCAACAACCCGGTGAGCGTGTTTAGTTACAGGAGATTGTCTCCAAACAAAATGGCATGGACAAAATATACAAATGTACACACACAGTCCCATACGTAAATGGCGAGCGGAGAAAAAGAGAAAAAATAGAACCAGGACGCTCCTGAAACAAAAGTGCAGACCGGAGCCGAACAGCCCCAGGCTCTACAGGCTGCACCAAGGTAGCGCTGGTCAAACACTGAGAAAAAAGAACTAAACACAGCATCAACTGACAGGTGTTGGTACTTACAGAGGAGGAGCACCAGAGCATGGGTTGCTTTGGCAGCGAGCTGACAAAACAGTGAACTGACAAATTTTCAAGTGCACAGACAGAGCTTAAGTAATACTAGACATAATGAGCAGAGTGGAAACAGGTGAGTGTGGGTGTGTGGGCTAAGCTGAGCAGGGAGCGAAACGGGCAATACAAATTGGCACAGCTGTCAAAGTTTAACAGGAGAGGGGGGCGTGGCTGTCAGCAGACAAGAGGCGCAACAAGACTCCACCCCTTGACCACTGCCAGCCACGAAGTAAATATAACACAAAAGCAGACTAAGGAGAAACTACAAAAGATAATCAAATAATCCATAGTCAGACAAACAACAGGAATAAACATTCAACAAGGCAGAAATGAGACAAAATATGGATCTCAAAAGCAACATAAAATGCAGATAATTAAGAAACAGGAAAGAGCCACGAAGCCGGGCTCGGGAGGAGCCCAAGCCCGGTTTGTGACAGCGCCCTTGCACTTTTTAGTGGGATCATGTGTATGCATATCACGTTTTGTGTCCAGCACTACACAAATCAGGATAGGTTTTTGTTTTTTTTCAGAGAGGGCATCACATAAAAAAGGAGAGCAGATCACACAGTGTACATTAATGGGATGCACAAACGAGCATCGAGTGGAGGACTGCACTGTGAATGCCTGTGCGGGCCAAATCAATGTGTTTCATAGCCTTTGTTCCAGGACTGGCTGGTCTCGCTTTGACAGCAGCTGGAGATGGTCACAGCCGCTGTACACTTTAGGGGTATTGAATGAAATGTGACGCTCTTAAAATAAACTTTTCACTCTCAACCGCTGTCATATTTGTGTAATTGTAGCACAGTTTTTTGCTGCAGCTTCAAAATTAATATAATCTGTCAGAATAATGACAGACATCTTTCAGATTCTTTTCCACTGTTGCTGTGCTGTGAGGTGGTGATGGTGACAACTACTTCATTGTGTATTTATCCGGGTTGTACTATTCGAATATCTGTGGATTAGGGGTGAGGTGGGCAATGACACATGTTGCTTGCAGGTTCACTTAACCAGGGTAAATAGCTCAGGTGACCCTATTCAGACAACAAAGGTAATTCAGATCTTACAGGGTTTGCCTGATGTCCAGGGTAGTTTGAAAGGAGCTTTATAGTCTATGACATTATATCAGGCAATAACTAAATGCAGTGAACTTGTTGGCATAAACATGGAATATATTAACTTCAGGTTGACCCCAGCAACTTCGACTGACAACAATAAACTACAGGAAGCATTTAAAGCAGGGGTGTCCAATCATGTGCCATGTAGGTCCAAGACCCTGCAGGTTTTCTCTTCTACCCAGTTTCTTCAGCAGGTGCTTTCACTTATCAGCAATCAGTGGGATGAAATTCATTGAAATCTGCTATTGAAGACACTGGCTAGAGGTAAAGCCTGCAAGGTCTTGGGCCTCCATGGCACATGATTGGACACCCCGATATAAAGTCATTGCTGACCTTAAGGAAGATATCCATCTTCTCCGCTGTGAACTTGAGGATAAAAATGCACTCCTCTCCAGCTTTGCCACATGCCTTCCCCTCCTGATGAGCACCTTAGCAGCACAACAAGCAAAGAAACTGGTCTCCGACACCGCTGACACCGTTCTCTGGGATCCCGCCACTTGTCTCCGGCAACCCTCCTGCTCCACGCAGAACCATGAGTCAGTGTGGGCTGAGGTGGTGGTCTGTGGCCGAAGGACTCTACCTGCTGAGCCTCCCTGGGCTGCCAACCTGACTCTCTCTAACTGCTTCTGTCTGCTGGATACAGAAAACCCGGTACTCCCAACAGATTCTGCCCTCACAATAATTCCTCAGCTGACAACTGTGGCCTCGGTGGGTGGCCACAAGGTACGTGGCCATCCCACATCTGAGCCTCAGCATCGTCCTCCCAGGTCCACGACTTTATCTACCAGATGTAAGCTCCTAAAGGAGACCGTCTGTTGGCGCTCTGTGCAGCCTCCAGCCCAGGAGCCGACTAGGGCTGTTGAGGTGGCGTCTGTCCTTGCTCCACTGTGCCGCTCCCCTGCCCAAACTGGGACTGATAACGTCATCTCCTCTTTGATTGTTGGCGACTCAATTGTCCAACACATTAAAATGAAATCATCTGTGACTCACTGTCTTCCCGGAGCTAAAGTTGCTGATGTACAACAGATTCCTGATCTCCTCACACAACATCCTCATATTCAGAATGTCGTGATCCACTGTGGCACCAACAATAGCCACAAAAAACAATCTGAACTGTTAAAACAGGACTTCACCACACTCACTGATTCACTTATAGACACAAATAAAAGACTGATTATCTCCGGTTCTCTGCCATCACCCCGTTTCGAAGATGTTAAGTTCAGCTGGCTGTGCCACCTGCACACCTGGCTGATGGGACTGTGTCGGGTCAGAAGAATTCCCTATGTAGATAATCTGTCATCTTTTCATAACCGTCTTTACCTTTTTAAACGAGATCGTTTACACCCCAATCACAATGGATCATTTATTGTGTCTACATATATTAATCTTAGATTACAGTCCTGTACCAATTATCATTCATGCTGACTGCCACCAAACAGTCCCGTAACCAAAGTGTCTGTTTCACAGCCCCTTAGTTTAAATAATTTAAATACTCCGCAAAAAATAAAATTCATGTCACCAAAAGACTGAAGCAAAATAACTTGAAATTAAAAAATGCCACACTCACCTCTCAGAATTTAACAATCAAATGTGGTTGATTAAACATGAGATCCCTTGCCTCTAAATCTTTACTAGTACATGACTTAATAGACAACCAAATTGATTTATTTGCACTTACTGAAACATGGTTGCATGAGGACTGCTGAATGAGTCTACCTCCCCCCAAATTACTGTAACTTTCAAAAAAAAAGGAACAGGATGAGGAGGTGAAACGGCAGCAATTGCTCAGTCCAGAATACTAATATTAAAAGTAATTTATCCTATAAATCATTCAAAACCTTAATATTACAAATCACGCACCATAGTAAATGAAGCCAATGCCGAAGCCAATCCTGTTAGCTGTAGTGTATCGCCCGCCATCCCCATATTCTGAATTCCTGATTTAATTAAAAATTACATAAATAATCCCATATTTCTCCTGAGTCAGGATTCAGTCAAACCCAGAATCCCCCCGGAGCTTAATAGTGATCATTTCATGGACTTCTTTACCAATAAAATTACAGCTATTACAGACCAAAATTCATAGTAATCTTTCTACAGACATTGCATACTACAAACCCAGTACAACTGCTTTAAATGACTTTAGACAATTTTACACCAATCGATCTCTCAACTCTGATAAAATTAATCTCCTCGTCCAAACCATCAACATATTTATACAAATCTTACCATTCATTAGTAATCCATTTCTTCAGATTATCAGCTTATCTCTAACCACAAGCTAAGTGCCCGAAGCCTTCAAGATCGCTGTAATTAAGCCTATACTTAAAAAAACAACAGCAGATCCTTTTGTTTTAGCTAACTATTGGCCAATCTCTAACCGCCCCTTTTTTCCTCAAAAATCCTAGGAAGAGTTGCTGCTAATCAGCTGCGGGATTATTTATGAAGTAATAATTTATTTGAAGAGTTCCAGTCCGGTTTTAGAGCTCATCATGTAAGAGTCTGGACATGGCTGTACTCATGTCCTTTCTTTATGTTATTTGTTTTTTGTGATCTTCAGGGCATGAGTTTGGCCATATCCTCGCCCTCAGTTTATTTTGTTTCTCTGTTTCATTTTCATCCCCATCATGCTCTAGTCTGTGTCGTCATCAGGTTTTCATTTTCATTATTATGTCTCTTATGTTGTCCCACTGATTTGGTTCATGTTTATCATTATTATTAATATTTAGCTCCTAGTGGGATTGTCTGTACAGCTCTGTCTGTTCTGTCCTCCATACCAGTTGTCTCTGTCTCCCCATGTGTCTCTGATTGCCCCTGATCGTTCTCACCTGCTCTACATTCTGTAATTGTCCTATTGTCTATTTTAGTCCATTTCTATGTTAGTCTCGTGTGGCATCATTTAATGTCTTCTTGTCAGTCCTGTCATTGACATTCTTATGTCCATGTATTATCCTAGTCCAGTCTTGTGTTATCAGTTGGTCTGTTTATCTTTTGTTTTGTTCTCAGCCCAAGTGCTGCCATTTATTTTGTTCGAGTTTGTTTAATAAATTATCATTTTTTGCACTGTATGCCTATCTGCATCCAAGTCATGTCCACCAAACCTTGACAGAATGACGCCACCTAAAAAGAACTCAGCGGGCAGGACCGGCAGGAGAAAAGGATCGAGTCAGAGTTCGGTGGAAAAGGACCTCAACTAGGCGTCTCTTCTTTTCGACTGGGCTGTGGGTCAGTCCAACTGGTTGGAGATGCTCGTGGATCTGGTGGAAGCGAGGGCGATCCTCAGTTCTGCGGCCCTGCTGTAATGCCCCGAGCTGTCTGAGCTCTGCTCCCGCATTGCTCAGCTCTGCAATGAGCTGATGTGAATTGGCCCTTCACTCTGCTCGGGCCAACTGGGCTCCAGGCTTTGACCCCCACGGACCTCCTCCCAGTTTTTCTAGCCCTGCCGCCGATCTGGTTTATTGTTTGGCTCGGAAAGTGAGACGGCGGAAGAGAGGAAGACGAGCGGGCGCTCTCGTACGACTTCGCAGGAGAGGCTCGCGAACGGCGCTGCCTGGCATATTTCTGTCCAATACCAACTCTCTCTCTAACAAGGTGGATGAACTGAGACTGCTGATGCGTTTTAAGGACCTCGCCTCCTCAGCTGTCCTCTGCTTTACTGAGACCTGGCTCCGGGAAAATATACCGGACAGCGCGCTGCGCCTCGACGGCTTCCAGCTCTTTCGTGCTGATCGTGACACAGAGCTTTCCGGCAAGACCACAGGAGGCGGTGTCTGCTTCTACATCAACTGCATCTGGTGCTCTGATGTAACGGAAATTTCCAAACACTGTTCTCCTGCCTTGGAATTTCTTGTTATCAACTGCAAGCCTTTTTATTCCCCACGGGAGTTTGCTTCTTTTATACTGATCGCTGTGTACGCCCCTCCCGACGCGGACACGCGCGAAGCTCAGCGCGTGCTCGCGGATCACATTCAACACACAGAGCGGAGTTTTCCAGACTCGCTGATTATTGTGGCTGGCGACTTTAATCAGTGCAATCTGAGCCACGATCTCCCCCGCTACAAACAGTTTATTAAATGCCCCACCAGAGGATTAAACACACTGGATCACTGTTACACCACAGTGAAAGACGCATATCGCGCTGTCCCTCGAGCTGCGCTGGGATTATCTGATCACGTGATGGTTCACCTCATTCCCACATACAGACAGAGATTGAAGCTCACTAAACCTGTTGTGAGCACTACGAAGATACGGACCAGTGATGCTGAGGAGAAGCTGGAAACGTGCATGGAAATATCTGACTGGGGCATGCTTAAAGGAGCCACGCATGATCTGGATGAGTACACGGACACTGTGAACTCATATATCCACTTTTGTGAAGAGAACATTCTTCCATCACGCACCAGGGTGAGTTACTCTAATGACAAACCCTGGTTCACAGCTAAGCTCAGACAGATCAGGAAGGAGAAGGAAGCAGCGCTGAAAAGTGGAGACAGGGACTGCTACAGGGAGGTTAAATACCGGTTTAACAGAGAGCTGAAGAGGGCTAAATCTCTATACTCAGAGAGACTCCAGCAGCAGTTCACTGCTAATGATTCGGCTTCCGTGTGGAGAGGACTGAGGCAGATCACCAACTATCGACCTAAGGCTCCTAAAGGTCAGGATGACAAAGCCCTTTGTCAGAGACTGTCCCAACACTATGCCCGTTTTGACACCTCGTCATCTGTGTCCAACTCCCCCCCTCCCTCCAGCTCCACAGCCTCCACATTCCCTACTTCATTTAAGGCACCCCCCCCACCTCCCCCCCTCCCCTTATCATCAGTGAGCAGGATGTGCTCAAACAGTTCTCCAGACTGAACCCGCGCAAGGCCCCCGGCCCAGACGGCGTGTCTCCCTCCACCCTGAGACTCTGTGCGAAACAGCTGGCTCCTGTATTCACAGACATTTTTAACACCTCCCTTAAGTTATGCCACGTGCCATCCTGCCTCAAATCCTCCACCATCATCCCTGTCCCCAAGAAGCCACGGATCACTGGACTTAATGACTACAGACCTGTAGCGCTCACCTCTGTAGTCATGAAGTCCTTTGAGCGCCTGGTCCTGTCCCACCTCAAGTCCATCACCACCCCTCTCCTGGACCCGCTGCAGTTTGCCTACCGAGCCAACAGGTCTGTAGACGATGCAGTCAACCTGGCCCTCCACTCCATCCTGCAGCACCTGGACTCCCCGGGAACCTACGCCAGGATCCTGTTTGTGGACTTCAGCTCCGCATTCAACACCATCCGCCCCGCTCTGCTCCGGGACAAGCTGTCCCTGCTCAATGTGCCTGACTCCCTCTGCAGGTGGATCATCGACTTCCTGACGGACCGGAGGCAGCATGTGCGGCTGGGAAAGACTGTCTCAGACTATACTAGCATCAGCACCGGATCACCCCAGGGCTGTGTACTTTCCCCCCTACTCTTCTCCCTTTACACCAACTCCTGCACCTCCAGCCACCAGTCTGTCAAGTTGATCAAGTTTGCGGACGACACCACCCTCATCGGGCTCATCTCCAACGGCGACGAGTCCGCCTACAGGAGAGAGGTGGCCCAGCTGGCGTCCTGGTGCAGCAATAACAACCTGCAGCTGAACGCTCTGAAGACAGTGGAGATGATTGTAGACTTCAGGAAAGTCACTACTCCTCTGCCCCCCCTCACCCTCTCAGGCTCTCCCATCACCACTGCTGATTCCTTCAGCTTCCTAGGCACTACCATCACCAGGGACCTCAAATGGGAGCTGACCATCAGCTCACTCATCAAAAAAGCCCAGCAGAGGATGTTCTTCCTGCGGCAGCTGAGGAAGCTCAAGCTACCCACCAAGATGTTAGTGCAGTTCTACACAGCCATCATCGAGTCCATCCTCACCACCTCCATAACCGTGTGGTACACAGGAGCCACTGCCAGGGACAGACTAAGGCTGCAGCGCGTCGTGCGCACTGCTGAGAAGGTGATTGGCTGCAAGCTCCCATCTCTCCAGGATCTGTACATCTCCAGGACCCGGAGGCGTGCTGGCCGGATCATAGCCGATCCCTCACACCCTGGTCATGTACTGTTTGCCCCCCTCCCCTCTGGTAGAAGACTTCGGTCCATCCAGACTAAAACCTCCCGTCACATGAACAGCTTCTTCCCCTCTGCCATTAGACTGCTGAACACTAAGTGACTCTCGTGCACCATGTACAGCAGCTCAACCAGACTCATGTCAATCATCACTGTTTTCTTCCTGCATTACCGACTGCACTATATAGTTCTCCACAGTATCTGCTGCTGGCTAATATATATTTTAACTGTTGACCAGTATCACTTAATCTTATCCTACACTTTATTACATGTATAGTTTATTTCTCTTATCTTATCATGTTTAATGTTGCAGCATTGTACCGAGACAAATTCCTAGTTTGTGTACTACATGAACAATGGCAATAAACCTGATTCTGATTCTGATTCTGATTCTGATTCCTGCCTGCAGTGCGTCACCTCCCGTCTTCCCCGTCACTCCTTTGCTGTCTACCGCCTCCATTCCACTAGGCATGGCCACAGACATGTTGGTGCAGGAAGAATGGAGGCAGGCGGTCCTCGCACAAACCGACACCCTGCTGGAGAATAAGCACTGGCTCCTCCGGAGGTGTTGTTTCTGGTGTGTGAAGACCAGTCACCATTAAAAGGGCCAGTGGGGAAGTGGGCATCGAGGAAGGCTCTTCACTCGAGATCTCTCCAGGGAATTCCGCTACCGTGGCCCCATCCTCCTCAAGTGTTCCATCAGTGGCAGCTTCAGCGGTGGAGGAGTGGGAAGACAATGCACCCCAGCCATCTGTTCCAGGGGCAAACATCCCTGCACCACACCACTGTGCACAGGCCCCTCAACGGACGAGCCCAATCAGCCCCCATGAGAACTCTCCTGACCAATCCGTGGCAGCAGGACGGGAACAGAAGCAAATACCTTTTCACTTATTTACATCATTTAATGAAGGGTCTTGTCCTGTTCCCGGGAAGGGGGCTCAGCCACCTACCATTGCTGTGCTCTCTCTCCCAGTCTCTGCTGCCACCTCCATCTCACCTGCACTCTCCATCTCCCTTCCTCCGAGCTCGGCACCTGTCGTTGTGACCAGCGCTCTCCATTTATCATTTGCTCTTGAGGCTGACACACCTTTGCCAACCATTCCAGAGGATGGGGGGCCTCCACCCGTCGTTTCAGAGGTCAGGGAACTTCCACCCATTATTCCAGAGGTCAGGGGACCTCCACCCATTGTTCCAGAGGTTAGGGGACCTCCACCCATTGTTCCAGAGGTCAACATACCTCCATCTGTTGTTCCAGACGTTGAGGGGCCTCCATCCATTGTTCTAGAGGCCGGCGTGCCTCCACCCATCATTCTAGAGGTCGGCGTGCCTTCACCCATCGTTCTAGAGGTTGGCGTGCCTCCACCCATCGTTCTAGAGGTCGGTGTGCCTTCACCCATCATTCCAGAGATCGGCGTGCCTCCACCTGTCATTCTAGAGGCCAGCGGGCCTCCACCCGCCACCCCAGAGGCCTGGGGGCCTCCTTTGTTTGCTCCTGAATGCAGCACACCACTGTCAGCCATTCTTGAACTGCTCCTTAAGCTCAACTCACCTTGTCCTCCGGTTGGGTGGCCCAGAGACTCTGGCAGGCCACCAGACCTGCCCTGTCCTTTAATTTGGAGTCCTGTGGATGTGGGTAGACCCCTCAAGCATTTCTCCAGCCAATTTATTCCTCATCAGAAATTGGATGTTTTAAGAATTACACTTTACAAAAAATTTTAAAAAGTCTTTTCTTCCGTTTTAATTGTTTAGTTATATAACTTGAATCTCCCAGTATTGTGAAAATTGATATTAAATATCCATACTGTATGTCCAAATATGTTAAAAAAAACCCACAGGCTTTCATAGGGTGCCCTAATTTTTTCATATGACCGTATATGCTCCCCTTAGGTGAAATTATCAGAAAACACACCATAAATTTCCACTGTTATGTGGATGATACAGAGTTGTACCTGTCAATGAAACCAGAAGACATACTGATTGACAAGGTTACATGCATGTCTTAAAGACATTAGAACTTGGATGAACTATAACTTTTTACTACTTAATTCAGATAAAACTGAAGTTATTGTATCTGGCCTGAAAAACTTCAGAGAGTCTGTCTCTGATCAGATACAGCGGGGAAAATAAGTGTTGAGCACATCAACATTTTTCTCATTAAACATCTTTCTGATGGAGCCATTGACCTGAGATTTTCACCAGATATCAGTAACAACCCAAGTAATCCATACATACAAAGAAATCAAGGCAACTGTGTTCACAAAACAAGTTATATTTAATAAAGTGGAACAACACAGGGAAAAAATATTGAACAGGCTTGGTGAAATTCATTTACAGTGGTGTGAAAAAGTGTTTGCCCCCTTCCTGACTTCTCATTTTTTTGTACATTTGTCACACTTAAGTGTTTTAGATCATCAAATTTAAATATTAGACAAAGATAACAAAAGCAAACACAAAATGCAGTTTTTAAATGAAGGTGTTTATTATTAAGGGAAAAAAAAATCCAAACCTACATGGCCCTGTGTGAAAAAGTGATTGCCCGCTAGACCTAATAACTGGTTGGGCTACCCTTAGCAGCAACAACTGCAATCAAGCATTTGCGATAACTGGCAATGAGTCTTTTACAGCACTGTGGAGGAATTTGGCCCACTCATCTTTGCAGAATTATTGTAATTCAGCCACATTGGAGGGTTTTCAAGCATGAACTGCCTTCTAAAGGTCATGCCACAGCATTTCAATCAGATTCAGGTCAGGACTTTGACTAGGCCACTCCAAAGTCTTCATTTTGTTTTTCTTAAGCCATTCAGAGGTGGACTTGCTGATGTGTTTTGGATCATTGTCCTGCTGCAGAACCCAAGCGTACTTCAGCTTGAAGTCATGAACAGATGGCCAGACATTCTCTTTCAGGATTTTTTGGTAGACAGCAGAATCCATGGTTCCATTTACCACAGCAAGTCTTCCAGGTCCTGAAGCAGCAAAACAGCCCCAGACCATCATACTCCCGCCACCATATTTTACTGTTGGTATGATGTTCCTTTTCTGAAATGCTGTGTTACTTTTACACTGGATGTAATGGGACACACACCTTCCAGAAAGTTCAACTTTTGTCTCGTCAGTCTACAGAGTATTTTCCCAAAAGTCTTGGGGATCATCAAGATGTTTTTTGGCAAAACTGAGACAAGCCTTTATGTTCTTTTTGCTCAACAGTGGTTTTTGTCTTGGAACTCTGACCTGCAGGCCATTTTTGCCCAGTCTCTTTCTTATGGTGGAGTCACGAACACTGACCTTAACTGAGGCAAGTGAGGCCTGCAGTTCTTTGGATATTGTTGTGGGGTCTTTTGTGACCTCTTGGATGAGTTGTTGCTGTGCTCTTGGGATAATTTTGGCCAGCCGGCCACTCCTGGGAAAGTTCACCACTGTTCCATGTTTTTGCCAATTGTGGTTAATAGCTCTTCTTGTGGTTCTCTGGAGTCCCAAAACTTTATAAATGGCTAGAAAATTAAATTCAGCTTTCCAAGGACTTAATAAACCACAGTTAGTTTATTTTTTAACGGGGGGGGGGGGCAATTGCTCTTTCACATAGGACCATGTAGATTTGGATTTTTTTTACCCTTAATAATAAACACCTTCAATTAAAAACTGCATTTTTTGTTTACTTGTGTTATCTTTGTCTAATATTTAAATTTGTTTGATGATCTGAAACATTTAAGTGTGACAAACATACAGAAAATGAAAAATCAGGAATGAGGCAAACACTTTTTCACACCACTGTAATATTTAGTAGAAAAGCCTTTATTGGTAATTACAGCTTCCTCTTGTATGGAGAAACTAGGCACAGGCATTGCTCAGGAGTGATTTTATTCCATTCTTCCACACAAGCCATCTTCAAATCTTAAAGAGTCTGTGGGTGTATTCTATAAATGCTGATCTTTAGCTCGTTCCATAGATTTTCAATTGGATTCAGGTCAGGTGACTGACTGGGACATTCTAGCAGCTTTATTTTCCTTCTCAGGAGCCAGTGGAGAGTTTCCTTGGCTGTATGTTTGGGATCATTGTCTTTGTGAAATGTCCATCCTCGTTTCATCTTCAGCATCTTGACAGATGGCAACAGGTTCTTATCAGTGATGTCTCTTTACATTTGTCCATAAATCTTTCCTTCATTTATATGAAGTCTGCCTGTACCATGTGCTGAAAAACACCCCCCACACTATGATGGGATGTGCAGTGTCATTTCTCTTCAAAACATGCTGTGTGTTGTGGCATCCAAAAAGTTCAATTTTGGTCTCATCTGACCAGACTATATTCTCCCAGTATTTTGCTAGATTGGCCAAATGTTGTGCAGCAAACTTTAATTGAGCTTCAGCATGGTTCTTCTTCAGCAGTGGAGTCTTGTGACGTGAGGGGGCACGGAGCCCATGTCGCTTGAGCGCAGTACTTATTGTTTTGTTTGAAACAGCAGTACCTGCTAACTCCAGATCTTTCTGGAGCTCTCCACGAGTGGTCTTTGGTTCTTGGATAACTCTTCTGATAATTCTTTTGACTCCTCTGTCAGAAATCTTGCGAGGAGCTTGTATCTACACCTACTACCATGCCATCGTACCTGAATCCCACTGTATACTTTCAAATTATAACACCTACTTCTGCATGTTTAGGTTTTGGAGAGTTGTAGCTTTTCAGTTTCAACTGCACTGAGCTTGGTTCATGCTTGTACACAGGAGGTAAATAGTCAAGGTGAGGTGAGTAACAATTTGCACAAATTCCTGTAAAAAGTGTACAAATTGTGATCTATGTAGACTGATTGATCAAGGCAGTGGCCACCAAAATCCAGAGAGGCTTTTATCCAAACCTTATAAGAAAAGAAAAAAATGAAAATAAAAGGAAGAGAATTCTTTTTACAACAACATATTGCTTGCATAGAGAGCATGTGCTGTATATAGGGGTGGGAGAAATAATCATTTTTCCAATGCTGTTGTAGGTACGCGGTGCATAGGTTGGAAGCAGGTCCCAGACGCGAGACTCAAAGTTCAGATGTTTAATCTGGGAGCTGGTCACCCAGATGCAGCTTGAGGACTTGACAAAATAAACAAAAAGCACAGCAAGACAAAATTCACAAAGCTCAGCAAGATGAGACAAGGCTTGGCAAGGAGCATGTCAAACACGCAGTATGACAAATAAGGACCCCGTGAAGCCCTGAGGGGCCCATCCATCTTGTTCCGTTTAATCCTTTTCAGGTCGTGGGGGTGGGGTGGGGATGGAGCCTATCCCAGCATCTTTGGGCAAGAGGCAGGGTACACCCTGGACAGATCGCTAGTCCACTGCAGGGCCAACACAGAGAGACAGACAACCATTCTCTCTCACGACATACCCAAGGACAATTTTGAAACCCCAGTTTGATGTCAATTAACCTAACTTGCATGTTTTTGGCATGTGGGTGGAAACTGGAGAAATCCCGGAGTAAACCCAGGCAGACACAGGGAGAACATACACTGAGGGGGCCATGGACCTTAAATAAGGTAAAACATAATTGACACACTACACAACAGCCATGGATAATTAGCAACCAAGGATCACACAAGGATCAGACAAAAATGGAAAGCAACAAGGGACACTGTCAAAATAAAAATCAAATGCAAAACCCAAGATGACCATTAACTACAAGATGACAGTAATAAAGACAACCAAGGATGCAGAACATAGAAGCCATGATACTAATATTCATATTCAACAACTAAGAAATGGGCAGGGACAAAACCTATGGAACACAAGTATAGCCCTTTTCCACTAGCACCTACTCAGCCTGACTCACCTTGATTCTACCTGGCCCGGCATGGTTTAGGTTGTTTTCCATTACAACTGAGTACCACCTCAGGGTGGGTGGGTTCATTACAGGGAGGCAGCCCGTTATGTTGACATGCTGACGTTTTTCTGTCAGAAGCAAATACTTATTACTAAAATTAATTAATTAATTGATTAATTGCTCAATTAACACTTATTACAGCAACCGCAAAATACTAGCAAATCACTGAGTTAGCATTGATGGCTAGCTAGGTAGCTGACTAGTTACCTCATTGTCTGCATACAGGAGACAACCATGATATTCTTGTTTGTTTATTGAACTTGCCACCAATGGGATAAATAACGTAAAAGATGGTTAAAAATCACAGAACACCCACTATCTTTCCTGGTAGCAGCCATCAGCTCAGAGACCTCCTGGTATTTAATTTTGGGTCACTCCGCTGGCAGCGATGGGGCTGAAAAGTTCATAGTGGTCAAATTTGACCAAATGTGGTTTATTTTTCAACTGCAGGGATCCAAGCGCTGCAACACCGAAGGAAAAAGTGTATGCACCGACGAGGAGACTGTTGAAAAATAACCACATTTGGCTAAATTTGACCACCTATGAACTTTTCAGCCCCGTCGCCGGCGGGAGACTCAAAATGAAACACCAGGTCTCTGAACTGATGGCTGCTCACGGGAAAGATGGTGAGTGTTTTGTGACGGTGTGGATTTGTGTGTAGCCATTTATTTCATTGATAATCGCAGAAATACTAAAAACTCACGGCCGAATTTACAAATGGCGGTTATGACTCTTGTGAAGAGGTCGCTCTCATCCAGTGATGTTACACCCTGGGCAATCAGTGGCCTGCAATCTACTGACATCACATTTGCAGCTCGACTCAGCACGGTTGGAACCTCACTGAAATAGGTCCCAAAAAAGTACCTGGTACCAGGTACTAATGGAAAACCCTGCAAACCGAGCAGAGTTGAGGCGAGTTGGGCTGAGTAGGTATTAGTGGAAAAGGGGCTGTAGAGACATGATAATGATAATAAGCACAAGGACAAAACTAAGCTTAAGGCAGGGAAAATGGGATCGAGATATGAATGGACTAAAACACATAAGACAAACAGAAATAAGGACGAGGCATGGATAAATATAAAACAAGACAGAGCTCTTGACAATAATAAAAAACAGAGAATAGTACAAAACTAAACCAAAGCGATGACGTGGGCTGAGCCCATGTCCTGGTGACAAGGAATTATAAACTAAAATACAAAGCGAGGACATGGGCCCAACCCACATTCTGACAGATGCATCTCGATGCAGACGTGAACGATTCTGAATCAATGCACAAATGGCAAAATTCTTATTCTTCATGTATTTATAACGTAATTTTATGTGGCCAGAACCAAAAAAGTGCGGAACCTTAAACGCGGAAGTTGGCGCCCGCCCGAACGGCATTTCGCGTAACACACAACGCTGAAGAGAGACTGCTCGTTTTATTTGTGTCGGATTGCTAGGGCGTCACTTTCATGCTGTCTGTATATATGGACTGTAGATTGATAATGTAATTAATGTTAACGGAATGAAAAAGGTGGCCTTTTAAATGCGGAAGTTGGTGCCCTGACAGTATTTGTCACGTCATGTAAATATGTTCATATCTATGGTTGCAGCACTCAACACCGGCACAAAACATCTCATTTTATTAAATTATGGGTGTGCAGATCAGTTTGCTGGAGCATCACTGCCATCCACTATGGAGATATGGACCATAGATGACAGTCAATGCACGTGTGTGAAACGTAGCTGTGACGAGCGGGTTATTCGACCTGCACAGCCACAGCTAGACCAAACCATGGAAAGACTGAATCCAGCAGGTAAAAATTCTTCAATTTTTCATTAGAAGTGTATATAATATTTCTTTCACAGAGGAAAAGAGTCAGAGCACACTCCTAAAACACAATACTTCTGTGTTTGGCTCTGAAGAAGACACAAAGTATTTGAAACACTATTATTATTATATACAGTACTTTGCACTTGATAAATGTTATTGCCATTTTCCACTCACTGCCACATGTAAATTAGAACAGTTATAAAGGATATAGTAAATAATCTCTGGCAACAATCAGGCATATTTACATGTAAAGTGTTAATTAATATGAAATACAGTATCCTGAAAAATTAAATAAATGTTAAGTAATAAGTCTACGACCTAAGAAGACTGAAGATGATATTAGTCTTAGCACCAATAAAGGCTGTGATTCTGACAGTGTGCTGCAGACTCTTTTCCTCTATGATTCTGATGTCCTTAAGCTGACCAGCACCTGCAACAGCTACAGTTTCTGAAGTGCAAAAAGTCCTTTTTCTAATTACATGTTAGGAGGAAAAAAGATGCATCATAATCGGAGCCTCCTGAATTGTAATCGGCTTGAATCATGAGGTGCCTAAAGATTCCCAACCCTAGCAATATGCATGTTTTTTTCAAATAGAAGTCAGCAGATGTATTGTAAGTTTTAATGACTGCCAGTAAAACAAGAAAAGTAAGTAAAATAAATCTTTTTTTAAACCTGAAATCTTGTAAATTTATTCTTTCTTTCAACTGTCAGTTGTTTAGCCTTGATATAATATTTACCACCTGAAGATATACCTAAACAATAGACCAAAGTAGGGATGTGTTTAGCACATTCGCACAGTGAATAGAATAGAATAGAATAAAAGTAAAAGAACTGCATGAAAAAAATGATTATACTGTGTGCATTTGTTGTCTTCAAATAGCATCTGGATTGGCAGAAAAGGCAGAACGTGAACAGATTTGGATGTCAGCTCCTTGCCAATTTTTTACGTGCCTGTTTACTGAAATTTGATTAATATTCCACAATGATACTGCAGTCCACTGATGTCTGATAATTTCAACAGTATAAAAAAGCAAAAAATCTTTTATTACCATGACTGAAAAATGATTGACTTAAATGGTCCTTGTATGGCCTATTGTTAAAAGGAGCACACACACAAATGATCACTCAGCAATAGTAATTTATTGTGTTTTGCAGAGCAAACAATAATTTTCAATTGAACAGTATGTTTTTGCAGCCATGTCATGCTGAAGTCATCAGAGCACTGCCATTTTTCTCCCATAGTATTTAATGACATCCATCCAGAGGTGGGTAGTAATACCCCCTTCACACACGGGTGGAGATCGTTGAGTGATAAAAAATGGTCAGATCTCTCAAGGATCTTTCAATGATCTCTTAGTGATCACCAAGATCTCTCAATGATCTTTGGTGAGCTCCACCACACTCACCGACAACAACCCCCAACAGATGTGGAGAGGCATTCAGACCCTCACCAACTACAGAGGCCAGAGCCCCCCAACATCTGACTGCAGCCTCATACTGGCAGATGAGCTTAGCTTCTTTGCCCGGTTTAAGACCACCACACCACCACAAACACTGCCCCTCCTCTTCCAGCTTGTTCCCTCTCTCTCTCCAGGAGCATGAGGTGAGGAGGAAACTGAGAGCAGTGAACCCCCGGAGAGCTGCTGCACCTGACGGCATCCCATGAGTGGTGGTCAAAGCATGTGCAGACCAGCTGGCAGGGATCTCACCGAGCTGTTCAACCTCTCCCTGACACATGTCTCTGTCCCCACATGTCTCAAGGCCTCCACCATCATCCCCATGCCCAGAAAGACTGCAACAGACAGCCTGAACGACTACAGACCCATAGCACTCAGTTTGTAGTCATGAAGTGTTTTGAGCGACTCGTGTCCCAGCACATCAGGGACTGTCTTCCCCCTCCTTCGACCCCCACCAGTTTGCCTACAGGGCAAACCGGTCCACTGAAGATGCCATCGCCACCACACTCCACAGAGCGCTGAGCCACCTGGGGAACACAAAGAGCTATGTGAGGATGCTCTATAACTCAGCATTCAACACCATCGTCCCGGATATCCTGATCAACAAACTACATCTCCTCCAGATCCCCCTCCCCACCTGCTTACTTGTACTTGAGTAATTATTATCATGAGGAAAAGCTACTTTTACTTAAGTCCATTTGTACAGTACTCAGTCCGCCCACCTCTGTGTTCGACTTAAAACCTACATTTCTTTGTTTGCTTTCTGGGGGGTGGGTAACTTGTTGATAGACACTGGAGTCATCAAGCGTCCTTATAGCTACAATTAGAGATGGGCCGATCCAATATTTTGTAACAGTATCAGGTTCGATCCATGCAAAATGACTGGATCATATTGGGGAGCAATAAAATAAAAACTAAAAACCGATTCATTAACACATTAAATAAATCCATAAACGGCCTTTGAACTGCTAATATTCTCTCGCTCCTCCGATCTCTGCCCTGAGGTACAACCTCCAGTCTGTAACCACAGTCTTCATGTCAAAGATGTAATGTAAAACTAAAACTTTGTATTAGAGTTTATATTTGAGCTGTGATGAGGACAGATGACCGTGACTGTTTATTGGGACTTCATATCATACTGGACACAAACACATCTTTTGTAAATTTATTTTTCCTGTGTGTTTTCAGAGAGTTCAGACTGTCTTTTGCAATTTATTGATTGATTTTTAAAAATGATAAAATTTATTAGGTGCTATTTATATTAACGTTCATGCTACATACAGTATATTCTAATGATCTAAATTTTAATCATTTACATTAATCCTGCTATTTGGTGGGATTAAAATGAACGCAATGATCTTTCTGCTGTTAACAATCTTATGCTGATAAATGTTCCAGCTTAACATGCTATATTATTATTTTTTATTAAAATAGACATAAATGTGAATGTATATGCTTAATAAATGACAAAATGTATATATGAAAAAAGTGCAGTTCTAAGAGTGGAGTTTTATAACATTAACATTTCCAACCTTAAATTTGCAGAAATACCATGGAAAGGAGAATGCTGAATCTGTAAATGGTGTATACCTAGCTACAGAGTATTTTATCTTCTTTAAGTGTACTTTTGCGGTACATATAGCATCTCTGGTTGTACATACTGTATAAAGTAGCTAAAGCTCTTTCCTTTTTTTCCAAATTGCAGAATTAATCAGTTACATAGTTTCTCCTGAAGGAGGAGGCCACCTACAACTGCTGATCTACAACATATTAGCTGTAATGGAGTCAGTTTAATGAACCCTTTCTGGGTTGACTGACAAGCACCCTGGGGTGGCACACAAACCAGTCTGCATTCAGAGACAATCTGCCTCTCTGAGAATAAAGAGCAGTGGCTTCATTCATATGGTAAAAGTCACACAGGCCCTCTTGTAACCTGACCCACCAGGGCTGGATCTCATTCAAAGAGGGTGGGTGGTGCAGGTGACTTTATCTGGAAACCACCATTGGGCTTTGAATGACATGATGCTCATTACATTGATGTGGTCATTCATGCAAAACTTGCCACCAGGGTGAAGCTGTGATGAAGTGAAGCTCCCCAACCACTAAAATACCTAATGAGCTAACAAATGAAATCCATTAATTTTTGTGTTCACCCGCATATTAGCTTTCTAAAATCATTCTTTACTTCTGGCCATTAATGTAGTCCCCAGTTAAGCACTTTGAGGTATGACGAGGATAAAAAAAAAAGGTTAAATAAATACATATATTGTGGTGACCCACCACAATCTACATGGACATTCAATCCTCACACTCAGTAAGTCTGGGAGAAGCAGAGGACCATTCACATACAGACAGAGAACCCCTGGGGGGACAACCAGAACAATGGACTAGTTTATACATCCCCGGATTAAGGAGAAGACGTCCGGGCGCCAGTGGTCATGCTAATCATATGTATTGACTGATATGTATATCAATATTCTAATGTGCCATGCATTCTCTCTGTTTGTATAACATATAAAAGACAGCACACACAGACAGCACAGCAGCACAGTAGCGCACAGCGTTACAAGTGTGTCGCATGATGTTGGAGGAAATAAAACTCTGCAACCTTCTAGCTCGTTGCATCTCGCCTGAAATAATTTCTCCACACTGGTGACCCACGACGTGTCATGGTACGCCCCTCGCCTGATCTTATCCCTCCACACTGGTGACCTGACGAGAAAGAATGACCGTCTGCTCCCTCTCACCGCGGTGTGGACAGCAGAGGACCAGAGAACGCCTGCAACCTCTTCATCCTCACCGGAGAGTGCGTCCCAGAGCGGGCAGCGCTTGGATCGACACGCACCATGAACGGCGACACGAGCGAACGAAGGAAGCAGCCTGAACGGGGACAATCATCGACGCCGACCGCGTTGATTTCCACCAAGCTCCCTGACTCTGACTAAACTCCCGACAGCGGACCTCCCGCGCACAAAAGCCCCGCACGCACACCATAGGATTACGAGGACAGCACAACTGCTAGCTAAGTGGTCACTGCGCCACGCTCGCGCCACGCACAGCGTCAAGCTGGCTCCACAGACCGATACAACGCCTCCGCCGCTGCACATGCCCGAGAAACACGGCCGATGGCCAGCCTCGGAACCTTCAGGGCTGCTCACGCACCTGAAGCAGACGTGCAGCCCGCACACGGGACTTTGTATGGGTTTCTCAGCCACGGTGCACAAGGGGAATTTAGCCGATTGCTGTCCCCGATGGCTTTAGGGCTGCTTCCACACCTAAAAGCCAAACCGCCTCACACCCTCATACAGCTGCAGTTGTTTCACAGCCACTACGCATCCTCGGGGAGTTTGGCTGCTCGCCTTCCCCACATCCTCGCTGGATCAAGCCGCGAGAGGAGTCAGAGACATAATTTTTTTTTTTTCCACAGCCGCTGTGGATCACCGCCAGGTTTAACGGGAAAGTCCCTCACCATCGAGGATCCACACGCAATTTTTGCGCAGCCCAGACACCTTTGACGTCCCGGGCCGGCACTCACTTACTCCCACCCCCTCCCCTCCTCCACAGCGCTCTTCCCGCCCCTCACTCCGTAAAGCCAGCCGATCGCCGTCTGGTTCCATTATGCACGACTGCACACCGGCCCGTGCGCCAACAATCCACAGCCGTTCAACGTGCTGGAACCCGGAGCGGAGCACACTGCTTTTTTCCACCCCTCCCCTGTCCCCCGACATGCCCTCCGACAGTTCTACTGGAGCTGGAGCCCAAACGACGGGGGTGGGGGTGGGGGTGGTCACACCCCCTGCTGAGTGTTCTGGGGGGAGCCCTGTGGTGACCCACCACAATCTACATGGACATCCAATCCTCACACTCAGTAAGTCCGGGGGAAGCAGAGGACCATTCACATACAGACAGAGAACCTCTGGGGGGGACAACCAGAACAATGGACTGTTGTTTATACATCCCCGGATTAAGGAGAAGACGCCCGGGTGCCAGTGGTCATGCTAATCATATGTATTGACTGATATGTACTGTATATCAATATGCTAATGTGCCATGCATTCTTTCTGTTTGTATAACATATAAAAGACAGCACACACAGACAGCACAGCAGCACAGCGCTACAAGTGTGTCTCATGATGTTGGAGGAAATAAAACTCTGCAACCTTCCAGCTCGTCGCATCTCGCCTGAAATAATTCCTCCACAATACGGGACAAGTTCTGTTTGAAACTTTATAAGAATTATCCAGAGTTATAACACTTAACCAGAGGTAGTAGCAAAGCATACTAAAGTTTGTCTGGATCTATAAATCCTTTAACCTGAACCATAATGCTTCCCTCAGTGCCAAAAACAACAGCTTTGACTTCACCAGCACTGGGGGGAAATGCTTAAGCTCATCTCGTCTACCCCAGAGCTCTGCTTGTATTTTGGGCTTGTGTCGACAACATCTGACGAAATAAGCTAGTGTTAATCCTGGTTAAAAAGTAGTTTTTTTCATGTTGCACTTTCGTGCTGTGCATGTACTTAAGTTGTGTGTTTATTTTCATTCTAGAGTCCCACCGCAAGCTGAAGCTCTGCTGAACCGGGACCAGCAGCACATCCAGTTGCTTCTCAGTGAGGCAAGAGAGCGTGAAACGGGAACAGGTCAAGTGGACCCCTGACCAAGTGAGCACCCCATGTGAGCACCCCTGGGTCCAATCTGTACATATACAAGTGCATTTTCAATCCAGTGATTTACAAACTAATTCAGAGCTTTCTCAAGCCTCATTCAGAACATTCTAGTCCCACATACCAATTCTACGGATTTTCATCTGGGGCAGCCAGCGGTGACGAGCTGCAGCAGTGGAGAAGAAAAGTCTTTTGAAAGCAGAAACAGAGCCAAAACCTTCTCCGGGTCAGCTTAGTTGTCATCTTACATATATATATTTTTTACACTTCTTGGTGACCGGGAAAAGTCTTTCCAAAAGTTTTACACAAATTCTTGTTGTTGACGTCCTTCTTCGCGCTTACGAATCATTGGATTGAAAATGTACTTGTACATGTACAGATTGGATCCTGGGGTCCACTTGGGGTGCTCACTTGGGAGCACCCCAAGTGTCTGCGTCCATCGACTGCAAGGCTTGTGTGACAAAAATTACGTTATTGTCTCCAGTCTGCCGACCCCTTCCACGGACGGCCATGTGCAGCCCAAATTTTGTGACCGCATTGCCTGGGTGTGTTGAAATTGAACCTCCCATTCACGAGGTGGCGCTGCCAACACAGCATACAGAGTCAAAGTAGACGAAGAAGAGGAAGAGGAGAATAAACATACTGTACATAAATCATTTTGCAGCAGCAGCTTGAGTGGAGAAGAGCACACTGAAAAACTGTAATTCCTCCTTTTCCTCGAAACAATGCCATTGTTGTTGCTACAAAGAAATGTGTCAGTCTCATGTTTCCTCACTTTTATATATCCGGTGAACAAGCTGGCATGTAGGACTGAGGTGAAACTATAAATGACAGTTGTGCACATGCGTCAATGGCTTGGGCTGGTAGATAGCAAAAATGAAGTATATACACAACTGCGTGCGTGAAAGAGACACGCATCTCAGTGGACCACAGCAGAAAAGTAGCATAAATCCAGCTTTACACTCTCCATAGTGGGAATGGATGAGCGCTTGACAGTAGGGATCCACGCTGGCCGATGGCTGATGGCCTCCCCACTAGTGATGTGCTGGTTGTGAACGAAACAGCTTTTAGTGAACGATTAAAGCCGGCTCCTGCCTGGGAGCCAGAGCCACTTTTCTTTTCTCTCCATTTGTTTTTCTGTTCAAGCTGCACGTGAAGTGATGTCTCTGCACTGAGCGGGGAGGATTACAGACAGCACAGAGAGAGAGAGAGAGCGAGAGAGGAGGGAAGGAGATGACAGAGACAGCAAACTGGACAAGTGAAAAAATGAGTGACCGCAGGAAACAGTAAAATTTGGATGCAATTCCATCCATCCATCCATCCATCTTCTACCGCTTTTCCGGAGGTCCGGGTCGCGGAGGCAGCAGTTCAAGCAGAGAAGCCCAGACTTCCCTCTCCCCAGCCACCTGCTCCAGCTCTTCAGAGGGGATACCAAGGCGTTCCCAGACCAGCTGGGAGACATAGTCTCTCCACCGAGTCCTGGGTCTGCCCCAGGGTCTCCTCCCAGTGGGACGTACCTGAAACACCTCAAGTGGGAGGCGTCCAGGAGGCATCCTAATCAGATGCCCATACCACCTCAACTGACTCCTTTCAATGTGGAGGAGCAGCGGTTCTACTCTGAGCCTCTCCCGGATGACTGAGCTCCTCACCCTATCTCTGGGGGTGAGTCCAGCAATCCTACGGAGAAAGCACATTTCAGCCGCTTGTATCCGCGATCTCGTTCTTTCGGTCATTACCCAAAGCTCGTGACCATAGGTGAGAGTAGGAACGTAGATTGACTGGTAAATCGACAGCTTTGCCTTAGAACTAAGCTCCCTCTTCACCACAACAGACCGGTACAACGTCCGCATCACTGCAGATGCTGCTCCAATCCGTCTGTCGATCTCTCGCTCCATTTTCCCCTCACTCGTGAACAAGACCCCAAGATACTTAAACTCCTCCACTTGGGGCAGAAGCCTGTCCCCAACCCGGAGAGGACAATCCACCTTTTTCCGGCTGAGGACCATGGACTCGGACTTGGAGGTGCTGATTCTCATCCCAGCTGCTTCACACTCAGCGGCAAACCGTCCCAGCAAGAGCTGTAGGTCATTGCTGGATGAAGCCAACAGGACAACATCATCTGCAAACAACAGAGATGAGATCCTGTGGTCACCAAGCATGACACCCTCCATTCCCTGGCTGCGCCTAGAAATCCTGTCCATAAAAATTATGAACAGGATCGGTGACAAAGGGCAACCCTGGCGGAGTCCAACTCTCACTGGGAATGACTCCGGCCGAGTGTTGGCAATACGAACCAAACTCTCACAACGGTCGTACAGAGACTGAACAGCTCGTAACAACAAGCCCGATACCCCATACTCCCGAAGCACCCCCCACAAAAATCCACGAAGGACGCGGTCAAATGCCTTCTCCAAGTCCACAAAACACATGTAAACTGGTTGGGCAAACTCCCACGAACCCTCAAGAATTCTCGAGAGGGTAAAGAGCTGGTCCGATGTCCCACGGCCAGGACGAAAACCACATTGCTCCTCCTGAATCCGAGGTTCGACCAACGGCCGGACTCTCCTCTCCAGTACCTTGGCATAGACCTTCCCAAGGAGGCTGAGGAGTGTGATCCCTCTAAAGTTGGAGCACACCCTCCGGTCCCCTTTTTTGAAGAGAGGAACCACCACCCCGGTTTGCCATGCCAAAGGCGCTGCCCCCGACCTCCACGCAATGTTGCAGAGGCGTGTCAACCATGACAACCCAACAACATCCAGGGCCTTGAGGTACTCAGGGCGAATCTCGTCCACCCCCGGGGCCCGGCCACCAAGGAGATTTTTAACCACCTTGGCGACCTCAGCCCCTGTGATAGGCGAGTCATCCCCCTCGTCCCCAAACCCTGCTTCCTCTGTGGAAGGCGTATCAGTGGGATTGAGGAGATCCTCGAAGTATTCCTTCCACCGCCCGACGATATCCCCAGTTGAAGTCAACAGTGTCCCATCCGCACCATACACAGTGTGGACGGGGAGCTGCTTTCCCCTCCTGAGCCGCCGAACAGTTTGCCAGAATCTCTTTGAAGCCGACCGAAAGTCTTGTTCCATGGCCTCACCGAACTCCTCCCATACCCGCGTTTTTGCTTCAGCAACCACCCGAGCTGCACTCCGCTTGGCCTGCCGGTACACCTCAGCTGCTTCAGGAGACCCACAAGCCAACCAAGCTTGATCGGACTCCTTCTTCAGCTTAATGGCCCCCCTCACCACTGGTGTCCACCACTTGGTTCGGGGGTTGCCACCACGAGATGCACCGACCACCTTGCGGCCGCAGCTCTGGGCCGCCGCTTCAACAACAGAGGTGGAGAACATGGCCCATTCAGACTCCATGTCTCCAGACTCCCTCGGAATGTGGGACCCAGCCGGGCTCAGCCTGAAGGAGTTACATGGGTCCGCCCTCCAGTGGGTTCACCACCTGCAGGAGGGATCATGGGGGTCCGGTGCTATGTGGATTAGGTGGCGGTCAAAGGCGGAGACCTTGGCGGACTGATCCCAAGCTTTCTAAACTGGCTTTTGGTACGTAGATGCAATTCAATTATCAATAATACAAAGGCAGAGTTGAGGGTATGCAAGGCTAAAATCTCATATCAAGCAGGCTCTACAAATTACCTGCACAGGCACATTGAGATGGGTATTTGTTTTTGTACTTAAAAAAATTATTTTACACATAATTTTACATTATTTTTAATAATAAATTAGTTTATCCATCCATCCATCTTCTTCCGCTTAATCCTTTTCGGGTCGCGGGGGGGCTGGAGCCTATCCCAGCATCTTTGGGCGAGAGGCAGGGTACACCCTGGACAGATCGCCAGTCCATCGTAGGGCCAACACAGAGAGACAGACAACCATTCACTCTCACAGTCATACCTAACGACAATTTAGAATCCCCAGTTTGATGCCAATTAACCTAACTTGCATGTTTTTGGCATGTGGGAGGAAACCGGAGAAATCCCGGAGTAAACCCACGCAGACACGGGGAGAACATGCAAACTCCACACAGATCACTGTTGGTCGGGGGCTAAATTAGTTTATGCAACAAAAAAAATCTGAGGAGCTACTTGCTACTTGCTGAGGAGCTTTAGTGAGCCGAGCCATAAGAACTGGCTCTCCTAAAAGAGCAAGAATTCCCATCACTGTTCCCTGCTGCTTGCACTGGGTGTCCACACAGCTTGAATATACTGTAGAGCTGGCTATTCCTCTGAGCAACTAATGTACAATGGCAGTTGGTCCAATCCCCTCCACCATAGTTTTGTTTTGCACATAATCATTTATAATCGTAATCATAATCTCAGCATATTGTGAAGAGTCCAGGTTGTTTGCCTAAACATTTTGCTTTGTGAACTCCGCCATTGCCAGTCCCAAGCCTGGATGAGAAAGTGAGGAAGGTTGGGGCAGGGTTAGCAGCTCTGTCCCGTAAAAACCCACTGCTACAAACACCAAAAATATTAAGGCTGGGCCCTCATGGGCTCGGCATCAACCTCGGCATCCAATGGTTCCACCACACCACAAATGATGAAGTCTACAGGAGGGCTGGCTGCTCCATCCTCATTTCTACCATCGTCAGAAGAGGGAGGCTGCGGCTTCTCAGCCATGTGGCCAGATTATATGATGGAACTCCAGATAAGCAGACCCTCTCCACTAGCGCTCGTCTGCCCCCCCCCCCCCCCCCAGGGCTGGCATGGTTCCCGGGGTTGCCCAGACTGTCCTGGACGACCCAGGTAGCAATAATAAGACCTCTGGCTGACCTCATTGCCCTAGCCCAAGACTGCCCTGCCTTCAGATGATTGCCTGCAGTGATCACTTAAGTGGCCAGGTGAGGATTAAGTTAAGCAAAGCTGCGTCATGTTGAGAATGAACCTCTGGAGATTGATAGATTCCACCCCCACAATGGAATCACAACAGATGAGAACTCTAGATACAGGAAGGGCCATTATCAAAATTCATAGTTCCTGCAATGGAAACGGTGCTGTCATACAGTTCTTGGTGTGGATGGCCTTTCAGAGTCAGGAAAATTAGACAGTCTTGCCAACACTGTGGTCTTGACTTTTTGAACTCAAAATAAATGCGTGCGCAGAGTCTAATCAGATTATAATGAACAAAATTACTGGGTATATAGCATATGCTTTCACACAGTTAAACTTAATCTCTCAGTGCGTTCTGAGTCATTGCTGACTCTCTAGGGAGAGGTTTGTGCCAGCATCCACCTCTACAGAATTTCTAATGAACTCCCCCATTTTTTTATTCACTCTTTATCACATAATTACTTTATTCTGTCTCTGGGAGAACAAGCAATATTGAGAATCGAAGCTGCCCCTTGTCTAACAAGCCTTTAACAAGTATCATAGCTCTGGTTTAAAACTTCTGAAACTCTTCAGATTTGGAAGTGGTGACATTCTATATGAGACAGAGCCAAACAGTAGGAGCAAGTCTAATGATCAGAATCAAAAACACTTACAGTACAACACTGATCCCCAACTGGCCTAAAAACACTGGTTTAAGGGAATAAACTTATTTCCATTGACTAGAAACAGGGAATATTGTAAAAATAAGACACTGACAATAAAATAGCTTTTTGCAAGATGACTGGATCAAATACGTTGTAGCATTAACCCTTTTCTGGTTCCAACTTCTAAAATCATTCTTTGCTGAAGGAAAATTGTTTCAACTCAAAAATCTGGTCATGAACTGCTTCTCTCATCCAAGGACCAGAGATGTAACACTACCCATTGGCCATAAAGTGGAAGTTAATCCCTTGTCCAGGACTTAGTCATTCTCCCTTTTCTGCTCTTTGGCAAAGGAATGTTTCAAATTGACAGATTTACCGTTGACATAATCCAGACTTGTGGGAGTCAAGATTCTCCAGTAAACAACCAGACAGTTTCACAGTGCCATCTGGTGGACGAATCAGGAATATTTAATATTTTTCTCTTTGCAGTGGAATTTATGCAATATGGACAAAAACTAATTCATATTCTTTCTCTCAAGACAATATCCGCTACTGAAGAGCTGGTTGATCTCTTGGGATGGACAATGTGGTTTCAAATGCTTTTATTGATATGATTTGATATGTGTTGCTTTATTTTCAGGAAGAAATTATTTTTTTCACACTATCACAAATTAATTACAGTTACAATGTAGAGACATTGCATGTTCCCTTATTATTGAGCAGAATATCTTAGTCACTAAAGTTGAAGGAATTTATGCTTTATTCAGCGCACATACTTAAGGTGGGGTCTCACTTTTCATATCAAATGTCCCTTCCCTCTCCTCTCGCTGCTCTTTAGGAGACCATAGCTGCACTTAAACTGACCAATAGGACTCCAGGCTTTACTGCATCTCCTTTTTATGTCGAGTTTATGACTTTTGTTGAACGAAGCTCAAATGTAATTGTTTAAGCTCAGTTCCATGAAATTCAGTGAGATTCTGCAACACCTGGAAAAAACTTTCCTTTGTTCAGTTTTTGGGGCATTGGTCAAGCTGTAAGGAGCAGACTTCTCTGCTCTCCCAATTTTTTTTAATCTTCCAAGTAAGGCCCAGAGTTTTCCAGGCTCTGTGAAAATCCTGTTTCTTTTCTTTAAAATTCACTTGCCCTTATTTTAACCTTTTCTTTAAATTACCGTGCAAGAAGATTTTGTTTGATTTTTTCTAAACTTAAACTAACTCATTTAAACCACCAACATCAGAAGAAATGGATTTGTGATTTTTTCCCTCATTTTGAATTTCTTATGGGACTCTGTACAATAAACTAATTCCTTCTTCAGTGCATAAGAGAAGACCTTGCCCAGCTTGCTGAAGAACAGCCGATTGTGATCTTGGGAGTAAGCCATAACCGTGGTAAGGAGCCTGTCTGCCAGTCTCCCAGCAGAACCCACGCTGGTCCAGTTGAATAGAAAAGTGGACCGCCTGCTACCTACTGGGACACAATGACTCTGTGGCTGACGGTCTGTTTAATTTAAATTTAATTATTTAGCATATTCCTGGTATAAGTTCTTTTAACTTAATTTCAAGCAAACCCTCATCAGAATTTCAAAATGCATTTTGTCCTTTCATTAATTTAAGTTCTTTTTCAGAGTAACACCAATTTCCCATTTTTATAAATAGTTAATCATCACTTTCTTCATAAAATTGCATCCACTTTTCTTAACTAATGCTATTTTATGGTTTTCCAATTTTCGTTATACTGACAAGTTAAGCTGTGCTTTATCTGGTTCCACAAATGTTTGATTCACAAGTAACTCAGTAATAGTCTATGGTGCCCATGATACATGTTGAATTCTCTGTTTTAAAGTTATCCAAATATGTTAACCTATTCTGACATTTCTTATTAAACCACTGAAAGACATATGGGAGTTATTGTTTAATTTCATATCCATCTTCTTGTTTATCAGCTGACAAGAACTCACGAGGTTTTTTTTTAAAACTGATTCATAATTGGTACAAATAAAGAATTGTTAATAAAATTGTCCATTATCTGGACTGGTGCCCTACGAGGATCTGAGTGTAATGAAAATAAATCTCCATTCCTACTCACATTCATATTTACATTAATACTTGTACCAACATTAAAGTACCTATAAACCCATAAATCCGCTGCAATGCATTCACTGATCTCCTTTTCAGAGTTGTGTTTGTCAAAGGTAAACACAACATAAAGCTATTATGAACATAAACAAAGACACTTGATAAAAAAGAAAACTTAAGCATATTGAGAAAAGTCAAGCATATTGACTCTGAGAATGCAGTAAATGAATAAATGCAAGAGCTAATATGACAAACTTTGGTCATCTCTTACAACACAACTGCTTGAATTAAAAATGGTTTATCTTTATTGAGAAGTCTGGCATTTTAAAAGCTGCTTTTTGTTTACTGTACATGCTTTGTTTTTGCATCTTGTGTTTGTCAGTCACTGTATTTTGCCTGTGTGGCTAATTACTAAACAAACAAAAAAACCTAGAATATCACAATTCAGCAGTGTTGGGAGTAACACGTTACTGTGATGCCACTACATTTGGAGTAACTCGTGTAATGAAATGACTTTTTTCAAATTAAGTAATGGCATTAAAATTACTGAAATATTTGTTACTTATTATTTTTACTTTATATGACACAGATAAATGCACAAATGCACCCTACGGTACGCAGACACGCAGTCGTCACTCCACGTGACCTGGTGGAAAGTGTAAACTAATAGGCTTGACAGTGAAAAGATGTAGTGAGTTTCTTCTTATGGAAATACACACATTTTTCCTTTGCAGGGTTAAGAAAAAGCAAAAGTACACTGATGAATTGCAAACTATGTGCTGGTGTAAAGACCTACTCCACATCAAAAAATAGTAACTCAGTCTAGTGCAGGGGTCTGCAACCTGTGGCTCTGGGGCCACATGTGGCTCTTTTGCCCATAGATAGTGGCACCAAAAAAACTCATAAATTTCCAAGAAAAGAAGCAATACATTTTCAAGAAAAATGGTTGCACATTCATGTAAAAACATCCTAAAAAGTAGAAAATGACAAAACCTGAACATTTTTGAAAAAAAACAACAAAAAACCTCAGGATTTTATTTATTTATTTTGCAATTTTCTGAGGAAAACATGCCCAAAAATTTGCAAGAAAAACGTCACAAAATTTCAGGAAAAGAAATCACAAATTTACTGGAAAAGTTGGAGTTTTATGAGAATAATGTAATAAATTTATGTAAGAAATAGTGCAGTTTTACCCATGATAAGTAGTACAAATTTACAAAGAAAAATATATATGAGAACAGCTGAAAATTTATGCCAAAAATACTCAAAATTCAGGGAAAATAATGCAATTTCATGAGGACCCCCCCCCCCCACAAAACGGCAAGAAAAGTCACAAATTTATTAGAAAAAGCTACAATTTAATTAGAAAAAGGTTGCAAATTTCTATGAAAAAGACATCATGTTTACCTTAAAAAATGTAACAATCAGATAAGACAATCTTATGAGAAAGCAGAAGCTTATGCAAAACATATCAATTTATGAAAAAGCTTACATCTTTATTGGGAAAATTGTCATAAATTTACATGGAAAATATCTTCAGTTTTACTCTAAAATGGTATTACATTTCCAAAGAAAAATATACCTAGTTTAGGAAAAAAGCAAAAAATATTTATGCCAAAAATAAAACACTTTTTGAAAAAAAAATTACCGTGTGCGATGAGGAAAACACCCACACAATTTTGCAATAAACAAAGACACAAACTTTTTGCAAATAATAAAAAGGTAACAAATTTACAATTAAAAAAGCTGCAAATTTATAAGAAAAAACTCTCAATCATGATGTCAGGCCAGACTGTAGGTGTAATTCTGCAGTATTAATGTGTTTTTAGGCCCAGATATTTTTGTGGCTCTGTGCAGATTTTTTTAATACAAAAATCCCTCACAGTAGCTCTTGGTGTAGTACAGGCTGCCGACACCTGGTCTAGTGTGATCTAATGTGCAATAACGTTTGTTTTCTAAAAAATGGGGCGAATGTGCCTATGTTCTTCATCGTATAATTTTGACATGAAGGCATGATATAACAAGGCCTCGTTTTGGAATGGTCACTTGATATTTGGGAAACCTTAAGCAGGTGTTGAATTCAAATGCTTGATACAGTATCAAGCAGTAGGTTGAGCATAAAATCCTTTGCTCATAGGTTCTTGAATCTCTGTGTTCAGTTCTGATTCCTCCTGTTCAGTTGTCTGTCAGCAAATCACTTGTTCACTGTTAACCCCTGGGTTTCTGCTTTGTGTTTTAGTTCACTATGTCATGGGCTGGGTTGGATGTCTCCAACCCCACCCATAATTTGTGGTTGTATTTTCCTTGATCATTGTTTACTTAATTATCAGCTGGCAGGTTTTTGGAGCCTCCGGGTCCTGGGATCCCTGCCAGTCTACAGCCACGCCTCTCCCTCTCTGCCGGCATCCACCAGCTGACTGTCATTATCATTTGTCTACTCACACACACATTCATTTTCACTCACATTTGCTGACATGCACTCATGTACTGGCTGCCGCCGCACACCTGCATCCACTTGTCACTCATTAAGTACCTGGGGTATTTATGGGTGATAGTGACACTCAGTGTGGCAGCGTAAGTCAACACTTGATGTCCTGGCTCACTCTTAGTTGGTTTCTCTCCTTTTGGACTATGATGGAGTTGTTGCTTCTAGAGCCCTGTAGCGCTCCGACTCTCATGTAAGTCTTCCTCTTCATTCTGGTTTACGTTTCTAGTTTTCCCCCCGCGGCCAGTTTTACCCAGGGGCGTAACGTAAGCTTCCTCCTCAGCCAACGAAGTTCGTAGCCTGTCATCTTTATCATTACCCATTTTTGGACTGTATTCACCGGACACTTTGTATGTTTTTTTCTGTTTAATAAACACGTTCACTTCACCAGCGATTGGGCTCAAATCCTTTTCACCTGCGTGCTGTGGCGCACATACATGACAGTACGCCGCCACCACCATGAGAGCCCAGCAGTGAAGTGTGTGTTGTTTTTTCACCTATTTTGTGTGTGTTTTCCACTCACCTGTTTTTTTGGAGATGGCGATGGGTCGAGGCAACCCGATGAGCTTGGGTTGGGAGTGCTGCCGGGCCCTTATGGACATCGACGGGCTATTCTCTTTGGCTAGTGTACACTCTGTACCGGAAGATATCATCTGGTATGTGGACCTGGCGGAGGCAGAGGTTTGGCGGTGTCCTCAGCTCTCGGAGCACCCCGAGGGAGTTGAGAGGATAGCCTGGTTGGCTGCACTACGGCGTGAAAACGACAAAAGGGGGAGGAAGTTCCCGAAGAAGGCCGGGCTCGCACCGAAGGAAGGGCGCAACCGGGGCTCCGCCGTTTTGGTTGTTCGCCTTAACCCCGCGCCTGTTCCCGCTCCAACCCAGCCAGTCCCAGCTCCAAAGAGATGATGTCATCCTGTTCCGGATCCCCGGAGGATTAATCCAGCCCCTTTGACAGCCTCCCTCCCTACACCGAGCCTGGTTACCCAAGAGCAGACCTTTGTCCACGTTTTTTCCTCCCAAGCAGTCCCGTCTGCCAGATCTCCTTCCATATCCGCTGCGAGGTCTCCTCCCTTGGAGCATCCTCGGACTGTCAAGGAGCATTTGTTTTCTTCACCGGTGGCTTCCATTCCCATGGTCGGAGGGACAGTCCCTCCACATTCCTCAAGGGGGCCCAGAATCGTCCTCACCACAGAGAAGGATGACACTCCACACACTACAGCAGCAGGCAACATCCAAATCCGGGAGAACAGGCAAGTTTATTTTCATTCCACTTCTTTTAATAATGAAATGTCCTGCCTGATTCCCGGTAGGGAGACTCAGGAAAAGCAGTCCCCTGAGTTCTACCCACCTGCTGCTTTTATGAACGGCTCACCAGCCCTCTCTCCTGTTCCCTTTGTATGCACACCGGAGCCGGAGCCGAACCACCAGGACCAGGAGGAGTCAGGGGTCCGGAAGGATCCTTCCCCTGCAGCAATGGTGAGCCAGACTCCAGCCATCACGTGGAGGAACCTCCTGCGTGGAGCACACAGACTGTGGTAATAAGGACTGCAGAGACCATTGCAACTACTGCAGAGGCCGCCGCAGCAGAGTCAGTGCCCAAGCTGAACCTCCAGGAGGCCGAGCCCGTGAGAACATCGCCCGGATCGTTGGAGTCCTGGACGGCGGTGGAGCTTGAGCTAAGGGAAGTGCTCTCCTTTGTTTTTCTCCTTTCCATATTAGAGCACTTTTGCCTCGCTCTAGGTGAGGAGAGCCAGCTGCAGCTGCACGCTGCACCTGAGCTCGCCTTGCCGGGCTCCGCCGCTGCCTGCGACCCTGGCCCCTCTTGTTTCCTGTCTGAGTCCTCTTCCAGGGTCGCCGGAGAAAGTCCAGCGTCGCCGGACAAGTCCAAAGATCCAGGCTCGCCACTAGAGGTCATCATGGCTGCTGCTGTCCCCACTGAGGAGATCATCATGGGTGCTCAGCTCCAGCCTAGGGTGAACGTGATCGATCGCCTCTTGGCTCGGGTGTTCATGCGGGTCTGCTGGCCCACAGTTAGGGCGGCATTGGGGTAAGCAGTGGCCCATCCGGGTCCCACCGTGCGTGTAGCAGGGGCCCAGCCGGGTTTCATCGTGGGTGCAACCATGGCCTGGTTGGGGTCCACCAAGGGTGCAGCAAGGGCCTAGCCAGGTTGCACCGTGGGTGCAACTATGGCCCGGTCAGGGTCCTCCGTGGGTGCAACACTGGCCAAGCCTGGGCACACCGTGGGTGTGGCCAAGCTCCAGTCCCAAGCCGGGACCACTGAGGATGCAGCCGGCCAGTTTGAGGAAACTGGGGTCTCCTCTTTCCTTCCAGAGGCCTTCTGGGTGTTCCTTCTTCTACTACTGGGCTCCGTCATGGTCCATCTTCCTCTGCCACCAGTAACCGCAGGGGTCCCCCTTCCCCTGTCCGGCCACCCACCTCTCAGCCTTCCGGTGGGTAGGTCACTGCCTTGTCCACCCCTCCAGTTCTGGTCGTTCAACGATGTGGGCTGGCCACCTGAAGGACTGGGTCTCTGGGTCAGGTGGCCCATTTTCTCTGGCAGGTCACCTGACACTGTACTGCAGGCTGTCTGCTGGCCCTAGGACTTTGGCTGGCCCCCTGAACTTTGGGACTCTTGGGTCTTGGGGCGGGGGGGGGGGGGTCTGTCATGGGCTGGGTTGGACATCTCCAACCACCGTCCATGATTTGTGGCTGTATTTTCCTTGATCATTGTTTTCTTAATTCTCAGCTGGCAGGTTTTTGGAGCCTCCGGGTCCTGGGCTCCCTGCCAATCTACAGCCACACCGCTCCCTCTCTGCCGGTATCCACCAGCTGACTGTCATTATCATTTGTTCACTCACACATTCATTCTTACTCACATTCACTGACACGCACTCACGCGCTGGCTGCCACCTCACACCTGCATCCACTTGTCACTCATTAAGTACACGGGGTATTTATGGGTGACAGTGTGACCACTCAGTGTGGCAGCGTAAGTCAACACTTGATATCCTGGCTCACTCTTAGATGGTTTCTCTCCTTTTGGACTATGACGGAGTTATTGTTTCCAGAGCCCTGTAGTGCTCCGACTCTCATGTAAGTTTTCCTCTTCAATCTGGTTTACGTTTCTAGTTTTCCCCCTGCGGCCAGTTTTACCCAGGGGCGTGACGTAAGCTTCCTCCTCAGCCAACAGAGTTCGTAGCCTGTCATCTTTATCATTACCCATTTTTGGACTGTATTCACTGGACAGTTTGTATGTTTTTTTCTGTTTAATAAACACGTTCACTTCACCAGTGATTGGGCTCAAATCCTTTTCACCTGTGCGCTGCGGCGCACGTACATGACACACTATAGTTTGTTATATTCCTTTTGTAGTTTTGTTTTGACACATTGGAATGTTTTTCCAGCACTCTTGTCACACTTTTTGACTAGTCCTTGTTTTCAATTCTTGACAAATAAAAGGTCAAATTTACCCAGATATGGTGTGTTTGTGAGTATTAAAGCTTCTAAAGTTCTTTCTCGGGGCACATGACTACAGTAAAAATGTTAAAATCTCTTTTCACTGGGAAATGATCATGTTTTAACATTTAGGCAGAATAGACAGAAGGCAGTTTTGCTCTTCCAGATGTTCATCTACATCACTAACAAATGCCCCAGTCTTCAGTTACAATCCATCATCGTGCTATTGGTTGTGATGATTCAGTCTCCACCCAGATGAGCAGGGAGCCTAAGGCAGTTTCAGAGCCAACCATGCTACTAAGGAGTTCGCTTACCAAGCATGGTTTACAATGTTATTTTCTTTAGATTTCAGTCACCCTAACAGACATCCCAGTTTCCACCTGGTTCACTAATCCACAGTCAGTAATAGGGGACCGTGGGACATTTTGAGATCTGGTCGGGCCCAATGACAACATGCTGAACATGACAACCATCGGGCAGTGACAGCAATAGCTAATATTAGAAAAAAATTAAAGGGATTCAAACTCACCAATGGTGCCAAAAAACTGCCTTCGTTGTAGCCAATGAAGTCTGTTACAATAAGTTATTCTCTGACATTTTATTATTCACCCAAGCTCATTATGAAACACTTTGAATAAGTAAATAACATCAGCCACACTTCCACACCTCTCCTAGAAAATTGTGGTTAAATGTGATTTTTTTTTTTTAGAGCCAGAAGCTCCTATTTATTCTCTGCAGTTGTACAAATATGAGTTTTCATAGGACAGAGAAAAACGTAACTGTTGTATTTTTTTTTCATGTGAATGCATACATTTTTTCCACATAATTTTAACTTTTTTTTCCCCACAAATTTACAGCTTCTTTCTAGTAAATTTCTGACTTTTTTTCTCTTATAAATTTTTTGTCATGTAAATGTGATACTTTTTTCTCATCAATTTTCTTTTTCTTTCTTTTCTTTCTTCTGGTGGAAGGTGATATATTAGCCTCACTGATGTACCAGCCTTGAAGGGGTGTCCCATGCCTTCCTGGTAGTTTTCAACCACTACCCCTTGGAACGTGATTTCAAAAACCCAGGGGTAGGGGAGCACCGACAGCCTGTGTAAAAATCCAGTTCTCAAAATGAACCAGTAAATACACACCAGGATCCACAATCAGTCTCTCTCTCTCTCTCTTAAAAGTAGCCCTACTGGCCCTATTGGTTCTGTGGTCCATGGCTGGTACTACTGTATATTTTGCATCACTCTGGCTTATTTTGTTATATTTTCCGCATCATCAAACCATTAGCATTAGCTTGGCTAGGTGGTTGGAGTTGGTCAGTCTAACCACGTTAGAGATCGCTTCAGCTTGGAAGGGCTGGCATTAGCTTAATTGTTGATCCAGCCGGTTTTGATCCCTATTTTCCATAAATTCGCTTTTGAATATTATTTTTAGCATGGCTTACTATAGTTTATTTTCTTTAACCGAGACCCAAGGTGATTAGTGATGATGCTTGCATCTAGCTAGCATCAGTTAGCTGCTTTAGGCCACCATTCACTCATTCATGAATTTTTCTTTGTTTATTGTACTCCAGGGACCGGCCATATCCTCTCGACCACTGAAACCACACACCCCTGTCCACCAGTGATGCATCCATCCATCTTCTACCGCTTTTCCGGAGGTCCGGGTCGTGGAGGCAGCAGTTCAAGCAGAGAAGCCCAGACTTCCCTCTCCCCAGCCACCTGCTCCAGCTCTTCAGAGGGGATACCAAGGCATTCCCAGACCAGCTGGGAGACATAGTCTCTCCACCGAGTCCTGGGTCTGCCCCGAGATCTCCTCCCAGTGGGATGTGCCCGAAACACCTCAAGTGGGAGGCATCCAGGAGGCATCCTAATCAGATGCCCATACCACCTCAACTGACTCCTTTCAATGTGGAGGAGCAGCGGTTCTACTCTGAGCCTCTCCCGGATGACTGAGCTCCTCACCGTATCTCTGAGGGTGAGTCCAGCAATCCTACGGAGAAAGCTCATTTCAGCCGCTTGTATCTGCGATCTCGTTCTTTCGGACAGAAAAGAAAAGAAAAGAAAAGAAAGAACAGTGATGCATTATCTCATTAATTCTTTCAGACAAATTTACGTTAGTTGGCTCATTCTCGCTACCCAAGCTAGGAGCTAGCCATCTTAGATTAGCATTAGTGACGAAAGGGTTAGGGTGGAGTTAACTGTGGCTCTTGGTCATTTAAAGAGACATGCACTGAAATGAACCATTTTGACGAGGGCTGCAAAAAGTTATTCACAATGATGCTGCAATAATGAAATACGTAGGAACTGTCAACATGTGTAAAAAGTGCAGTAAATGGGACCTTTATTACGTTTTCCTGACCACCTGCCTGCAACTGGGTCCTGCCTCTCTTTGATTGCCCTTGGATTTTTGTGACACATAACCCATGTATGCCATGTAAGGCAGCAAAGCAAATTTAATATGATTTTTTTTTCTTTTAGACGGTCATTTAAAATAAACAGATGCAAATAATTAAAACTTGCAGCTTTTTAACTGCCATTTAAAATGTAGTCATTATAACTAAGAAAATATGTAATTCTGAGCAGCTGTTAGAGAACATCCTGTTTTTTGTTTTGTTTTTTTGAGTAATTCACTTCCTAATTGATGGATGCGAATCTCCTAATTAACCATGCATGCTGCTCTGCTCTGCTGTTTTGTTTTCATGGATACGCACAGAGGGGCAGAAAGATGCTGCAATGACGGAGTCTAAACATCTCTTAACTTGTGCAGTGTTTTCAGTCAGAGAGGTAAACAGGGCATAATTTTGTTGCCATGGTGACTGTACAGTATATTCTCTCCCGAGGCTATTTTGTACAAGCCACAGAGCATAGTTACACTGCAGGAAGTAATACACAAAAATGCAAGGAGAAAAATACTGAGAGGAGATATAATTGGGGTTACTAGAAAGTTCTCCCTATTTTTAAATTTGCAACATTTGTGTTTAGGCACATAAAACCTTATTTCATTACAAATTAGAAGAACAGTCCAAAGCAGTCACTGAGGACTTAACTTATTTTTTGAAATACTTCTGGATTCCAACCAAAAGGTGAAAGACAGTTCAGCTCATTTATCTGTCATTTATCTGTCATTTTGGCAAAATGGTTGTTTACTTTGAATTCAGATCTTGCATCAGGCCGCCTACTGTGTATTTAAATTGGACTCTTTTTTGACAAAGAATGAATGCACCCACACAACACAAACAGCTGCTGCCGAAGATTGGCAATGGGTAGCAAGCGATATTCTGCAGAAACATCTATCCATCTCTGAAAAACCGATAAGAGTGAGTGATAAACTAGATAACTGCAGCCATGGTCCACGGTGATGTAAAAAATGCCAGACATGGTTTATTTTGGAAATCATCAGTCAGCTCATAGACATTTTGAAATATTCTCTTCTTTACAAAGGTTCAAGCTAACACAATGTGGCTCATTGTTTACTTTCAGGAAAAAAGCGCTGACTACAGGGTTGAAGCAGTAATACAAGGGCTGCTCATTAAAGATTTCCCTTGACTCGTTTCCCATGGACTGAGAGGACCCACACTTCTCACAATTATTAGTCTTTTCCATAAGGGATCACACACTTCTCCCATCGCTTTATGTAACTCTGGAGACCTCACCTGTGGAAGTCTGCAGGTTGCGTCAGAAACCACGACTTGACCTCGGAAATCAGCGTTTCATCATCTTGGAAGTACTTGTCCTTCAAAAATGATTTCATTGATGGAAAGAGGTGGAAATCGTATAGTGCAAGGTCAGGACAGTAAGTGGGGGTGAGGAAGGATTTCATAGCCACAGGACTGTGCTTCCATCTGGGCAACATGCGAGGTGGGAACCAGGGCATTGTCTTGTACAAGGCGGACACATTTGGTCAGCATACCATGCCTCTCATTTAATAAGGCCTTCCGCAATTTCTGCAGCGGTGAAGCGTAGTAAGTCCAGGTAATTGTGGTACCCTTTGCCAAGAAATCCATCATCAATACTCCATGCTGGTCCCAAAAGACCATGAGCATGACTTTGCCCACCGAGGGCTGGACATGAGCCTTCTTCGGAAATGGTGAGTCATAATGGTTCCATTGCTTCATCTGGGCTTTAGTCTCTGGATCATAGTGATGAACCCATGTTTTGCTTGTTTAGTCTGTCGAAGAAGTCCTTCTGGTTTTCTTGGTACATGAGAGAGCCTGGGAGCATGTGACTTGTTCCTGCTTCGAGAAAGGTGTGAGCAACCGGGCAATCCATTGTGCAGACAACTTATGCAATTGCAAATGATCATGGATGATTTTTTCCTTAGACCCCACATTGATATTGACATCTTGGGTTAGTTGGCAAACAGTTATGTGGCAATCCTCCAAAATGGTGGCCTCCACTTGCCAGAGGGTGTCTTCATCATTAGGGTACTGTGGCTACTTGGGAATGGGTGTCGTTTCCACCGATATCTGACCACACTTGAACTGTCAATACCAGTGCTTGACTATGTTACGATAGGGCATACTCCCCATAAGTCTCTTTCATCTCATCGAACGCCTCTTTTGGTGTGCGGCCTTTCAAGTACAGGAACCTGATGACTGCTCTGCATTCAACTGGCTCCACCTTAGCCCCTGTAAAAGACAAACTCTTAGAAGTTCAGAGCTGCTAATTAACATGTGACCTATAGAGATATTTATTGTTATACATGTGCAATTTTAGCCTCCTACAATAACCAGAAGTGGGTTGGGGGAAATCTTTATTGAACAGCCCTTGTAAATGCTGATTTTAACCCCTTACTATTCCTGCCAGTGTCCAGCCAATCTAAAATGTTCCACGAGGGGGGCACCAGAATGGTAAGAGGCTACTATGAATACAATCAAACATTTAAAATTTTAAAAATAAACCTTACACAAACTTGTTTGTTAGTGTCATTCAACTCATATATACAACATAGGATAAAAGCATCACAACATACATATGAGGACACTTTTGACACATTTGAAGTTACACCACATGGGAGTTCTTCCATTTTTGCAAACCTGCTACAACTTGTCCTCCCAAGTTGAAAGGAAGCGAAAGATCTTTTTTTTTTCTTCTGGCAACCAGTCAAAGGAAACATGCTAAAGGATAATGGCATGCAATTGAAGCCCATAATTTCCAGTTTCTCCTAACTGCTGTCCTGTTGCATCTAGTTGAGGCAATTTTCTGTTTTCGTATTATCAGACAGCCATGTAGGAAACCATTTCAAGCACAGCATGACCTTTGCTTTGAGAAATAGAGCCTCCTCTGGCAGTCGGTTGTGATTTATGGCAGATGTGTGTAAGACAGGCCAATCGCTCCGACACATCTGAACCAAAGTGAGACCACAGTGGGTCGTGCCAAACAGCTGATCAGGATCATGGGCAGCCAGTCTATCAGCAAATTCGGTCTTTTCATCCAAAGCCTTTAGTGATGACACAATTGAAGCTTACCACTGAGTAAGACAGTTTGATTGCAACACCTTGGTGATTATAGCTGCTTATTATATTCATGTAATAGGATACAACACCTGCTACAATTATACTATAGATTATATTTACAACTTATCCTGTTATAAGAGGCCTTGGCTTGACTTGCTTCCTGTTGACCTCTCGGATTACGCTCACATGCCAAAGAATGTGCTGAACTTTGTGACATCCAATATAAGTGAAAACAGCTACAGAAAGAATGCATCGTAAAGTGTACACCATCTTTCTTTATATCGCCCAAAACCCAAGACATGAAACACAATCAGCAGCTACGCCACAAAAAACCACATGAGAGGGGTAAATGGCAAATTTAACAAGGACAGTTTCATTACTCACTGATGGTTGTGTTTGGTCTCACTGCGCTGAGGAAACACAGCTGAGCCCAGTCTCTATACACAATGTAACTAAACACAACACAAGGAGCAAAGATACAGCCCTCCAAATTAGTTTGATAGACTCCGACAATATATGTGTTGTTTTCATCTTTCATCATCCAGCGGCATACGTTCAACAATGTGGAGGAAGTTTCATCAACCCTGGCGGACCTTCTTCACCCAAGATGAACCGTTGATCATCATCAAGCCTACTTGCGAATTAATGTCAGTCCAGTTAAATGCTGAAGTTTTTAAAACGGTTCCACTGAAATGGAGCTATTCCCTCTGCAGCTGCCATCGAGTTACTGTTTTTATGTTCAGGATTAAAGCCAATTCAATTACTGGAGAATATTAAAATAGCAAATGCCAGATCAGATATGGCTTTCAGCACTTGGACCAAATAACTGCTTTATTTTCTTTGTTCACTTACTGAAATTGTTTGGCCAGACCTTTATATCCCCCTGTGTCCACCCTGGGCCAGTGTTAATGTTTAGACGGTAACTGCCGTCATGCAGACCCTTTGGAGTGCCAGGCACATTTTTGGTTTAACATTTCGGTTTTTGCTGCTTTGACTTAGTCCTTTGGTCTACAAATAAAAGGCTCTCTATTTACACCTCTGGTGTTTGTGTCTGTCAGCAGAATTACAAAGCGGGGTCAGTTCAAGTCTCAGATTTCATGTTGAGTTTTGGACATTACGATCATCTGAAACCGCTGCCCACAACATATTTTTGGTATTAGTTCCTTTGTTGTGTTGTTTGCATTGAACTTTGTGTTTCAGCCACATCCTAATATTGTTTTGAACACAGTGTTCTGTTAACTAAATTAAAAAGTAGGATGCAAAGTGGCCAGAGACATTCCTGCCCCACTACAAAATATGCACATTTAACCAACCATAGCAGATTAACATTATTTTAATTTTTGTGCAGCAACCATCAGGCAGGAAACACTTGTTTTACACTATCAGTATTGTTTTGCCACCTTGTAGAAAGGAGACCGTTTCCTTTCCTGGCTCATGCTTCCTTCTTTGCTTTGACATTTTGTGGTAAACTCTTCACCAAAAGTGATTGTTTAACATTTCGGTTCACTGACTGTGATATACCTGCAACTTTTACGACCAATCAAAGAGTTCACCATGCACCCTGTTACACCTCTGCGGCTGCTTTACTGAAGCCGCCGATTTCGTCATAGCAATTTACTAAATCCCTATATTATGGTTATAACTTTTCCAAATAAATGCACTCCTGCTGTTATGGAGAGCAAGTAATTGTGTTTGTTAAAATGCATATGCGTTGCTACGCTCGATGGTTTCTTTTTTGTGCAAATTTGACTGTTTATATACTTATTTTAGTGGTCTGCTGGACTTCTGACTTGTTTGTTTTTGTCAGCTCAAATCAAAAGGAAAGTTCCCTGACTGAATTTGCCCATGCCTGATGTCTGAAACAAAAGACAAGAGTGAAAAAGTGGATCCAGAGAAGACAAACTGGATATGCTCATTTATCTGTGTTAACAATTTGTAGGGTGGGGAGAAAAATCGATGCATCATAGTATCAGGATTCTTTACAGTAGTGATAATGTATTAATTCAGAGACACTAGCATTGTGATACTTTATTATGAATTATTAATAAATGTTGCAAACACAAACACCTACAGTGCATCTGGAAAGTATTCACAGCATTGCTCTTTTCCCACATTTTATGCTACAGCCTTATTCCAAAATGGATTAAATTTATTTTTTCCTCTCAAAATTCTTCACACAATACCCCATGATGACAACATGAAAAAAGTTTTTTTTTTTTTTTAGATTTCTGTAAATTTATTACACATAAAAAACTAAGAAATCGCATATACTTAAGTATTCACAGCCTTTGCTCAATACTTTGTTGATACACCTTTGGCAGCAATTACAGCCTCAAGTCTTTTTGAATATGATGCCACTGTCATGAGCCAAGCCGGTGTTTCCTGTAGGCTCGGTTCTGACTGTTCTCTGTGGCTCGGGTATTGTGTGATTTATGTATTGTGTGATCTTTTGGGTTCTTGTTGTGTTTTTGTCTTTGCTCCTTTTCTTTTCCGTGCCCGTAGCCACCGCTCTGGCCGGCAGCTGTTAGGCAGCCTCTTTGACCTACATTCGTGTGGGCGCTGTCTAACACTCGTTGGTCCAACTACGCCCCCTCTCTCTTGACAGCCAAATGATTCCTCCCCGGTAATTGTCTTTCCTGTGCCTCGCCCAGGTGTGCCTAATTTGTGGAGCCAGCAGTGCTTGTACTTAGGCGACCTTTGCCAGTCAAGAACTGCTGGACCATTGTGCTAGTCTACGGATGTTAATCGCCGTATGACTGCCTGTGTGAATGAAGGATTGTGTTTTGCTTGCTGGATTCTTGGACTATTGGACTGCTCCTGAACTGTGAGGTAATCTGCTTGCGTTTCTCCATGCAGTTGATTGCTACGCTAACTGCTCCTGTACTGTGAGTTTATCTGTTTGTGTTTTTCTGTGCAGTTGACAGCTATGCTTTGGCTGTTTAGCCCAGGGTTTATCTCCTGCCAGTTGAGCCTCCTAGAGGTCTCCAAGTTTCCCGAGTCAAGACGTTAATTGTATTGTTTGTCTTTGTGGCCACTGTGCAATGTGGTCTTCCTGCTGCACGTTATCATGTTATGCCGTTCAGTGCACCCTGTTCCCTTTTTGTAGGTAATTATTTTTGAACTGTCAACCCTTTTGTTTAATAAATGTGTTGTGGTGAAACTCTGCACGTAAATCCATTCTTCCTTCCCCTCCTCCGTGCGCTGCGTAAAAGCGCAAGGGGAGGCTTGTGACAGCCACAAGCTTGGCACACCTATCTTTGGGCAGTTTGGCCCATTCCTCTTTGCAGTACCTCTCAGGTTTCATCAGGTTGGATGGGAAGTGTTGGTGCACAGCCATTTTCAGATCTCTCCAGAAAGGTTCAATTGGATTCAACTCTAGGCTCTGGGTGGGCCACTCAAGGACATTCACAGAGTTATCCTGAAGCCACTCCTTTGATATCTTGCCTGCGTGCTTAGGGTCGTTGTCCTGCTGAAAGAGGAACTGTCACCCCAATCTGAGGTCAAGGGCGCTCTGGAGCAGGTTTTCATCCAGGATGTCTCTGTACATTGCTGCATTCATCTTTCCATCTATCCCGACTAGTCTCCCAGTTCCTGCCGCTGAAAAACATCCCCACAGCATGATGGTGCCACCACCATGCTTCACTGTAGGGATGGTATTGGCCTGATGATAAGGGATGCCTGGTTTCCTCCAAACATGACACCTGACATTCACACCAAAGAGTTCACTCTTTGTCTCATTAGACCAGAGAATTTTATTTCTCATGGTCTGAGAGTCCTTCAGATGCCTTTTGGCAAACTCCAGGTGGGCTGCCATGCACCTTTTACTAAGGAGTGGCTTCTGTCTGGCCACTCTAAAATTCAGGCGTGATTGGCGGATTACTGCAGAGATGGTTGTCCTTCTGGAAGGTTCTCCTCTCTCCACAGAGGAATGCTGGAGCTCTGACAGAGTGACCAACAGGTTCTTGGTCACCTCCCTGACTAAGGCCCTTCTCCCCTGATTGCTCAGTTTAGAGGGCTGGCCAGCTCTAGGAAGAGTCCTGGTGGTTCTGAACTTCTTCCATTTACGGGTGATGGAGGCCACTGTGTTCACTGGACCTTTAAAGCAGCAGAATTTTTTCTGTACCCTTCCCTAGATTTGTCTACAGACAATTCCTTTGACTTCATGCTTGGTTTGTGCTCTGACATGCACTGTCAACTGTGGGACCTTATATAGACAAGTGTGTGCCTTTCCAAATCATGTCCAATCAATTGAATTTACCACAGGTGGACTCGAATTAAGCTGTAGAAACATCTCAAGGATGATCAGTGGAAACAAGGTGCACCTGAGCTCAAGTTTGAGCTTCATGGCAAAAGCTGTGAATACTTATGTAAATGTGATTGCTTAGTTTTTTATTTTTAATAAATTTGCAAAAATCAAAAAAAAAAAACTTTTTTCAAATTGTCATTATGAGGAATTGTATGTAGAATTTTGAGGAAAAAATGAATTTAATCCATTTTGGAATAAGGCTGTAACATAAGTTGTGGAAAAAGTGAAGCACTGTGAATACTTTCCAGATGCACTGTATGTACAGTAGGTACCAGAGTAATAAAAACCAAATGACTTTTCAGTCCACTTGATCCTTGTTTTTCAACCTGGGGTCCTTGAGAGTACATTCATCAGTTCTTGGGAAATTGTGTAATTTCACTTCTTAACTGGTCCAAAAAATTGCAAATACTTTGCCTTTGTTATACAGTGGGGCAAAAAAGTATTTAGTCAGCCACCAATTGTGCAAGTTCTCCCACTTAAAAGATGAGAGAGGTCACCAATTTTCATCATAGGTATACCTCAACTATGAGAGACAAGATGAGAAAAAAAAAATCCAGAAAATCACATTGAAGGATTTTTAATGAATTAATTGGTAAATTCCTCAGTAAAATAAGTATTTTGTCACCTACAAACAAGCAAGATTTCTGGCTCTCACAGACCTGTAACTTCTTCTTTAAGAGGCTCCTCTGTCATCCACTCGTTACCTGTATTAATGGCACCTGTTTGAACTCGTTATCAGTATAAAAGACACCTGTCCACAACCTCAAACAGTCAGACTCCAAACTCCACTATGGCCAAGACCAAAGAGCTGTCAAAGGACACCAGAAACAAAATTGTAGACCTGCACCAGGCTGGGAAGACTGAATCTGCAAAAGGTAAGCAGCTTGGTGTGAAGAAATCAACTGTGGGAGCAATTATTAGAAAATGGAAGACATACAAGACCACTGATAATCTCCCTCGGTCTGGAGTTCCACGCAAGATCTCACCCTGTGGGGTCAAAAATGATCACGAGAACGGTGAGCAAAAATCCCAGAACCATATGGGGGGACCTAGTGAATGACCTGCAGAGAGCTGGGACCAAAGTAACAAAGGCTACATCGGAAACACACTACGCCGCCAGGGACTCAAATCCTGCAGTGCCAGACGTGTCCCCCTGCTTAAGCCAGTACATGTCCAAACCCGTCTGAAGTTTGCTAGAAAGCATTTGGATGATCCAGAAGAGGATTGGGAGAATGTCATATAGTCAGATGAAACCAAAATAGAACTTTTTGGTAAAAACTCAACTTGTCGTGTTTGGAGGAGAAAGAACACCATACCTACTGTGAAGCATGGGGGTGGAAACATCACACTTTGGGGCTGTTTTTCTGCAAAGGGACCAGGACGACTGATCCGTGTAAAGGAAAGAATGAATGGGGCCATGTATCGTGAGATTTTTAGTGAAAACCTCCTTCCACCAGCAAGGACATTGAAGATGAAACGTGGCTGGGTCTTTCAGCATGACAATGATCCCAAACACACCGCCCAGGCAACAAAGGAGTGGCTTCGTAAGAAGCATTTCAAGGCCCTGGAGTGGCCTAGCCAGTCTCCAGATCTCAACCGCATAGAAAATCTTTGGAGGGAGTTGAAAGTCTGTGTTGCCCAGTGACAGCCCCAAAACATCACTGCTCTAGAGGAGATCTGCATGGAGGAATGGGCCAAAATACCAGCAACAGTGTGTGAAAACCTTGTGAAAACTTACAGAAAACGTTTGACCTCTGTCATTGCCAACAAAGTGTATATAACAAAGTATTGAGATGAACTTTTGTTATTGACCAAATACTTATTTTACCGAGGAATTTACCAATTAATTCATTAAAAATCCTTCAATGTGATTTTCTGGATTTTTTTTTTTCTCATTTTGTCTCTCATAGTTGAGGTATACCTATGATGAAAATTGGAGACCTCTCTCATCTTTTAAGTGGGAGAAGTTGCACGATTGGTGGCTGGCTAAATACTTTTTTACCCCACTGTATATGGGTGCCTGTAGTGGCTCTTCCATATCAACAGATGGTAAATAGCGTTGACTTATATAGTGCTTTTCACTCATCTCTGGATGACCAAAGTGCTTTACAGATCCTGCTATCCACCCATTCACACACTGATGGCAGTGGATCTGCCATACACAGGCACTGGCTGACCCACCAGGAGCAACTGGGGGTTCACTGTCTTGCTCAACGACACTTCGACATGCAGACAGAGCGGGAATCAAATCCTTGACCCTCTGATCAGTAGTCGGCCACATTGCACTGCCCCATGGCAGTATGAATGCAGGATGCAGCATGATGGCAGTATGAATGCAATAATAATGGCTACCATCTTCTTTTTCTTCTTCCTGTTGTTCTTTGTGTGTTTTCCAGGGGCTAACAACCTTGTTAAGCTGTGCTAGAGGTCACAGTGGCCAGATGAAAGTCAGCAATGGATAAATATTTGAAGAGGAACGATTCAGACTCTGAACTGTACTGAAACAGCAGCTGCCATGGTCAGGCACACCAAGGGTTTCATTAGCAGAGTGAAAGAGACACCCAGATGTTGTTGTTATGCACTGTTTTTTGTATAACGATGCACTCATTGCCAAGACTTTACCAGCAGACATATGCCGTGGACAAAATTGTTGGTACCCCTCTGTTAATGAATGAAAAACCCACAATGGTCACAGAAATAACTTGAATCTGACAAAAGTGGTCCATCCATCCATCCATCTTCTACCGCTTTTCCAGAGGTCCGGGTCGCGGAGGCAGCAGTTCAAGCAGAGAAGCCCAGACTTCCCTCTCCCTAGCCACCTGCTCCAGCTCTTCAGAGAGGATACCAAGGCGTTCCCAGACCAGCTGGGAGACATAGTCTCTCCACCGAGTCCTGGGTCTGCCCCGGGGTCTCCTCCCAGTGGGACGTGCCTGAAACATCTCAAGTGGGAGGCGTCCAGGAGGCATCCTAATCAGATGCCCATACCACCTCAACTGACTCCTTTCAATGTGGAGGAGCAGCGGTTCTACTCTGAGCCTCTCCCGGATGACTGAGCTCCTCACACTATCTCTGAGGGTGAGTCCAGCAATCCTACGGAGAAAGCTCATTTCAGCCGCTTGTATCCGCGATCTTGTTCTTTCGGTCATTACCCAAAGCTCTTGACCATAGGTGAGAGTAGGAACGTAGATTGATTGGTAAATCGACAGCTTTGCCTTAGAACTCAGCTCCCTCTTCACCACAACAGACCGGTACAACGTCCGCATCACTGCAGATGCTGCTCCAATCCGTCTGTCAATTTCTCGCTCCATTTTCCCTTCACTCGTGAACAAGACCCCAAGATACTTAAACTCCTCCACTTTGGGCAGGAGCCTGTCCCCAACCCAGAGAGGAAAATCCACCTTTTTCCGGCTGAGGACCATGGACTCGGACTTGGAGGTGCTGATTCTCATCCCAGCCACTTCACACTCAGCGGCAAACTGTCCCAGCAAGAGCTGTAGGTCATTGCTGGATGAAGCCAACAGGACAACATCATCTGCAAACAACAGAGATGAGATCCTGTGGTCACCAAGCATGACACCCTCCGTTCCCTGGCTGTGCCTAGAAATCCTGTCCATAAAAATTATGAACAAGATCGGTGACAAAGGGCAGCCCTGGCGGAGTCCAACTCTCACTGGGAATGAGTCCGACCGAGTGTTAGCAATACAAACCAAACTCTCATAACGGTCGTACAGAGACCAAATAGCTCGTAACAACAAGCCCGATACCCCATACCCCCTCATAGATCGTCACCTTATCGTGGTGGGGGGGGGGTTTGTGCGCCCCAGTGATCGCAGGAGCTATGTTGTCCGAGGCAATTTGCCTCTGATAGGGTCACCCAAGACAAACTGGTCCTGGGTGAAGGGCCAGACTAAGAACGATCCAACAGACTCTCATGATAAATTCTATATCAAGGATTCAGTGTACCCCGCCCAGTATGGGGTTACCGGGGCCCCACCCTGGAGCCAGGCCTGGGGGAGGGGCTCGAAGGCTAGCGTCTGGTGACTGGGTTTCCACCCATGGGACCCAGCCGGGCTCAGCCCAAAGGAGTTACATGGGTCCGCCCTCCAGTGGGCTCACCACCTGCAGGAGGGATCATGGGGGTCCAGTGCTATGTGGATTAGGTGACGGTCAAAGGCGGAGACCTTGGCGGACTGATCCCAAGCTTTCTAAACTGGCTTTTGGTACAAAAGTGGTAATAAATAAAAATTCTATGAAAATTAACCATTGAAAATCAGACAATGCTTTTGAATTGTGGTTCAACAGAATTACTTTAAAAAACAAACTCATGAAACAGGCCTGGACAAAAATGATGGTACCCCTAGAAAAGATAAAGACCATAGGGACATGTTCAACCAAGATGTGTCCTCTAATTAAAATCACAGGTGTCTACAAACTTGTAATCAGTCAGTCGGCCTATTTAAAGGGTGACAAGTAGTCACTGTGCTGTTTGGTGACATGGTGTGTACCACACTAAACATGGACCAGAGGAAGCAAAGGAGAGAGTTGTCTCAGGAGATTAGAAAGAAAATTATAGACAAGCATGTTAAAGGTAAAGGCTATAAAACCATCTCCAAGCAGCTTGATGTTCCTGTGACTACAGTTGCATATATTATTCAGAAATTTAAGATCCACGGTACTGTAGCCAACCTCCCTGGACGTGGCCACAGGAGGAAACTTGATGAAAAATGGAAGAGACGGATAATACGAATGGTAACAAAAGAGCCCAGAGCAAACTCTAAACACATTCATGGTGAACTCCAAGGTTAAGGTACATCAGTGTCAGATCACACCATCTGTCGTTGTTTGAGCCAAAGTGGACTTCATGGGAGACGACCAAGGAAGACACCACTGTTGAAAACAAATCATAAAAAAGCCAGACTGGAATTTGCCAAACTGCATGTTGACAAGCCACAAAGCTTCTGGGAGAATGTCCTATGGACAGACGAGACAAAACTGGAACTTTTTGGCAAGGCACATCAGCTCTATGTTCACAGACGCAAAAATGAAGCATACCAAGAAAGGAACACTGTCCCTACTGTGAAGCATGGAGGAGGTTCTGTTATGTTCTGGGGCTGCTTTGCTGCATCTGGCACAGGGTGTCTTGAATCTGTGCAGGGTACAATGAAAACACCCAAGAATGGCTAAGAGCGAAACATTGGACTATTCTAAAGTGGCCTTCTATGAGCCCTGATCTAAATCCTATTGAACATCTGTGGAAGGAGCTGAAACATGCCGTCTGGAGAAGGCACACTTCAAACCTGAGACAACTGGAGCAGTTTGCTCATGGGGAGTGGGCCAAAATACCTGCTGAGAGGTGCAGAAGCCTCATTGACAGTTACAGAAATCGTTTGATTGCAGTGATTGCCTCAAAAGGTTGTGCAACAAAATATTAAGTTAAGGGTACCGTCATTTTTGTCCAGGCCTGTTTTATGAGTTCGTTTTTTAAAATAACTCTGTTGAGCATTGTCTGATTTTCATTGGTTAATTTTCATAGACTTTTTATTTATTACCACTTTTGTCAGATTCAAGTTATTTCTGTGACCATTGTGGGTTTTTCTTTCATTAACAGAGGGGTACCAACAATTTTGTCCACGTGTGTAGCTCCTGTGTTGGTATGGTAAACTTTGTAAAGACAAGACTTCTGAAAAGCCACATATTTGACTCTTTATGTGAGGAAATGGGAGTGGAGTATAAAACCGTATTGTGCCATGAAGTCTAATGTACATGAATTTTTTTAGACACACTCCGGTGGCTATAAATCCCCTATGAAAACAAATCTACATTGTCTAAAATGGTATCTTATGCCTTTTTTTCTACAAACAAAACCTTTCATTGTCTTACAGTTTCGTGTCAAAATCTTTACACTCCCCCTCCCTTCAAATGCCAGAATCGGTGACTAGGCCCAACCCACATACCACAAGGCTAATTGTGCCTATTGCTACATTAAACAGCATAAATCCTGTGATAAAAAGGCTTATTGATGGAATGACATGCCCAATTGTATGCACAGCGGCCCAGGAAAATGACTGAAACTGCATGGGGCCTTAAAAGCAGTTTAATGGTAAAATCCCTCTTAGTTTGGGTCAAAGCCAAAAAATACTAACTGTCCAGAGGCAAACTTCAGTTAGGCCAGAGAGTCCTGATTGGCTCAACACTACTCATGTGCCAGTGGCTGTACATAGTATCTATGTCACGCAAAATGGTCTGTTTAAACTCACCTTTTTTGAGGGGGTGGGGCTTAGGTGAAACTTTAAAGCAAAAAAACAGACACATGAGACATTGGCTCTTAATATGTCTCGTAAGTCATAAAAAAAAAATGCTACAGACATTCATTCATTCATTCATCTTCTTCCACTTAATCCTTTTCGGGTCGCGGGGGTGCTGGAGCCTATCCCAGCATCTTTTGGGCGAGAGGCAGGGTACACCCTGGACAGATCGCCAGTCCATCGCAGGGCCAACACAGAGAGACAGACAACCATTCACTCTCACAGTCATACCTAAGGACAATTTAGAATCCCCAGTTTGATGCCAATTAACCTAACTTGCATGTTTTTGGCATGTGGGAGGAAACCGGAGAAATCCCGGAGTAAACCCACGCAGACACGGGGAGAACATGCAAACTCCACACAGATCACTGTTGGTCGGGGGCTGGGATTGAACCCAGGATCCCCCGGCCAAGGGTGAGTTGCTGTGCTGCCGCAGTGCTAACCACTCCGCCACCGCGCCGCCCTGCTACAGACATGCTAACATTAAAAAAAAAAAAAAAAAAAGAAAAGATTTTTGGTGGAGCATCACTTTTCAATACTGTAGCATTTTTGATTGGTGAGGTTCTCCGAGATTTTTTCAGAGGAAAAATGGTTCCTTGGCTCAAAAGAAAGGTTGAAAAACCCTGCACTAGATTGCGCTAAATGCTCACCGTCTGGTAAGGTCAGCACAGCAAAGGAGTTACTGCTGAAATCTAGTCCGAAGTTGAACAAGGCAAAGATTATGATGGAAATCGCAATATGTGATATCACAATACTAGACGTATCGCAAGAGCATGACAGCATCGCATTGCAGCCCAAGTATCGTGATAGTATCCCATTATGCGGCCTCTGGTGATTCCCACACCCAGCAGTTTGCTACTCAGTCAGGTTTTACACACTCTTCTGTGCAAACAAAATGTGTTTCATATCATAATTACAAATGTTTCTTCCGTTTTTGTATTATAGATGGACAAAGTGTGAAAGTCTAAAAGTTTCATAGGGACGGTTAGGTTATCGGGCTAAGTTATAGTTGAAGTGTTGGATGAGGGGAGTGAGTCACAGTTTACACATTGAGTGTGTGGCCTTATTATAACTTGCACTCTTCGTTGATGAGGTACTCCTGCTTGGAGGGGCACTTCATTGAAGAGAGGCAGCACGGCTCAGTAACAGGTACAGGCCTGTTGCAGCTGCACGTTTATGTAACGTTTTAGTGCAGTGTCTTTAGTTATAAATATTTTACCTTGTAGATAAATGTGATATCAAAGAGTTCAGCTTGGTCTGGGTAAATAAGAGGGATAACTATTGTACAACAAAAGGTTTTAACAGTAGGCCATATTCTTTTAGTGTTTTTTGTAAGTGGGCACCATGTTCCTAAAACTGAGCCTGAGGCTGCAAAAGATGATGAGACATGTTCGCCTGGAAGGATAGATGCTGATGCAATTATATATGAAAGGCTGCCAATCAGGCTGATGCCAGTGAGGGGAGGAGCAGCTCAGGCTTCTATAATTGTAGACAGTTCCACTCCTGTCCATTTTGGGGAGAGGATTCAAAATATCAAGCTATTCATCCATGTAACAGCCCACTGTAGCAAAATACAAGAGCATATAAATAACCCAAATAGACTGCAATACAGTTAGAACAGAATCAAAACAGAATATGGACGGGCCTCAAATTATTTTAACATACATATTTCTTTGTAAAATTTCATTTTTCAGAATGTGCTATCACAAAAATCTACCAGGAGGGATAGTTTGCTTTTGACAGTAGTTAAAGTTGGTGGGATTTTATTTTTTTTAATGAAACTGTAATGGTAAAACCATTTTGTTTGGTTTGTTATCTTGAGTCAAGCTTAAGCTTTGCTTTAATAGCCCACTGCAGTGGTGTTTCATATTTTTTCTAATATACAGACTGTGAATCCAAAAAGTGAAACTCCAGCGAGGCCCAGGGGAACCATTGGAGGGGTGCTATACCAAAAACCATTGCATGTCATCTAATGTATGTCACAATGATTTATCAGTCCCTCCAGGATTTTGCAGGCTGTTTTTATGATTGTTGTGGCCCAAAAAGTCTGAATTTATGGCAGTATTTCTAAAAAGTTGTAATAACAGTTGCATGTTTTAGCGCAGGGGTGTCCAGTCATGTGCCATAGAGGGCCAAGACCCTGCAGGTTTTCTCTTCTACCCAGTCTCTTCAGCAGGTGTTTTCACTTATCAGCAATCAGTGGGAAGAAATTCATTGGAATCTGCTGTTGAAGACACTGGTCGGAGGTAAAGCCTGCATGGCCCTCCATGACACATGATTGGACACCCCTGTTTTAGAGTTTTTTTTGCATTAAAGTTGTGGCAGGAATTCCAAATTTTAAAGCAGTTGCTTTTTTTGTTTACTGTGATGTTATTCTGCATAACACCACAAAAAAAAGCACAGGATTGGCATAAAGTTACTATTGAACAGTTTTCAGTGCAGATCCCTATAGCTTACAAGATGCATGTTGAATTTTTTGATGCTGCATGCGCTCGGTCTGCACTCACCCTCTGCAAAAGGGAAGACAATCAAATTCACATCATGTGCATAGTGAACTCACTTGCGCAGCTCCACTATGAACTGGGCTTAACATAACAAGCAGCTAAATTAAAACCTAACGTTGTCATATCCGGCTCTAGGGAGCCGGGCAATCAGAGCCAGGGACAAGCCAGTGAGTCGTGATGGTTTATTCAGGGTAAAGGGGAAGGGATGAGGAGAGCACAGATACTCATGCAGACGTACACTCACAGGTTGCACAGCGCAGAGGTAAGCAGCTCGTACCGGACGTGGGGGTAGCAAGACGTACATACTCACAGCGGGATACAAACACAGGAATGCTGCAAGAGGAGTATAAGCTGACACCAGACGAAGGGGCTTCAGCTTAGCAATGTGTTTATGTCGCAGCCCCGAGTCATCGAGGCTGCTCCTATTTATCCTCATTGGCAGCGCCCCAGCTGATGAAGACTAATTGGCCCCAGCCGTCCATAATGCTGCCAGCTGGGGGCCAGCTGAGACGCTGCTCAATGGGAAGCAGGGATGAGGAAAAACATGGGCTGAGTGCCGAGACGGCATCTCAACCCATGGTGACAGAGCCCCCCCTCAAGGTCGGGCTCCTGAACGACCAGGAACATCCCAGCCCCCCCCCCCCCCCCCCCACCACCACCTAGGGTGGGAGGAAGGGAGGCGGACCGGAGGGGAAGAAGCCAAGGGAAGGACAACACCAATGGGGCAATGTAGGGTAGCGGGAAAGAAAAACCCAAATACAATACTGACAAAACAGAATAATTAACCCAGGTACAGATGGGGAGAAGAACTGGGTCAGCACGCCGGTTACATACTACCCAGAGAGTACCAACCATGCGTGACCCAGAGCAAGGAAAAGAGAACCACCAAAAAGGTACAGGGCAAAAAATGCTGAGTACGGTTAAATAAAGGGGAACCTATACACAGCGCTAATTTAAGTACATACACACAGTCACCAAGAAAAGTGAGGGTGACTGGAACAAATGACAATTATAGAGCATGGTGTTACGGAAAACAAGGCACATGACTATAATGAACCAACAGGACAAAAAAGAAATACTGAGTGCAGGCAAAGGAAAACCCACACACACGAATATATAAATACCCAGTCACCTAAAGAAATGAAAGTGACTGGAATAAATGGATAACTGCAGAGCATGGTGTTACGGAAAACAAAACATAACTCTACAATACAAAAAACGAGGCTAAAAACATGGCACAAAAAGTAAAATGCTGAGCATGAGCGATGGAAAACACAGCACTATAAAAACGAATCCACCAACAGGACAACACATTACACCCGAGTGACCTTAATAACAAAAGAAAAAGTGACACCCGAGGTGAATGGCAGGCAGAGTCCAAAAATGGCCGAGATGGTTCCGGAGATCTCCCCGCCCATTGTCCAGCTGGCGAATCAGGGAAAGAGAAGTGTTCGGACGGCGAACTCTGGACCCAGATCCCAGGAATCCAGTCCACCGGCAGCCGAACCAGGCTGCCCAGAGGGAAACACAGACCAGTGGGGGGAACCAGATCACCGAACCGAAAGTTCTGTGGGTCGGGTCGTCGACCCGCATCACTCAACCACCAGGACCGTTGAGACGGGCGAAGGATCAGAGCGGATCCCGGTGGAAGAGGCTCAGGGGAGAGCCGATGACGAGGGCGGCGGGCGTCAGGCCGCAGGAAAACGGCCACCTCCTCACCGGACCTGGACAATACTGGGGCAGCACCCACGTCGGACCCCGATCGGGCCTCAGGCGAACCCACGTTGGACCCCGACTGGGTCTCGGGCGAACCCACGTTGAATACTGCACCAGAACCGACCTCCAACGTTGAACCCGGACCCTCCAGCACCACGAGGAACAGCAACTCCTTGCCGGTGACCCTGGAAGAAGGCTCAGAAGAGAAAACAGAACCGGGATCAGGATCACCGGCAGCGCCAGAACCCGGCGAGACGAGCTCAGACGCAGCGAACGGCTGCACCCGGCTCGTCTCCCCTGGAGATAGGCTGAAGTGCTCGGGGATAAAAAGAGAAAAGAAAGGAGAGCACTCGCCTGATCTCGGGTTCTGACGCCGTCCAGGACTGCGAAGATCCAGGATTCGTCGTCAGGAGGTCGTTGTCAGGCTCCCATCTAGCCACGTCGGGCCCCGCAGCCAGCACGATGGTCAGCGCAGCTTGAGATTCCTCCAGCTCAGGTAACCCCGCCGACGATCCACTCGGCGTGAAGCCAGAAGAATCTCGTCCCGCCGGACCGAACCGCTCCTCCGTGGAGACCCGGGGACGCTCAGTCGTCGGCGTAGACTCCACGCAGCAGTCAGTCCCCCTCCTCCGTCCGCAATGTAGCTGCGGAACCACAGGCCCTCTCCATATCCCACCACGTTGACCCGGAGCCGGGGACCGCTCGGCGGAGAGAGACACAGAGGATGCGGGATTAGGCATACAGGTTACAGCAGGTGGGGAGAGTTCAGGGAGCTGTGAACCCTGAACTTCTCCAGGGATGTGACAGAGCAAATCATTAAGCAGGTGTGAAAAAACAATGACTTGCCTGCCCCCTGGAGGTTGAGTATCGCCTGCTGTAGTGGAATCTGCTTCTTCCTCTCCCCGCCCGGCGATAACGGAGGACCCCCCGGGAATTCGTCTGAGGGTCGCTCGCGTTGTCTCCAGCAGAGAGCTCACCAGGCCGGAATTCCAGGCACACACAGCGGTCAGGAAGCGCGTCGAGGAGGAGGGGGAAACAGCCGGGGTGAGCCAGCCCGAATGTCCAGGAATGACAGCGGGGGAACGAGGCTCAGGGGACGAGGCTGTAGAATCTCCACACTGACGAGGTGAAGGGATGACAGCTGCGTGGGAGGAACGGTCCTGACGATGACCCAGAACTGGATCCGGATGAGGTTCGTGCAGAGGTGACTCGGCGATGTGATGACGACTACTCCCAGGGGACGAAGCGAGGGGGAAACCCAGGATTCGCCGCTCCAGATCGGAGATCGAGACGAGGAAGGCGTCGAGCACGGGAAAGCTTCGTAGCCCTGAAGTCCTCACCATCAATCTCACTGCCGCCGCCACATGCCTGAAGGTGGTGACAGGAAACACAGTAGAGCTCGCGACAGCCACTCGACCCCGGACATAACTGCTGTCAGCTGCGGCTCCTTGAAGGGAATCCCGAGTGACGTGGCGCAGGTCGGGGGAAGTCCTCTGGTTGGCGCGAACTCCCGGACTGGAATAGCGGCAGGAACGGGACTCCGAAGCGGGGAAAGACGTCGCCCACTTCGACTCCCTGCCGGGATTTCCATCCACCCCGTGGAGCTTCTCTTGCTGTGTACCTGCAGCGTCTATCCTGGCACTGTCCTCCAGATGGTACAGAGAGTGAGGGTGACAGTCCAGGAGTTCCTCAGCACGGCCCGGATGCCAGCGTCTCGCGTTGGAGGCGTCGTGCAGGGTGAAGAACGTCCCGTCGACAGGCTCCGAGATGGACCTCAGCTCGTCGCCCTGGCGCCGGAAGTGACTCCTGGGAAACGGCATGCTAGCAGCGCTGACACCCGGACAGAAAGGTACATTTCCACGGCGACTCACGGCCGCCGGTAGCTCTTCTGGCTGCGACATACTGTCATATCCGGCTCTAGGGAGCCGGGCAATCAGAGCCAGGGACAAGCCAGTGAGTCGTGATGGTTTATTCAGGGTAAAGGGGAAGGGATGAGGAGAGCACAGATACTCATGCAGACGTACACTCACAGGTTGCACAGCGCAGAGGTAAGCAGCTCGTACTGGACGTGGGGGTAGCAAGACGTACATACTCACAGCGGGATACAAACACAGGAATGCTGCAAGAGGAGTATAAGCTGACACCAGACGAAGGGGCTTCAGCTTAGCAATGTGTTTATGTCGCAGCCCCGAGTCATCGAGGCTGCTCCTATTTATCCTCATTGGCAGCGCCCCAGCTGATGAAGACTAATTGGCCCCAGCCGTCCATAATGCTGCCAGCTGGGGGCCAGCTGAGACGCTGCTCAATGGGAAGCAGGGATGAGGGAAAACATGGGCTGAGTGCCGAGACGGCATCTCAACCCATGGTGACAAACGTGGAATGAGCAAATGGGAGAACAGGCCACACTTTGCATTTCCTGACAGAACAGGCCTCTGTTTTCCATTTTACAAGAAGTTTGCATCATTTGAAAAGGATTTTGCAGCATTAAATCCCTTTGAGGCCATCATTCCCAGCTTTGCAGTGGAGTGTATTATAGTCCAAAAGCATTAGGGGGCTCCACAGAAGGACACCATGTGCATCTCTCTTGTGATGCAAAAGACACCTGACTGAACCAGAGGTTGTGGTAGACTTTTCGTTATCTGTCATTTTGACAGACCCTGTCTGTTATAATCTATTATTATTATTATCATTGTCATTTTGATTTTTACCTCTGCCAAGAGGAGGAGGTAATGTTTTTGGCAGTGTTGGTTTGTTGGTTTGTCTATTAGCAACATTACTCCAAAAGTTATGAATGGATTTTGATGAAATTTTCAGGAAAGGTGTGTAATGGCAGAGAGAACAGATGATTAGATTTTGGTGGTGATCTGGATCATGATCTGGATCCAGGAAATTTTTGAAAAATATTTTTTATATTAATATTGAGCTTTTTATGTACTTCCCCTTTAAGAGGTGACCGCAGAGTTACGTGCGTGGTCACGCATCGAAACGGCTTGGAACAAAAAGAAATGTGGTCTCCATCCACACAGTATGTGATGATTAACATTATTTCATCTGAAGACACCAAGAAAAAGCAAGAAAAATGTGCAGTTTAAGATGGGGTTCAGAGTGTGTGCAGACATAACTCCAGTGGCCTGTACCGGTAGCAGTGGCGGTGGGCGATAATTTTTTTTTTTTTTTGGGGGGGGAGGGGTGCACTTGAATGTGATGGGTGAAATCATCTAAGGACCTTCACAGACCAGAGCAAAACACACAAATACAAAATCATATTCTTCAAACCATTCCCCCTGAAGCAAGGTGGCACTGACCAGGTGGTCTGAAAATGTAAAGTTTTCCCTGCTGTGTCCTAAAATGGTATCACAGCCCTACGGCGACAGCGAGATTTTTTTTTAAATGATGCTGAGAAAAAAATGGCCAAATTCATACTGTCATGGTGCGGTCCTTGCGGACCGCTAATGAAACGCTGTAGGCCGCCGATGAGTTTGCATAATTTATTAATGACAGACAAATAACAAAGCAATAAGCCACGAGGGGCAAAAACACAACTAAGGCGATGACAAGACACAAGATACGGAGTCACGGGAAAAACACTTACTGTGATGAATGAATGATGAATAATAGACGGATGATCGATGAATAAAAGTTTGACGAGATCGCAGCGAGGAGTAAGCCTCAGCTGCTTCCTTAAATACCCAAGACAAACCAATCAGTGGAGAGTGTACTCAGGAGAAATGCTGAACAGCTGTCACAACGTGACCCGGCTTTGAAAGCCAGAAGCCCCGCCGTGACGCTGTCAGAATAAAAGCCCCGACGGCCATATGGTATGCCAGAGAACGGGAAACCACCGGACAACCCGAGCGCAGACAAAGTCAGCGCACGGACCATGACAGTAGCCCCCGTTCCTGAGGCGGATTCCAGACGCTGTGTAACATCGAGCCCCCCCCCCCCCCAGAAGGTCAACAGGACCACCTTAGGAAGGGGGGTGGGGGAAACAGGCTCGGAGGGCGAGAACCAACCAGCATAATAACAGAAAGAGAAAAAAGAACAGGCTACAAACAGAACACCATGATCAATCCAATAAGGTCACAGGCAAAAAAGAAAAACATCCCACAAGGGAATACAGGAAACTCAAATACAGGCACAACCAAGTAGCGTACCCCATAATACCAGAGCGAGAGGAGGAGAAAAAAAAAACCTCATGCTAAGGAACAGCGATACATATACTTCAATGTTGTATAAATAACAAAAGTGAGGAGGAGAGAGAAAAAAAACACACGCAGCAGGGTGGTGATATATATACAGTAAGTCACTATAGTCCCAAACAAAACACAAGAGCATCCCTAAAATTCCTGAGGAGCAGGCAGAGGAAAAACAGGGATGACAGCAGACAGAGCACAAAAACAAATAATTCAGGGGGTCTTCCTGCATCCAGCGTCCAGATCGCTGACAGGGGAAATGGAAAAAGTTCGGGCGGCCTATCCCAGTCCCCGGCCAGGAAAAACAGCACCTCTGGCGGCCGGACCAGGTCGCCGAACAGAAATCCAAGTGGTCGGGTGGCCGACCCAGAACGCCAAATGGGCGAAGCAGTCTCCCAGGTGGCCGACCTGCATCATTCAGCCACCAGGACCGCAGGGGAGAACTCGGAGACGGCCTCCCTATAGAGAGGGAAAATGAGGGAGGAGCGGACCGATAACAGAGAACCACAGCGGCCCCCAATGGAAGGGAAAAAGGAACGGGGAAAGGAAGAGGGACCAGTCTGGCGTTGCTCCGTGAAGGATCTGCAGCTCCACCTCCGAACTCCACAAGAACCGGCACTGCCCTCCAGTCGGATCCCAAATGAGACCGCGCTGCACCCTCGACGGACCCAGATTGGATCGCGGCTGCACCCACGACAGACCCTGACTGGGTCGCGGCTGCACCCACGACGGACCCCGACTGGACTGAAGCAGCACCAGAGATGACCTCCCAACCCAAACCCGGAACCTCCAGAATGGCAACCCGTATCGACTCCACACCGGTGACCCTGGGAGAAGGCTGGGGAGAAGAAAGAGAACCGGGATCAGGATCACCGGCAGCGACAGAGCCCAGCGAGACAAGCTCGGATGCAGTGGATGGCTGCACCCAGCTCGTCTCCCCGAGAGACAGGCAAAAATGCTCTAGAATTGATAGGAGAAAGACAAAATAGAGCACTTGCCTAATCTCGAGTTCTGTCACTCTTCAGGACTTCGACGATCCGGGTTCAGTAGGAAGAAGGACATCCTCTGGCTCCCACTCGGCCACGGCAGCCTCCGCAGCCGCCATGATGGTTTCCACAGCCTGAGGACCTCCCAACGCTGACGTCCACGCTGAGGGCCCACACGGCGTGATGGCAGGGGATCCATGACCTGCCGGGTCAGACTGTCTCTCTGTGGAGACCCGGGGACGCTTACTCATCGGCGCAGGCTCCAAATGACAGTCTACCCTCCTCCTTTGCCCATGACGTGGCTGCGGGGCCGGAACCAGGTACTCCAGAGCCGCAGGCTCCTTCCTCATCTGACGGCGTAGACCTGGCACCGAAGAACACTCAGAGGAAGGGGACACAAAGGAAGCAGGTTCATAATTAATCACTGCAGCAGGTGGAGGGAACTCAGGGGACTGTGAGCCCCGAACTCCACCCCCAGCGGTCAGACAAGGCGATTCACTCAGGGAAGGGAAAGAATGAAAACGCACTTGCCTGCTCCGCTGAGGACCGATGGAAGCTGCTGCAGAGGGCTTGGTTCTTCCCTTTCCCCGCTAGATGGTGACGGAGGGCCCCCCGGGAAGACGAGGAGGAGCCGTTTGAACAGGATCGATGATGGGCATCGCTGGGGCAGGACTCGTGGAGCTCACAACAGCTGGGGAGAGCGTTGAGGAGGAGGGAGTAACAGCCGAGGCATTCCAGGAACAAGGAGCTGATGGAACAGCAGGGACAGATGACCCGGAGGCAGAGGCTGCTTGGTTTTCCTCCTGTTGTGATGCAGGAGAAACAGCTGGCTGGGAGGCAGAGCTCCAACGGCGACCCGGAACTGGATCCAGACGTGGTTCTCGCAGAGGCTTGCCATGGGCTTTGTGATGACGTTTAGTGGCAGAGGGCGAGGTGAAGGTGAAGTCAGGGAAACACTGCACCTGGGCTGGATGGGCGACAAGAGCTGACTCCCGAGGTGAGGAGCGGAGATGCCTCACCGTCGACCTCCTGCCGGGGTTTCCCTCCAGTCCATGGACCTCCTCCCTCGTCGGGAACGCCGTACTTGGGGAAGGCGGTGAGTGTTCCTTGGCTGCCATCTCGTGTGCTCTCTCTATCACTTCTCATTGTGTCACAATCCACGCCACCCATTTCTTTCCCTCTAGAAAGGAGGTGAGATGGTATTTTAACAAAGCCCTCTGAGCGAGACCTAGGGGCTCGTATGCTGCGTTGGTGGGCATGAGGAGACGGGCTTCTGCCAGGTAGCCATCTACCTCCTGGAGCCACTCGGGGCAATACCCACGCTCGAAAGCGGACATAGTGAGCAGTACTAGCCCCCAGAGAAGGGAAAAAAAATCAAGTCCAATAGCAAACTCATGGTGAACGGCGTCTCCTTCTGGCTGCGATCTACTGTCATGGTGCGGTCCTCGCGGGCCGCTAATGAGACACTGTATGAATGATGAATAATAGACGGATGATCTATGAATGAAAGTTTGACGAGATCGCAGAGAGGAGTAAGCCTCATCTGCTTCCTTAAATACCCAAGACAAACCAATCAGTGGAGAGTGTACTCAGAAGAAATGCTAAACAGCTGTCACAACGTGACCCGGCTTTGAAAGCTTGAAGCCCCGCCGTGACGCTGTCAGAATAAAAGCCCCGACGGCCATATGGTACGCCAGAGAACAGGAAACCACCGGACAACCCGAGCGTGGACGAAGCCACCACACGGACCATGACACGTAAACCTACTGGCAACAGCTAAGTTTTTAAAAGGGAAACTAAAGTTATTCTCTTAAATAAAAAAATGTGAATTAAAAAGTTATTTCAAGACCCTTTTTTATGTATGGAAATAACTGGGTGAAGGATTAGGCAAGGTGATGGTTGTGCGAACACAGCTTTATTAAACTATGTACAGTGCATGGCATAGCACCTAGCAGAGGGTCATCCGGCAAAGAGGCCATAAGATGGACATCCTCTGGTATTTATAGGGCGGAGCAGTGATGTGACGGGAAGTGCACGTCACTACACCGCACTTCACAATAATGTGCCGGAACCCGATACCACATTCTCTCCCCCCCCCTCAGAAAAGTCCAAAACCATGCACACAATTGAAAACATCCCCAAATTTGGGCCCCGAATCACACACTAAAATAATGAAAACTTATGTACTAAAATGGCCTAACACATTCACACAACATAACCTAAAGTAGGGCTGACGGGTGGACTACCGTACAGCCTGCATGGATTATTCTGCCACCAAATTAAACTAAAAAAAAGAGTCTTTATTAAAACTAAAAAAAAAACGGCTCCTGCTCACATGGGGCAAAAAAGTTTGCTGGCTTCAATGATTCTTAAGTTAGACTTGTGCCCCTAACCAGGAAGTGGTCTATAATGCAAGCCTACATAGTGAAATGTTATTTAAAATGGCTGCCACTACAGAAGCTTATATATCAACTACAGAAGGACATGCTATAGCTCTCATTTATTTTGCATATCACAACTGATTTATCTAGGAAATATTTTTATCTCTGAATATTTTAAGCGGGCAGCGCACTTGCGCCCTCTATTGACACACTGCCTCTGACTGGCAGGATAAGGATGTTGTGAGCTTTATGCTTCGTAACCCACACGGTATGTAAACACTAACTTCAGCACTGGACAGTGTTTAATTTTTATTACCTCCGCCAAGAGGAGGAGGTAATGTTTTTGTCGGTGTTGGTTTGTCTGTCTGTTAGCAACATTACCCCAAAAGTTACAGTAAGAATGTATTTTGATGAAATTTTCAGGAAAGATGTGTAATGGCACAGGGAACAGATGATTAGAGTTTGGTGATGATGTGAGAGTGCATCCCTCCACCAAGGGCTTTGTTTGTATTTGTGCAGCACGATTAAACAAAAACTACTGGACGGATTTGGATGAAACTTTCACCGGAGGTGCTCCTTGGGCTAGAGACGAACCCATTACATTTTGGTGATGATCTGAGAATGCATATCTAAGCCAAGGCTCTTATCTTGTCACAGTGTGTTAGCAACAATACTCCAAATCTAATGGACAGACTTTGATGCAGTTTTCACCAGAGGCCTACACACAAACCTGTTACATTTTGGAGGTGATCTGTGGGGACGGAAGGAGCCTTGGCAGAGGTATGCGCTCTCTAAGTGCTCTTCTAGTCTTATAATAAACTGCCACAGTTTTTGACTTTGTTCACATGTTCAGATTTAACCATGAACCTACAGGACACAGCATGCAGATAATGATTTTATTTATTTATTGGATTGATGAACAGAGATTGTTGAGACAGTACTAGATACTCACTGTTCAACTGGGGTGGGGGAAAAAAATTGATGCATTGTAGTATCCCACTACACTGTGGTGGTAACACTGTATCGATTAAGAGCCACACTATTGCAATACTTTATTAAATATTATTAATAAATGTGACAAAACCAAGTGGAGTGGTGGCCTAGAGGTAGAGCTTCCGCCCCACAGCCAGGAGGTTGTGGATTCAAGCCCCGGCTGGATCATACCAAAGACCATATAAAAATGGTACGTCTCACCTTCTAGCTTGGTGCTAACCAGTGCTGGGCAAGTTACTAAAAAAATAGTAATTAGTTAGAATTACTAGTTACTTCATTTCAAAAGTAACTGAGTTACTTTCGAGTTACTGCATGATTAAAGTAACTAGTTACTTGAAAAAGTAACTTCCACGTTACTTTTTAAATGCGTACTTAAATCCTCTTGCACACAGCAAGATCAAGGGCTCCTTGTTCTCATCAGAAAAAAGAAGAAAAGAAAACTGATGAGAAAAAAAGTCTCATCTTACAGAGAAAAAAATGTCTCAGATTTACACAAACTGTTGTAATCAGTAGAAAGTCAGAAATTTACTAGAAAGCTGTGAATTCACAGAGAAAATTTTGGACCCCTTGGTGGGCTGTTTTTGGCCCACGAGCCATATGTTTGACACCCCTGGACCAGACCATTAAAAATGCATATTTAGAGGATTTACTTCCATTAAATAGTTGCATATCACAACAGCATGTAATTTAATAAGATAAAATAAAACAGAAAGCACAGATAAATGAAAGTTCAGCTTAGAAGAAGCTGTTCTTTACTGCAACAAATCACAGTCACTTTTTCTTTGCGTGTAAGAAAACTTTAAATGCATTCAATGCAGACATTAAATGCAAGCTTCTTGCTCAAAAAATAATCATGTTTAACCACAGAGGTAGGAGCTGTTAGGGGCTACTTACCGCTCGGGCAACAGGTGATCAGGGCTCGATTTGGGAAGTCGCTACCACCACGGTATTTCTCCTCACCGGGTTGTAATGTGAACTGGGGCAGGACAGGAAATGGACCAGCGGAGGAAACTGTGTGACGGCTGCGTCAGTTACGGTAGGGTCAGTTTATATTTATTTGCTTATTTATTTGCTTGCCTTTGCCTTTGGCATGACAACTTCCAGTGGCTTGAGGGCGCTGGTGGCGCTGTGGAAGGTAGTTGTCCGGCCAATAGCCACCGAAACTGTGTATTCATCCCCAGTTGGCAGCTGATGAGGAGGGTGTCTAGCAACTGCAAGCTATATGTTCGTCTATTTGTGCTAAAATATTTATCCATATTAATAAAACGAGCAATGCGAGTAATGCATCTGATCAAATTTCAGTAGCTGTAATGCATTATTGAATTTTTAAACAGTAATTTTGTTACACAGCACGTTACTGCAAAAGTAGTGGCGTTACAGTAATGCGTTACTTTGTAAGGTGTTACTCCCAACACTGGTGCTCAGCAAAATGGAATGGGAGAAGGAAAGTTGGTTACCTACCCACATGGGATGGACACACCAGTGTACTCCCTGTGCTGGTCCCAAGCCCCAATAAATGGGCAGGGTTGCATCAGGAAGGGCACCTGGTGTCAAAATTTCTCAAATCGACATGCCAATCGTCGTGAAATAAGGTGTTGATACGTTGTGGTGACCCCAAAAGAGAGCAGTCAAAAGACAAAAAATAAATAAATAATAAATGTTACAAATATAAACTTACCTATTTAGGTACCAGAGTAATAAAAAACATTTGAATTTTTAGTCTGTTAAACAGCGCTAGAGGTGGACAGGATAGATTTGGTATACAATCACAATACTTGACACTTAGGATGATGCACCAGTCTCTTAAGGCACCTACCAATCCTTCATTATTTATATATATATATATATATATATATATATATATTATTGCAGCACTTAAGGAATTGTAGCATCGTGATAGTATTGCATCATGACCTAAATATTGTGATACGTGTCACAATGTGAGGTCCCTTGCCATTCCCACCCCTACTACTCAATATGCACCAGAAAATGGTCATATGGGAATTACAACAAAAAATTACAATAGATCATGCTCAGTGTAATCTGTGAAAATTACAGATTTAAGATTTTATTTTCATTATTAAGCTAATGCAACCTCTGGACTGAACACCAAATAATGTTGTTATTATTGGAGTGACCAACCCGTAAAGTGCTTGTTGAGCAGCAGGAATAGATGCTAATGTAAGAAATGGATAAAATCCAAAGACTACTACAGCTAAAAAATCTAAGAAAATAAAGTCCAGTTGCTGATTCTTTACAAGGCAGCAACTGAACGATAAAATGTGAATTTTAAAGAATAGTCAAATTGTTTCCTTTGATTATTGAAGAGATATCTTTCTTGAAGTGTACATCCCAAATTGTGATTCCCTACATTCCAATGTGGTCCGCAACTTCAGAGTTTTCTGCTGTGTCAGATTGTTTGATGCTCGGTGCTCAAACCATTGAGTCATATGCTTCTTATACGAAACCAGTGTTTTGGAGATTTTAAACTAACTTCTAAATCAAGAACAGCTTTCTTTTGACAGTGAAACATTCCAAAGGAGGAGCAGACCTCATCTAACTAACATACACAGAGGTAAAGAGAAGAAAAGCAGAACAGAAAGACAGAATGACAGAATCACCTCTCTACCATGGTCACCATGTCTCATCTGCTGCTTTTACGCTCTGGTTCTATTTGAATGGCTCATAAAGCATCTGCAGCCTGTCTAAGAGTCTGAGTGTGGACAGCCAAGCCTTGTCCATCCACCTGTGGAACAGATTGTTCAGCAGTGAGGAATTACAGCTGGTTTGCAGAAAGGCTTCGCTGATGTACACTTTTGTGCTGCATACCAATACCAATGGAAAAAGACAAAAATGGAGATAGTGATTTGGAAGAAAAGTGAAGCCATCATGCCTCTCATGGAGTATTAGAAAGCAGAAGAGTTTTGTCAACTTACAGAAAATTTTATGTTATGTCATAAGGACAATATAATCATATTGTCTGGCCAGTTAATTGTACAAAAGCTTTTATCTGGTTCAAGAAAAAAGAAGGTTGAAACAGTATTGTATGTGTTTTTGTTGTGCAGCGGACCCCTCTGTCCAAGGCAAATCTCTCCCAAAGGAGATCAATAAAGGTACTTTGACTTTGACTTTCTAAAACATTCAGCAGATCAGTAGACTAAGAAACTGGCTTTAGTCTGTGACAACTTTTTGAAGTCTGCTTTGGATGACTTTTTAGTCCAACATTTTCCAGTGTCATTCTCCTTTATGCATTTATGTACATTTCAGCCTCTTGTCTAACTGTACTAGTTGGACAAAAAAGCCATTTGAGGACAATATCTTGGCTGCTGTCTGTCAGTAACAGACGTGTTTTCTTCTCTTTTTTTGGTGGACATTTTAACAACCAGACGACTGGTAATTGAACAAAAAAAAAAAATCCAATACATGATTCAGTGATTGAAATATGCATTACTTCAGGCCAAATTTCTAACATTCATAAACAGAATCTGTTCCACTGCCTCACTTCTGCAGATCCACAGACAAGCCAGGTGAGGACAAGCCATTGGAACATATTTCTCCATGACCCCTCCACCTTAATTAGCACCTTAGCTTTAAGTTCAGAAACACTTCCTTCCTCTAATTATGAGCAGCAATATTCCATCTTCATTTTCAGCGCATGTCAAAATATACGTAAACACTCCTCACTTAAAAGAGTTTAGAGAGTATCACGTTTCTCTCAGGGCATATTCTCAAATATAATAGTTTACCTTAAGTGCAGCTTGTGGGTGGCTCGGAGGAGTTTTGCTGTTTCCATGTTTCGTTTCTTCTAATTTCAAATATAGAAAGAAATATTGCAAAGAGCCACGATGTGTCATCCAGTTTCTCTTGTCTGGCCAGATGAGCTTAACCACAACTAGCGAGCATACTGTGCACTCAGTTCCATACACCACTGCATGGCCTTTGAAAACAGTACGGGGCCAGTCAAAGAAATTAGTGCCACCAAACATGCTTTAACAGAGCAAATCACATGACCAGCTCATTACTGCAGAATTTACATTTTAAAAGAAACGGCCATTCATGGAGATGATGTAATATAATGCACTAATCTAACTTAAAGGGGTAGCTGACTGCCCTTTTTTGACATATTGACAGCTCCCACAGGTCTCAATGAAATAAATATTTGTGACATATTTTGCTGAAATTTTCTTTAACTATTTAATTATTGCAGCATAATTGTGAATCATCTTTTGCAGCCTTAACAACCCATTTCAGTGCATGTCTCTTTAAATTCCAGAGAACCACTGTTAACTCTGCCCTCCCTCCTGCCATATGTCACTATTGCTAACCCCTTAGCTGGTTAGCAAGCCTGAGCCAGCTAATGTTTGGTTTCACACCGCTCTTTATCCAAGCAGACAAAACAACTATATGTAACACTGATGTATCGTTGTCATGACGGCGTTTATGTAATTAGCACAGACACTGCAGTTAGCAAGCATGCTACTCATCATCAGAGGTGTTTTCTGCAGCTCTGGACACATCAGTAACCACACTTTAAGTGGAAACTGATTCAGACTCTGTCATATTAGTCGGTGAACTAGTTTAGTGAGGGTAGAATATTATCCAGGTATTACATTTGTCCTTCTCATCAGTTGTGATGATTTTCAGCTGGCATTGCTCCTACAATCATTCATTCTCTGTCACATCCCCTCTGAAAATATCTGGCAAGTTTCTACATTTTTATGATTTTATTTTAATTGACTATTTAGGCTAATTGACTATTTATTTAACGGGCCATTAAAATTAAAATCTGTGTTTCTCCCTCTCTCCGAGTCATACCACGGCTCATTTTCCCTCTTATCGGCTGCCTTAACTTCCTGTGTTTGGCATGAAAGTCTGAACATTTCTGAAAATTGCTTTCACACTCAACAAACTGGACCAAGTTTCAATTTGATCCGGACCGTGAGCACCTCTTTTTGCCGAACCAAATTTCTGCTCTTTGGTCCAGTCTGTGGGTCGGGAGAACTTTCACAGCTAAAATTTTGGTCCAAATTGATTATGTGTGAAAGTACCTTAAGATAAGATAAGCCTTTATTACTCCCACAATCTTAGAGTGACATATAAGGCCATGTGTTGATAGATGAAGGATTCCAGTGGGGAATGAACAGAATTATAGAAAATAGTGATCAAACCCAGCTGGACTGGCAGTTAAGCTAATGCCAGGTGCCCTGTCCAACCTCCTAGCCAAGTGAATGCTAACAGCTTGATGGAACATCATAGTGAAAATATAACAAAATAAGCCAGAATGGCACGATATAATGACTGAAATGTAAAGAATATAACAATATAAACTGTGGTTGGTAAACAAACTTCTTGTACTGTAACATTGTTAGCTACGTGACCGCTAGGCTATTAGAGCAGAGAGCGGGTATCAAGGATGGTGCTGGCCTGGGTTTACCATTTAATGACATCCTGTGGCAAACCTGCAAGAATTAAAATGGCTAACTGGACTAAAAAATATATAACGCTTGTGTGTTTTTTAAGATTTTTTTTTTTTTAGATTTTTTTTTTATATTCCCGTGACCAATAGACACCTTTCAAAAGGTTAAAACTTACAAAACCAATTTTTACAGTCAATGACCCATTTAATAAAGTACCGAGACCAATATCTCACCTATCTTGTGATTTCATCACCTTCTCTTCGCTTTTGTTATTGCAAATTATTGCTTTTGTTGCTTGTGTGCAATCAACCTATTACCTGTGCATTCTGTTTTCCGGCTGTTTAAGGCTGCTGGAGAGCAGTTAACTTTAGATTAGATATTTTCCCCCATATTTATTTTTTACCTTTGTACACGGAACACTGGGAGCCTTCTGCTTGAAATTACAGTAAATTTAATCTAAACTGCATAGCAAGTCCTCTCCAGTTTAATCACCTGCTATTATGCCAAGAATGCAATAATTTGTCTTAACTCCATGGTACACATAATTTGAGGAAAGTTACCCTGCAGCTAGCTCCTTGTTTCCAACCCGACATACCATATAAATACAGCAGGAATGCTGTGAGAACATTACCTAGCCCAAGGAGATGAGTTCAGGTCTGCCTGGTGCTATTGTAACCTGATGAGGCTATAAGCTCCAGCCGTTTGTGAGGGGATGGAGCAGATGATCGACTCCCTGTTGGGTCTGGTCTTTAATTCTAAAAACTAGCACAATTAGTCATATATAAAATTTTAAGGGTCTGGTAATTGAAGTAACACACAAAAACAGTAAACACATTTAAAAGTATGATGCATGCCAAAGCTGGTCTTGCTCAATACATTTTTCTTCACTTATTTTGCAGCTTAAAAGTAGTAAATTTAAAAATTTTCAACAAAACTTCTATCATTTCTGTTTAAATTAGATGCAGTGCAGAACACACTAGACAGCCCTGCTCTAGCTTTTGACACACTGAATCATGATACATCCATAAAGTAAGATCATAAAATAGTCCTCTAACTCTGACAAAGCTCTACCTTCTGTCACTGATGCAGGACTCCCTGGGCTGACTGAAATATATTCCAGTTTGAGCCAAATTCCAGAGGAAGCTGAGAGCCGGAGGAGAAACTTCTTTTGTGAATTATCCCAAACAGACTTTTTCCATGTCTTGCACTTGTTTGAAAATTGTTCTGAAAGTAAGTGAGAAGCTCTCAGAAGCTGCAGGGTCTGCGTGGCCGCGCAGAGCTGTGGGTCCTAGTGCCTGCCTGTCCTCGCCACTGCTGTGGTTCATGGTTCAGTTGATTGCATGTTATTGGTATGCTAGCTCACATTCAGAGAGGCTTCCATAACAGAAATAGGCCTTCACCTGCAGCAAGTTTTACAGCTTCCAAGGAGTGCAAGCAGCTGATTCTACAGGATCTAGGTTGGCATTTTGAGCATCAGGTTCAGGTTCAGGTTACTTTATTTGTACCCGTAGGTAGATTTGTTTTGCAGTCAGGTGACATCCATATTTACAAACCACAATTACATTCAACATGAACACAAACGCAGGCACACGTGAAGCTGACTATAGACATGATAAAAGTGCTCAAGGCTCCATCAATCAGGACATAGGACAAAGAGATAAGAGAAAAAACAAGGAGATACGAGAGAAGGGTCATATTAAAAAGTTAAAGACTAGTCAAAGAGGTTAAAAACTCTAAAAGTCTAAAACTCAATAAAAGATTTAGAACCCAAATAAAAAACCTACAAAAATAAGTAAATATAAAATAAAGTTAATAAATAGGTAACTAAATTATGTGCAATATATTGTTACATCTTGTTCAACTCTAACAGCAGCAGGAACAAAGCTGCTTTTGTAGCGCTGGGTTTTACTTTTTGGAACAGCAAACCTCCGTCTGGAGGGAAGAAGCTGAAAGTGGCAGTGCAAAGGGTGGGAGTCATCATTTAAAATGGAGGTAGCAATCCTCTGTACCTGTCTGGTGTGCAGGGATACCAGGCTCAGCTGTGACTCACCAAGCAAACGACTGGACCATCTAACTACCTGATCCAAGGATTTCCTCTGTTTCAGTTTTGTCTGACCAAACCATGACACTAAAGAAAAGGATAAAACAGATTCAATAAAAGCCCAATAAAACATTGTCATTATGGTTCGGTCAATTTGGAAGCGTGCAGGTTTCCTTAAACAATGCAAATGTTGCTGACCCTTTTTGCACACCCTTTCACAGTTCTCTTCAAAGTTTAAATTACTATCAATAATCGCCCCAAGATATTTGTAGGACTGTACACATTCAGTGATCTGGCCTTTTAGTACAGTGACTTTGTGCCTGGGAGTTTTCCTCCTAAAGTCAATAATATCTTTAGTTTTTGTCGTATTCAGCTGCAGGTAGGAATCCTCACACCAGTGAACAAAATCATCAACTACTGGGCTGTGGCCACTCTCACCATCCTGGAGGAGACTGACAACAACTGAATCATCAGCATACTTTATAATGTGTCTGTTGTCATGGCTGCTCCGACACATGTTTGTGTACAGGATGAAGAGTAGTGGTGACAGCACACACCCCTGCAGAGAGCCAGTAGAAGAACACTTTTGGTCAGACAATGTACCATTGACCCTTACTCTCTGTGTCCTGTTGGTTAAAAAATCCAGAACCCAACCCAGCAGATTATTACTCAAATCAAATTGTTGCAGGAGCCTTTCAGCTAAAATATGAGGTTGGATTGTATTAAAGGCAGAAGAAAAGTCCACAAATAAAAGCCTGGTGTGTGTCCCATTAAAATCCAGATGTTTAAAAAGCATGTTAAACAGAGTGACAGTGGCATCCTCCACTCCTCTGTGAGGCCTTTAGGCAAACTGCAAAGGATCCAATGCATGCTCAGTCTGCTTTAGGACCTCAAATCTGACCATTTTTTCAAAAATTTTCATTAAAATTGAAGTCAAAGCAACTGGTCTAAAATCATTTACCGTTTTAGGACAGCTGGATTTTGGAACGGGGACAACCACAGCATCTTTCCAGATCTTAGGCACATGTTGTGTCTGTAAGGACTTATTGAAAATGTAGTGAAATACAGGACTCAATTCATGTGCACAAGACTTTACCAATCGCCCACATATATTATCAGGGCCCTGACTTTTGTTCACTTTTACAGCACAGAACGCCCTTTTAACATCCTGCACCTCAATATTAAACTGCTGATTGTCTTTGAGTTTCTGTTTCAAATTTTGGGTTTCTGTGCTAAAATCAAAGGAGTCAAAACGACCATAAAAACAATTAAGAGCATTAGCCAGCTCTGTGTCTGAATTAAAACTATCTAAAAACACACGATACTGCACTCTGTGCTCTGAAGGTCTGCAATAGTTTTCATATTGGCCCAGGCTGAACCAAGCTTCTTTGTTGCCATCTTGCTTTCCAACTCTGATTTATAATTCTGTTTTGCTCTTAAAATTTCGGCCTTCAGCTCTTTTGTGGCAACCTGCAGCTCAGAAACAACCCCCTGTTTAAAGGCAAGTGCTTTCCTCTGTAAGCAGGATTTAACTGATTTTGTAACCCATGGCTTGTTGTTGGGATATATTTTGACACGTTTACGTGGAATGATCATGTCTCTGCAGAAAGCCATGTATGAGCATGTCACGTCCACTAAAGAGTCCAAATCATCTCCGCAGGACAGTGTGAACACCTCCCAGTCCATACAGTTAAAGCATTCCTGGAGGCAGTGCACTGAATCCTCTGTCCATACGTTTATGTCTCTGGACTGTGCCTTGTCTCTTCTGAGAGTAGTTTTATATGTGGGCAGCAAATGTACACAGTTGTGATCTTAGGATCCTAAAGGAGGAAGGGGAATAGATTTATAGGCCCTCTCTATGGATCCATAGCACAGGCCCAATGTCTTTTTTTGCCTGGTTGGGCAGGAGACATACTGATAAAAGTTTTTAAGTGTCTTTTTTAGAGACACATGGTTAAAATCCCCAAGAATAAATTTTGGAGCCTCTGGGGAAATCGACTGCAACCGCTGTACCACATCAAAGACGGTGCTGGAGGCGGAGGCAGCATCTGCCCTCTGGTGAACGTACACAGTCGTTATGAAAAGTTGGGGGAACTCGCGGGGCAGATAAAAGGGGTGTAGTGACACGGACAGAAGCTTCACATCTGGTGTACAAATGCTCTTTCTGACCGTGACAGATGTACAGTACTGTTTATTAATATATAAACATACGCCGCCCCCCTGACGTTTCCCCGTTACCTCTTCCTGCCGATCCGAGCGAAGTGGGGCTCCAAAGCCATCAATGCACAGGTCCGTATCCCAGTCATGCGCCGTAAGCCACATCTCCGTGTAAGCCATGACACAGCAGTTCTTGAAATCCTTCTGATATCGTACATTTCCTTGAATTTCATCCACTTTATTTTTCAGGGATTGTACATTCCCCATAATAATGGAAGGAAGAGGAATGCAGTTAAGCTGACACCTCCTCAGGCTTAATCTTACGCCTCCACGCTTTCCGCATTTCCTCCCCTTGTCTCTCTTTTCATCGCTGTGTCCATGAAAATCTCTTAAAATAAAGTCTGGCAGTTGCGGCACAGACTCAAACACAGATGCTGCATTATCCATGTTTAAATGCAGTAACATTTCTCTGGAATATTGTGTTCTTCCCGGCGTGATCGCGATCGCGCTTACCTCCAAAACAAAGAGCCAGTAGGAAAGAAACGACAGTGCAAAAACAAGGAGGAAATCCATACTGATGGAACCAGGGAGCTCTTCGTTATATAGTCCACAAACATTCAAGGACAAAAACGGCACAGAGAATTACGTTAAAACACATTAAAGTGCCTAAAAACAGAGACACAGACGTAGAGCTTTTTTCACCCGCTGCCAGTCGCTGCGTGCGCATGCGCCCATGAGCATGTGTTGTTGCATGTCGCAGAAAGATCAACAAAATGTATCCCCACAAAGAAGATGTTTGATGTATCGATAATGCTAAAGCAGTACTTCTTCTCTTGCAAGAAAATCAAACTATGTGACAGGTGTCGCCCATCAAAATAATGATTAAACCACACAATTGTATGCTGTACAAGCATCCCTTGAGATGGCCTGGGGCCTGTACTGCAAAGATGGATTTAGTCTTAACAATGTAACTTCGGGGTTAACCCTGGTTTTTCGGTACTGTGAAGCTGGTTCACTTTTTACCAGGGTAGGTCACCATGGTAACTTATGCTGTGAAGCTAACCAGCTCTGGGGCAAGTAAAGATTCAGATAAAAGATTCAGTGGGTGTGTCAGCACGGAAAATGACATCCACCTCCCCTGGGGGTGAGGAGACACCTCCTCCCCTCCATTAACAGAGACCCACAGTTATTAAGGTGAGCTCCTCCACCGAGGTCAGATCCTGGGACTTTTTTTTAGGTCTTTTTTTTTGTGCTGCAGCCAACATAAAACAAATTTTACTCTGCATTTCTCTGAATCTCTGTATTATCTCAGCTCAGACTTTACAGTATGTTCTGTACACTCCTACTTCAAGATTCAAGATTAATTTATTTATTTTAATGCCAAACATCTACCTATAAATGCAAGGAATCTCTTTGTGTGTGTGTGTGTATGTGTGTTCCTTGCATATCTCTCAAACCGTTCGTCAGTGACCTCAGATTTTATAAGTGGTTTGCTGATGTTATAAGGGTGTGCATCCCCAAGTATGGAGTTGTCAAAATATGTAATTTTTAGCAATAAAAGTTTAGCTATTGCTCTGTCTCCTCATGCCCTGGCTTCTAGAAGTGTGTGTGCGGGGGGTTTCGGATTGACACCGTACTGATTGGATATTACACGGCATCATGACCAGTCACCAGAGCGCTCTGTGAACAAAACAAGCAAGTGAAAAGCTATAAATTTGATGACAAAAAACCCAGTCAGTGGTAGACGGGAGTCCCAGCAGCTGCTTCACCCGTGTACCACCACTGTCCTTTGAAGGACCGCAAGTCCCCGATGGCGCTCCTCCCAATGTGCTTGCAGGCTATCTAAAAATTAAAGTTAATAATACTAATACCGCCATGATTGTGGAATTGAATAGCCAGACCAACTGCATAGCATACGCAGCCACATATGCATGCTTTGACTAAACAATAGCCGTGACTAAACTGTACTCAAAAACGCCCAAATAATAAAATAAATAATCTTTTATTGAAATATTTACTGACAAATGGGCAACACTGATGCAACAGCTGCAGCCAAATGGCTCCTTCTGCTGTGTATAATAATGTTGGATGTTTTGTACTTACAATATTGCTAAAATATAAAAGGATGCAATACAATTGGTAGTTCCATTCAGTCCCTTTTTATATTTGTCAAAGTCTAACGTGTGATTGCCTACATATAAGCTACACCTCTTTGTATTCCACTTTCAAACACAGACTACACCTGTAAAGCCTCATTGGGCTTCAGACAGGAATACTTGCTTTCTATGGGCAATGCACTACTTTAAAAAAAAACAATCTAAAACTTCTTTACTAGTCAATTGCTCACTGCGGGAGAAAAGACTACAAAATTATAACCTGATAAATAAGTGCACTAATAAACTAAAATGACTCTAAGGTAGAATAAAATAAACAGTGGGGTCAGTAACTGCAAAACTGTGTTTTTGTAGGTTTTTACCTTGTGAAAGGTATCTATTGGTCATGTGATTGTCAAAAAAATATCAAAACACTCACTTCACCACATAGCCTTCATATAATTTTTCATTCCAAAAAGCAAAATTGACTGTTCTGGATTTGTCACAGGATGCCACCTCCATAGTCAGTCCCTCCAGGATTTCGCAGGATGTTTTTTATGATTGTTGCAGCCCAAAAAGCCTGAATTTGTGGGAGCTTTTATAAAAAGTTGCAATAAAAGTTGTAATGTTTTGAGAGGGTTTTTTGCACTAAAAGTTGAGGGAAGAAATACAAATTTTAAAGCAGATGCTTGTTTCCCCCATAGGTTACTGCAGTGATATTCTATATAACAATACAAGAAAAGCACAGGATTGTCAAAAGTTTCCTATTACACAGTGATTTGTAAATTAAACAGAAACTTCTGCTATATAGAAAAACTCTTGTGCAGCAGCAAATACAGACTTTAACACAATTAAGTGAGAATGAAGTAGCTACTCAAGAATTTGTCATAAAAATAACCAGCATTGTAGGCTACTCCTGCTTGGGGGGTTGGGGGGAGCTGGAGCCTATTGCAGCATCCTTGGGCAAGAGGCAGGGTACACCCTGGACAGATCGCCAGAATTAAAAAGGATGAATAAAATAATTATCCATTACAACAGCTAAATTGCATTGAATGCATGTTAAAGAGTGTAAATTTGGAAATTATGGCAGCACCTTCATTTGAAAACTCCCTAACCACAGTGGCCCTGAACTACTTGGTACCGAGTGCAGAGAAAAAAGAAATAATTAATTCTGTTGCTCTGTATTATCTATCGAAGTCTATGTTTTTCTGAAAAAAAAAATGACTGGATATTCTCTCTCTTTCCGTGCCTGACTCCTACCTGTCTGTCTATCTGTTGCCCATCTTGAAACACACCTGTCTCATCAGATACTCATCGCTCCTTTACCGGGAGTCGTACTGGGAGGAGGGGCTCTCCTGGGGGATCAACAGGACATGTCCTGTTGCAGGTAGGGCATGTAAAAGTTGTGGTAGTGGCAGCAGGGGCTGCAGGTGCATTCCTCCTCAGTCTTCTCTCCTGTCTCCTGGTTGTTCTGTCCTCCTCCATCATACGGGTCCCCACAAGGCACTGTTGTCGCCAGGTGTTCCGGTCAGCAGCAGCCTCCTCCAGAGCCTCAGGTCTGATCCTGCACTTCTTTAAGGCCATCTTTAGCTGGTCCTTGTAGCGCTTCTTCTGCCCTCCAGCAGAGCGTCGACCATGGTGTAGCTGGCCATATAACACCCTGTGAGGCAGCCGGCTTGGGGGCATCCTCACCACATGTCCCAGCCAGCGTAGCTGGTGCTGGGTGATCGTTGCCTCAATACTCCTACAGCTGGTTTTAAAGAGTATCTCAGAATGAGGCACATGGTCACGCCAGGTGATTCCCAGGATGTGCTGAAGGCAGCGTATGTGGAACCGTTCTAGATCCCTAATGTGACGGCTGTAAGTCACCCAGGATTCACAGCTGTAGAGGAGAGTAGTGACACAGACTGCCTGGTAAACAGAGATTTTCGTTTGGAGATGGAGGTTCTTGTTCTGGAAGACCCGACGCCGGAGTCTCCCAAAAGAAGCTGATGCCTGCCTGATCCTGTTCTGGACCTCACTGTCAATGGTGTTGTCTACAGAGAGGATGCTCCCCAGGTACTTGAAAGATGGAACAACAGACAGCTGTTCGCCAGCAACAGTGAAGGTAGGTGGGGTAGATGGAATATTGGTGCTCCATTGGCAGACGACCTCTGTTTTGATGGTGTTCACCGTCAGTCCCATCCTGCTGTATGCTCTCACCGCAGCAGTAAGAACAGACTGGAGATCTTGTGGGCTATGAGATACCAGAGCACAGTCATCTGCATACTGTAGCTCAATGACTCTCACCCTTTGCAGTTTGGTGGTTGCCTGGAGCCTCCTTATATTAAAAAGGTTGCCATCTAGACGGAAGTCCACTGTTACACCGCTGCTGTCCTCAATCTCCTTGTGGAGAAGCTGGGTGACACAGAGCACGAAGATGTTAAAAAGAACTGGTGCTAATACACACCCCTGCCTAACCCCTGTACAAACGGGGAAGGAAGGAGATTTCTGTCCTCCTATAGTCACCCGAGCAGTCATGCCATCATGAAATTGGCAGAGGATATTGACAAACTTGCTGGGGCAGCCAAACTTAAGAAGAACTTCCCATAGGAGTTCTCTATGGACAGTGTCGAAAACTTTGGAGAGATCGACAAAGGCCATGAACAGGTCCTGGTGTTGCTCCCAACATTTCTCCTGCAGCTGCCGAGCTGTGAAAATCATGTCCACCGAGCTCCTGCCCTTCCTGAAACCGCATTGCGATTCAGGCAGCTCTGATTCTGTGATGTAGTTGATCAGCCTATGAAGCATCACCTTCGCTAGGACCTTACCAGCAACAGAAAGGAGCGAAATACCCCTGCTGTTGCCGCAGACAGCCTTGTCACCCTTCTTTTTATAAATGGTGACAATTGTGGCGTCTCTCCATTGTTGTGGGATGTTGTCATCGGCCCAGACCTTGGTGATGTACTTGTGCAGGGTTTTTGTACACAAGTAGCCTCCTTGTTTCAACAGCTCGGCAGGGATGTTATCATTACCAGGGGACTTGTTGTTTTTGAGAGAGCGGATAGCTGATAGAACCTCCAGGAAGGTTGGGGGCTGATCCAGGTCTTGTATCGGGGAAAGTGTAGGCAAGTCGTCGAGAACAGTGGGGTCTGCATCTGAGTCGTGGTTAAGCAGGGTATTAAAGTGTTCAGCCCATCTCAGCAAGATGTTAGGCTGATCCTTTAGGATTCTCAGCCCGTCTGCTGTTTTCAGGGGAGTGATGCAGTGATTTGTTGGGCCGTAAATCTTCTTGACAGCATTATAAAAATTATGCATGTCATTTTTATCGGCAAAGGCCTGGATTTCAAGTGCCTTTTTTGTCCACCACTCGTTCTGCGTTATCCGAGTAGCCCTTTGTACATCCCGCCAAGCTCTTTGCCACTGATGCCTGATGATAATGGATGACGGGTTCCTTAAGGTTGCCTGATGTGCTCTGAGCTTGTCCTCCAGCAAGTCGCGGATGGTATCCGAGTTGTCATCAAACCAGTCTTGGTTCTCTTAAAGCCAATCGTTTGGGCTGCTGCCTCACAAAGAGCCGAGCTGATGAAGTCCCACTTCTGGTCCATGGTCTTCTCAGGCAGACTCAAGAAATGCTCCACCCCCCTTAGTTTCTCAACCAGGGAGCGACGAAAGTCATTTCTTGCATCCAGATTTGCCAGACGGGAGCAATCAAGTTTCCTCCTTTTGGGCCCTTGTAGTTGCAAGGGGGGGGCGCACTTACATGTGGACCTTGGCCACAATCAGCCGGTGATCTGTCCAGCATTCTGCACCTCTCATGGCACGGGTGATGTGGACATCTCTGATGTCACTCCGCCTCACAATGATGTAGTCAATCAGGTGCCAGTGTTTAGAGCGAGGGTGCATCCATGATGTTTTGTATTTGGCCTTTTGCTGGAAGATGGTGTTGGTTATGATCAGGTTATGCTCAGAGCAAAGAGTGAGCAGTCTCACTCCATTTGCATTAGCCTGGCCAACTCCGTGTCTGCCAAGCACTCCACTCCATAGCTGGTTGTTCTGACCCACTCTGGCGTTAAAATCTCCAAGTAAGAAGATCTTGTCATTCTTGGGGATCCGGCGAAGAGTTTCGTCCAGTGACTGGTAGAAGGAATCCTTGGCCTCACTCTCCGATGGCAGGGTTGGTGCATAGGCACTGAGAAGTGTAGCAAAGCGATTCTTAACCAGGGGGATACGGAGTGTCATCAGTGTCTCATTAATGCCAACAGGTGTTTCACTGAGTCTTGGTAGAAGGGTGTTTTTGATGGCCAGTCCTACACCATGCAGATGTTGTTCTCCTGAGGGGTAACCCCTCCAGAAGAATGTGTAGCCCATCCCTTCCTCTGTTAACCTCTTGCGCTCCGGTGTACCGCGGGCGGGCACGTCTCTGCGTCCCAGTGCACCCTCGTGCGTCCCAGGGCGCCCTCGTGCGTCCTAGAACGCACTGTGCGTCTCAGTGCGCACTCAGATGCACAGTGCCTGTGCGTCTGAGTGCGCACGGAAAAAAAAAAAAGCTGCATTGTTCAGCTTTCTTTTCACACAGCCGTGAACAGAAAGCCAAAGGAGTGTATGATTGGTTTAGATTTGATTGACCTCTAATAAGAGCCTTGAATTGGGTTTCTGAAACCTTGAAGAACCAATGACTGAAAACCTAGCAAGAAGGACCTGCCTACCAAGGGCTGCGAATACAAGCCAAATGAAGCAGAGAAGTTTGACAGTTGACGTGCGTCTCCCTGCATAAAATCTCTTTTGCCTAAGCCGCTGTGTGACTGTCATTGAGACCTGTGCGGAACGGTAGCATCAGCCAGTCTTTTTTGGATTATTTGTTTGGAAAAATGGTTCGCCAAAAACGCAAGCGTGGAAGCGGAGATGTTTTGACCGGGTCGGGTGACCAGAAGCACGAGTCCGTTACAACCGGACCAGCTTCATGCTCGTCTGACAATGAGGAACTTACTGCTGTTGTGGACAGGTAAGTGTTATAAGCTAAATTATTCTTTATCGATGAAAATAGTAATAAAAATCACTTTTGACCGATCGGTAATTCCAACGGGGCGTCATGGCCACAACTTTTTTGGTGTGCAGAGTTCCTCTGTAGCGGGGCGGGGGGGGTGTGTTATCCTCTGCATTGCAGATAGATATTTTAGCATAATTTTTATTGCACTGTAGGCTATTTTTTCTTGTAAAAAAGGCCACACATTTTTTACGTGGCATGTTTTTGTGTGTGTGTGTGTGTGTGTGTGGGGGGGGGGGTGTTTGTTATCCATCCATCCATCCATCCATCCATCCATCTTCTACCGCTTTTCCGGAGGTCCGAGTCACTGAGGCAGCAGTTCAAACAGAGAAGCCCAGACTTCCCTCTCCCCACCCACCTGCTCCAGCTCTCCAGAGAGGATACCAAGGCGTTCCCAGACCAGCTGGGAGACATAGTCTCTCCACCGAGTCCTGGGTCTGCCCCGGGGTCTCCTCCCAGTGGGCTGTTTGTTACCCTCTAGAAATTTAATAATGTTTTAGTATAATTTTTATTGCACTTTAGGCTATTTTTTTCTTGTAAAAAAAAAAAAAACAGGAACTGTGCTGTGTATGTGAACTCTGGGAAAATAGGAGAATAGTGAAAAATAAAAATTGAACTTTATAAATGACTTTATTTTCACATAATAGACAAACTTCAGATAAAGACTCTGGTAAGGAGTGGGTGCCAGACGAGCACTCTGCCAGCAAGCGCAGAAGAAGGGAGCTGCAGGCGAGTTCGTCAGAAGAGGAAACCCCTACCCCAAAAAGAGGGACACCACTGGGGAGAGGAAGAGGAAGGAGAGGAAGAGGGAGAGGAAGAGGAGGTAGCAGGAGAGGAAGAGGAGGCGAGAGTGGTGATGGCAGCCCTCAGCCTGGGACATCGGCCGGCCCTTCATCAGCTGAGGAGAGGTGGAATGATTCCGACACCCCTGACATCATTCCACCACAGCCCATTTTTCGTCCCAAAAATCCACCTGGACCTCAGCTAATTACAACAGCTTCATACACCCCCGTTCAGTTGTTTGAGTTATTTTTCACTCCATCTGTGCTAGACCACATTGTTGAGAACACCAACCTACATGGCTCTGCACACTACAACACACCCACCAGCCCCTGGATTGACCTCACACGTTCCGACCTGGTCTCATTTTTTGGTCTGATTATTTACATGGGTATAGTCAAATGCAAATCCTTCAGTGATTACTGGTGAGGGGGACACCTGTACAGCCTTCTTTTCCCCAAGAGTGTAATGACCAGGACAAAGTTTCTCCTGATCAGCTGGGCCCTTCACCTCAGCAGCCCAGCAGCAGAAGAGGCCAATGAGCAGAAGAGAGACACGGATATGCATGACCGCCTCAGCAAAATCTTGACACATTTTCTAGGAATCAGTATGATGATGAGTAGGATTAGAAAATTATATTTGATTGAGAGGGTACTGCTGTCAACTTGTAAAATATCCCGTCGCCAAGTGCTTGCTCACAGGGGATCGCCTTATTGCTGGGGTCTTTCTGCAACTGTGGGGGTTCCCCCTACAGTTGATAGTGCTATGAAATGACTGTTGTTGTGAAATGGCGCTATATAAATAAGGTTGAATTGAATTGAATTGAATTTGTTGTTTGTAAATAGTATGTTTTGTGTATTGACATTTTTGTTCAGTAAAGCGTGTTTAGAATTGAAACTTCATTTTCTCTGCGTCATTACTACTGACAGTGTTTCTGGATAGCTAACAAGATAGCCCTGAGTGTCACCTTTCATTAGAGCCCAAGATGAAGCTTCTATGTTGAAGCATTCAAAAGTTCTAGACGTTTTTCCAAACTGTGCCAACCTGGGAACAACCTGGGAACAACCTGAGAAAAAAACGGTGTAATATATTCATTTTTTGTGGTATTGTTATCAAATTTGTACCTCAGTTTGGCACAGTTTGGGAACAACCTGGGAACAACCTGAGAAAAAACGTTGTGTAATATATTCATTTTTTGTTGTATTGTTACCAAATTTGGACCTCAGCTTGATAACACTTGGTTCTACATTTCTGTTGCATTTTCCTGCCGGATCTGACAGCTGTGTGTTATTTGCAAGTATTTGTATCCAAAAAAACACCCAGGCGAAATTTATTTTCTTCAAGTTCAGTATGTTTAGATGACTGTTACTCAGTGGCAGGAGCACTTAGAGAGATTATGACTGTTTTGCCAAAAAATTCAAAGTGTTTTCTTTTAAATGAGACCAACCCCATGAAGCTGCTGCAAAGGGTTGAGGAACAGCTTTTGATTTACTTTGGGTACGTTATTTTTTGGCGTTTTTAGGGAAATTGACCAGAGTGCAAGGGGTTAAAGAGCTCTCATCTTGGAGCCTGGTCTCGCTTAGTGCAGCAATATCAATGTTGTAGTGACTCAGTTCAGCAGCAACCAGAGCTGTTCTCCTTGGGGTCTATCAGAACCTCGATCCAGGAGTGTCCTTACATTCCATGTTGCCACTTTTAGGTTGCACTTTCTCTTTTTATTGTTTCGACCGCAGAGGTGGAATGACCCAATAGGTGCAGTAACCTGTTCAGACGAAAGATGGGTGAGCAATTTTTAGGCCACTTTTTCTAGGCCCCTCCCCAGTTGGGGTGAGCAGTGCTGTCCTAAATAGGGCTGCTCAATCACACAGGGGTCTGCCGAAAACAGCTGCCACCCCAGCTGTTAGCGGCCATAATAACCCTGTGCTGCTGACATGCAGGGTTATAGCTAGGAGCTTCCAGTAACATTCATACCTGCTCCCGTCGCCACACACCCTGTCGCCGCCAGACTTCAACCAGATGTCCAGGAAGGTAAGGCCCACCATGGTCAGAGGTGGATACCTGCGCATTGAATTATTTAGAGTGCTGTAGGGGGCGCACTCTTCCCAATAGCACTGTCTTTGCGATGATGAGGTAAATCCGGTGGTGTGGGTAAGCCCATGACGACCAGTCCCTCAACATGGCTGCAGGAGGCTGCTGGGTCCTTGGTCTTTTAAGTCCCGCCTTTTGCGCACCACCAGCGCATTGCTTTTCTGTCAAGGGTAGCTTCCTTAGCCTTCACCTTAATAGATTACCCACAAGGCAGTGGGGCTATTTACCCATAGTTGGGGCAGGGGTTGACGGGCGTCAGGGCGTGTCCACACAGGGTGGGCCTATACACCATGACTCTGGGGCCCCCTGCTGCTCCGAGATCCCCTCCAGTTTAGCCTGGGACTGCAAGGTGCCCAGTTACCATGTGTGGCCACGAGGAGGCACTGCAGGGGTCTTGGTGGTGGAGAGGCTATGTACCAGCAGGAGGAGACTTACGCACTCGGCTCCTCTTTTCACCCCCAATAGGGGCTAGCTGGTGGTGGTAGCTGTAAACAGAGCAGCAAGCAGAAAGCAACATGCAACATATGCCATGCAACATGCACTATCTACAAACATCTCTATGTTACTATACTACTGCACTAGGTGCTTCACAAGCACCCTGTGTAACCCTGTGTCACACTCACACACATATAATACTATATAACAGTTCCATCCATCCATCCATCCATCCATCCATCCATCCATCCATCCATCCATCCATCAATCCATCCATCCATCCATTCATCTTCTACGGCTGATCAGGGATCTGGGTCGTGGGGGCATCAGTCCAGGCAGAGTGGCCCAGACTTCTGCCCAGTTCACATAGCACCATGATTTCCATGATCCCTCCTGCAGGTGGTGAGCCCACTGGAGGGTGGGCCCATGTGCCTCCTTTAGATACAATGGGTCCTTGATGTAACGTTTTTCATGGAAATCCACTGGACCGCTCTTAGTATGGCCCTTCACCCAGGACCTATTTGCCTTAGGAGACCCTACCAGGGGCAGGTTGCCCTGACAATGTAGCTCCTGGGATCATTTAGGCACTTAGATCCCTCCACCATGATAAAGTGGTGATCCACAGAGGGGTCTTAATTGTTAATCTTAATAGTTATCCATTACAAATTATCCATTAACCACAACATACAGTATCTCACAAAAGTGAGTACACCCCTCAAATTTTTGTAAACATTTTATTATATCATGTAAAGTAGTCAGTGTACAGCTTGTATAACAGTGTAAATTTGCTGTCCCCTCAAAACAACTCAACACACAGCCATTAATGTCTAAACTGCTAGCAACAATAGTGAGTACACCCCTAAGTGAAAATGTCCAAATTGTGCCCAATTAGCCATTTTCCCTCCCCGGTGTCATGTGACTTGTTAGTGTTACAAGGCCTCAGGTGTGAATGGGGAGCAGGTGTGTTGAATTTGGTGTTATCGCTCTCACACTCTCTCATACTCGTCACTGGAAGTTGAACATGGAACCTCATGGCAAAGAACTCTCTGAGGATCTGAAAAAATGATTTGTTGCGCTACATAAAGATGGTGTTGGCTATAAGAAGATTGCCAACACCCTGAAACTGAGCTGCAGCACGGTGGCCAAGACTATACAATGGTTTAGCAGGACAGGTTCTACTCAGAACAGGCCTTGCCATGGTTGACCAAAGAAGTTGAGTGCATGTGCTCAGCATCATATCCAGAGGTTGTCTTTTGAAAATAAATGTACGAGTGCTGCCAGCACTGCTGCAGAGGTTGAAGGGGTGGGGGGGGGGGGTCAGCCTGTCAGAGCTCAGACCATACGCTGCACACTGCATCAAATTGGCCTGCATGGCTGTCATCCCAGAAGGAAGCCCCTTTTAAAGATGATGCACAAGAAAGCCCGTAAACAGTTTGCTGAAGACAAGCAGACTAAGGGCATGGATTACTGGAACCATGTCCTGTGGTCTGATGAGACCAACATAAACTTATTTAGCTCAGATGGTGTCAAGCGTGTGTGGCGGCAACCAGGTGAGGAGTAGAAAGAGAAGTGTGTCTTGCCTACAGTCAAGCATGGTGGTGGGAGTGTCATGGTTTGGGGCTGCATGAGTTCTGCCGGCACTGGGGAGCTACAGTTCATTGAGGGAACCATGAATGCCAACATGCACTGTGACATACTAAAGCAGAGCATGATCCCCCCCCCCCCTTCGGAAACTGGGCCGCATGGCAGTATTCTAACATGATAATGACTCCAAACACACCTCCAAGACAACCACTGCCTTGCTAAAGAAACTGAGGGTAAAGGTGATGGACTGGCCAAGCACATCTCCAGACCTAAACCCTACTGAGCGTCTGTGGGGCATCCTCAAATGGAAAGTGGAGGAGTGCAAGGTCTCTAGCATCCACCAGGTCCATGATGTCGTCATGGAGGAGTAGAAGAGGATTCCAGTGGCAACCTGCAAAGCTCTAGTGAACTCCATGCCCAAGAGAGTTAAGGAATTGTTGGAAAATAACGGTGGCCACACAAAATATTGACAGTTTGGGCACAGTTTGGACATTTTTACTTTGGGGTGTACTCACTTTTGTTGCCAGCAGTTTAGGCATTAATGGCTCTGTGTTGAGTTATTTTGAGACAGCAAAGTTATTTTGGGACAGCAAATTTACGCTGTTATACAAGCTGTACACTGACTACTTTACATTTTGTCAAAGTGTGATATCTTCAGTGTTGTCCCATGAAAAGATATAATAAAATATTTACAAAAATGTGAGTGGTGTACTCACTTTTGTGAGATACTGTAGCTTTACACCCAAATCTGGGCCAATTTCTACACACTTTTGATAAATGAGAGCTATTGTGTATTTGACTATTTTTTGCTGGTTTCTGTTTGTTGAAAGGGGCAGCTCTTTTCAGTGCTGAGATCAGTTTCTTTGTCTGATCGTTTCAGCAGGAAATCTATAAATGGCCCTCATTCTTTCTCCTGTAATTTTGACAGCCTACAGCTGCACAGTTGTGGTCTGTGGTATGTGGTCTATTGTCGTAAATAATCCAGTGCTAGCTTCCAATTAAGCCTTATTCTCCCAGGAACATTACTGAAATATAGGCTACATTTTCTACAGCATAGCTCTGTGTGTCTTCCTGCTGCTTTCACTCCAGTGGAGCCATACCCTGCTCATGACATATACGGTGATGACAACTGCAAAACCTGAATACTCACTGTAAACATGGAAGTGCACACTGTGCAGCAACACGTTTGATTGGTTTGACTAAGCATTTGAGCGCTACTCAGGGACAAATTTGATTGCCAAAATTGGTGGAAGTTGATGACGATTAGCCAAAATTGTGGGAAAGTTGTGGTGATTGGACAAAGTTGTAATGTCACACAAAAGATGCGATGATTGGCTAATTTCCTGTGAATCTGTGTAATCGCAACATTGCAAAATCTTGGAGGGACTGCATAGTGAACCCAGCCTTGTGCGTCCTTGAGACCCGCCCGCTGCTCTATTATTGGCCAGCCTAGCTGTCAATCATGTGGGCAACAGTAAGCTAACAAGTTAGCTTACCAAGGCGTGGTTTGTATTATTACTTAATTGAGATTTCAGTCATCCCAATAGACATCCCTGTTCCCATCTGGTTCACTAATCCACAGTCAATATTATAATTCCTGTCATTCTGTCTTATTTTGTTATATTTTTGCCATGATGCTACATTGAGCTCTGTTAGCATTATCTTGGCTAGGCAGTCGGTCAGCATTGGTCAAGTGACTGACAGTCCACCTAGTGTTAGCTTAATTGGCTAACACTACACTAACATTGGCTTAATTGGCTCTGCAGGAGACCTGCGAGGCCAACCTGGTGGGTCTCTTCTTCGCTAAGGGGGTCACCATCATGCCCAAAGACTTCCAGCTGGCCCGCTGCATCCGCGGAGAGAGAGCTTAGACTTTCTGCTGCACATTCACCAGCCATAATGCTCTGCACTGTGTCTATATATATACATTTATAGTAATATGGACATATGTTAAGGCAAACATGGCTGTTAAGCAAAAATCACAATATGGCAGAGGATATACAGTTAAAGTTCTGTTAGTTCTGCTACTTCTGGCAGGAGATATTCACCTTAACCCTGGACCTGCCACTATTAAACAGCAGACCACTGGGTTAGCACAAAACCGAGCTGTACAAAAGCAAAAACAACATTTATTTTTCCAAACTGTTAATCATGCACGAGTTCTTTGGGACACCAAGGCTAAACCAAAGGGGATCCTCGGCGGTCATTTAAACATACGGAGCATAATCCCCAAAAGAGATGAGATTTCGGTGTTGCTGTTGGACTCAAATCTGGACTACCTTTGTCTCTCAGAAAGCTGGCTACACAGTAACATAGACACTAATATGATCGATATTGTGGGCTACCAGTGTTTTAGAAAAGACAGGCAGGTAGGGAGGGGAGGAGGTGTTTTAATTTACATCAAAGAGAAATATAAATGTCAACTGGTTGATTTGAATACTTCACTTGAATGTTTAGCTGTTAATGTATGTCTCTCTCCGGTAATGAATTTCAACATTGCAGTAGTGTACAACCCACCGTCACACAACTCTTCCTTTTATAATGAATTAAGTGATCTGGTTAAACAACTTGAGAAGAACAGAGAAACAATAATTCATGGTGACTTTAATATCAACTGGTCTGATAAAAAAGACAAACAAAAACTGAAAAGCCTCATGACTAAATTTAATTACCAGCAAATCATCAAAGGACCCACCAGGATAACCAAACAATCCAGAACACTTATTGACATGGTATTTACTAATAAACCAGAACGAATAACCAGAACCTATAATCTTGTAACTGGTCTCTCAGATCATAACATGGTTCTTGCTGTCAGGAAACTTACTAAAAAGCGACTACAGTATTTTGGGGGAGTCGATATTGACAAATCAAATTTTATTATCCCCAAATCAAAAAATGAGGAGTTTGAACATTACTTAGAGAATCAAAATTGGGAGCAGCTCATGTCAACATGTGAAGTAGATGATTGTTGTAATTTTATAACTGCAACAATCACAAAGTCTATAGAAAAATTTTCAAAGCAAATTAAAAGTAGACAACAGAAGATTAGCCTACCATGGTTAAATAATGAAATAAGAAAACTTATGAAGAGGCGAGACTATGCACTGAAAACATCACTAACCTCCAAACTACAAAATGATCACCTTGTGTACAAAAGTTTAAGAAATAAAGTGGTACATGAGCTGCGAAAATCAAAAATATCTTATTACAATAAACTGATAGATCATGCAAAGGGTAACAACAGTTCCCTATGGAGGCATTTAAATAACTTAACTAATAAAAAAAACGATCAGAAGGGGGTAAAGGAACTTAGAATCAATGGCAAGACCGTCAGTGACAAGGCTACTTTGGCAAATGAATTTAATTCACACTTTGTGGGCTCTGTGGAAGACTTAACAAAAATTTTTGTGCTGCCAAATGTGCTCAACAACACAAATTCCATACTCCCAACAGATACTTTTCACATCGATGAGGTAAATGAGAAGTTAATTGCTGGTATTGTTAAAACACTGTCAAACTCAAAAACTAGTGATATCTACAATATGAGCACCTCCTTTCTCAAAATGCACAGCAAAATATTAATCAAACCACTGACTCATCTCATTAATCTCTCCATTAGGTCTAGTACATTTCCATCTGGCTGGAAAAAAGCTGTCGTCATACCAGTTCATAAATCAGGCAGTAAAGACGATATATGCAATTACCGCCCAATCTCTATCTTACCAGTCCTATCTAAGGTTCTTGAAAAAGTTGTAGCTACACAGCTGATAGACTACTTACAAGACAGTCAACTTCTTCATCCACATCAATTTGGTTTTAGACCAGGATACTCAACAGAAACAGCAAATTGTTGCCTTATTGAAAACGTCAAACAGTCCTTGGACAGGGGTAATGTGGTAGGAGCTGTTTTTCTAGATCTCAAAAAGGCTTTCGATACTGTAAACCACAGTTTGCTTTTATCCAAAATGGTATCTTTTAACTTCTCCCCAAATACATTAGAATGGTTTGCATCTTATCTCCAGAATAGAGAACAGTGTGTAAAAGTTCACCAGGATAAATCCTCATTTTTAAACAACCGCATGGGTATCCCACAAGGGTCCATTCTTGGTCCTTTACTTTTCAGCATTTTTATTAATGACTTGCCGTTACACTGCTCAGCTGCAACATGCCAACTTTATGCAGATGATGCAGTTATTTACACAGCTGCCAAGACTCCAGCACAGGCTGCAGATGTACTGTCTACAAGTATGGTTGATGTCCAAGAGTGGCTCCTCAAGAACCATCTATTGCTGAACCTTCAGAAAACAGTCTCAATGTGCTTTTCAATCAAAAAATGTAACCTGCAACATTTTAAAGTTAATATACATGATCATGACATCAGTTTAGCTACAGAATTCAAATACCTTGGCATTGTACTAGATCCTCAACTCAAATTTAATCTTCATATAAAGAAAATTTCAAAAACAGTAAAAAAAAATCTGAACTGCTTTAAATTAATTAGATATTACATACCTTACGAAGCAGCTGCACTGTATATGCATTCTATGGTTTTTTCTCATATATCATACTGTTTGACAGTCTGGGCTCAAGCAGCCCCTTCCACAATAAGACATATAGGTTCATTATATAATCAAACCCTAAAAATCTTGGACAAAAAGCCCATTAGGTGGCATCACTGTAATGTTTTAAAAAAATACAACCTATTGAGTTTTGAGAGCTTCATTGGCCTCTGTCTTCTGAAATTAACGTTCAAATGTTTCCATAAATCAGCACCCGAGCCACTTGCTGGTTTCGTCCAAAGACAGGACAGCAGCAGAGCCACCAGGAGTTCTGTTAACAATAACTGTAAAATATTCCACCGCAGAACCACATTTGGACAAACAGCTTTCTCTATAAAGGGCAGTCACATCTGGAACACAATGCCAAATGAAATTAAAATAATAACGGACTTTAAAACATTCACTAAAAATGTTAAAAACTGGCTGAAAAATAAACAAGAATGTACTCATGTATGAATTATTTGTCTGCAAAGTGAGAGTGAATGAAGGGAAGGAATAAATGTGTTTGTTTATAGTGAGTGACGGAGGGAGGAAGGCCTGAAATAGGCAAATGTGAGTTATGTTATATGTGTTAAATGTGAGTCAGGCTGTTATATTTGTGTATTTATAATATTTATGTTAAAGGTGAGTCAGGCTGTTATATTTGTGTATTTATAATATTTATAATATTTATAATTGTGTATTTATAATTTTTCTGCATTGATGTATGTGGTTATTGTGTATATTTTTATCTTGATTCTTTTTTCTAAAGCCCATCCAGGGACAAGAGTTGCAAATTAGCTAATAGCTATACACTCTATGTGCAACACATCAGATTGATTGTCTTTGATTAATTGTCTATGTTTATTGCACTGTCCCTGTCAAATAAACTAATCTACTACTACTAATGTTTACTAGATGTTGTTTTTTTCTTGCCTTCTGATTGTTGCTCTGAGTGTTGCTGTCCCTATGCTGTTGCAATCCTGGAATTTCCCCATTGTGGGACTAATAAAGGCTTATCTTATCTTATCTTATTGTTGAGCCAATCAATTTTGATAACTATTTTCTATAAATTCTCATCCCCACTGGAATCCTTGCTCATCTACCAACACTACCAGTGAAATGGGAGAAGATGGGAGAAAAGTTAAAAAGTTTAAAAAGTATGTGATCAAAAACTGCTGTAATGACGGACAGTGATGTTTAAAACAATCGATTTATTTAAGCATTCACATTTTTTTTTTTTTTGTGCTTCTTTCCTACTTTGACTGCTGCAGCTGTTTCTTTTTTCCTGTTAGATGCTGGTACCCTTCATATTTATTTAATATGACACTTTGTTCTTCATCAGTGATGCACTCCGTTCTGCTGCCTATTCATTCTCCCTATTGGTCATCTGCTGTGATCACCAACTTTTTTGTGTGAATGCACATACAGCCAGATAAACCCCAGGGGTCACTTACAAGGCTGGTAACTACGTTCGTAGTACAGATAATCCTGTTCCAGAATGTCTGGGTTTGTGAAGCTAGACAACTGAAAGATACCTGAGGCATGGTGAACTAGTTTCGTAGTATACGGCCTCTGGTAGGGTAAAGCCTGCATGAAATAACTCTACAAAACACAAAAAATGTTTGATTTTTCAGCAATGGTAAAAGACAGTGACTACCTGTGTTCATTATGGACACTATTTGGAGTTCTGTAAGCCGACTGCCCTCAAATGCAGCCAGCTCTGTATTAATTGTGTCATTTTGACGTCTGTATGAGGATTCAGTAATACCTGTCACCCAGCAACCACTGGAATATTTTAACAATTACTGAGCGGATTGCAGAAAAAGTGTTCTCATGAACTCTAAATGAATTAAAAATTCTGTCATAAAAGGTGATATTGACTACCACTGCTCTTCTTGTGCCAGCACAACATTTGGGTTTTTAATGAACTAGCTTAGGATTTTGATATGATTTTGATGACTCTTTGGTTGGCAAAGGTTGCAGACCCCTGCCTTAGAGCATGGCTGTACAGTATATTGCTGTTGTGCATTGTGGTGAATACAGTTTACTTAATATACTTAAAATTTCTTGTTATATTTTGTATCATATGCTTCCTCTAAAGGAACCTCTTTATGTTTCATTACATTAAAGTTAGGTATTAGCTGGTCACAAGTGCACACTCCAGATATACAGTGGATATAAAAAGTCTACACACCCCTGTTCAAATGCCAGGTTTTTGTGTTGTAAAAAAATGAGACCAAGATAAATCATTTCAAAACTTTTTCCACCATTAATGTGACCTATAACCTGTACAACCCAATTGAAAAACAAACTGAAATATTTTAAGGGGAAAAATAAAAAAATAAAAAACTTACAATAACCTGGTTGCATAAATATGCACACCCTGTTATAACTGGGGATGTGACTGTGCTCAGAATTAACCAATCACATTCAAACTGATGCTAACTGGGAGTCAGCACACACCTGTCACCATTTAAAGTGCCTCTGATTAACTCCAAATAAAGTTCAGCTGTTCTAGTAGGCTTTTCCTGACATTTTTGTAGTCACATCTTATAGTGCAAGCCATGGTCCGCAGAAAGCTTCCAAAGCATCAGATGACTCTCATTGTTCAAAGGTATCAGTCAGGAGAAGGGTACAAAAGAATTTCCAAGGCATGAAATATACCATGGAACACAGTGAAGACAGTCATCATCAAGTGGAGAAAATATGGCACAACAGTGACATAACCAAGAACTGGACATCCCTCCAAAAATGATGAAAAGACGAGAAGGAAACTGGTCAGGGAGGCTGCCAAGAGGCTGACAGCAACATTGAAGGAGCTGTAGGAATTTCTGACAAGTACTGGCTGTTTAGTACATGCAACGACAATTTCCTGTCTTCTTCATATGTCTGGGCTATGGGGTAGGGTAGCGAGACAAAACCTTATCTTACGAAGAAAAACATCCAAGCCCAGTTACATTTTGCAAAAACAGATTTGAAATCTCCCAAAACCATGTGGGAAAATGTGTTATGGTCCGATGAAACCAAGGTTAAACTTTTTGGCCATAATTCCAAAAGGTATATTTGGCACAAACACAACACTGCTCATCACCAAAAGAAGACCATACCTACAGTGAAGCATGGTGGTGGCAGCATTGTACTTTGGGGCTGTTTTTCTTCAGCTGGAACTGGGCCCTTAGTCAAGGTGGAGGGAATTATGAACAGAGATAGACAGATTGATAGATAGATAGATAGATAGATAGATAGATAGATAGATAGATAGACTTTATTGATCCCAAACTGGGAAATTACAGTGTAACAGCAACATGACAGTAGACAACCAAACGACAGAAACACACGCATGACAGACAAAGGGATTACCCATGGAAGTAAAACTAACACAACTATAAAACCTATATACATCATAGCTTAATATATGATGACCAAGATAAACACATGAATCATCCCATTGCACAATGAAGGACTATCAGGAGCAGCGTGAAATGTGAGGTACCAGTTAGACTGTAAGGTGCAGTGTGGCAGCATAGTTATGACCAGAATACAACATCATAATGAGTTATTGTACAGTGAAATGGCATGCGGCAGGAAAGATTTCCTGCACCTGGCTGTTCGACAACGAAGCTGTAGTAGTCTACTGGAGAAAGCGCACCGCTGTCTGTCCAGTGTGTGGTGGAGGGGGTGATCAGGATTGTCCATGATGGATCGCAGTTTATTTAGTGTTCTCCTCTCCACCACTGTCTCAAAGGTCTCAGGTCTGAGACCAATTACAGAGCCAGCCCTATTGATAATCTTGTCAAGTCTGTTGGTGTCGCTGGCCCTGATACTGCTACCCCAACAGACAGCAGCAAAGAAGATGGCACTGGCGACAATGGTCTGGTAGAAAAGCTCCAGCATCCTGCTACACACGTTGAAGGATCTCAGCTTCCTCAGGAAGTAGAGTCTGCTCATCCCCTTGTTGTGCGCAGCATCCCTGTTGGATCTCCATTCCAACCAGTTACTGATCCTGACACCCAGATATTTGTAGTCCTCAACCACCCCCACATCCTCCCCCCAATCTGCAATGGTTGAGAAGGCGTCTTCCTCTTCCTGAAGTCAATCACCATCTCTCTGGTCTTGCTGACATTCAATCTCAGGTGATTCTGTTCTGTCCACTCCACAAATCTGTCTACCAGTGCCCTGTACGCCCCCTCCTGTCCCCCTCTTATACACCCCACAACAGCTGAGTCATCAGAGAATTTCTGCAGGTGGCATGACTCTGTGTTGTACTGAAAGTCAGTGGTGTATAAAGTAAAGAGAAAAGGAGAGAGCATAGTCCCCTGTGGAGCTCCCATATCACTCGCCACTACGCCAGACAAGACACTGCCCAGCCGGACAAACTGTGGCCTGCCTGTCAGGTAGTCAGTAATCCAGGAGATCACAGAGCTGTCAACCCCCATCACCCGCAGCTTCTCACCCAGCAGCAGTGGCTGGATGGTGTTAAAGGCACTGGAGAAATCAAAAAAAGTGATTCTCACAGTATATCCTCTGCCATCCAGGTGCAGATGGGCTCGTTGCAGCAGGTAGATGACAGCATCTTCAACTCCTAAATGGAGCTCATATGCAAACTGCAGAAGGTCCAGCCACGTCTTCACCTGCGGCCTCAGGTGGGCTAAGATCAGTCTCTCCAGGACAATAAAATACCAGTCAGTGCCAGGACAAATACCAGTCAGTGTTGGCACAAAACCTCCAGGCTTCTGCTAGAAAGCTGAAGATGAAGAGGACCTTCATCTTTCAGCATGGCAATGACCCAAAGCACACATCCAAATTAACACAAGAATGGCTTCACCAGAAGAAGATTAAGGTTTTGGAATGGCCCAGCCAGAGTCCAGGCCTGAATCCGATCGAACATCTGTGGGGTGATCGCTGTGCACAGGAGATGCCCTCACAATCTGACAGATTTGGAGCGTTTTTGCAAAGAAGAGTGGACAAATATTGCCACATCAAGATGTGCCACATTGAGAAACTCCTACCCAAAAAGATTGATTGCTGTAATAAAAGCCAAAGGTGCTGCAACAAAGTATTATTCTAAGGGTGTGCATATTTATGCAACAAGGTTATTGTAAGTTTTTTTATTTTTTATTTTTCCCCTTAAAAGATTTCATTTTTTTCAGTTGGGTTGTACAGGTTATAGGTCACATTAATGGTGGAAAAAGTTTTGAAATGATTTATACTGGTCTCATTTTTTTACATCACAAAAACCTGGCATTTGAAAAGGGGTGTGTAGACTTTTTATATCTACTGTATATGCAGCTCTGGAAAAAAATTAAGACACCAAAGAGATGACTCTAAAACTATCATTTTATCTGGTTTCACTATTTATACGTATGTGTTTGAATAAAATGAACAATCTTGTTTTATTCTCTACCCCACTGAAAGCAACTCACCCAAATTCCAAGTCAAAATATCATCATTTATAGTATTTATTTACAGAAAATGACAGCGGGCCAAAACAACAAAAAGATGGTGCTTTTATATGAAATAATGCAAAGAAAACAAGTTCACTGATTTTTATTCACAACTTTCAAACGTCTTACCATGCTTAGATGGTCACCTAACCAGCACATCCTTCAGTAGGTTGAAATGTCCTTGTGTTGGAATTCATCAGAAAATTCAAATTGAATGACTGCCATACAGATAGAGATGCTAATTTAGTAAAGATTTTACCATAGTCTCTTATTTTTTTGCTCTTGCTGATATTTGCTATAATCACTCAACTTAAAGTTTGGTGTAATTTAACACTGCATTTAATCTGTAAGTTTTCTTCCTATGTGGGTACACCTCTTTAGTAATAAGCTATGGCCTGTAGGTTGTTCAAAAAAGTTGAAAAATGTAAGTTCTCCAGTTATTTTTGTTCCTATCTGACCATCTTTCTATATCTAAGTGCATTCTACTTTATACACTACTCACAAAAAGTTAGGGATATTTGGCTTTCAGGTGAAATTTATGGAAAATTTAAAAAGTTCACGCTACAGTGATATTATATCATGAAATCATGAAATTATGGCATTTACAGTAAGTAGAAGCATGCAGTGGTGATTTCCTCATCTCAACCAATTTATTGAAACAAAAGCCAACAACAGTGGTGGGTATACCACAACAAAAAATGTCACTGTCTCAATAACTTGTCATGTGCCCTTGAGCATCAATTACAGCTTGACAACGACATCTCATGCTGTTCACAAGTTGACTTATTGTCTGCTGAGGCATGGCATTCCACTCTTCTTGAAGGGTGGCCCTCAGGTCATTGAGGTTGTGGGATGCAGGGTTACGAGCCTCTACACGGCAACTCAGCTAATCCCATAGGTTTTCTATGGGATTCAGGTCTGGAGAAAGTGCAGGCGACTCCATTTGAGGTACCCCAGCCTCCAGCAGCCATTCCCTAGTGATGCGACCTTGATGAGCTGGAGCATTGTCTTCCATGAAGATGAAATTAGGCCTGTGTTGTTCATGTAGGGGCACAATGACTGGATTAATGATGTTATTCAGGTAGTACCGGCTTGTCACTGTACTATTCACAAGGTGTAGGGCAGTTCTGTATTGACTAGACACACCTGCCCAGACTGTAACACCACCACCACCAAAGGCTCATCTGGTGACAACAGTGACTGATGCGTAGCGCTCTCCTTGATGTCTCGAACATTGTTGGTGGCCATCTTTTCAACTCAGCGTGAATTGACTTTCATCAAAGAACGCACTGAGGTCCACTGGTCCCTTGTCCTGCGTAAATGCTCCCTGGCCCACGCAAATGATGATACCTGTGCCTGGTGGTGTGGTCAGGTACATTTGCAGGTCGTCTAGCACGCAGACCACGCTGATGTAAATGGTTTCGAATGGTCTGACGTGACACTTGGGTGCCTCTCACCTCCCTTAAATGTGCCTGGAGTTGAGTGGCATTCATCATCCGGTTCTGCAGGGCACTGTTCACAATGAAGCGGTCATCAGTGTGGGATTTGGCCAAAGGATGTCCACTTCTATGCCTTTCTATGACTCTTCTAGTCTCTCTGTATCTCTGTTGCAACCTGCTGATGACACTCTGTGACATTCTAAGCTCAGTGGCCGCTTCCCTCTGAGAACATCCTGTTTGAAGCCTCGCAATTGCAAGGTACTATTGATTAATTGTTAGGTGTCGTCTTGGTCTCATGATGTCAAAATATGAACAGCATGATGTAGCAGACTGTTTAAATACCAATTCTAATTGAACCAGAAAATTTATTGGTCGATTCATGTATCAAACACCTGTTGTGAATTTTGCCGTTAAGTATCTTGTTAGAGAACAGCAAGTTATGCAAAAACTAATGAAACATTGAACAGTTGAACGTGTGCATTAAAAAGGTTATAGAAGGTCAAATTAAGTTCACCTGTAAAGGTTATCAAGCATTTTCGGTACATCCTGAAATTTTACCCCAAAGGCAAATATCCCTAACCTTTTGTGTGTAGTGTATGTACTGTATATGCTATTAAGATCATAGATGCTCACTTTAAAAGTGGAAAATGTTTTAGGTAATGATGTCAGCTTTAAATGTAAAAAGCTCAGATTTAGACAATTTTTCTTTTCTTTAGAGGGGATATCTATAATATCATTATCTCTTGGACACAGCTCTTTTTGTTTGGACACAAATGTTGTTTGTGAAGGGCAGCCAATCAGAAAACAATTATCTTAAAGTTAGGGAGAGGGAAACAACTTGTTTCAACTTGTAACAACAACTTGTTATTACACCATAAAGAGTTCCACCAGTGGAGCACAAAAACTATTATAAATTGTGAATAACTTACAAAATTTTCAAATCCCAGGATAAAAAAAAAAGATAACCACAAAGCTCAATTATGAATAATTTTAAAAAATCTGCTTTGTAAAATCCTCTGGCAGCTTGTATCTCATCACATAGCAGTCGAGGAATCACACTGTGATTATGATGCAATATAAAATAACACAAAACTGTGTCCTCACAATTTCCCACAAGTATTGTTTTATCAAGTTTCGTTTTCTAATCTTTTCTGATTCTTCTTGACAAATGCAACAGAAGCTGAAATGAAGCAGATGTTATCCCATTCATTTTGCAATTAATTTCACTCATCAGAAGTTTTTTTTTTAAAATATTAATCAATTTCAAATGCAGTCTGCAATGCTAAACTTTAATGCTGCCAAATTTAAAAAACAAAAAACAAAACCCCACCTTGCTAACCACAATAATTGCGTTTCATTAGCCGATTCATTTACACTGATTTTCAGAGTTGTTGCCACCGCTTGAAATGCACCACATGTTGAGTTAGTGAAATTGGTGATGGAGTTTTTTTAAGCTGACGTAATTGCCCACAGCAGCCTGTACAGGGGATAGAGTTACGGAGTGTATTGCGTTTGAATGACTGAGAAAACGTGTGAGTGAACAGTGTTTTAAAGCTTCAAGAAGAGTTCTGAGCTTAAAAGGGAGACAGCATAAACTAATCCAGGTGTGGAAAAAGTACATATGTGGCAGGCGGGTGTTTCTTTGGATCTGTGAGTCAATACTTTTCTTGCCACACCCCAACAAGTTTATCCCAAGGTCACAGGATAGTCTGTGCTTTAAGTTTTTTTTTTCTCTCATAAATTAGATATTGGTTGTGATTTTCTTTTAAATAACGGCTTCACTGTTGTATTCATGTCACTAACAGCCTTGCACATCTGGATTTCAACAAGGACATATGGAAGCCAAATCTGCTTACTGTGTTACATTAAGATCACACTCTGACTTTGATTATTGCTCTTAGCTCTGCATGGCAGAGCTTTTTAAGAGTGGCCATCATCACTATGGTTTGAAAAGCTACCCTTCTGGTTTTCTGAGCACTGCACAAACACATAGCTTAGTACGTAACGGCACCAATGAAATTTCTCATCTATGGACATCGCAATTAGTCCAGTCTTCAGGGAGTCTGACAGACCAGAAACCCCTAGAAGACAAGTGAGATCATTGGCTTCTTCCTGCTTTGGCACTATGAGGGATGTGAGATCTGGACTCCAGTAATGTCCTGTGAAACTCGTTTGCAGGAGCCTGTTTAATCACCGCAGCCAGACTTCTGCTGCTAATCAAAGATTTTGGACATCTACAGTCATGGCCAGAAAAAATAAAATGAAACTTAAAAAAAGAAGAAGAAATCCCGCCAGGAATGACGACAACTTATCAGCAAAGATGACTGTTTTGAATTTGGTTTTGCAAGATCTCATGGTTTTCAAATCTTAACATATACAAAATTATTCAAGTTTGTTTGAACCCTTCCATAAAAATAAAAAAACAAACAAACAAAAAACTCCCCAGCTATTTCTGAAATAACGAAATTGATGAAAGTTTAATGAAACCCCTTATTGTTTGTATCATATTTAACACAAATCAGACTTTGCTTTTGAATATTGATTAAGGTGAATTAAAATGATATGAACAAAAGATCTTGGATCGTTGTCGGGGGCAATTTGCCTCTGATAGAGTCATCCACGACAAACTGGTCCTGGGTGAAGGGCCAGACAAAGAATGATCCAACAGACTCTCATGATAAATACTAGAACAAGGATTCAGTATACCCCACCTGGTATGGGGTTACCGGGGCCCCACCCTGGAGCCAGGCCTGGGGGAGGGGCTCGATGGCTTGCGTCTGGTGGCCGGGTTTCCGCCCATGGGACCTGGCTGAGCTCAGCCCGAAGGAGTTACATGGGTCCGCCCTCCAGTGGGCTCACCACCTGCAGGAGGGATTGTGGGGGTCCGGTGCTATGTGGATCAGGTGTCAAAGGCGGAGACCTTGGCGGACTGATCCCAAGCTTTCTAAACTGGCTTTTGGTACGTGGAATGTCACCTCTCTGGTGGGGAAGGAGCCTGAGCTGGTGCATGAGGTTGAGAGATACCGGCTAGATATAGTCGGCCTCACCTCAACACAAAGCTCCGGTTCCGGAACCAGTCTCCTGGAAAGGGGCTGGAGCTTGGCCTACTCTGGAGTTGCCCCGGGCGAGAAGCGATGAGCGGGGTGGGTATTCTTGTATCCCCCCCACCTTGCTGCTTCTATATTGGAGTTTTCCCCAGTGGATGAAAGGGTTGCTTCCCTGCGCCTTTGGGTTGGGAAACGGGTCCTGACCATCATTTGTGCCTATGCACCAAATGATGTTTCAGAGTACCCACCCTTTTTGGAGTCTCTGACTGGGGTGCTGGAGGGTGCTCCTCTTGGAGACTCCATTGTCCTACTGGGGGACTTCAATGCGCACGTGGGCAACGACAGTGAAACCTGGAAGGGGGTGATTGGGAGGAACGGCCTGCCCGATCTGAACCCGAGTGGTGTTCAGTTATTGGACTTCTGTGCTAACCACAGTTTGTCCATAATGAACACCATGTTCAAGCATAAGGGTGTCCATATGTGCACCTGGCACCAGGACACCCTAGGTCGCAGGTCGATGATCGATTTTGTTATTGTGTCATCAGACCTGCGACCGTATGTCTTGGACACTTGGGTAAAGAGAGGTGCAGAGCTGTCAACTGATCACCACCTGGTGGTGAGTTGGATCTGATGGCAGGGGAGGAAACCATTCAGACCTGGTAGACCCAAACGTATAGTGAGGGTGTGCTGGGAACGTCTGGCTGAGGCCCCTGTCCAGGAGGTCTTCAACTCCCACCTCCAGAAGAACTTCAACCACATTCCGAGGGAGTCTGGAGACATGGAGTCTGAATGGGCCATGTTCTCCACCTCTATTGTTGAAGCAGCGGCCCAGAGCTGCGGCCGCAAGGTCATCGAGGCACCTCGTGGTGGCAACCCCTGAACCAAGTGCTGGACACCAGTGGTGAGGGGGGCCGTTAAGCTGAAGAAGGAGCCCTATCAGGCTTGATTGGCTTGTGGGACTCCCAAAGCAGCTGAGGTGTACCAGCAGGCCAAGCGAAGTGCAGCTCGGGTGGTTGCTGAAGCAAAAACTCGGGTATGGGAGGAGTTCGGTGAGGCCATGGAACAAGACTTTCTGTTGGCCTCGAAGAAATTCTGGCAAACTGTCTGGCAGCTCAGGAGGGGGAAGCAGCTCCCTGTCCACACTGTGTATGGTGCAGATGGGGCGCTGTTGACTTTGACTGGAGATATCATCGGGCGGTGGAAGGAATACTTTGAGGATCTCCTCAATCCCACTGATACGCCTTCAACAGAGGAAGCAGAGCTTGTGGACGAGGGGGACAACTCGCCTATCACAGGGGCTGAGTTCGCCAAGGTGGTTAAAAATCTCTTTGGTGGCCGGGCCCCAGGGGTGCACGAGATTCACCCTGAGTACCTCAAGGCCCTGGATGTTGTAGGGCTGTCATGGTTGACATGCCTCTGCAACATTGTGTGGAGGTCGGGGACAGTGCCTTTGGCATGGCAAACCGGGGTGGTGGTTCCTCTCTTCAAAAAAGGGGACCGGAGGGTGTGCTCCAACTTTAGAGGGATCACACTCCTCAGCCTCCCTGGGAAGGTCTATGCCAAGGTACTGGAGAGGAGAGTCCGGCTGTTGGTCGAACCTCGGATTCAGGAGGAGCAATGTGGTTTTCATCCTGGTCGTGGCACATCGGCCCAGCTCTTTACCATCTCGAGAATTCTTGAGGGTTCGTGGGAGTTTGCCCAACCAGTTTACACGTGTTTTGTGGACTCGGAGAAGGCGTTCGACTGCGTCCCTCATGGTTTTTTGTGGGGGGTGCTTCGGGAGTATGGGGTATCGGGCTTGTAGTTACGAGCTATTCGGTCTCTGTGCGACCGTTGTGAGAGTTTAGTTCGTATTGCCAACAGTCGATCTGACTCATTCCCAGTGAGAGTTGGACTCCGCCAGGGCTGCCCTTTGTCACCGATCCTGTTCATAATTTTTATGGACAGGATTTCTAGGCGCAGCCAGGGAACGGAGGGAGTCATGCTTGGTGACCACAGGATCTCATCTCTGTTGTTTGCAGATGATGTTGTCCTGCTGGCTTCATCCAGCAATGACCTACAGTTCTTGCTGGGATGGTTTGCTGCTGAGTGTGAAGCGGCTGGGATGAGAATCAGCACCTCCAAGTCCGAGTCCATGGTCCTCAGCCGGAAAAAGGTGGATTGTCCTCTCCGGGTTGGGGACAGGCTCCTGCCCCAAGTGGAGGAGTTTAAGTATCTTGGGGTCTTATTCATGAGTGAGGGGAGAATGGAGTGAGAGATTGACAGATGGATCGGAGCAGTATCTGCAGTGATGCGGATGTTGTACCGGTCTGTTGTGGTGAAGCGGGAACTGAGTTCTAAGGCAAAGCTGTCGATTTACCAGTCAATCTACATTCCTACTCTCACCTATGGTCACGAGCTTTGGTTAATGACCGAAAGAACGAGATCATAGATACAAGCGAGTGAAACGAGCTTTCTCCGTAGGATTGCTGGACTCACCCTCAGAGATAGGGTGAGGAGCTCAGTCATCTGGGAGAGGCTCAGAGTAGAACCACTGCTCCTCCACATTGAAAGGAGCCAGTTGAGGTGGTATGGGCATCTGATCAGGATGCCTCCTGGACGCCTCCCACTTGAGGTGTTTCGGGCATGTCCCACTGGGAGGAGACCCTGGGGCAGACCCAGGACTCGCTGGAGAGACTATGTCTCCCAGCTGTTCTGGGAACACCTTGGTATCCTCTCTGAAGAGCTGGAGCAGGTGGTTGGGGAGAGGGAAGTCTGAGCTTCTCTGCTTGAACTGCTGCCTCCGTGACCCAGACCTCCGGAAAAGCAGTAGAAGATGGATGGATGGATGAACAGAAGCAGATGGTACCCTTAATTAAAACATTTTGTGGTATCACCTTTTGCAACGATCACTGCCAACAAGTGATCTTAATTAGTATCACAGGTGTCTTCAAGCTTTGCATCAGCCATTCACCCTATTTAAAAGGAAAAAAACAACAACATACTACTGTGTAGTTTCGTATTATTGTGTGCACCACACTGAACATGGACCAGAGAAAGCAAAGGAGAGAAAGTAAACCACATTTTGGTCAAATTTGACCACTATGAACTTTCCAGCCTATGAACTTTTCAGCCCCCCCCCATACCACTGGAGTTTATAGATCAGGCATTAATGTATGATTTGTTTTTTAGTGAACTAAATGAATGAACAAGGAGTGTGCAACATTTTACTTTTTACTGTAATTCCCCAGAGAGACAGGAGATGTGTCCACATCTGCCTTGGCTGCGTGCCCCTGGGTTTCCAGATGGGGTGAGGCCTCCTGAACCTTGCCTACGGTCACGGTTCTTTCCCAGCAAGCTCCCTGATTGCCACCCATCAGAGGCCGCTGAGAGCAGGCTCAGTTCATGGCTGGGGTCTAAAGTGGATGGGAAGCCACCACAGATCCCTTCCTTCCCTCCTGCCCGGGAGGGACTGTAATAGAGCACTGCAAACCTCAGCAGACCCCTGCACGAGACAGGGGAGACCCGGTGCCTAGGGCTGTGCGATATGACAATATATATCGGATGACGATATAAAAACGTCGTATCATAGAATACTCTATCATTTATATTGTGATTTAAAATGCACATGCTCCCATTTATTCAGTAAAGCTCCTAATCACTACTTGTCGGCGCCCCACCTTTCCTCCCCAGTGCACGACTGCGCACAGCGGACAGGTGTGTGGTGAGTGGCTAGGCTTCAGCCCGCTGGTTGCTTATGCTAACTCCAAATTCCCGGTTCAGATAGCTGCTACTCCTGTTTGCTAGGGATGTTGGGACTGTTCCATTGTGCTGCGTCAAAGAGGATAGTTTGCTAATCTCATTTTAATAGGAGGTAGGTAACATTAACTCCATGTCGAATTATAAAATGCTACATGACGACCATGATGGTCTGGGATGACAGACTATCATTTCTTTTGTTTAAATTACTGTTGAGTTTCTTAGTTTTGTCTGAAAAAATGTATTACAGCCGCAAAAGTGCATGGTGGTGGCACATACACGCAAAAATAAATAAATAAATTAAAACGGGTCGGAGGAGCAAGTTGGCTCTTAATATAATTTACTGTAACTACAAGAATACAAATCGTCAAACTCAGACATAATCTTGACCGTGACAGAAACCCAGGCAAAACCAAAAACAAGATAATAATAACAAAGAGAATCCAAACATGAACTGAAAGCGAGACCGGGGCCTGATTCCAGACAGACATAAACAAAACACAAATATGACCATGAAAACATAATATTCATAAAGAGGACTATAATGACTAACCAAAGAAAAAACTCAGAAGATAAACATAGCAAACAGAAATAAATGGCAAACTCAAGAGAATATAATTATAGGCAAAACCATGAACATCAAATTCAATAACTAAACTAAGGTGGGGCAAATACAGAAAATAACCAAAATAAACTTAAAGCGTGACAATAGTTCCCTGACCATGCTCAGCATCCTGACAGAGCCCTGCCTGCCTTTAAGGGGTGGATCCCAGACACCCCAAAGTAACATCACGAAAAAAAAAAATCAAAAAAATCAACCCCCTGGTTCCCTGACCATGCTCAGCATCCTGACAAAGCTATCATCATCAGAGTTGACTTTAGATAATCCCCCTCTTTGCATTAAAGGGATGGGCAGGAGCTCTTTGGATTGGATTATCCAAAACATACCTCTGAATAATTAGACCGGCTTCTTCACACCTTGTGCCCGGCAGAAAATTTGTTTCTGCACTGTTGTGATAAGGAAATGAACTTGGAAACGCCCATAAATTTGTTCTGCATCAGTGACAGCTGACTGACTAACCACATCCTTGTAATATGGCTCAAAATTTCAGATTCAATTCAATTCAACTTTTTTTTATATAGTGGCATTTCACAACAACAGTCATCTCATAGCACTTTCAACTGTAGGGGACCCCAGCAATCAGGCGATCCCCTGTGAGCAAGCACTTGGTGACGGTGGAGAGGAAAAACTCCCTTTTAACAGAAAGAAACATCCAGCAGATCCAGGCTCAGGGAGGGGCAGTCATCTGCTGCAACTGGCTGGGCGGGGGGGAGGATAGAGAAGAAGAACAAAAGAGAAGAAGAAGAAAAGATGAACGGGTCAAAAACATTATATCGTCTAAAACTTTGTTAAACTTTAAAACAAGAGCACCATATCTATTGTGAAACATGAAGGGGGCTCAGTTTTGGTTTTGGCGCTGCTTTGCTGTATCTGGCACGGGGAACCTTGAATCTGTGCAGGGCACAATGAAATCTCAAGACTACCAAGGCATCCTGGAGTGAAACATACTGCCCAGTGTCACAGGACATGGGTCCTCCGATAGAATAATGAATGACCCAAAAAATCATGCCACACAATATTAAATTAAGAGTGCCATCATTTTGGTCCACCCATTTTAATTTGTTTAATTATATAAAATATTCAACTCAATCACAAATCAAAAGCAAAGTCTGATTTGTGTTAAATATGATATAGGTAAGGGATGCCATTAAACTTTCATAGTGGCTTGTGGGTGATCAGCACTGAGGAGGCAAATTACTCATGCACAGACACACTGTCATGGTTTGTAGAGCTGAAGACTGGACCCAATCGCTGAACATAAGTTTTAACAATTTTATTTGGGAGCTGGTCACCCAGACGCAGCTCGAGGGTTTAACAGAAATTAATGACTGCAGCTTGGAAGCAGCAACAAAAAACTAAGGCAAAAACAGAACAAATACAATCAGGCAGGAGAGTGTTGTTCATGCTGTACGACTGACAACAGAACCCAAGCAGAACAGAAGTGGAACAGAACTTAAATAATCAAGGGGACAATCAAGACAACATGGCACAGGTGGAGAGACCAATCATGACTGACAGCTGACACATGAGGAAAACGGAGATGACGAGACAGGCGGGGCTACACTACACACACACACACACACACACACACACACACACACACACACACACACAAAATCACAAACAGAGGGAGACACAAAACATGAGCAGAGGATCAGGGGAGACAAGACCATGATAATCATAATGCAAATAATGACTAAACTGAACTCTGATCATAATGTAACGTTTCATCTGAGTTCCAATATACATGAACAGTCTCTGTGAACAGGAGACACCCAACTCACCCTGTTTCCTAAATAAAGCATCATAACACCTCATTCCTTGCTTGACTTAAGACCCCAAGGATTGTCTCTCAATCAGACGGAGACCATCGGATGGCGGAAAGCGGGGCCGTCTCGGTGGATCTGACAGGTCTGCTGGGCTGGCCCCACCTACGAAAGTCAGCTGATAAAATGACACCTTGCAGCAATCAGCTGACACTTCTGACGAAGGCTGCAGTGAACAGTTGAAACATGTAAAGAAGGTATAAACATCTCCTTTCTATTTTTGTCTTTAATAAGAACAAAAGGTAAATAACCCCAAGGATCATCTTGGTGCCAGGAAGACACCTGGACTTTCATCATAAATTCCCTAGGAACACTTAGCCTCAGACAGTTTTATGTGCTAAATAGCCATTTGATGCAAGCCAGAAGACATCCACTCCATTTCTGAGACCTCCTACCATTATCCAATGGCCAACAGTGCCCCCTTCTGTTCAACTCAGGAACATGTTGGATCTAATCAACATGGGGATTGTGTTTTATCTGCCTAAAACAATCCTCTCTCCTCAAGACTTTGATATTTTTCCAGGAAATACTGCTCAGAATACTGTTGAAGATGACCACCTCTGTGTTGGACAATGATGGGTTTGAAATGTTTCATCAATCATTGATTTTAAATGTATTGCATATCTGAAAATGTTTAAACTAGTTATAAAAGTGCCTGCTCACTGAAAGTTAGACATGAATCACTGACGTTAGCTTAGTTTTTATATATCAGTATATAATGTGAATTTCACAGTTAATACGTGTTTGCCTTCTAAAAACTTATGCCAGTCATCTGACGGGTAACAGCCAATCACCAGGCCGTCTCTGTTGGACGATGCCCCCTTTCATTCTATTGGTCGGTTACAGACAAAGGACCGCTTTCTTATTGGACCATAGTCCATTCAAATCTCCCACGATAGATGATAATGGGTTCTTCCTGCTGCCAGTCATATGTTATGACCAAAGAATCGCGCTCAGTTAAAAAGAGGGAAACACCCTAGTAGTTCAGTTCTCTAAGGTTTCTTTAAGTTGTCTTTCGTTGTCTTGCAGTTAAGTTCTTTCTGTTCTCTCTGAAGCTTTTTGTCTCTTCTGTGTGAGTTTTTTTCTTTAGTATCTGAGAAGGCATCATACTTTCTTGTTGAGCTCAACCCCTCTTGGAGTGAAACTCCAAAATGCCGTTTTCCCTCTCCTCAGATGCTGTGTTTATTCTGCTAAACTTTTTCAACTGATTTTCCTTAACTCACCGTTAAAGTGGACTGACAGTGATTTTTTAACTTTTTTTCCCTCAAGACTGTCTCACTCACGTACTACGATGTCAGAAGATTTAGGATTTCGTAGGTGGAACTGTTTTATATCCATTTTTCCTTCATCTTGTGATTCTTGTCGGCTGGTGAACATCCCAAAATCGTGGGCCAGGGAAGGACCTGTTGCCTAGGAGAAGATGTCACCTGCCCCAGGGGTCAGCCGTCCGCTCTACTGCCGGCTCCACTCTTTGGACCCCAGCTGCTGAGTCTGTAAGCTAGAACCGCTGCAACAATCGGGAGTACTGTGGGCAGTCTCCCCCCCTTTTGCCATCTGCTGGTGTTCAAGATCTTTGCTGAACTCTGAAGACAGCTGTTCGTAAGACAGACTCCAACTTTCTATTGGCTGGGCTAAATGTGATGTCTAATTCTAATTGAAAATGACCAATTTTTCATGTTAAAAGTTAGTCCATAAGCAGAGATAGGAGCTATAAAGCTGAAGGAAAAATAATCTTCTTTTCAATAACCTCCATTTTTTTGTAGAGTAACTCAGAATTTCCTTTTTCATATAATCAGCTTTTATCATTTTCTCCATAAAATTGTGTCCAATTTTATGCATATTTTTGTTACAGTTACTTCACAGTCTCCCATTGCATTACAGTTACAAATTCAAAATCTGGTTTCTCTTGTTTCCACAAAGGTTTAACTATAGACTTTATGCTTAGGAATCCGTTACCAGTTAATGATATTTGATACTTGTTGATCATTTCACCTGCTTACAAATCAATTGATTGTAATGTCACTGAACTTGAGTTTGAGCATTAAAACTGCTAACGGTATATAAAAGTTTTGGCTTGATTTCTTTTGTGTGTCTGCTTTCCTGGCCACGGCAGAAGAATTCACGAATACTGAGACTGGTTAATGAAAGGTACAAGGATTATTTATTAATAAATTGTCCAAGTTTGGACTGGTGCCTGTTGTGTTGTTCTTAGGACATATTATGGTGTGACACAGGTGGTGGCTCCACCTTTCTGGATCCACCGCCACCCGGATTATGAGAGGGATGGTCTCTTTGACCTCACCTCTGCCTGACTGGAGCGTCTGTACTGTGCAGTGAGTCCATAATAAAGTTGTGTTCAGTTCCACCTTCAGTCTCGTCATTGACCCTCGTTTACCGACAACATTTGGCGACTAGGATAAAAGTATGGATGTGGGAGACGCTAACATTTAGAGCTTTCCGGCAAGCCACCGGTCCCTCGGGCAAAATGGTTCCAGAATTACTTGGTGGCTCTAAACCTTGGTGAACTGAAGAAGATGTGAGCTCGGACAATATTGGTTCATAATTTGAGTATGGAAAGACAGCGTATCCTTGCTACCTTGGGTGCTAGTGATAACTTTGAGGACACTGCTGAGCTAATGGCGTGACATTTTCACGCCCCTGAGAATGTCATCTTCCGGAGGATTCAGTTTTGGCAACACTGCCAGCGGACCGGCGAGTCAGTGCAATGGTATGTTGCGAACCAGCATCAGCTGGCCGGGGACTGCCAGTTTGGAGCATTGGATGAAGAGATGGTCCGCGACCAGTTGGTGGAGCACACGCTTTGTTCGATGGCATGGTCGAGGCTCCTCACGCACTCCGGCAAACTGACATTAGCCATAGCTGTCGAGATAACTCAGCAGTGTGAAACAGTGGACAAACTATCACGTGACCTTGGTGAGAGAGCTACACTCCACCAATATGAATCACAATCAATGGCACAGGCTGTGGACCCGGACAGTGATGATAGCATGCAGGATACGGAGGAGTACACTACTGCTGTGAAGATAAGGTCTGCCCTGGGATCGCCCAGGTGTTTGGGTTGTGGGTCCACCAAGCACCGTTATAAGGCTAGAGAATGTCCGGCAAGAGAAAAACTCTGTGGCAAGTGCAGACTTTTGCATCATTTAGCCAGGACCTGTAACAGGTTCGAGCGAGGAGAACAGCAACGCAAAGTGGACTCCCCCGCTCCAACTCGCACGGTCATCCACACCGTCTCCCCGAACACCAATGCTTGTACATACTGTATGATGAAACTGGATGGGGTGAAGGTGCTGCTGGTGACTGAGACAGGCGTGGTAAGGTACATGTTGAATTAGCCCACCATAAGGAGTTTCTTCCCATATTACCGAATAAGAGGTCATTCAGCGCCGCTGTGTGGGAATGGTGGAAAGAGGTTGGCCATGGTGGGATTGGTAGAACTGATGGATTGGTACAAGTCGGCAGAGGTGTCCAACCTGCAGTTTGTGGTGACCGCCAGTGGCGAGAACATTATGGGTTGTGACCTTTTTTATGGACTGGGCTTCACCATCACCAGCGGTGTAGGAGAGGAGTGGTCTAGCCATAGTTTGTGGGACTGGCCGGTTCTGTGAGTGGTGGATGATGCTGTATGGGATGAACCTTGGCCTAGTATTCTGGAAGATGAGTAGGACCAACCCCACCCAGGGCCATCGGGGGATGGATTCCGGTGCCAGAGCCCAAGTAACCCTAGCTGAGGGAACTGGGCGGCATGGTGGGACACCCGTGATGGCGGGTGGAGCTGAGGGGATGGCCCATTCTGCTTCTGGAGTTCGGTTGGGAGATACCGAGGAGCAAGGGGTCACAACGGCTTTGCTGGCAAAGAAAATGAAAGCGAGCAGGGCAGGACCAGCTGGCATGGTGAAACGACGTGCCACACAGGGACACTGGAAGCCGAGTCGGGCTCCTCTGGGGTTCGATGATGTGGTCCGACCCAGAGAGGAGGCCTGGTTGAGAGGAGTTCTGGGCAAATGTAAGCGACAAGACAACCGGGGCAGCTACAGGTGGTGGCTGTTCGGGAGGATGGCTACCTTCAGCTATCTGATGGCTCATGGCGGCATCCCAACGAGCGTGTCAAGCAGGAGAAGGAGGCATTTGGGCTGCAGTGCGAGCCATCCCTGGGTGTAAAGAGAAGAAGGTGCACCGGAGGGGAGCCGTCGGATGGTTTTCCGAGGGTGGTTCCTCTGACTTCTGACGAAGGCTTCAGTGAACAGTCGAAACATGTAAAGAAGGTAAAAACATCTCCTTTCTATTTTTGTCTTTAATAAGATCAAAAGGTAAATAACTAAAAGAAGACAAAATTAACCTACTTGAGCTATACTAGGACATATTATATAATCAAAACATCCTTACCTCCCACAAAATGTTCATTGTATATTCGACTGTTTCTTGAAGGGTGCAGCTGTTTTTAGTGCTGAGATGAGTTTCTCCATCTGATTGGTATCAGCAGGAAGCCTGTAAATGATGGCCCTCATTCTTTCTCTTGTAATTTTGACAGCCTACAGCTACACAGTTGAGGTCTATAGTCGTAAATAATCCAGTGCTAGCTTCCAATTAAAGCTTATTCTCACAGAAACATTACTGAAATACACATTTTCTATAGCATAGCTTGATGTTTCTTCCTGCTACATTCATTCCAGTGAAGCCACATGCTGCTCATGTCATACATTTTGACAACTGCAAAACCTCAATACTTGCAAGGACCCAAGTCTTTAGTTCCACATACATTAAATGCACACAACTACACACACAGTTTGCAGCTGCTGCACTATGCTGACCTACACATTATTCAAGACAACACTACACTAGCATGATAAAATCTGACCAAGCTGCCCATACATCCTAATCCCAGCACCAATGAAAAATATTTTCACAATCATATAAAGAGTTGAAAATAAAGCAGCATATTGGCATAGATGCACACAGGAGAAAAATATATTTTAACTCACCAGTTACTGTGTCTTTCCATGGCTCTGGATAAATTCTTCATGTCATCAGATCCAGTTGGTTGCAAAATGGAAAGCCAAGGCTAGCGTTGCTAAGTCAGTTAGCCACTCCACTTGGCCATATCCTGATTAAAAGACCGTCATCCTGCTGAATCCCAACTTCTTTGTAGTGTTCAGTTTTGGAGAAGGCTTTGGGGTGTTTTTTTTTTTTTTTTTAATCTGAAGCTGGTGTTCAAATTGTAGTTTCCAAAATTTTTTAGCAAGTAAATACTGCAGGATAGCCCTTCCATGCTCACTGGTTGTAATCAGGACTGTAGAATATGGCTAAAATGCGTCAATGCAGTGATTTCGTCAAAAGACTTAAGTTAAGAGTCTTGCCTCCTTCATTTTGTTTTCTTCAATGCACAGAAATGAATTTTCTATAGCAACAAATCTGATTTCTGATTAATTTCAGAATGGAGGTGAAGTGTCCAAATAAGTAAGGAGGTGAGGTGACGTTTTATAAAGTTTATTACAAGAACTATGTGTCAAGATTCCTTGTGCGCCATTGCGCGGCGCATGAGGGAAGGAATGAAAAAGCCAAAAGCTGGAGTAGAACGTGCAATTTATTAAGACAAACTACAGCAAAATAACAAGTCCAGTATGATCACGCTAATACTGCGGATGATATGATGAGTTAAAGGCCACCAGACATACAGGGATGCCAGCCGGATGTTCTACAGCCAGGGAAGAAGCCTAGTGCTGCCGGCACACAGAGAAAGGCAAACATAACTTACGGCAAGAATGATCCGGAGCTGTCTGTGCAGTCTGGTGGATAAGGGAGAGAAGCAGACTCAGCCGCTAACACCAAGGGATTAACCGTCTTCAAATGTCAGGTTGAATAACACACAGGTAGTGGAACAACATATGTGGAGGAGCACGCTGCCACGTATGAAAGTGAATGCCCCAATGATCTCTTCCTACTAACCCCTCATTTAAATAATAATAATCCTAACGAGGGAAGAGATGACCGGTGTGACAATGCGTGGGCTGGACATAATGAACCCCAGGTGTGCATGAGTGAGTGTCTGGGTGTGTGAATGGGAATGAATGGTGTGTGTGTGTGTGTGTGTGTGTGTGTGTGTGTGTGTGTGTGTGTGTGTGTGTGTGTGTGTGAACACCCATAATGAAGCACAGCTGATGGCACTGACAGGAGGAAGGGGCGTGCCCGAGCTGTCAGGGAGCAAAGGTCCAAATAGTTCCCTGAAGCGCCTGGTGGAAAATAGGGCAAAATATAACCATAAGTCAGAACTGGGTTTGGAACTCCCAAACCCAGATTCATGACACTACGTACACATGGGGAGACCCTACCGCAAGTACGGGAGTAACAGCAAGGAGACAATATGTCTCCTGCTTCAGGCTTATATATCCCAGATGACGCCACCCCCTGAAGGCGGGGCATCACCCATCCCAGCCTAGGGCACCGCCATACTAATACATTAAAACTACATTACAATCCTACATTCTCCCCCTCCTTTGAAAAAATGCAAGCATACAAATTACCCAACCAAATAATTTACACCCGAATCGTACACTAATACAGAGGAGAATAGGCCTACACACTCACACAACATACTGGCCCAGCAGAACTCTCCGCTATGTAATCAAATAGTCCCTGAAAGAAAAATGGGCCACACACCAAACTAAATTAATCCCTCCTAAGCTAAATACATAACAAATATGGACATATACAGTGGCGGTACCCGATCCTATAAACTCGCAGGGTACATAAAAGTACATACAGAGAACTCCCCAAACAAAACAGAATTCTCACAGTATAGGGCAGTAAACCTATTCATTCACACCCAGGTGTTACTGCACCTCACACTCAACAACAGTCATGCAACAATGGTGGTCTTGTGCTTTCAATCCCTTAATCACCTTGTTACAGTGGCAGATGTATCCTATTACTAACAATAATGTAAACAGCCATAAAGACCCCACCACAGACAGGGAAATAAACACAGTATCTCGTGCTGGAAATAGAAATAAAATACACCATATCAAAATACTGTAGACAGTTACACTGACCAAGAGGTGGCACACACACAAACAAGTCAATTTGTAATAAAACAATTCTATAAACACATTTTTTTTTTTTTTTATTTATAACTGCAGAACAAACTAAATAGTCACATAAGTTGTACCATTAATAGGGTAAATGTCCGTGGGAACCAACTTATACACGTTACACATCACTCACATGGTTCTCTTCAATCCCATTCCCATACAGCTTCAGCATGTGAATATATTCAGAACCCATTAACCATAATAACTGCAAACAAAACACATCTACTAATAAATGCACATTTCAGACACACCATAAGCCCTCATACATTCAACCCGGGTCTCTCGAAGGCCCACCCCTGGAGTGTCCGTCACGTGGCCCACTTCCAGAGCATCTCCGTTTTGTCGTGACTGGAGACGGACTGCATAGACACCCTTTCGTGCTCTGATGTCTCAGCTCGTTGGGATGCCGTCTCGACCCATCAGTCAAACTCAGGTAGCCATCGCCGCCAGACTGGATCACCCGCAGATTATCCTGCCCAGCTGTCCGTTTCCTGGAACTGTGCACCTGACCAAGCCGAGGCTCGACCCTAGGGTGCACGTCATTACCCTCGCCCAGGGGAGCACTCAATGGCTTCCTCCATCATCTGTGCCTCGATCTGGCTCCCTTATGACTCCTCAGCGGTTTGCCAAGTTGACTAGAGTCATGTCCCTTGCCTTTGGTATCGGCACAGCTAGGGTTCGTGCCGTCTGGAGGTACCCCGGATTCCAGATGTTGTTGCGTCGGAGCAGCACCAGTCACTGTTGGCTCAGCAGCCAGAACTCGTCGACCACCGGAGCCCTGTAGTTCACACTCTTCGGACCTTTCCGCCACCGCAGAGGTCAAACCATGCCATTCGGGTCCACCTTCTATAGGACCACAAACACTGGCATGGGACCCCCGCCTATTTGGCGTACTAAAGTGCTGGCGGTGTCCCTCTTCACCCAGAATGGGCCACCCAAAGTCCCACACTTCATCGTCACTTCCCGCATAGAAAGGCCGGTCCCATAACATCCAGCGGGTGGCTACCATAATCATAACAGGTGATATTAGTGTTACTCTATAGTGGGGAAAACACCGACTTACAGTTGCCAAGTTGAGGATGGAGACTGCTGACCCAGTGTCCACTAACAGCGGTATCGGCATCCCGTCCAACAAAATGTCACAAATGATGCGACCGTCCGTGTCGGGCGAGACTGTGTGGACCACCGTAGGGGCCTTCTTCTTAACAGTTCCTTTCACCGGTCTCCATTACTCCTTGTCAAAATTGCAGCAAACTCTGGCGAAGTGATGGAGCAAACCGCACCATCCACAACGCTTGCCCCTTGCCGTGCATTCTCTGGCTCAATAGTGGTGCCTGCTGGATCCTCAGCCATAGCATCATGGTGTCCCCGGGGTGGACCGTATCTTGACAATGGTCGCGTACTCATCATCGCTGCCATCGTCCAAATCCCGTGTGCCTCGCTCTTCTGCGGAGTGTTGTTGAAGCCGAGGTGTTTCATCAGCTGCTCTGCTGCCTCGTGGTGTTACGCTAGCTCCATGGCCGCTAGCAAAGTTAGCTCACCACCATGAGTTAGCAGGCAAACCCTCGCCGAGGTGTAGGCCACATGCTTGGCTAACTGATCACGGACCATCTCCTTCTTTACGGCCCCAAACCTGCACTCACCCGCCAGCTGTCGGAGGTCTGCCACAAACTGCTGGACTGATTCTCCGGGTTGCTGGCGCCGTTGTCGGAACTGGATGCACCGCATGATGATATTTTCGGGGGCGCGGAAGTAGTCAGCCATGAGCTTCACAACGTCGTTGAAGCTATTACCTATTAGAGTGTATTTCTGATTAGTTTAAAGTTATCTTCATTGAAAAACACAGTGCTTTTCTTTCAAAAATAAGGAAATTTCTAAGTGACCCCAAACTTTTGAACGGTAGTGTATGTACAAGTGGGGAGACCCTACCGGGAGTACGGGAGTAACAGCAAGAAGACAATATGTCTCCTGCTCCAGGCTTATATATCCCAGGTGACACCACCCCCCAAAGGCGGGGCATCACCCCTCCCAGCCTAGGGCACTGCCATACTAATATATTATAACTACATTATGATCCTACAGGAGGCTCGCCTCCTTTCATTTTACATAGCAACAAACACAAACTAATTTCTGATTGACTGATTAATGTTCCCACAGTGGCAGGCCAGTTTTTTTCTCCTTTCGACTTCTCACAGGATTCTGACCAAATGTTACACAATCCATCTTATTTCTGGGGGTGCCGCTGTAGGAACGATTATGGGCTGAGCTCCCGGTTTCGCTGACCTAGTGTTAAATCAGTCAGAAAGAGTGGAGTAGCAGGGGCATTTAAAGTAGCGTTTTTAAAAGTTTTTCAAATTCATTTTAATGTATAGTCCACATACATGTTTTGCACTCAAGTGGCAGCTAATTTCAGCACTTGTAGTTTTTGTATTTTTGAATGTTTTTGTGTAGTTCTGGTGCTTGCTGCTGTTCGTGGTGTGAGGCTCCTCACAGATAAGCACTGCTAAATCTGTAGCTTCAACAGCAATGAGTAGATCATGCAATGAAAACTAAAGGATTGTTCGTGTGATCGGTGGTACAGACACAGCAACACCAGGTATGTTTTCACTTGTATGAATGTCACAGATCCGACGTTTTACCCCGAATTTAAAACTCCCAAGCACGGTATTGTGGTTCTTTGTGGCTCTGACTAGACTACGTCTGCCCTGAGGTAAATTTTATTATGTCCAACATATTTTAACAAAATGCAGCCTGTTATGTCGGCAAATGAGAACCAATGACGAGACTGGAGGTATAACAGAACACGACTTTATTATGGACACTCCCATCAGGCAGAGGTGAGGTCAAAGAGACCGTCCCTCTTTCGCACAGCCCTCTTATACTCCGGGTGGCGGTAGAACAGGAAAAGTGGAGCCACCACCTGTGTCACACCATAATATGTCCTGAGAACAACACAACATCCCCGCCCCTTCAAAATGGTCCAAAAGATACACACAATTAAGACTCTTCCCCAATTTGGAACCCGAAACATGCGCTAACTCAAACAGAAACAATTAAGGCCCAACCATGCACACAAAACAACTAAGGCTATGTCATGATTTGCCCCTCAGGGCAGAGAGAGACAGACACAGACACCAACTGCAATATGTGGCATTTATTAACAAAAAACACACAAAGTTCCAAAAGTGCACTCGCACAAAAAATTCACACAGAAAAGAAGGTAAACTTATGAACTGAGTATCAGAATGAACTCACCAGAACGGAGAAAGGGTTCTGGTGACAAGGAGGAATGAACATTAAGACTGCAGCAACAATGAAAAGAAAATGCAGTCCTTAAATAGGGTCAGAACAAATAACATAAGTAATGACAGGTGTGGGGTCACATGAGCGGGCAAAAAGGTAACAATGATTAATGATTTGGATCAGCTGGAAGTAATGAGAGGAGAGCGAAGAGTGCTGACAGCTGACAGCGTGACGCCCACATGGAGCACAACCCGGAAACGCCACTTGACAGCTGTCAACCCAAAGAAAGAACACAACAGTCTGAAATGCAAAGAATAAAATATCAATAAATGCAGGCAGAGAAATAAATACAACCTAATACAAAATGAGAGTAATAAAACCATAACATAAACAAGAAAATAAGAACCAATACGAAAATACAGAAACCCAAAGCACAAAATACAACAAATATATAAATACAGAGAAAAAAGCCACGTGACTGAGCATGGCGGAACCTCCAGTGCTCAGCTTGTGACAGGATAGGGGGGAACAGGTGGACTACCATTCCACCCCCACACGGCCAGACAGATTATTTTGCTGTCTCTGTTACAATATAGTCCATTAAACAAACAAAAAAACCCTGGCGTGTTCCTAAAATAAAACATAAAACACCAAAATAATCCCATTAACAAACCCAACATACAACTTGAAGGGCTGATGACACGATTTTGACATTTTTTAGGATGTTGTGTAAACCTAAAAGTCATTGTTGATGATCAGTATATATTTACAACCGCGCCTGCATAAACTAGTTATCATCAAAAAACAGCAGCCGCTGACTGGACTGTGGCGCCATCCACCGAATTAAGGGCGGCACCCCCATGACATAAGCGGGAGAACAAACACCGGTGTTGTTGACTGGAATGACAGCAGCTTTGTAGCTCACAGTTTCTCTGGTTTCTTGTTTTAATTTTATGGCTGTGCCTTCGCGTTGTGTCGCAGGCTTAGATAAACAGCAGGCGTGAAAGACCACATCACATGCTTCAGCTCCAACTGTCATAAGCCTCCTCGTGCACTCCTCGTGCACTTTTATGCAGGAGGAGCGCACGAGGAGGGGAAGGATTAATGGATTTATGCGCAGCTTTGACCTACTTTCTGTGATCACTTGCTGACTCTTGCCGGTCCGGCCTCGACCCCTCTATCATTATCACCAGCTGATTCCCCTCCATCTGATCATGTTTCCCGGTCCTCGCCCAGGTGCTTCTCATCACACCATCACCAGCAGGGTGTGTACTTCGCGACTGTTTGCCAGTCATCTGTGCTGTTTGTCTGCCAGTATTTTCAGCACTCTCATGATGTGTTAGTCACTCCATGTTCGCCGTGGTTCTCGTGCGACCTTGAAACGATATCGACTCTGGGGCGCACCTGTGGCTAACACGTCTCCTCTCATTTGTTCTCTGGGTGATGCCAGCCCCCGAACGCCATCAGTAAGTGTGTTTGTGTTTTTTGTACATCTTCACCTTTTAGGGAATTGTCTGTCTTTCTGTATTAAATGTGCTGTGGTGAACCCTGCACATAAATCCTAGTTATTTCATCCTTTCTGTCCGTGTCCTCCGTAAGAGCACACGGAGGGTCATGATGAATGGATTTACATGCAGAATTCACCACAGAATTCATCATGACCCTCCGTGTCCTCCGTAAGAGCACACGGAGGGTCATGATGAATGGATTTACACGCAGAATTCACCACAGCACATGTATTGAACAAAAGAATGATGACAACAGTTCCCAAAAAGGTGAAGACTTATAAAAATAAACAGAAACACTTACAGTTGGCGTTTGGGGCTGACATCACCCAGCGAACATGGAGAGGAGGCGTGTTAACCATGGTTGCGCCCCAGGGTCGACATCGCTTCAAGGGGCGCAACAGAACCACGGCTGTGTGGAGTGGCTAACACGTCGTGATAGTGTTGGCAATATTGGCTGGCTGACAACACAGCAGATGATGCACACAAAACATGAACAGCTGACTGTCAAAGAGAGAGGGCGCTTGTGTTCGGACCGGCGAATCTTGGACAGTGCTCACCTGAAAGTGGCTCAAAATGCACATAAAACACATGTACAAAACAAAAACAACAAGAACTCAAAATATAACCCATAATAAACCCGATGCCTGAGCCACAGAGAATACACTGCTATGATATTACATAAATTATATTTATGAACAAATAATTTGTTGCAATATCTGTAACAAAAGAATATCACTCAGTGTTCCCCTGCCGTGTGTTTGTTGCTGCTGCTGCGGCGGGCCTGTGTGCCTCTCCACCGTCACTCTCTGAGTGTGACTTGCTTGGCACGATGCCCGCTTGGCACAGCTCAAACCTATACGGTCTGATGCCCCCAGATTCTTCATTGTCATCCAGTTCTTCGGAACTATTATCGTTGGTAGATTGGACAACACAAACCAATTCCAGACTACATGTGCTAGAACCATCGTCAATGTTTTCTACCGCTTCCATCCTGTGTGTACAATGAGCAGCCAAGTGCTGTGTTCTGTCGATGACGTGACTACATGGCAGCGGGGTTTTCTAGCCACTGACATAATTGGTGATGTGGCGCTCATGAAAACGGCGGATATTCATGTGAAAAAAGCCTGTTTGACTTAGAACTGCACAGACCAACCTATTTTGCCATATTGTATTATGTGTTGAAAAATTAGAGGAAGTTAAAAACGGGTCATCAGCACTATAATTATTACTTATCTCAACACCATGCAATAAACACATCACCCCAAACATCAATCTGCCCCAGATGAGGAACCACCCCCCCGGAAAACCATCTGACGACTCCCCTCCGGTGCATCTTTTTCTCTTCACGCCCAGGGATGGCTCGTGCCGCAGCTCAAACGCTTCCTTCTCCTGTTTGGCATGCCGCAGCTCGTTGGGATGCCAGCATGAGCCATCAGACAGCTGAAGGTAGCCATCCTCTCGAACAGCCACCACCTATAGCTGCCCCTGGCCGACTTGTCGTTTGTGTTTGCCTCAAACCCCTCTTGGCCGGGCTTTCTCTCTGGGTTGGACTACATCAGCAACCCCCAGAGGAGCCCGACTCAGCTTCCAGTGTCCCTGTGTGGCACGTCGTTTCACCGTGCCAGCCGGTCCTGCCCCGCTCGCTTTCAATTTCAATGCTGGCTTCGCCGTTGTGACCCCCTGCTCTCTGGTCCCTTCCAGCCGAATCCGGGAGAAGAATGGGCCCTCCACTCGGTGCCACCCACCGTCATGGGCGTCCCACCGTGCCGCCCAGTTCCATCAACTAGGGTTACTTGGACGCTGTCATCGGGACCCTCCCACGATGGCCCTGAATGGAATTGGTCCTGCACATTGTCCAGATTACTAGGCAAAGGTTCGTCCCACACAGCTCCGTCCATCATTCACAGAACCGGCCAGTCCCACAGACCACAGCCCGGCTGTTCTTCTCCAACCCGAGACTGTGAGAAAGAACTTCACACGGTTTCCCAATCCAACACCGATCTCACCACTCCCGTGTCAACCAGCAACGGCACTGTCACCCCATCCAACTCCACCATGCAGAAAGAACAGCCATTGTCACTTGGGGATACACTGCAAACAACCACGGGAGGCAAAGTGGGGAGATCCTCTATGTGTCTCAGATCCCCTCGCTCAAGCCTGTAACATGCCCTTGTGAAATGATGTAAGAGTCCGCACGTGCTGCAGCATCGTCCTCTTGCCGGACACTCTCTAGCCTCATAACGGTGCTTGGTGGACCCACAACCCAAACACCTGGGCGATCCTGGGGTGGACCTTATCTTCACAGCAGTAACGTACTCCTCCTTATCTTCCACGCTATCATCGTTGTCCGGGTCCACAGCCTGCACCGTTGACTGTGATTCAAATTGGTGGAGTGTAGCTCTCACACCGAGGTCACGTGATAGTTTGTCCACTACTTTACACTGCTGAGCTATCTCGATAGCCATGGCTAATGTCAGTTCGCCAGCGTGCGTGAGAAGCCTTGACCGTGCTGCCAAACAAAGCGTGTGCTCCGCCAGCTGGTCACGGACCATCTCTTCCTTCAATACTCCAAACTGGCAGTCCCTGGCCAGCTGACGCAGATCCGCAACATACCATTGCACAGACTTGCCGGTCCGCTGGCGGCTCTGCCGAAACTGAATCCTCCGGACGATAGCGTTCTCAGGGGAGTGAAAATGATGTGCCATTAGCTCAACCACGTCCTCAAAACTATCACTGTCAACCAAGGTACTAAGGATGCATTGTCCCTCCATACCTAAATTATGAACCAATACTGTTTGTGCTTGTAACTTCTCCAGTTCACCGAGGTTCAGTGCCACCAAATAATTCTGGAATGCGGTGAACCACCTCGCACAAGGGACCGGCGGCTCACCGGGAACCTCTAAAAGCGGCTGAATGTTAGCGACTCCTGCGTCCATGCTTTTATCCTCATCACCAATGTTATGTCGGCAAACGAGAATCAATGATGAGGCTGGAGGTACAACAGAACACGAGTTTATTATGGACTCACTGCACAGTACAGATGCTCCTGTCAGGCAGAGGTGAGGTCAAAGAGACTGTCCCTCTTCCGCACAGCCCTCTTATACTCCGGGTGACAGCGGAACCGGAAAGGTGGAGCCACCACCCGTGTCACACCATAATATGTCCTAAGAACAACACAACAGGCACCAGTCCAAACTTGGACAATTTATTAATAAACTCATCCTTGTACCTTTCATTAACCAGTCTCAATATTCGTAAATTCTCACAGCCGACTTTATTGTGGTGGAAACATTGATATATCTCAGAGCTTTCATTTGTTTACAGCGTTAACATGTTAGCAGCTACTGTCTACAGAGCTACTGGCCACTTTTTAAGGTCATCTTCTCATCCCTCCATGGTCGTGGGATGTGGTATGATTATATTACTGTTTTTGAGGTGCAAAAGGCTGTGTTCCCACATTTTTGATGCCAAAGTCATTGTTTTTTAACAAGAAAAAGTGTCCCGTTTCAGTGACAACTATACGTTCTGAACTAGTACCGGAAGTTGCTACCATAATTCGCACAAGGCATCATGGGGCCTAGGAATAAGGTGGATACTATCATATTAAATACCACAAAGACACAATGCACACTAAATTATGCATTTATTATCACAGTTTTTGCATAAATTTCTTCCATTTTTATTCTCAAATTTCTGAGAAAACTGCACCTCCCTTGCCTCCTCTGACAAGCCGCCACTGAGTTTCAAGTTATTTTAGAGAGAGGTTTTTTTTTTTTTTTTTTTTAAGGTTTATATGGAAGGGAACCAGTAAATTTGAATACGTCTGTATTACAGTGTGAACAGAGTTTCTCGAGAAGCCACATGCTGGATATCTTTACTTTTTATCCAGGATCAAGAGTCTGCTTTCCAGTAGAAAGGTTTGCTTTTAATTCAAGGTTCGGGTATACTGTAAGGCATACTTTTTCCTTAAAATCAGTGTAATTTGAGAATTCAGGTCTGTTTTTATATAATGGGATGCAGACCAGTCATGAAGTGATATGCTGTCTTAACGGGGATAAACCTTTCACTGCGTGCACAGGAAGAACATTACGGTCCATGTTTACAGTAGCTTCAGTAAGGAGATGGAGGGGTTGTATGGGGGAAAAATGCACGCTCTTATTTCAAATTTTATTGTGACAGTAAAATACACAACCAACATATAAGCCAGCCTCTTCATCCGGCCCTCATGAGAAAGGCTTTTAGGGACAAAATAAAATCTTAGCCTGGGAAGTGTCATATATATGTCATATATGAGGTGTTGAACTAACAGATCCACTGTTACTTAAAATAGTGTGACCCATCAATGGCATCAGTGGCTGAGTGTCAGTTTGAAAAAAAAACCCTCTCAATTTCTCAGAAGAAAGCAAATGTGTGCGCTTTGGTGATCCACATCTGGCCTTCATCAGCCACATCAACTCAGACCTAACATTTGAACAGACAACTGACTTTGTTGAACCACACAGGAAGTAAGGGCTTAATCTTTCTTCTGTGAAACATTCAGATTTGATTACCATAAAGACATAGCAGGATGTAGTGCACATAATCTCTCTCTGCCAGCATTAGCTTTTTTTGGTCAGCAATGTCCTTGTGCTCGCTGTCGTTAACCATCCTGAGAAAATTACCCCATTCCAGGAATGAACGCTATTGTGAAATTAGCCAGAGGTATTTAAGACTATGCTGTCATGGCCAACAGTAGCTTTCCTAATATGAAACACAAGTGCTATAAAAAGAGAACCCTTTAAATTCTACGCAAGCTCTTTTGTCACATTATCGCAAGCAAATTGAGCCACCTGATCCAAGTAGAGATCTGAAGAACCGGAGTTCAGACCACCAGCCAAAACTGGGCTAAGCATGTGCCCTGTGACCCCCACACGGTCCAGCCCAGATTAGCCTGGGGCCGCCAGGCAGATAGCCTTTCAGGAAAGGCTCCCTAACATCAGAGGACAATGGCTGTGTTGTCTGTGACAGAAAGGATCATTCCTGCATTGGATTAACTTTCTTGTAGAGCAGAAGAATTCAAAAAATTCACCACTGCTCAAAGTTGCTTCATGTCAGGATGTCTAAGTCCCTGCCGCCGTGCCTGTGTAATCTTTCGTTAGTCATGATCTGTGCTTGATGTATAAGAGCTGGGATTTAAAGTGTCCCTCTCCTAATTTATCAATGTATCATTTAATATTTTTTTAAATACTGCACAAGGAATACGTGTGTACATATGCTCAGACCTTACTGTACTTCTATTGTCTGTTTCTGTTAAATGACACAGCCGTTGGCACATCTGTGTTTACAGCTGTGAGATGATGATCGAGGGATCTATTCTCTCTTGTTTCTGTTTGTTTATAGACAATTTGGTGTGTGAGTGTGTGTGGTTGGTGGGAGGTTGTGTCGTTCATTGGGAACTGACTGCTGACAGATGAGCTCTCATTAACCACAGATGTCAGGCGCTGGCGGATGTGCTGATGGTTCAACCTCAAAGCAACGTTTCCTCCCTCCCTGAAGGTTCCTTCAACACAATGACATTGCATAACCATACATAGAGTGTATTCACTTTTATTATGTGTGCCCTCTTTGGAAAATGAGCTTTCACCGTAGGTTAGCAACTCACCATTAGAGATACGGTGAGGAGCTCAGTTTTCCGGAGGAGGTTCAGAGTAAAGCCACTGCTCCTTCATGTCAAAAGCAGCCAGTTGAGGTGGTTTGGGCATCTCTGATTGAAGAGGCAACTTGATAGCAGGGAGAACTGACGGGAGTGATGTGGGAAAATTGCTGTAGGTAGTGGGAGTTTTGAACATTGGAAGACAGTCAGGAAAATCAAACATAAGAATAAAGAAATGGATACATCATTCAACGATAGTGATTACTACATGAATATGGTTGTAGCTGTAAGAAGGCCACAGGAAAATAAAGTATTCTGGAGATCGGAATCCAATACAACTATGTCAATAAAAAAGGAAATTGAGAAAATTACACCACATTCTAAAATATTATGCAAATAGGATTTTAGTGTCATAAAGATTCAATGTTTTGTTTTTCAATTAAACTCATGGATGGTGTTATGTAACACCCACTCACCCTAGGTGTAGTACCCCCCTTGGTTCTACCTGGGCAAAAGGGATAATTGGGCCAGATCAGACCGATTACAGGTTCGTAGGAGCCTGGAGGGCGTAACAACAGATGACACAACACACACGGTAGATGTATGGGAACTTACAACTATATATATTATTTTAACAAATGTGTATTATTTACAAATATGTACAATCAAAAAAACACACACTTGTCACAAATAAAAAAATTAAAAATAAAATACCCAAAATGTATTTACAGTATTTACAGTCTTCTAGAGTCCTTTCCAGATGATCAATTAGACCACCTCTAGTGGTAAATCTGATTCGGGCTTCGGCTCGCCATCCAGATCTGGAGAATCCCGGTTTTCTGGTCCAACCAGTCCAAACAAAAAAACCTGACCTATAAAATAGGTCAGAACACACACACACACACACACACACACACACACACACACACACACACACAAAAAAAAAAAATAAGCTATGTTCTAAACTTATTACAAAGGTTTCACATAGTTCTAAATTATTCAATAATAATAATTTTTAAACATCTTTGAACCACAGAATCAGCATTCACTATCAAATAATATTCTATAGTCAGGGAACTGGGACCTTTGCTAACCGCTACAGCTTTGGAAAATGTCTTTTTCCGATGAAAAACTAGCCGAGATTAGCATCAGTGGCTAGCGTTTTTAAGTTAGCGATTAGCATTCACATATACAATGAATGGCACTTACCAAGCTAGGTGACACGTGGGTCAATGGAGTTCCCGTGCTCAACGGCGTCGACAGCCTTTGGATCCCAATCTTAAAATTTAGTAAACGGGGCATTAGAATTTGCTAGTACAGCAATGTCTCATTGGGGGTATTAATTTAGGCTTACCAATATCAAATTTTATCTGGGCAAAGGCTGCTATTTGCACGTCAGCGTCTCCATCTCAGCAAGTGATCGTCTCTCTCGGTCATGTCTCGGCAGTGTCTAAGAGCGTTCTGCGGATTATTCACAGACCGAGGGAGAGAGTGCGTGACCCCGTTGGCTGGCGGGACCCCATTGGCTGTTGCTGCCCAACAAAAAACGCAGCCATTGGTCGCTTAAAATGCCAAATAAAAACGCTTGGAACTCCACCAAAACTTTCCAGAAAATGCTCCCAGCCACTTACGAACACATTTTATGAACTTATATTGTAGTTACATACCCATCTTCAAAGTATCCATTTCCACTGTGAAATGAGTGTCCCCCCTTCCTCTTAAAGCGGTATCGACACTTATAATTCCATCACATTTTTAACACTGGGTTACACTATCCCCCCTTAGAATCATGCAAGTCCCTTTGCATGGGATTAGCTAATTGGTGCTGACGGGAGAACTAGTGTTCATGGGAATATTCCAAAGGTCTGACTCTGTTAAAGCTCTGGTAAAAGCCAGGTTTGAGTAATCTTAGGATCTGTCTCTGTTAAGGCTCTGGTAAAAGCCAGGTTTAGTCCTTGAAACAGGGACTGGACAACAGTTACGAGAGGATTTCCCAACCGACTATACTGTAGTCTTTCTGGCTGGGAGGTTGTCCTCTCGGAGCATCTCACAGTCTGTGGGACTTCTTTTTCAGGTTCTTTTTCTTCCACAGGTTCATCACAGGTACTTTTATCAGGTGAGTTGGTTTCACTTTCAGTTCCATTCTCATTGTTTGATGGTTCCACATTTGTTTCAGTTTCCTCCAGGTTTCCATCATTTGGTAAGTTGTCACATCTAGGTGAAGTGACATTTTCTATTTGGTTGTCATTCTCAGGTAAGTGAGTTTCAGCAGGAATGCCTCCTTTAAAGAATGTCTTTGGATGGGGAATTTCATAAACTCGAGTGAGCTTTATGGGTGTTTGGATTGGTTCTTCTCTGTACCAATAGACATCTTCATTTTCAGGTTCTGAATTCTCACATTCCTCACTTTGTTCAGGTGATTGTCTTGTCTTAGGTTGGCGGACACGTTTTGGTTGGACAGGTTCTTCTTCAACAGGGGCAAGAAAACCACAGGGAAGCAAGAGGTCGCGGTGAACGGTGCGAACAGGACCATCTTTTTTTTTTTTTCCGGTTCCGGTTCCACCGGACCGGCGGCACCACACGAGTTGGCTGCCTTTTGCAGCTGCCTTTTTTTTTTTTTATCTTCCTTCCTTCTTCTTTCTACACCTTTCACTCTATATATATATCACGGACACACAGATCGCCCCAAAGGTCTCCCGAGTCGGCGGACGGAGCCTCTGTTTACAGCAGGAGACGATACAGCAGGGAAGAGCTAGCTAGCACTCAACCGCCACCCGGTGCTAACGGAGAAACTCGACATACCGAGGAACTGTAGTGGAAACGACGCGGGTACCGGGCTGGAGTTTAGGCGGCGTGCAAGAAATATAAGACAGAATAATAAAGAGCGATGGCAAGAACCAAGCAAACCGCCCGTAAAATCTACTGGAGGAAAAAGCCCCCCAGGAAGCAGCTAGCCACCAAGGCTGCTCGGAAAAAGCGCTCCGGCCACCGGCGGAGTGAAGAAGCCTCACCGTTACGGGCCCGGTACCGTGGCTCTGAGAGAGATCCGTCGCTACCAGAAATCCACGGAGCTGCTCATCCGTAAGCTGCCCTTCCAGCGCCTGGTGAGGGAGATCGCTCAGGACTTCAAGACCGACCTGTGCTTCCAGAGCTCCGCCGTCACGGCTCTGCAGGAGGCCAGCGAGGCCTACCTGGTGGGTCTCTTCGTGGACACCAACCTGTGCGCCATCCACGCCAAAAGGGTCACCATCATGCCCAAAGACATCCAGCTGGTCCGCCGCATCCGCGGAGAGAGAGCTTAGACTTTCTGCTGCACATCCACCAACCACAATGCTCCGCACTGTGTGTCTACATATATATATATATATATACTGTATATATATATATATATATATATATATATATATATATACTGTATATATTTATAGTAATATGTACGTATGTATACTAGCTGTTCTTGTTTTTTCTTGCCTTCTGATTGTTGCTCTGAGTGTTGCTATCCCTGTGCTGTTGCAATCCTGGAATTTCCCCATTGTGGGACTAATAAAGGCTTATCTTATCTTATCTTTTGTCTCAGGTTTTATAGTGTAAACAGGCAAGTCACCTGCTTGGCTCACCACAATGTGGATTTCAGCTTCCCACCTGTCTGCTAGTTTGTGCTTGCCTCTGAGGCGGACTGCACATACCAAAACTCTGTCGCCTGGTTCTAGTTTTGAGGGTTTCACTCGCATATCAAATCTTGTTTTGTTTCTTTCAGCCATCTTGTTAGCATTTTCTGTTGCTAGTTTGTAGCTTTCTTGTAGAGTTGTCTTTAGTTTTTCAATGTACTGGGAATGTGACTTGAAACTTTTGTTGTGAAACGGGAGCCCAAATGCAAGGTCGATGGGCAATCTCAGCTGACGACCGAACATTAACTCATACGGGGCAAAACCAGTAGTGTAATTTTTTGTACAATTGTACGCATGTACAAGTGGTTTCACATAGTTGTGCCAGTGAGTTTTGTTCTTTTCCTCCAGAGTACCCAGCATGCTCAATAACGTTCTATTGAAACGTTCTACCGGGTTACCTCTGGGATGATAGGGTGTCATCCGGATTTTGCGAATGCCCATGACTTTGCAGAGTTCTTTTATGATATGGGACTCAAAATCGGGACCCTGATCACTATGTAACCGTTCGGGTATCCCGTAGTGGACTATAAAGTTAGTGGTTTAGCACTGTGGCAGCACAGTTTTACCCTCGGCCGGGGGATCGCGGGGATCATGAGATCGTGGGTTCGATCCCAGCCCCCGACCAACAGTGAGCTGTGTGGAGTTTGTATGTTCTCCCCGTGTTGCGTGGGTTTACTCCGGGATTTCTCCGGTTTCCTCCCACACACCAAAAACATGTAGGTTTAGGGCGCTTGCGCACGCAGCGACCAGCAGCCGGTGGCTTGTCACCAGACTGCAAACCAAGTCTACCTACGGGTACAAATAAGTAACAAAAAAAAAAAAAAAAGTTGTCCCAAAGTGCCTTTGCAACAGTCTGAGCTTTCTGATTGCTGGTAGGGATGGCTATAGCGTATTTCATGAAATGATCAGTTAACACGAGCACATCCTTCGTGTTACTTTGATCGTGCTCAATGGACAGGAAATCCATACAGACGAGTTCGAGCGGTCGGGTAGACTTGATGTTGACAAGCGGAGCAGCTTGTTCTGGAGCGGTTTTGCGTCTTACGCAGCGATTACATGTCTTGATCTTCTTTTCAATATCTGCCGCCATGTGAGGCCAATAGAACCTTGTTCTGGCGGGATCCAAAGTACGCTCTGTGCCTAAATGGGCCATGTCACAGTGGAGGCTTTGAAAGACTGAATCGCAGAGCTGTTCAGGTAAGACGAGCTGGTAAGTAACATTTCCTCCGTCTTGATGAGTGCGGTATCAGAATCAGAATCAGAATCAGAATCAGATTTATTGCTATTGTTCATGTAGTACACAAACTAGGAATTTGTCTCGGTGCAATGCTGCAACATTAAACATGATAAAATAAAAGAAATAAACTATACATGCAATAAAGTGTAGAATAAGAGAGTAATACTGGTCAGCAGTTAAAATATATTAGCGAGCAGCAGATAATGTGGAGAACCATATAGTGCAGTCGGTAATGCAGGAAGAAAACAGTGATGATTGACATGAGTCTGGTTGAGCTGCTGTACATAGTGCACGAGAGTCAATGTTATTGCACATTTCAAGTCGACTGAGCTCTCGGAGTAACAAGTTGATGTCAGGAAGTTCAGTTTGTACCGTTGGTGGAACTTTTAGCCCAGTTTCAATTTGTGCAATCACTTCTCTTAAACAGGGGTCAGTTCTTTGTTCGTTTTTGATCTGTTCAGGAGTCATGTGGGGTACAGCTGGAAGACCACCACAGCCATCTTCATCGGCGTAGTCATCTGGAATGGCGGCTACAGAGAGGGCTAATGAGTGAACCAAAGGGAAGGTGTTGTCTGGAGAGCTACAGACAAGGTGTTTTTCACATATAGCAGACACTACCTCAGAACTTAAACTGCTTTCAGGAAGAGACCAAGTGAGTTTGAGTGAACTGCTGTATGCGGTCAAGCTCCTTTTGGGACACTGCGTCATTAAGTAACTCGCCATGTGGCCGTCTAGAGAGGCCGTCTGCATCTGAGTTAAGCTTGCCTGCTCTGTATTGGAGCTTAAAGTTAAACGTCGACAGAGCAGCTAGCCACCTATAACTCATGGCATCCATCTTAGCGGTAGTCAAAATGTACGTCAGGGGGTTACTATCTGTCACGACAGTAAAATGATTGCCATATAAATAGTCTGCAAACTTCTCCGTTACTGCCCACTTTAGAGCTAAAAATTCCAATTTATGGGCGGGGTAACGGGACTCACTTCTAGACAACCCCCGGCTTGCATAAGCTATGACCCTAGTCTGGCCCTCCTGATCTTGATAGAGGGCGGCGCCAAGCCCTGGAGTGCTGGCGTCAGTATGGAGTGTATATGGCAACTGAGGGTCAGCGAAACCCAGGACAGGCGCAGTACTGAGCTTTTCAATGATGGTTTTGAATGCAAGAACACAGAAAGAAGTCCATCGTTCACCAAACGGTGTCTTTGGATCGTGGTACTGGGCAGGCTTAGCTTTGGGCTTTGTGCTTTTGCGCAAAGGAGGGTAGCCTGCTGTTAAGTCAGTGAGGGGCTTAACGATGCGGGAATAGTTCTTAATGAACCGCCTATAGTACCCTGAAAAGCCTAAGAATGAGCGGATCTGTTTGAGGTCACGGGGCACAGGCCAGGTAAGATAAGATAAGATAAGATAAGATAAGCCTTTATTAGTCCCACAACGGGGAAATTCCAGGATTGCAACAGCACAGGGATAGCAACACTCAGAGCAACAATCAGAAGGCAAGAAAAAAAAACAAAAAAAAAAAAACAAGCAAGCAGGAGCAGCTAATATACATATGTACATATTACTATAAAATATATATATACACACACACACACAGACACACAGTGCAGAGCATTGTAGCTGGATGAAATAAATATATGAATATATGAACACACAGTGCAGAGCATTGTAGCTAGATGGAATAAATATGTAAATATATAAACACCCACAGTACGGAGCATTGCAGCTAGGTGGAATAAATATGCAAGTATATAAACACACACAGTGCGGAGCATTGTAGCTAGATGGAATAAATATATAGATATATAAATATAAACACACCCAGTGCTGAGCATTGTAGCTAGATGGAATAAATATGTAAATATATAAACACACACAGTGCAGAGCATTGTTGCTAGGTGGGATGAAACAGCATAACCGTCTATTTAGTTATCCTACATGGTATGATTATGTGCCCATACATATTCTCACCCTCCATAGCGACCGGTATGTTCCTAGTTGTATGCCGGAGAGGACCATAGTGTAAGTCTATTGCATCTTTTGCATTCAAAAAACTATTAGTTTGTTACGTCTTTTTGCTATCTCTGCGAGCAACCCTGCTTAGGTTGTACAGTCTGACAGCCGTTGGTAGGAAGGACCTACGAAACCTCTCGGTTGTGCACCTGGGATGATGTAGTCTGCTGCTAAATGAGCTCCTCAGTGCATCCAGTATGTCCTGCATAGGGTGGAACTCGGACTCCAGCAGAGATGACAGTTTAGCCACCGTCCTTCTCTCTCCTATCTCCTCCATCGGATCAAGGCGCTGCCCCAGGACAGAGCTAGCTTTCTTAATCAGTTTGTTCAGTCTCTTCCTATCGGCTGCAGTAATGCCACTGCCCCAGCAGACCACTCCAAAAGTGATGGCTGATGCCACCACCGTGTCGTAGAATGACTTCAGCAGCGCCCCTTGTACACCAAAAGACCTGAGTCTCCTCAGCAGGAACAGCCTGCACTGTCCCTTCTTGTAGAGTGCGTCAGTATTGTGTGACCAGTCTAGTTTATTGTTCAGATGAATACCCAGGTACTTATAGGATGTCACCATCTCGATGTCTGTTCCCTGTATATTTACTGGTGCTGTGAGGGGCTGCCCATGCCTGCGGCAGTCCACCACCAGCTCCTTAGTTTTCCTCGCGTTGATCTGGAGGCAGTTCCGATGGCACCAGTCCACAAAGTCCTGGATAAGCCCTCTGTACTCAGCTTCATCTCCGTTGGAGATGAGACCAACGATCGCAGAGTCATCAGAGAACTTCTGTAGATGGCAATGTGTTGTGTTGTGTGAGAAGTCCGCAGTATAAAGAGTGAACAGGAAGGGAGCCAGCACCGTTCCCTGGGGGGCCCCCGTGCTACTGATGATCGTGTCGGAAACACAGTCCCGGGTTCTCACAAACTGAGGCCGGTTCGTGAGGTAGTCCAGGATCCATGATGACAGGTGCTGGTCCACCCCTGCGCGCAGCAGCTTGTCCTTCAGGATCATCGGTTGGATGGTGTTGAAAGCACTGGAGAAGTCAAAGAACATGATCCTCACCATATTCCCGGGCTTCTCCAGGTGGGACAGAGAACGGTGAAGGAGGAAGATCACCGCATCCTCCACCCCAATGCCATGCTGGTAGGCGAACTGGAGTGGATCCATCACTGGTTCCACCAGGGGGCGGAGATGAGCAAGGAGCAGTCTCTCCAGGGTCTTCATCAAGTGGGACGTCAAGGCCACCGGTCTGTAGCTGTTCAGGTCTTTGGGGTGGGAAGTTTTTGGTACAGGTACCACACAAGATGTTTTCCACAGCTGTGGTACCCTCCCCAGTTTCAGGCTCATGTTGAAGATATACGTCACAATCCCACACAGCTGGTCTGCACAGGACTTGAGGAGCTTTGCGCTGATGCCGTCCGGTCCCGACGCCTTCCTCGCCTTGATCTTCCTCAGCTCCGTCCTCACCTGGGTCCTGGTCAGGGTCAGGATGGGGGGCTGTGTGTTGGGAGTGGGGGGGGGTGTCGGTGGAGTGGGGAGTGGGCAGCAGGACTTGATTTCTTAGAGGCAGCAGTGGTTGTTGTGCAGACAGGGGGGAGGGCGGTTGGTCAAATCTATTGAAAAACAGATTCAGGTTGTTCGCCCACTCCCTGCCCCCCGTGGCCTGGGGGGAGGTATTCTGGAGCCCCGAGATGGTTTTGAGGTTTCTCCAGACCCCGCTGATGTCGCTCTGTTGCAGCTTGTCCTCCATCTTCTTCCTGAAGCTGTCCTTGCCTTCTCTGATCTTTCTCCTCAGCTCCCTCTGTACGGACTTCAGCATCTCCCTGTTCCCCGACCTGAAGATCCTCTTCTTCTCTCTCAGAAGTGTTTTTATCTCAGGGTTGATCCAGGGTTTGTTGTTTGAGTGACGCCGTATGGTCTTGGTGGGAACGGATTTGTCCACACAGAAGCTGAGGTAGCCCGTGAAGGTGTGAATGAGGCCATCGATGTCCTCACCATGTGGATCGCAGAGCTGCTTCCAGGCAGTGGCTTCAAAGCAGTCCTTTAGAGTGTCCATTGTCTCCTCAGACCATAACTCCACAGTGTGCATGGCCGGAGGTTGTCTGTGCACTAGGGGTTTGTACACCGGTCGGAGATGAACCAAGTTGTGATCCGATCTCCCAAGTGGGGGGAGTTGTGATGAGGTGTACGCCTCCTTAGTGTTTGCGTAGAACAAATCCAGTGTTTTATTGTCTCTAGTGTGGCATGTGACATACTGGGTGAAAGTGGGCAGAATGGGAGACAGTGAAACGTGGTTGAAATCGCCTGAGATGAGGAGAAGAGCATCTGGGTGTTCTGTCTGCAGCCTGCTGGTTACTGAATGGATGACGTCACGCGCTGTCCCAGCGTTCGCCGTCGGATTTGCATAAACAGAATCAGAATCAGAATCAGAATCAGGTTTATTGCCATTGTTCATGTAGTACACAAACTAGGAATTTGTCTCGGTACAATGCTGCAACATTAAACATGATAAGATAAGAGAAATAAACTATACATGTAATAAAGTGTAGGATAAGATTAAGTGATACTGGTCAACAGTTAAAATATATATTAGCCAGCAGCAGATACTGTGGAGAACTACAGTATATAGTGCAGTCGGTAATGCAGGAAGAAAACAGTGATGATTGACATGAGTCTGGTTGAGCTGCTGTACATGGTGCACGAGAGTCACTTAGTGTTCAGCAGTCTAATGGCAGAGGGGAAGAAGCTGTTCATGTGACGGGAGGTTTTAGTCTGGATGGACCGAAGTCTTCTACCAGAGGGGAGGGGGGCAAACAGTACGTGACCAGGGTGTGAGGGATCGGCTATGATCCGGCCAGCACGCCTCCGGGTCCTGGAGATGTACAGATCCTGGAGAGATGGGAGCTTGCAGCCGATCACCTTCTCAGCAGTGCGCACGACGCGCTGCAGCCTTAGTCTGTCCCTGGCAGTGGCTCCTGCGTACCACACGGTTATGGAGGTGGTGAGGATGGACTCGATGATGGCTGTGTAGAACTGCACTAACATCTTGGTGGGTAGCTTGAGCTTCCTCAGCTGCCGCAGGAAGAACATCCTCTGCTGGGCTTTTTTGATGAGTGAGCTGATGGTCAGCTCCCATTTGAGGTCCCTGGTGATGGTAGTGCCTAGGAAGCGGAAGGAATCAGCAGTGGTGATGGGAGAGCCTGAGAGGGTGAGGGGGGGCAGAGGAGTAGTGACTTTCCTGAAGTCTACAATCATCTCCACTGTCTTCAGAGCGTTCAGCTGCAGGTTGTTATTGCTGCACCAGGACGCCAGCTGGGCCACCTCTCTCCTGTAGGCGGACTCGTCGCCGTTGGAGATGAGCCCGATGAGGGTGGTGTCGTCCGCAAACTTGATCAACTTGACAGACTGGTGGCTGGAGGTGCAGGAGTTGGTGTAAAGGGAGAAGAGTAGGGGGGAAAGTACACAGCCCTGGGGTGATCCGGTGCTGATGCTAGTATAGTCTGAGACAGTCTTTCCCAGCCGCACATGCTGCCTCCGGTCCGTCAGGAAGTCGATGATCCACCTGCAGAGGGAGTCAGGCACGTTGAGCAGGGACAGCTTGTCCCGGAGCAGAGCGGGGCGGATGGTGTTGAATGCGGAGCTGAAGTCCACAAACAGGATCCTGGCGTAGGTTCCCAGGGAGTCCAGGTGCTGCAGGATGGAGTGGAGGGCCAGGTTGACTGCATCGTCTACAGACCTGTTGGCTCGGTAGGCAAACTGCAGCGGGTCCAGGAGAGGGGTGGTGATGGACTTGAGGTGGGACAGGACCAGGCGCTCAAAGGACTTCATGACTACAGAGGTGAGCGCTACAGGTCTGTAGTCATTAAGTCCAGTGATCCGTGGCTTCTTGGGGACAGGGATGATGGTGGAGGATTTGAGGCAGGATGGCACGTGGCATAACTTAAGGGAGGTGTTAAAAATGTCTGTGAATACAGGAGCCAGCTGTTTCGCACAGAGTCTCAGGGTGGAGGGAGACACGCCGTCTGGGCCGGGGGCCTTGCGCGGGTTCAGTCTGGAGAACTGTTTGAGCACATCCTGCTCACTGATGATAAGGGGAGGGGGGGAGGTGGGGGGGGTGCCTTAAATGAAGTAGGGAATGTGGAGGCTGTGGAGCTGGAGGGAGGGGGGGAGTTGGACACAGATGACGAGGTGTCAAAACGGGCATAGTGTTGGGACAGTCTCTGACAAAGGGCTTTGTCATCCTGACCTTTAGGAGCCTGAGGCCGATAGTTGGTGATCTGCCTCAGTCCTCTCCACAGGGAGCCGAATCATTAGCAGTGAACTGCTGCTGGAGTCTCTCTGAGTACACAGATTTAGCCCTCTTCAGCTCTCTGTTAAACCGGTATTTAACCTCCCTGTAGCAGTCCCTGTCTCCACTTTTCAGCGCTGCTTCCTTCTCCTTCCTGATCTGTCTGAGCTTAGCTGTGAACCAGGGTTTGTCATTAGAGTAACTCACCCTGGTGCGTGATGGAAGAATGTTCTCAACAACAATGCAGATCACGTGTGAGTGTTCTCTCGGGAGATATGTAGGCCTCATGCTAACAGCTAGCAACTCAATGTCTTTGCTGCAGTGTCATTGTTTAACAGTGATATGACCCGGTCTGCACCAGTTGTTGTTAACATACATTATCACTCCACCGCCCCTAGTTTTGCCACTCTCTGGTGTTCGGTCAGCTCGTATCATGTGAAAACCCTCCAGCTCAATGTTAGCATCTGCTGCTAGTTCAGTTAGCCACGTCTCAGTAAACAAAAGGAGAGAGCACTCCCGGTAAGTGCTATCATAACGGGAGATAGCCGCTAGCTCATCTAACTTTCCCAGTATCGACCGTACATTTCCCATGACAACAGATGGAAGGGAGGGTCTGTACCTTATATTTTTTGTCCTCCGCCTTACTCCAGCCCGGCAGCCGCGGCGTTTTCGCCTCAGTTCTCTCGGTATGTCGAGTTTTTCCAATGGGACCGGGTGGCGGTTGAATGCTAGCAGCTCTTCTCTGCTGTATCGTATCCTGCTATAAACAGTTGCTCCGTCCACCGGCTCAGGAGACATTTGGGACGATCTGTGTGTCCGTGATATACAGGTACTTAGGGCTTTCACTTTTTCGGGGTCGGTCTCAACTCCTTTACTGGACACAATGTGACCGAGGTATCTGACAGAAGTTTGAAAAAAATCTGCATTTCTCAGGGGAGAGTTTAAGCTCGTACTCTTTTAGGCAATTAAGAACTTTCATTAAGCGAGCCTCATGTTCTTCGGGCGTCTTGGAGAATACAATGATGTCATCGAGGAACACAGTCACCTCATGCAGATTCATGTCGCCCATACATTTCTCCATGAGGCGCTGGAACGTGCTGGGGGCATTTGTAATGCCTTGGGGCATTCTATTGAATTCCCAAAAGCCCATGGGACATACGAATGCCGTCTTTGGTTTGTCCAGCTCCTCTACCTCAATTTGGTAGTACCCCGACTTTAAATCGAGGACGGAGAACCACTGTGAACCAGTCAAGGTGGAAAACGTTTCCTCCAAGTTGAGGAAGGCATAAGCATCTTTTACAGTCTGCATGTTAAGCTTCCTGTAATCAATACAAAGGCAGACATCGCCATTTTTCTTTCGCACCACTACAATAGACGAAGAAAACGGAGAAGTGGACTCCCTTATCACGCCTGCTTGTTGGAGTTCTTTGAGATGCTTACGGACCGCTTCCAGGTCATTTGGATGTATGGGACGTGCTCTGTGTTTGAACGGTGTTTCATCTGATAATTTGATTGTGTGTTTCACTTGATCCGTTTTGCCAAAGTCAAGATCGTTTTGTGCAAATACTTTGGGCATTTTACTGAGTCTTTCTGTTAGGCCCTCTTTCCATTCAGCGCTAATGGGGGAAGAGTCAAAGTTGAACTTCAGAGTGGACTTTGGTTCAGTTTTGGACTTTGCAACTTTCACGGAGTGTTCTTGTGATAGGACTCGTTGATATGCACAAATTTCTCCAATGACACACTTCTGAGGGATTGTCACGTCATGTTCCGATTCATTGGTAAGTACAACTGGAACAAGGTAAGGTGCTCTTTCAGGTAAGTCTATGAGACATGGTTTTACCAGGATACCACCAGGTAAGGCTGACATTACCGGGTGTTCTAACAAGACAGATTTTTCACTGTTGCCAGCTGACACAGCTACAGCGCCATCTAAAACAACTGTTTGGCCTGCAGGAACTAACTGTGGCTCTTTGTGGCGCATGGTCACTAAACCAAGGCTAGTGTCCTTGGACTGTCTGTGCCGTAGCTCAAGGACTTTTAACACTGCCTTATAACCAAGTGACATAGTTGGCTGCAGTTCAGAACATGCATCAGAGTACAGCTCGTAAAGTACATCTAATGTGTTTGTCCCTATTAACACTAAGGACTGATCAGCTGCACGTACATTGGGAACCACTAAGGCAAGTGTTGGCACTTTGGCTTCAATACCGAAAAAGTCTTTTGGGAAAGTGACATGCATTTCTTTTTTTGCACTCTGACCGTTAGCTCCCTCCACTTCTAACAGCTCAAAAAGTGGCTTAATCTCATGGTTGGATAAGTACTGTCTGTAATAGGACTCAGGGACAATAGTCACCTGGGAGCCTGTATCTAACAAACAGCTCACAGTACAGCCATTCACTTTCACTTGTGCTGTACTTTTTGTACCAATTAGACCATTAGGAAAGTTAAAGGGGTCTATTTTGGAGTGTGACTTTAGTTTAGCACGTGTCTTGGATGGAGCTTTTGGTTTAGGACGGGTCATCTCTGAACTAGCCTCTGTTTGTCCCGCAACAGTGGTAGACTTCAGTTTTAAAGAAGATTGGGGGTTCTGACTGTCCCAAATCTGTCTTTTTACTCTTAGTTCTTTGCATTTTGCAGCTACAAGTGCAGGGTTGGGCTCTGACTCACAAGTGGCTACAATATGCCCATCTTCGCCACAGCGGAAGCAATACCATGGTTTGGGCCTAGTATTGGGACGGCTGGACGAAGGTAAGTTTTCAGGTTTGGCATGGTCAGGTTTTTTATTTTCAGACTTCTTAGTTGGGTCTTTCTTTGGTGGGGCTTGTTTCTTTTGTTTCCCGACAGCAGCTAATTGGCTTTTTAGATCAGCGATTACTTGTTTCGGTGACTGTTCGTAGGAGGCTGCTTTTGGCTTTGTGGTGCCCAAGTGTTTTTTCATGCGTGTGTTTTTAACTTCTTGTCTGTTTTCAACAGTGCAAAGGTGAAGCAACAACTCTGCATACGCAGGTGGATGTTTATCTCTTAGTTCCAGCTGTAGCTCTTTTAGCAGATTATCATCCCAACAGCCTCTGTTAAACTGCTTGAGAAGCTATTTGTCCACTTCCTGTGGCTCTAGACCACCTCTACGCACTGTGAGATTGAGCGCCACCTGCAAATGATGCAGATATGCAGAGGGTTTTTCTCCATAATCTTGAAAAGTGTTCATGAATCGCACAAACAGTTCCTCACCGTCTTCAACAGTCCCAAAAGCTGAGTCCAAAAGCTTGAGAAAGTCGGAAGAGGTGGCTTCAGGCCCAAGAGGGTGAATAACATTGGACGCAGGAACAAGAAAACTTTCAAAGATCTTGCAAGATTTTTCCAAGTCAGACAAAGAAGTATCTTCCATCATCAGGTCAACATGTGAACGCCACGTTTCATAGTCAGCTTCAGTATACGGTCTTGGCGTTTTGCCAGAGAAAGCTCTGATTCTCCAAGAAGAATGGGCGTTTGACGGCTTCTCTGCATGTTTAATGACATGTTCGACTACGATTTTCTGAACCTCGGGTGGGTTAAAATCAGCTGGGCTCAACATTTGAGGTGTTAAGTTTGGTCTAAGAGGGCTTTGGAAGAGTGCTTGAGTGGTTTTAGGGGTGCGAGGTACTTCAACTTGGAGTGGAGGAAAGACTCCACTTTGTGTGGGTTCTACAGTAGGGAAAGCAGGATCAACATCAGCAGAGACCGTTTCAGCTGTCTCAGCAGCTTCAATAGACTTCCCTATTGTGGACATAACCTCCCGCAACACCTCTTCAAAACCTTTTCCACTTAGCTTAGCTAAACCCCTCAGGTTGCTAAGAGAAGCCTCAGCAACACTGCCCCCTACAGTTTTAGTGGAGACATCAGTTAGAACTTGAATACAGTATTTAACCTCAGGATTGTCAATGGATGGAAAGGAACACGGCAACGTAGGTGCTAATGCTTCGATGCTTAATCCAGACTGGAACTCTACTATATGACTTTTGTCAAAGTCAGATGAGTTATCATTAATGCTAAGCACCCTACGAATAGTGCCATGTTGCTCTAGAAACTCAAAAATGTCTGTGTCTTTCTCTTTATCAACAACACCACTGACAATGACTGCTTTAGGGATTTTAACACCATGTTTTTCCACAAAATCCATTTTGGCAGTATATAAACTGTTTAGTCAGGGGTCAAAACAGAATCCTCATCTTTTGTGCAACGCTCCAGGCTCCTGGCTGCGTTCGCCAGATTTTTGTGTAGCACCCACTCACCCTAGGTGTAGTACCCCCCTTGGTTCTACCTGGGCAAAAGGGATAATTGGGCCAGATCAGACCGATTACAGGTTCGTAGGAGCCTGGAGGGCGTAACAACAGATGACACAACACACACGGTAGATGTATGGGAACTTACAACTATATATATTATTTTAACAAATGTGTATTATTTACAAATATGTACAATCAAAAAAACACACACTTGTCACAAATAAAAAAATTAAAAATAAAATACCCAAAATGTATTTACAGTATTTACAGTCTTCTAGAGTCCTTTCCAGATGATCAATTAGACCACCTCTAGTGGTAAATCTGATTCGGGCTTTGGCTCGCCATCCATATCTGGAGAATCCCGGTTTTCTGGTCCAACCAGTCCAAACAAAAAAACCTGACCTATAAAATAGGTCAGAACACACAAAAAAATAAGCTATGTTCTAAACTTATTACAAAGGTTTCACATAGTTCTAAATTATTCAATAATAATAATTTTTGAACATCTTTGAACCACAGAATCAACATTCACTATCAAATAACATTCTATAGTCAGGGAACTGGGACCTTTGCTAACCGCTACAGCTTTGGAAAATGTCTTTTTCCGATGAAAAACTAGCCGAGATTAGCATCTACTAAAATGTCATTATAAAGCAGCAAACAGATATTTGAAGCTGATGGTGCCTCTGGAGTCCACAAACCTCAAGGTGTAGGATCCTGCAACCCTCCTCAACAACAGGGCAATCTGATAGTGGGGACTCCTTTTGTTGTTTTCTAGGTAGAAGGCGTGCTCCAACTTTGTTGCAGACTTCTACGAGAGATGAATATGACTGGTCATCAGCTGGAAGACGTCAATACTCCAACTATTTTTCCATCAGCTGACATTGCAAGGTCTGGATCATAGGCTAAGACAAACTGATTTGTGGGCTCTTACAAGATTCAAGATTCAAAGGCTTTATTATCATGTGTGCAGTTAAGAAATGCAACATTTCCTAAGCAATGAAATTCTTACTCTGCTCTCCAAACGAATGCCAAGGTAATAGATACACGTCAATACTAAAGTAACACACCGAATACCAATGAATGCTAATAACACACACTAATAACACACATTAGCATACACTAATAACACATATTAAACATGCATTAAGCAATTAGGACAGTTAAAGCAGTTAACCCTTTAATGTTCTGGCTGTCATAAGACATCAGCGTCACCTGCTGTCCCTGGGGCAGTTCTGTGCCTGTCACATGATGTGTCCCAAAAGCACAGAAAACCCAGTTGTACCAAGCATTTCACATCACAAGATGTCAGACGCATATAGCTTACTGCTCTTCACTGTGTATGTAAACAAAGGCTCCATCGCAGCATATATTTCCAAACTAAGGAAGCGTTTGCTCCAAATTTTGCCAAATATGATTCTAAAAAGAGAGTATTTAGCTTCTGAAGGGAAATATTTACCTTTTGTGACAGCAGAAGATGGTCTGGAGCGTGTACACTTTCATCTGCCAGTGACAGAGCTGCATGTGACGACAGAGAACAATAGTGCCGGTTCAATGGCATAATGTAACTGAAATTGAGGTGGAATAATTCATAACATACATGTGACAGTTTCTGGACGTGGGAGAGAAAGCGAAAAGGACTGGCAGAAAATGTAATAAGGACCATGAATGACAAAAATGGACGAATGAAGACATGACGAGGTCTGATTGCTTTTTATCGGTTTGTGAACATTCTACTGATTTTCTGGTTCATATACTTTGAAGATAAGATAACAAAAAAACAAAACAAAAAATGAAACCATCCTTTGTGCAAATATGATGAGGTCTGATTGCTTTTTATCGGTGTGTGCACATTCTACTGATTTTCTGGTTCATATACTTTGAAGATAAGATAACAAAAAAACAAAACAAAAAACGAAACCATCCTTTGTGCAAATATGACGAGGTCTGATTGCTTTTTATCGGTGTGTGCACATTCTACTGATTTTCTGGTTCATATACTTTGTAGATAAGATAAAAAAAAAACAAAAACAAAAACAAAGACAAAAAAACGAAACCATCCTTTGTGTAAATATGTCCAAAGTCCACTTCTGACCGAAAGTTATGTAATTCAATATGGCTGCTGTTGCATTATGCAAATTAGAGACTTAAATTTACTCCTATCTCAAACTTTGGATCATATTCTACATCTTTCTAATTGACAATAAGCCATTATCTCTTACCACTTTCAAGTTATAGGCTTTGAAATGTCTGATATCTAATCTTCATATTTTCTTGAAAACACCTTGACCACCAGAGGGGAGGAGGCTTACTGGCATGCCAGTGCGCCACAGAATTTTAAGAGTTAAACTAGAGGAAACAAGAAGAATGAAAATTGAAAATTCAGTGGATGACTATACTATAATAGACAATGGTATATTAATATCAGAGATGACACTAACCTGAGATGGCATAAGCCTATGTACAATGTGCAAATGAGCAATGTGCAAATGAGCAATGTGCAAATTAGCACCCAGTGTGAGAATTTCTCTGTAATGATAATACCCAGTAGACTGTACAATGATAATTTAGCAGCAGAGATGATATGGACATGAGACGGGGTGAGACTATGTACACTGTACAAGTGAGCAATGCGCAAATTTAGCAACCAGTGTGTGAATTCCTATTTTCAAAGCTGTTTCTGGAGTTGTTATTTATTCAGGAGTCTGATGGCAGTGGGGAAAGAAGGAGTTTTTTTAGTCTGGATGTCCTGTATTTCACACTTCTGTACCTCCGGCCTGAGGGTAGAAGTGTGAACATTCTGTGCTGGGGGAGGATGGGGTCCTGGAGGATGGCAGCAGCTCTCCTTTGGACTCTGCGGTGGTCGATGCTCTGCAGAGAGGGGAGTCGAGTCCTGATGATCTTCTCCGTTGTCTTCACCACTCTCTGCAGGCGTTTGCGCTCCAGGGCAGTAGTGCTGCCGTACCACGCAGTGATGCAGTTGGTCAAGATGCTCTCAATGATGTAGCTGTAGAAATGGTTGTTACAAGAACATACCCTCAGCTTTGTCATCATGGTGACAATTCTGTGGTCACTACCAATAGGATTTGACTAAGAGTGTGCTTGAGAGTCATTCACACTATTGTGCCAGCGTTTGCAGCATAAAATGAAGTTGATTTGAGATAGTACACCTCTTGGAGATCTGTGAGTCCAGAGTTTATGCCTGGCCTTCTGGAAGCAGGTGTTAGTAAGAACAAGACTGTGCTCATGCGAAAACTCCGTGAGCAAGTCGCCATTACGATTGCTTTTGCTGTGGTAGGAATGGTGTGCTGCCACTTAAGCATTAAAGTCATCTCCAATCATGAGGAAAGCATGAGCGGGTACCACAGCAACTACATCTTGCAGCTTGCTATAGAACTGGAGGGACTCTTCCTCGGGTCTGGCATTGTGAGGACTGTAACATGAGATAATGTATGACTTTGGATTGCCCTTAAACACAGCAACGGTGATCTGGTCACAGACCTTCCTGATAGTAGCAAGTAGCGGCAGAAACAAGTAAATGACGACTATTTCCTACAGAAGTATTCCTACACCATAAATAATCGCACCTTGGGCGTTACGAAATGCAGAGGTGGTAAAACGCGTCAAAAGCGTGGTATTTTACAACCAATAAAATGTTTTGAAACTCTGTTGTGCATAATAATTTGAAACAGGGCATTTTGAGGTTTTTTTATTTTTGCAAAAAATAGTGATCATTGGGAGGTTTGTTCAATGAAATTTGAATTATGCTCTAATGGCTGATGACTTGAAAATTATACTGACAATTGCATCGTCTATTTTGGAAAATCAGACAAATGTCATTTGCATAATATTTTGGAACGCAGTGTAAGAGCTATAATTCTGTGGGATGTGTAATGTATGGTAAAATACCTTGTTAAAGGATGAGGCAAGATGACTGGACAAACACTGCTTTATTGAATGATGGTAGAACAGCAGACACACGATAGGCACCAGGCAGAGGGCACTGGTCAAAGAGGCCACACTATGGATTCCCTCTGTTATGTATGGTAAAATACCTCTATAAAGGATGAGGCCAGTTGATTGGACAAACTCAGTTTTATTGCACGATGCAACTCAATGAACACAATAGACACCAGGCAGAGGGCACCGGTCGAAGAGACCATGTAATGGATGCCCTCTGCTATTTATAGGGCGGTGCAGTGGCGGAACAGGAAGTACCCCCACTTCACTGCAATTCACAATAAGGTGCCCAAATACCAACATAACATTTCCTCCACCCCCTTAGAAAGGTCCAAAACCACTCACTCAATCAAAACCCTCCCCAATCTGAGACCCGAATCACGCACTACCAAAGCTGCATATGGTTCTCCCGTGCTCGTCGGTCTGGCCCCGTCCTCTTCTGAAGCCATCGTAGTGGTTGCCATTGTAGCTGCAGATCCTCCATCCCCCTGCGGCCAAGCTCTGGAGAAATCTGGGGCTAGCACATCGGCATCACTCGCCAGTGCCCCACCGCCATGCTTGGTACCCCCCCAATCATTTCCCGAGCGCTGGCACTGAGACCCTCCTGTGGTGAACCTGAGTGAGACTGATCCTGCTTGACTGCCGTGGTGTCCGTTAGTCCTTCGTCCCATACAACGTCATTATCGACCATGGGAACTGGAGGGTTCCACTGGCCACAACTCGACCATTCTTCCCCAGCATGATTTTTAATGGTGAAACCCAGTACGTAAAACAAATCACAGCCCATGATGTGTCGCCTCGGGCCGTCACGTGGAATGTGAAGTCAACCATCAACCACCACTTGTACTGAACCGTTAACTCCAACGTCCCAACTGTGCACAGTCTGCCACCTCCATAACCATAAAGCGGCATTGGGTTACCCCTTACTCTGTAGGGGAGGAAAACTTCCTCACCGTGGCCCAATTCAACAATGACCCCTCCGCCCCCGTGTCGAGCATCAGCTGCATCTCCACACCGTCCAGTTCCACTGCGCAGAAAGTGTACCCGTTGGTACTGTGAAACACCGTATAGATGGTTGTTGGGAGCAGGCGGTGTGATTTCCTCTGTGGGTTCTCCGGCTCAGATACACAGCACACTTTAGTGTAATGGTTCAAGTGTCCCCATCTGCTCCAACACTTCCCTCTAGCCGGGCAGTCCTTAGCCTTGTTTTGGTGTTTCATGAACCCGCAACCCTTGCAAAGGGATTTTCCTGGGGCAGACTTTCGGCTGGCAGCATTGGCTTCCATAGTATCGTCGTCCAAGCTGTCCTCACTATCTGAGTCTGCTACTAATGCCACGGCAGGAGGCTCCAGCAGCCATTGCGACTGGTGCCGATTTAGCTCCGAAGCTAGCTTGTCTGCAGCCTCCAATTGGAAAGCTAGCTCAACAACCTTGGCTAACGTTAGGCCACTCAGCGCCGTGAGTAGCCTAGCCTTTATAGCAGCGCTACTAGTGTGCTCCGCAAGCTGGTTACATACCAATTCATCCACCAGCGGCTCAAAACAACACTCGTTACCTAAGTGCCTCAAATCAGCGACATACTGATGTATAGTCTCACCCACACGCTGATGTTGCCGAAAGCAAATCCTCCGGACAGTCACGCTGTCTGGGGTATGAAAATGGCTTGCTAGCAGTTCGACAATGTCTTCAAAAGAGTCCGAAGCTCTGAGTGTGTGCAGGACATGCTGGCCCTCAATCCCGAGGTTGTGAACAAGTAACGCACGTGCTCTTAACTTGTCAAGCTTACCCAGGTCGAGCGCAATGATGTAGGTCTGGAAAGCTTCAAACCATCTCGGCTACGGAATGGGTGGCTCCCCCGGGAGCTCGAGGAAGGGGCAAAGTGGTGTATTACATGCCCCCATTAGTTAATCCTCAATCGCCAAATGTTATGTATGGTAAAATGCCTCTATAAAGGATGAGGCCAGGTGACTGGATGAACTCAGCTTTATTGAACGATGTAACTCAACGGACACACAGTAGACACCAGGCAGAGGGCACCGGTCAAAGAGACCGTGTAATGGATGCCCTCTGCTCTTTATAGGGCAGTGCAGTGGCTGAACAGGAAGTACCCGCCACTACACCACACTTCACAATAAGGTGCCCAAATACCAATGTCACACCCTCTGCTATTTATAGGGTGGTGCAGTGGCAGAACAGGAAGTGCTCGCCACTACACCACACTTCACAATAAGGTGCTAAACCCCAACACCACATTTCCTCCCTCCTTTAGAAAAGTCCAAAACTACACATACAATTACCCCCCCCCCCCCAATTTAGGACCTGAGTCACACTTTAACATGACGAAAACTAATGTGTCTAAATGGCCTAACACATACACACAACAAAACCTAAAATAGGGCAGACGGGTGGATTACCGTCCTGCCCACACGACACGGTGGATTATTCTGCCAGCTGATAAACTAAAGAAAAAAAGTCCATCAATAAATTGAAATCACTGCCGTGTTCCTAAACTAAATAAAATACACAAAACAATCCCATTTTACTATATACATACACATAAGAACATCAGAACTATTAGTACATACATGAAGTTTACAGCACTGTTCCTTGGGCAGGAGAAGCAGAACTGGCATTGGGGGGGGGGGCAGCCCCTCGGCCAGCGTGCCCCTGGAAGCAGCAGGCCCTCGGGATGATAGGTGGTCTTCCGGATGAAAGCGTCTTTCTTCCTCACCACTGACTCCCACTCTCGTCCAGCACCGTCACCTGAACCCTCTTCCCGGACACGCCAAAGCTGATTGGAGTGCCTCGCCTAGCCATCAGACAGCTTGAAGTACGTTGTGCCTAGCTTACCCACAATGCGCAGACATTCATGGTGTTTCACCGGCTGTCGTCTGACCCATCTTTGCCGTGGACATTCCTCTCCTTGAACCTTGAACCCAAACCAAGTCCATAACCTTCAGAGGGGTTCGGCTCAGTCTGACATGGTGTTGCTGAGCACGCGGTTTTCCCGTGCTCATCAGTTTGGCCCTGACCTCTTCTGAAGCCATTGTAGCGGTCACCATTGTAGCTGCAGATCTTCCATCGCTCTGCGGCCAAGCTCTGGAGGAATTTGGGAGCACATCGGTGTCACTCACCGGTGCAGGTGCCTCGCCGCCACGCTCGGTACCCCCTCAACCATTTCTCGAGCGCTGGCACTGAGACCCTCCTGTGCTGGACCTGAGTGAGACTGGTCCTGCTTGACTGCCGTGGTGTCCGTTAGCTCTTTGTCCCACACAACGTCCCCATTGACCACCAGAACTGGAGGGTTCCACTGGCCACAACCAGACCATTCCTCCCCAGTGTTGTCTTGAACAGCGAAACCCAGTCCGTAGAACAAGTCACAGCCCATGATGTTATCACCTCGGGCCGTCACGTGGAACGTGAAGTCAACCATCGTTGCAGACTTATAGAGAACTGTTAACTCCAGAGTCCCAACCGTGCACAGCCTGACACCTCCATAACCATAAAGTGATGCTGGGTTACCTCTTATTCTGTAGTGGGGGAAAAACTTCTTCACCCTGGCCCAATTCAGCAATGACCCCTCTGCCCCCATGTCGAGCAGCAGCGGTACCTCCATGCCGTCCAGTTCCACCACGCAGAATGTGTACCCGTTGGTACTGGGGGACACCGTATGAATGGTTGTCGGGGGTGGAGTGATTTCCTCTGTGGGCTCTCTGGCTCAGATACATGGCACACTCTACCATAATGGTTCAAACATCCACATCTGCTACAACGCTTCCCTCTAGCCGGGCAGTCCTTAGCCTTGTTGTGATGCATCACGGACCCACAACCCTTGTAAAGGGGTTTTCCCAGGGCAGACCTTCAGCTGGCAGCATTGGCTTTCATAGTGTCGTCGTCCAAGTTATCCTCGCTATCCGAGTCTGCTACATTTGTCGCAGCGGGAGGCTCCTGCAGCCGTTGTGAGTGGCGCCAGTTTAGCTCTGAAGCTAGCTTGTCTGTGGCCTCCAGATGGAGAGCAAGCTCGACAGCCCTGGCTTACGTTAGGTCATCTGGCGCTGTAAGTAGCCTAGCGCGCAATGTGGCACTACTCGTTTGCTCCGCAAGCTGGTCACATAGCAATTCATCTTCCAGTGGCTCAAAGCTAAGTGCCTTAACCTTCTGAGTGTGTATGTTGCCGAACTGCGACATAACCCCTAATGGTCAAGAGTGGTAAATATTTTTTGTCAGTAAAATAGTTCAGATTTCCAAGGCTATAACTTGAAAGTTGCAAGAGATAATGGCTTACTGTCAATTAGAAAGATGTAAAATATGATCCAAAGTTTCAGATAGGAATAAATTTACTCATCTAGTTTGCATAATGTCGCAGCACCTCTTTAAATTCCATAACACAGTCAAAACTGGACTTTGGACGTATTTACAAAGAATGGTTCAGTCTTTTGACACCGTTTTTTTTTTTTTTTTTTACAGAGGTACCTCATCATCTTATCTTCAAAGTATATGAACAAGAAATCAATACATTTAAAAAAACCTGAAATAAGTCACTTACTGTTGACAAAGGGGGGCTGGCTGGCATGGTCGCTGCGTTTTCACACATCATGGTCCATATTTTGCATTCTGTCGGTAATTTAAAGTCTGTTCCACATCTACAAAGTCTTATGATTATCCCACATAAATTTCTCTTGTATCCTGCAGCTATTTTCGGCGTACAGAGCCGAAAAAGTGACGGTGACGATCGCGGGCATATTAGCTTTCTGGACTAAATGCTAAAACAGGAAAAGGAAATGAGGAGTTCTTTTTCTTTGGTGTATTACGTGTCATCCACTGAGTCCTCCAACGGATGTCTGCCACCTTTTGAAACTGGCAAATCAGTACAATCAGTACAAATCCCCAAGGCAGGCGATCATGTCAGAGTGAGAAGACAGGCGCAGTGTCATGCTCTGCCACTAGGGGCACGAAAATTCTCACACTCAAAGAGTTAAGTTGGTGACAAACTGATGGATAGGCTCACCCACTCGTTGATGTCCCTGCCGAAAGCGAATCCTCCAGACAGTCATGCTATCCAGGTGTAGCATCATCTCACTTTGGCTCAGCAACAATTATTCTTCTGCTTAAAGACATTTTGTTTCATCCAGGAATAACACAAAGAAATGGATTTTCTTCCCCCAGGCCACAGCTGAAATCCATCGAAAAGGAGTTCTCCGACGACTGCCTACAGGCAGGGCTAACCGCAGCCCTAGCCGTGAAGCAAGGATGCTCAGAGCCAACACAAGCCTACTACCAGAGACTCCTACTTGCATATTTTGGATCTCAAAATACACCAGGGATGGAAGAAGATCACAATTTCAAGACCCTCTTCATCCAAAACCTCCATCCCACTGTGAGTCATTACCTGGGAGTTACAGCTAACCCAAGGTCAAACTCAATAAGTCAGCTGAGAGAGTTTGCACACTATGCGTTCCAAAAACGGCAACAAAGTCGCAACAAGCACGCTGAGCCTGCCACAGTGCTAGCTATTAGTGATGCATCTAACACCTTGGAGTTGGAAGGAGCCCCTCGCTCTACTCCACCTCTTACACCGCGAGTACATCAACAGCCGAAGCATTTTCCCAAGCGACCTCATCAAGGTCAAAACCACACTAGGTCCTCTGGATACCACTTTGGACCAACTCTGCGAAAACCCGACTACCGTCGTAGACCATATCCACGGGATAGGTCACGAGAACGCGATACGGACTACCATGATGACAGATACCGATACGAAGACACGCATAACCGTGACAAATGGTCTCCATCCCATCACAGAAGCTCAGAAGCAGAGACCTATCACAAACCTTGGAAGGAAGAAGAAACTCCTACATTCAGTAGAGAAGCTATTGAAATTGTCCAACACCTCCTAGCAGAGATTCAAAACTACAAAGAGAATAAAACTGCTAACATTCTAGCTATATCAGCTGTGCCAACTCAAATCAAGCGTTCCAAACGAAGGAAACGCAAGAAGAAAACCCCTCATGCAAATGAGGAAGGACCAAAGGACTCAACACAGTCCAGTGCTGTCATGGCAGCCCAACCACAGGTCACAGACCACTCCTCTAATGACATTTTGCAACTCTGTGTCGAACCACCGGTTCCACAATTCCTATGCGATTTAAACGAGAGGGGGGTGACACGGAAATTCTACCTTCCACTGACACTTGAAGACATGGTGCGTCAGGACGCTGTTTTAGACACTGCTGCTGACATCACTCTCATGTCACACACCCTTTTTGACAAACTATGTGTATCTGCTAACCGCGCTAACAAACATTTGAAACTGGAACCCTGTTCATTAGCCGTTCGACCATATGCGCTCACTAAAACAACCCTGTTGGGCGTATCACTACTAAACATGTCCATTGGACCCATGACCTTGACACATCCGGTCTACGTGTCCAAACTTGATGCCATTCCATTGCTTGTTGGCAAAGACCTACTGAACCGTTTTGAGCCACTGATTGATTTCAAGAACCTCAAACTATGGGCTCAAACGCAACACCCTCACCCATTTGACCCAACAAGGACAACTGAATCACAGTGCTTTGTTCTGAACACTTTGGACACCCCAAGTCTCACACAACTAGCACTGTTGGAACAACTGCAACCGAGTGAAAGCGACCGCCAAGACCAAGGTGAGTACTGTCCTAAAGAAGTCAAAAGTCACCTTCAAATACAAGGTCAAGCCAAACACTCAAATGATCTTGAAAACTCAATGGCCGAGCAGAAAACCCCAAACGGCCCCCTTGAAACCCTTGATACCCATGATTCAATGGTGGTGTCACATTTTGAAACCCACCCACCCACCCATGAGGCCTGCATGGTCACAAGAGTCACACCAACCGGCTCTCTAGACCCTCTAAAACCTCAACTTTTTGCGACAACGAACCCAACTTTTACAAACGCAAGGCGCACAGTCACTCAACCTTGCAACCAAATGATCCATGAAACCATCAAACACCGGTCAGATAAAATGGTACATGCGCTACCCGCATCTAAACCCTATGACATACCAAAACTAAAACCACTTCATGCGACACAATCTTCTCTGCAGCTATGCAATGGCATCCTGATCATGCTTCCGACGAACCATCATCGCCACCGCTCAAAGTTCCTCGAAACCAGAGGGGGGTGATGACTGCCAATGCCTATAACATCCCAGCTGCAGAACACAAAAACGTCAAAACGACATACAAAGCTCCCAAGGCTGTACTTCAAAAACATTCGGACCGATTCGCCAAACGACAGAAAGCGTACAACGATCAAAAACTCTCGCATGATGAACTGCGAAGGGGGGACAAGATCTTCCACCCCACATTTGTACCACAGACACCTGAAATCAATTTACAGGAAGAGAAAATCACTCCTAAATTCCTGCCTGAGTGGATGAATCCACACGTTGTCAACAACAATCTTTGGCCACTCAAGAGCCAAATCCAGGACCCCATTTTCAAATGGGCTCACCAAAATCAGAGTAACCTTTACCAAAACCCCATGGGACTTGTCGGGTATAACACTGTCAAAGTAAGTTCATAAATAAGATTAAAATTAAACCTACGTCTGAGAAATAACTATAGCTAACTACTAGCCTCAGGTACACTCAGTCAAATCTCTCCAAACAATTAGTTAACTGCATCAAACTTCCAGAAGGAAAGGGTATATTAAAACCATATTAGCCCTTAAACAAATTTCAAAGACCTCTGTAAAATCTAATAAACTTCAACCAACTTACTATTACCAAATAGCATACACAAGACATTCAACACCATTAGCTTGAGCTAATAATCTTAAAACTCCCATCAAAGGTGAAAACAAGCACAAGGTTTAGAGTTTAATCTCTTAAGCTCTATTCTGTAATTTCCCAGTTTTGGGATCAATAAAGTACATCCATCTAAAAGAAATAATTTCACCTCTAAGAGGAATTTTCATTTGCCAACCAGGTATCTAAAGAAAGATCAACAAGAAGATTAAGATCCAAAACCACTCACTTTTGTTTACCAAGATGATGGCCCTCCTGTTTATCAGTTTAGCCATCTGCCTAGCAATCACACCCACTGTTACCCAGTCAGAATTGGGCCAAGCCAAAACGAAAGGTCAAAGATCCTCGGGTGGATTCTTGATAACAGCCCCATCATTAGAGCCTGTAGTTAACTTTAGCATGCCCACTGTTAACTCAGTCAACACCGCTAAACCGAAACGCCAGGTTGTCGAACCACAAATGGTTACCAAAATCTTACAAGACACTGTGTTGGTTTTGAATGCTTGCTCCGAAGCTTCAGTCAAATTCAACAAGGTCTTGAACTCTTTGCTCTTTGTGTTAAAGGTTGACTATGCTCACACACAGCCAATGTCTATGTTACTCTCAGAAGTAGCTAGAAACATTAGCTTTTCAGTTAACGCTTTAGCAATGAATATGCTCTCTCATCATATCCTTTTTGCAGTAAATCCAAATTTACTTCTCATTGCCATCCAAAGAATGATAACGACATCCTATGCCCACTCAGTTTTTCTGAACAAAAGCCTCAAACACCCTATGATCTGGACATCTGTGGAACCATGGTTTAGTCTAACTAAACAAATTCAATTTGAACCTCCTTGAGTCACCTCAATATTGATTAGTCTGAATCTACCTCAAGTATGAAAGAATTTTATTTTTTTGCTTTTGACTAAGATTTTTGGATACATGCTTGTGTATATACAAATAATCCTTTATACTTTATTTAGATTTTATGCACATTTAAACAGTTTTTGAAATTTTGACTAGATATTTTTTCAGCAAAAATGTTTTTGCTGTTTTTCATGTTAAAACCCACATACTCCTAGTTCACTTTTTTTGTACCCAGAATTTTTAAGTCTTTACAGGCTTATACAGAACTTTAGTATAGCCTAGACAGTTATACAATGTTTATATTTGGTCATGCCCAAATTATTTTTGAAATTTCCAGAAGTTTTTCAGAAAACCAAATTTAAGGACCTACACTTTGGAATAGATACTGTTTACAAGCTTAAGACTTATCGACATCAGAACTTTAGTTCAGCATTTGGATCAAGCCTCGCCAAATAGGGATTTGATGCCTAGGATTGCTATCAACGCTGAATCAACGTCACCATTGATACCAGAGGGGGGACTGTAGCATCATCTCACTTTGGCTCAGCAACAATTATTCTTCTACTTAAAGACATTTTGTTTCATCCAGGAATAACACAAAGAAATGGATTTTCTTCCCCCAGGCCACAGCTGAAATCCCCTTTCTTTTGTTAAAACCAACCTAAGGAATGTCCCCAATGTCCGGCTTCACTTTTATTGCCCCCATAAAACCTACACAGACCCACAACTCAGCTAATTTCCTTAAACTCTGGACATGCTGGATTTAACCAGTGAACTTTAAAGTACATTATTACAAACTCAATTCTAAACCTTCATTCTTTTCAGAACTATGAAAATGCAGATGGACTCTGATGTTTTTGATGTGGAAAATCAATAATATGTGTGAAATGCATTAATCTGTGATTTTATATATATGCATGTTAATGTTTAAATGAATGTTTATTCCTGCATGTTGATTTAGAAGCACTGCTTATAAGATACACTAAGGTTAGTTTAGTTATACATAAGTGTGTAACAGTGCATTCCAATGTATTTAAAACTGTGTGTATTCCTGTGGACTGATATCACGTGTCACCAGTCTTCATAGAACCCCAGCTTCTTCATCCTATTGGTCTCTCACAGACAAGGCCTGTTATTGGACTAAAGGTTCATCGAGCCTGCCCACGAAGGACACTCATTGGCTGAGATCCCGGAAGCCCGCGAAGCTCAACAGGACTTATAAATAACAGAGGGACCCCTGCTTCTGGCTCTTTCCCGGCTCTTTTTTGCTCCGGACTCTCTTTTGCTCCAGATCTCTCTTCTCTGTCCGGCTCCCCTTTTCACTGATCGTCTATTGTCTACACACAGCAAGGAAGAACAAAGGACCGTCTGAACAAAGACTCGACCACGTGTCGCTTTTCTGAACACAGAGCAGATAACTCGTAATTCGTTTATGTAACTGTATTTTTAATGCCTTTTTCTTTTTCTCTTAAATACCTAGGAATTCCTATTTCTTTGAGCTCAATTCTTAATCGGAGTTAAACTCCAATTTTTACTCATCTCTTTTTCTTTGTTAAACTTTCTGTAAAACCACCGTTTGTTTTAATTTTAATGTAAACTTTAATCTTGACTTTATTTTTATGATATTTTTCTTGACCAAGCACCCACCAGAAGCTACTATTTTTATCTAAAGTCCGAAGCCTTTTTAATTTGAGATCGGATTAGATATCTTTTAATTATTATTGAAGACCTCTTGAGAAGACGCAGCTCCCACATCACGTGCAGCTGAGGAATCAAGGCTGTTCATCACACGCTGAAGAAAAGTCGTCATCATCTAGCCCAGTTTCAACTCTGGGTCATACAGCCAAAATCCAGCCTCTTCGACTGCTTGAATTTAAAGGTCGAACTGTGGACCCTGAAATATCTGCGGGCAGATATTTCCCCTAACATCCACGAAATCTTGGGCTGAGGACGACGACAGAACCATCATCGACCGAGGATCACGTGAGCTGCAAACTTTAATTCCACTGCTGAATTAACGTCTGAGGTTCGGTAATAATTTGTATATCTAATCAGATGCAAATTAAGAAGCCCTTAATATAACTCTTCTTTTCATTAAAATTCCGTTTTTAATTTTCTTAAGATCAATCAAGAACTTTTCATATAATTAGTAAACTTTCTCCATAAATTTGTGGTTTTTTTTAATAATCTGTTAACTCAAACTGATAGAAATTCATTTCTCAGTTTAACCCTGGTTCTGAAAATATTGACATTGTTAATCTATCATTTACAAGATTGATTTTATGATTAAGGAAATTACTGCAATGTCTGTTAATCATTTCGTTTAATAAATATTTAAAAATGAGAGAAGTTGTTGGGAATTTATTTCATTCTGAGTCTGTTTCAAGCCCAGGTATCGAATTCACGGAAAATTTTTGAGACTGATTATTGATTAATTTATTGAGTGATTAAACAGGTATAAAGTGAAATTAAAGATCAAATTGCTTCTTAAAGATAGAAGCTGGTGCCCCTTACGAGTGTTATTAACTTTTCTGATGTATATGAAATGAGATTTGAGCTCAAATTCCAATACATCAATATAAATTAAATAATTCATACCTGATCATATTTATTATTTATTAATATTTCTATTTTATGCTACACAGGGTATGAAAGTGGCTTGCTAGCAGCTCGACAACGTATTCAAACGTATCCAAAGCTCCTAGTGTGCGCAGGACAGGCTGGCCCTCAATAACCAGGTTGTGAACAGGTAGCGAATGTGCTTTTAACTTGTTGAGCTTACCCAGGTCGAGCACGGTGATGTAGGTCTGGAAAGCCTCAAACCATCTCGGCCAAGGCACCGGTGGCTCGCCCTGGAGCTTGAGGAAGGGGTGAAGTGGTGTGATACACACCTCCATGAGTTAATCCTCGATCGCCAAATGTTATGTATATTAAAGTACCTTGTTAAAGGATGAGACAAGACTGCTGGACGAACACAGCTTTATTGAACGATGGTAGAATAGCAGACATGCGGTAGGCACCAGGCAGAGGGCACTGGTCAAAGAGGCTGCACTATGGATGCCCTCTTTTATTCATAGGGCGATGCAGTGGCAGAACAGGAAGTGCTCACCACTACACTGCACTTCACAATAAGGTGCTAAACCCCAACACCACAGGATGAATCACTTTCGGTTGTAGGCTTTCCTACAAATATTTCTGCGGATGATGTGAAAGGAAATGTGCATAATGCAAAAGCAATTGATGTCAAACATTTGAAAACAAACAGGAATGAGATTAGATGTGTTAATCCCTCAGTTTTGATCACCTTTGGTGGGAACAACTGCCGGAAAATATTTTCATCCAGTATATGTGTTATGAAGTCAGGCCATATACTCCGCCACCTTTCAGATATTTTAATTGTCAAAGATTTGGTCATGGAGCCACCATTTGCCAGGGTAAGCAAAGATGTGGTAGGTGTGGCAGTGATCACGAGTATGGTGAATGTGCAGCGGGGCAAAGCTAAAATGTTGTAACTGTGGAGAAAGGTATAGCATGGTGTATCATGGTTTTGAAGTTAGCAACAAAGCAACAGAGACACAGCTTGCTAGGGTGCCCCATGGAATCAGTTAGGCAGAGGCAGTTAAACAACAAGTTAAATGAAATGAGAGGGATGTGAGAGAGTGCAAAGGGTGCTGCAAGTTAAATAAGGAAACCTTGATTGTGAATAAAAATGATTTTGTTCTCTTTATGGTAGACATAATTAATTATTCAGCACAAGCGCAAAGCTGTACTAAGAGGATCAGAATTATTAAATTAGCTGAGAAGTACCTAGGAAATGGTTAAAGACATCCTCAATGAAGAAACACAATCCTCTAAAGCCCAGGCTGGATCCTCTAGTTGCTGCTGGATAGTACGTTGCATAAAATAAGGAAGCATCCAACTGCATAATGATAATGAATGAGGATATAACAGTATTAGGATTTAACAGTAGAGTTTGGTGGTAAAGCACCTCTCAGTTGGCTTGCCAACCTCCATTAAATACCACAGAAGAAGAAGAAGGTTTGGGCATCTGATCAGGATGCATCCTGGACACATCCCATGGGAGGTGCTTCAGGCACGCACGTCCCACTGAGAGGACAGCATGGGACAGACCCAGGACACACTGAAGAATATGTCTCCTGGTTGAACGCTATATGCAGCATTATGGCTGGAACTGGAAATGTACAGTATTTTAAGACACTCTCACTAGGGCCAGTTGGCTGTGCAATGTCTAAAGGTGATTGTCCCCTCTCCCACATCCCTGGCTGTCATTGTTTTCAGCGCAGCAGGGCCCAGACATCGCTACCTCTTGTAGATATGTAGCATATACAGCGGGGAAAATAAGTTTTGAACACGTCAACATTTTTTCTCATTAAACATATTTCTGATGGAGCCATTGACCTGAGATTTTCACCAGATATCAGTAACTACCCAAATAATCCATACATACAAAGAAATCAAGGCAACTGTGTTCACAAAACAAGTTATATTTAATAAAAATTGAATTACACGGGGAATAAGTAATGAACACAATTGGTGAAATTCATTTAATATTTAGTAGAAAAGCCTTTGTTGGTAATAATAGCTTCCAGATGCCTCCTGTATGGAGAAACTAGGTGCAATCTTTGCTCACGAGTGATTTTAGCCCATTCTTCCACATAAACTGTCAAATTTTGAAGGTTCCGTGATTGTCTTCTATGAACTCTGATCTTCAGTTCGTTCCATAGATTTTCAATTGGATTCAGGTCAGGTGACTGACTGGGCCATTCTAGAGCTTTATTTTCCTTCTCTGGAGCCAGTTGAGAGTTTCCTTGGCTGTGTGTTTGGTATCATTGTCTTGCTGAAATGTCCACCCTTGATTCATCTTCAGCATCTTGGCAGATGGCAACAGGTTCTTATCAAGGATGTCTCTGTACATTTGTCCATTCATCTTTCCTTCAGTTATATGTAGTCTGCCTGTACCATGTGCTGAAAAACACAACCACACCATGATGCTCCCACCTCCAAACTTCACTGTTGGTAAGGTGTTTTTGGGCTGATGTGCAGTGTGATTTCTCCTACAAATATGCCTTGTGTTGTGGTATCTGAAAAGGTCAATTTTGGTTTCATCTGACCAGACTATATTCTCCCAGTATTTTATTGGCTTGCCCAAATGTTGTGCAGTAAACTTTAAAGAAGCTTCAACATGCTTTTTCTTCAGCAATGGAGTCTTACGAGGTGAGCAGGAATAGAATCCATGTCGGCTGAGTGGATTACTTATTGTTTTCTTTAAAACAGTAGTACCTTCTAACTCCAGGTTTTTCTGGAGCTCTCCACGAATGGTCTTTGGCTCTTAGATAACTCTTCAGATAATTCCTTTGACTCCTTTGTCAGAAATCTTGTGAGGAGCTCCTGGTTGTGGCTGGTTAATGGTAAAATGATTTTTTTTCTACTTCCGATTGATGGCTCCAACAGTGCTCACTGGAATATTCAGCAGTTTAGAAATGCACCTGTAACCAACACCATCATTATCTTTTGCAACAATAAGGTTACGAAGGTCTCGAGAGAGCCACAGTGGTGTGAAAAAGTGTTTGCCCCCTTCCTGATTTCTCATTTTTTTGTATGTTTGTCACATTTAATTGTTTCAGCTCATCAAACAAATTTAAATATTAGACAACGATAACACAAATAAACACAAAATGCGGTTGTTAAATGAAGGTGTTTATTATTAAGGGTAAAAAAATCCAAACCTACATGGCCCTGTGTGAAAAAGTGATTGCCCCCCCACACCTGTTCTCAATCAAGAAATCACTTCATTAGGACCTGCCTGACAAAGTGAAGTAGACAAAAAGATCCTCAAAAGCTAGACATCATGCTGTGATCCAAAGAAATTCAAGAGCAAATGAGAAACAAAGTAATTGAGATCCATCAGTCTGGAAAAGTTTATAAAGCCATTTCTAAAGCTTTGGGACTCCACCAAGCCACAGTGAGAGCCATTATGCACAAATGGTGAAAACATGGAACAGTGGTGAACCTCCCCAGGAGTGGCCGGCCAACCAAAATTACCCCAAGAGCGTAGCAACGACTAATCCAAGAGGTCACAAAAGACCCCACAAAAATATCCAAAGAACTGCCAGCATCACGTGCCTCAGTTAAGGTCAGTGTTCATGACTCCACCATAAGAAAGAGACTGGGCAAAAATGGCCTGTATGGCAGAGTTCCAAGACGAAAACCACTGCTGAGCAAAAGAACATAAAAGCTTGACTCGGTTTTGGCAGAAAACATCTTGATGATCCCCAAGACTTTTGGGAAAATACTCTGTGGACTGATGAGACAAAAGTTGAACTTTTTGGAAGATGTGTGTCCCATTACATCTGGCATAAAAGTAACACAGCATTTCAGAAAAGGGATATCATACCAGCAGTAAAATATGGTGGTTGTAGTGTGATGGTCTGGGGCTGTTTTGCTCCTTCAGGACGTGAAGACTTGCTGTGGTAAATGGAACCATGAATTCTGCTGTCTACCAATAAATCCTGAAGCAGAATGTCCAGCCATCTGTTTGTGACCTCAAGTTGAAGCGCCCTTGGATTCTGCAGCAGGATAATGATCCAAAACACAGCAGCAAATCCACCTCTGAATGGCTTAAGAAAAACAAAATGAAGACTTTGGAGTGGCCTAGTCAAAGTCCTGACCTGAATCCCACTGAGATGCTTTGGCATGACCTTAAAAAGGAGGTTCATGCTCAAAAACCCTCCAATGTGGCAGAATTACAACAATTCTGCAAAGTTGAGTGGGCCAAAATTCCTCCACGGTGCTGTAAAAGACTCTTTGCCAGTTACTGCAAATGCTTGAGTGCAGTTGTTGCTGCTAAGGGTGGCCCAACAAGTTATTAGGTTTAGGGGCAATCACTTTTTCACACAGGGCCATGTAAGTTTGGAATTTTTTCCTCTTTATGATAACACCTTCATTTAAAAACTGCATTTTGTGTTTACTTATGCTTTCCTTGTCTAATACATAAATTTGCTTTATGAGCTGAAACATTTAAATGAGACAAACATACAAAAAAAAAGAGAAATCAGGAAGGGGGCAAACACTTTTTCACACTACTGTATTTGGTTCTATGCATCATGAATTCTTTGTGGTGTGACAATCTGATATTGACAGACCTTTGTAAAGGCTATCAGTCAGGACTTAATCAGCTTAAATTAATTTGCACTGATGGGGGGTGGGATGGCTTCCTAAAGTCTGATGAATTTCAGCTGGTTTCTTGGCTTTTTATGCCTTGTGGCACCTCTTTTTCTTCATGTGTTCAATACTTATTCCCTGTGTCATTCCACTTTATTATATATAACTTGTTTTGTAAACAAAGTTGCCTTGATTGCTTTGTATGTATGGATTACTTGGGTTGTTACTGATATCTGGTGAAAATCTCAGGTCAGTGGCTCCATCAGAAATATGTTTAAAGTGCCCAGGCCCTGACGAGTTCCCAGCAGAATTCTTTAAAAAGTTTTCTTCATTACTATCCCCACATCTCTGTCTAGTCCTGTCTGAATCTTTCAGGATGGGATCTCTCCCTCAATCATTTACAAGTGCTTACATCACCCTTATTACTAAAAAAGGGAACAACCCATCTGACTGTGCTTCATACAGACCTATTTCTCTCTTGAACACAGATGCTAAAATTCTAGCTAGGGTCCTAGCTCGCAGATTACAGAGGGTCCTCCTTACAATTATCTCAAAAGACCAAACAAGTTTTATCAAAAACAGACACTCATATTTTAACATACGCCGACTATTTGACATTATATACTCTTCTGAGGAGGAGGTCCCTGAGTGTTTCATTTCTCTTGATGCTGAAAAAGCTTTTGATCGTGTGGAGTTCAATTTTTTGTTTGCAGTCCTTGACATGTTCGGCTTTGGACCAAATTTCTCTTCATAGATTTAATTTCTGTATTTATGCCCTACTGCATCAATTCGCACCAATTCCCAGCAGTCAAAGCCATTCAATTTACACAGAGGAACTCATCGGGGTGTTCTCTGAGCCCCATGCTTTTTGACCTGGCTATTGAACTGCTTGCTGTAGTCTTCCGAGATTGCATGGACATAACTGGTATTTGGAGAAACAATGTAGAACATAAAGTGTCACTTTACGCCGATGACCTTTTACTTTTTATTTCAAACCCAAGCACTTCACTGCTCTTGGCTCTATTGCTACTCAGCCAGTTTGGGAAACTGTTGGGATATAAATTGAATCTGACCAAAAGGTAGTTTTTTTCCCATCAATAGCAAAGCATGCACATTAGACTTCACAAACTTGCCTTTTAAAGTAGAAAAAAAAATAAATTCTCATATTTGGGCATCTCAGTCACAAGAAAACATAAAGACCTATTTAAAGAAAACTTTATCACCCTGTTAAACCAGACTAAACAAACATTGACACAGTGGTCACTTATGTCCATGTCTCTGGTTGGGTGCATTAACTCAGTCAAAATGACTGTCTTACCTCAATTTTTATACCTCTTTCAGACCTTGCCTATTTTTTACCTAGTTCCTTTCTTAACCAGCTTGATTCGATTTTGTCCTCTTATATTTGGCAGGGAAAGCGCCCTCGTATGAGTAAAACCCACCTGCAAAAAACAAATCTACTGGTGGCTTTGCTCTCCCAGATTTCCGTTTTTATTATTGGGCTGCAAGCCTGCATTACTTGGCTTTCTGGTCTTTCTATGCCGGTTGATCTGACTGTCCTGACTGGGTGGCGATGGAGTTACACTCAGGCCAAAACATTTCTATCCCCGCTTTGCTCAGATTCTCAATCCCTCTTACTTCCTCTACATCCATCTTACTTCCGGCGCAACACGAGTAGGCTGCCCTTTGCAACAGCGGATCAATTTCTGCCTATTTCTGTTACTATCTGGCTCTCTTGCCGATCTTTATGATCCAGCGTCACCGTTATTCCATCCGAACATGTAGATTGCCCAAATGTCTCCTGATTCAGCGGACGGAGCCACTATTTCTGGCAGGAAGCAGTATAACAGGGACCAGATGCTAGCACTCAACCGGCCCATGATGCTAACGCGAAAACTCGACATACCGGGAGAATTAAGACGAAAACGACGTGGGTGTTGAGCTGGAGTAAGACGGCGGGCAAGGAATATAAGGTACAGACCCGCCCTCCCATCTGTCATTATGGGGAATGTACGATCGATACTCGGAAAGACAGATGAACTAGCGGCTATCTCCTGCTACGATAGCATATACCGGGAGTGTCGCCTGTTCCTATTCTCAGAGACGTGGCTAACAGGACTAGCAGCAGATGCTAACATTGAACTGGAGGGTTTCCGTGCAATACGGGCAGACCGAACACCAGACAGTGGGAAGGCACGGGGCGGTGGGGTGATGATGTACGTCAATAACAACTGGTGAAGACCGGGATATATCACGGTTAAGGAACAGCACTGTAGCAAAGACATTGAGTTGCTAGCTGTTAGCATGTGGCCTACCTATCTCCCGAGGGAATACTCACACGTGATCTGCATTGTTATTTATGCAAATCCGTCGGCGAACGCTGGGACACTGTGTGACGTCATCCATTCAGTAACTGGTTGGTTGCAGACAGAACACCCAGATGCTCTTCTCCTCATCTCAGGTGATTTTAACCATATTTCACTGTCTCCCATTCTACCCACGTTTATCCAGTATGTCACATGCCACACTAGAGACAATAAAACACTGGATTTATTCTATGCAAACACTAAGGAGGTGTACACCTCATCACAACTCCTCCCACTCGGGAGATCGGATTACAACTTGGTTCATCTCCTGCCGGTGTACAAACCCCTAGTGCATAGACAACCTCCGGTAATGCACACAGTGAAGTTATGGTCTGAGGAGGCAATGGACGCTCTAAAGGACTGCTTTGAAACCACTGCCTGGGAGCAGCTCTGCGATCCACATGGTGAGGACATCGATGGCCTCACTCCTTTACTTTTCAGCATTTTTATTAATGACTTGCCGTTACACTGCTCAGCTGCAACATGCCAACTTTATGCAGATGATGCAGTTATTTACACAGCTGCCAAGACTCCAGCACAGGCTGCAGATGTACTGTCTACAAGTATGGTTGATGTCCAAGAGTGGCTCCTCAAGAACCATCTATTGCTGAACCTTCAGAAAACAGTCTCAATGTGCTTTTCAATCAAAAAATGTAACCTGCAACATTTTAAAGTTAATATACATGATCATGACATCAGTTTAGCTACAGAATTCAAATACCTTGGCATTGTACTAGATCCTCAACTCAAATTTAATCTTCATATAAAGAAAATTTCAAAAACAGTAAAAAAAAATCTGAACTGCTTTAAATTAATTAGATATTACATACCTTACGAAGCAGCTGCACTGTATATGCATTCTATGGTTTTTTCTCATATATCATACTGTTTGACAGTCTGGGCTCAAGCAGCCCCTTCCACAATAAGACATATAGGTTCATTATATAATCAAACCCTAAAAATCTTGGACAAAAAGCCCATTAGGTGGCATCACTGTAATGTTTTAAAAAAATACAACCTATTGAGTTTTGAGAGCTTCATTGACCTCTGTCTTCTGAAATTAACGTTCAAATGTTTCCATAAATCAGCACCCGAGCCACTTGCTGGTTTCGTCCAAAGACAGGACAGCAGCAGAGCCACCAGGAGTTCTGTTAACAATAACTGTAAAATATTCCACCGCAGAACCACATTTGGACAAACAGCTTTCTTTATAAAGGGCAGTCACATCTGGAACACAATGCCAAATGAAATTAAAATAATAACGGACTTTAAAACATTCACTAAAAATGTTAAAAACTGGCTGAAAAATAAACAAGAATGTACTCATGTATGAATTATTTGTCTGCAAAGTGAGAGTGAATGAAGGGAAGGAATAAATGTGTTTGTTTATAGTGAGTGACGGAGGGAGGAAGGCCTGAAATAGGCAAATGTGAGTTATGTTATATGTGTTAAATGTGAGTCAGGCTGTTATATTTGTGTATTTATAATATTTATAATATTTATGTTAAATGTGAGTCAGGCTGTTATATTTGTGTATTTATAATATTTATAATATTTATAATTGTGTATTTATAATTTTTCTGCATTGATGTATGTGGTTATTGTGTATATTTTTTATCTTGATTCTTTTTTCTAAAGCCCATCCAGGGACAAGAGTTGCAAATTAGCTAATAGCTATACACTCTATGTGCAACACATCAGATTGATTGTCTTTGATTAATTGTCTATGTTTATTGCACTGTCCCTGTCAAATAAACTAATCTACTACTACTACACACCATCACGGACTACATCAGCTTCTGTGTGGACAACACCGTACCCACCAAGACCATACGGTGTTGCTCGAACAACAAACCCTGGATCAATCCTGAGATAAAAACACTTCTGAGAGAGAAGAAGAGGATCTTCAGGTCGGGGAACAGGGAGATGCTGAAGTCCGTACAGAGGGAGCTGAGGAGGAAGATCAGAGAAGGCAAGGACAACTTAAGGAAGAAGATGGAGGACAAGCTGCAACAGAGCGACATCGGTGGGGTCTGGAGAAACCTTAAAACCATCTCTGGGCTCCAGAATACCTCCTCCCAGGCCATGGGGGGCAGGGAGTGGGAGAACAATCTGAACCTGTTTTTTAATAGGTTTGACCAACCGCCCTCCCCCCTGACTGCACAACAACCACTGCTGCCTCTAAAGACATCGAGTCCTGCTGCCCACACCCCACTCCACCAACACCCCCCCACTCCCAACACACAGCCCCCCAACATGACCCTCACTAAGACCCAGGTGAGGACGGAGCTGAGAAAGATCAAGGTGAGGAAGGCGTCGGGACTGGAAGGCATCAGCGCAAAGCTCCTCAAGTCCTGCGCAGATCAGCTGTGTGGGATTGTAGAGCACATCTTCAACCTGAGCCTGAAGCTGGGGAGGGTACCACAGTTGTAGAAAACATCTTGTGTGGTACCTGTACCAAAGACCTCCCGCCCAAAGACCTGAACAGCTACAGACCAGTGGCCCTGACGTCCCACATGATGAAGACCCTGGAGAGACTGCTCCTTGCTCACTCCGCCCCCTGGTGGGACCAGCGATGCATCCACTCCAGTTCGCCTACCAGCATGGCATTGGGGTGGAGGATGCAGTGATCTTCCTCCTTCACCGTTCTCTGTCCCACCTGGAGAAGCCCAGGAATGCAATGAGGATCATGTTCTTTGACTTCTCCAGTGCTTTCAACACCATCCAACCGATGATCCTGAAGGACAAGCTGCTGTGCGCAGGGGTGGACCAGCACCTGTCATCATGGATCCTGGACTACCTCACTAACCGGCCACAGTTTGTGAGAACCTGGGACTGTGTGTCTGACACGATCATCGGTAGCACGGGGGCCCCCCAGGGAACGGTTTTGGCTCCCTTCCTGTTTACCCTTTATACTGCGGACTTCTCACACAACACAACACACTGCCATCTACAGAAGTTCTCTGACGACTCTGCAATCGTCGGCCTCATCTCCAATGGAGATGAGGCCGACGAGATGAGGTTGAACAAGGACAACCCCTCACAGCACCAGTAAACATACAGGGAACAGACATCGAGATGGTGACATCCTACAAGTACCTAGGTGTTCATCTGAACAATAAACTAGACTTGGTCACACAATACCGACGCACTCTACAAGAAGGGACAGCGCAGGCTGTTCCTACTGAGGAGACTCAGGTCTTTTGGTATACAAGGGGCACTGCTGAAGACATTCTACGACACGGTGGTGGCATCAGCCATCACTTTTGGAGTGGTCTGCTAGGGCAGTGGCATTACAGCAGCCGATAGGAAGAGACTGAACAAACTGATCAAGAAAGCTAGCTCTGTCCTGGGGCAGCGCCCTGACCCAGTGGAGGAGATAGGAGAGAGAAGGATGGTGACTAAACTGTCATCTCTGCTGGAGTCCGAGTCCCACCCTATGCAGGACATACTGAACGCACTGAGGAGTTCATTTAGCAGCAGACTACATCATCCTAGGTGCGAAACCAAGAGGTTCCGCAGGTCCTTCCCACCTACGGCAGTCAGACTGTATAACCTAAGCAGGGCTGCTTGCAGAGATAGCAAAAAAAAAACGTGACGACCTAATAGTACTGAATGCAAAAGACGCAATAGACTTCCACAATGGTCCCCTCCAGTATATACAACTAGGACAGTATCGGTCGCTACGGAGGGTGACAATATGTATGGGTACATATTCATACTATGTAGGATAACTAAGTAGATGGTTATGCTGTTTATTCCATCTCACTACAATGCTCCGCACTTTGTATATATATTTATATATTGATGTGTATGTATGTATATCCACTGCTCTTATTTATATCTTCCGTATCTTCTTAATTATTGCTCTGAGTGTTGCTATCCCTGTGCTGTTGCAATCCTGGAATTTCCCCATTGTGGGACTAATAAAGGCTTATCTTATCTTATCTTATCTTATCTGTAACCCAGTAGTTAAACGTTCACTAAGAATATGGGCCCAGTTCAGGAAGTTTTTTGGTCTGCGTGACTTCTCCCTTCGAAGCTTTATTGCAGCAAATCACCTTTTTGTACCCTCTGTTCAGGATGCTGGCTTCCTGAGATGGCACAGGAAGGGCATCACAAGTTTTTCAAAAGTTTTCTGTTTATAGACAATACCTTGGCTTCTTTTGAACTGTTGAGTAAAAAATTTGGTCTTCCAAAATCGGATTTTTTCAGACACTTACAAGCGAGACATTATCTACAGCCTTTTATGCCTGGCCTGTCTACTTTGCCAGACCCAACAATTACTGAAACAGTTCTCTCTTTAAATCCAACTCAGGAAAGACTTGTCTCAGTCCTCTATGGTTTAACATCAAACGTAAGGTGTGCCCCAGTGGCCCAGCTCAGAGCAGCATGGGAGGAGGATCTAGGTGCATCCTTATCACAAGAAGCATGGAATTCCATATTTAAAAGTGTCAACTCGACTTCACTGTGTGCCTGTCACTGCCTGCATAGGACACATATCTCAAAATCCAAACTATCTCGCATCTATCCTAATGTTAGTCCTTATTGCGACAAATATAAAACCAGTGAAGCCACACTCATTCATATGTACTGGTCATGTCCTAGACTTTCAAAGTTTTGGTCAGAAGTTTTTTCGACCTCATCAAAGATATTAAGGGTCAGTTTGCGCCTGAATCCTCTGACTGCTGTGTTTGGGATTGCTGAGAAAGGGGTGTCCCTATCTTCAGAAAAAGGTCACACCTTGTCTTTTGCCTCCCTCTTGGCTAGGTGTGCTATTTTTCTTAAATGGAGAGACGCTGACCCACCCACTCATACCCAGTGGTTAACAGACATTATGTCCTGTTTAAAACTCGAGACAATCAGACACTCACTTCAATACTCAAGCAAGAAATTTGAGAAAATATGGGCCCCTTTTTTAAACACATTCCAAAAATTGTGAGAGCAGGGGCACTAAAGCAGCTTCATAATATCTCACACATGAGCTAACTGTAAAGTCCAAACTTGTCATGTTTACAGGTGTGATCACGGGCAGCATATGGAGTGACAGCAATGACAGAGAAGTGGGGGACTGGGTGGGCTTTTTATGTGGTTTTTTTAACTCTCCTGTCTTTCATTTTGTATTTATATACAGGTATTTATTTTAATCTTTTATTTTTTTCTTAGTTATTGCTTTAACGTTCCTGTGCATGTATGCTTTTGTTTATGCGTGTATGTATACAGGACATTTGTTTGTAATGTTTATGTATTGAAAACTTTTCAATAAAAAATTAGATTTTTTATTCACCTAAGCCAGACTCCTGTACATTGATTTCAGTTCAGCATTCAACACCATTATTCCCCAGAGACTGATGGAGAAATTATTTCTTCTTGGTCTGAACACCTCCACGTCTCTGGATCCTGGACTTCCTGACCGAGAGACCTCAGTCTGTCTGTGTTGGAAACAACATCTCCAACTCTATCATGCTGAGCACTGGATCCCCTCAAGGCTGCGTACTCAGTCCACTGTTGTTTACACTTCTAACACATGACTGTGTATCCAGACACAAGGGGAACCAGATTATTAAGTTTGCGGACGACACCACAGTGGTGGGACTTATTTAGAGGGATGTCAATGTACAGGGAAGAAGTTAAAGACCTGGAGGGCTGGTGCAGGGAGAACAATCTGGTGCTCAACATGGACAAAACGAAGGAGATAATTATCGACTTCCGGCGGTCACAGCCTGAACATGTCCCTCTCAGCATCAGCGGCTGTTTGGTGGAGAGAGTGGAGAACATCAAGTTCCTCGGAGTGCAGATCTCGCAGGACCTGACCTGGAGCAAGAATTCCTTGGGGATCAGGAAGCGGGCCCAGCAGAGATTGCACTTCTTGAGGAAACTCAAACAGGCCTCTCTCCCCATCTGCATCCTCAGAACCTTCTACAGAGGTGTGGTGGAGAGTGTTCTGATGTACTGCATTGCTACATGGTACTCCAGCTGCAGTATGTCAGACAAAAAAGCCCTGCAGAGGATAATTAAGGGAGCTGAGCGGGTAATTGGAGTTTCCCTCCCCTCTGTCCAAGAACTTTTTCAGAGCTGTTGTAGGAGCAGGGCACTGAACATTGTCAAGGATCACTCTCACCCTCTGCATAAACACTTTGAACTGCTGCCTTCTGGCAAACGATTCCGGAGCATCAGAGGCAGAACCACCAGACTGATTAACAGCTTCCTTCCACAAGCTGTTAGGATGCTGAACAGCTGATCCGGAATCTTTCATACATACTACTGCACCTTATGGACACTATGTATATTATATGTACAGTATATAGTTCTAGTTAGTTTCAAGTATGTCTCAGGGATGTGTGAATGGCTGTGTTGGGGTGGGGGGTGAGGGGTGTGTGAGTGTGTCTTAAATTATGTTCTTTTTACTTATATGGATGCCTAGAGAAACATAATTTCATCTTGCCTGCACTACAGCTGTATGTACAGCAACATGACAATAAAGGTTGATTTGATTTGATTTGATTTAGAAATATGTTTAATGAGAAAAATGTTAACGTGTTCAATACTTATTTTCCCCACTGTATGTATGGGTGTGCTCACACATGAGAGACCTGAAGCTGAAACCCAGGTGGGCCGAAGCCCAGGGAATTTTCTGTGGATAAGTGCAGCATGGAGCAATCACACTGTCCAAAAGAGGTAGACATTGCCTGAGCCTCGGGACAAGGAGCTCTTAGTTTTTTGACTTGAATAAAACAAAGTCATTGCAAAAATTAGGTAAATTAGGTAATAATGGGAAATGATACCAATTAATGGTCTTTAAAGTATCCTACAGACAGAAAAAGGTAGGTACCCACTAGGAACCAAGCAGTTCTTTGGAGTGATCAAATCAAATCAAATCAAATCAAATCAAACTTTATTGTCACATTGCTGTACATACAACTGTAGTGCAGGCAAGATGAAATTGCATTTCTCTCGGCATCCATATAAATAGAAGCAGCATGATTTAAGACACACTCCCACATAGCTTCACCCCCCACCCCCCACCCCCCCATCCATTCACACATCCCTGAGACATACTTGGGAAAAAACTAACTAACTATAATATACAAATAATATACAAAATGTCCGTAGGTGCAGTAGTGTGTATGAGAGATTCCGGGTCAACTGTTCAGCATCCTGACAGCTTGTGGAAGGAAGCTGTTGATCAGTCTGGTGGTTCTGCCTCTGATGCTCCGGAATTGTTTACCAGATGGAAGAAGTTCATAGTGTTTATGCAGAGGGTGAGAACGGTCCTTGACAATGTTCAGTGCCCTGCTCCTACAACGGTTCTGAAAAAGTTCTTGGACAGAGGGGAGGGAGACTCCAATTACCCTCTCAGCCCCCTTGACTATCCTCTGCAGGGCATTTTTGTCTGACATACTGCAGCTGGAGTACCATGTAGCAATGCAGTACGTCAGAACACTCTCCACCACACCTCTGTAGAAGGTCCCGAGGATGCAGATGGGGAAAGAGGCCTGTTTGAGTTTCCTCAAGAAGTGCAGTCTCTGCTGAGCCCGCTTCCTGATCCCCAAGGAATTCTTGCTCCAGGTCAGGTCCTGCGAGATCTGCACTCCGAGGAACTTGATGTTCTCCACTCTCTCCACTAAATGGCCGCCGATGCTGAGGGGGACGTGCTCAGGCTGTGACCACCGGAAGTCGATAATCATCTCCTTCGTTTTGTCCACGTTGAGCACCAGATTGTTCTCCCTGCACCAGCCCTCCAGGTCTCTCACTTCTTCCCTGTACATTGATTCCTCATCCCTCTGAATAAGTCCCACCACCGTGGTGTCGTCTGCAAACTTAATAATCTGGTTCCCCTTGTGTCTGGATACACAGTCATGTGTTAGAAGTGTAAACAACAGTGGACTGAGTACACAGCCTTGAGGGGATCCGGTGCTCAGCGTGACAGAGTTGGAGATGTTGTTTCCAACCCGGACAGACTGAGGTCTCTCAGTCAGGAAATCCAGGATCCAGAGACATGTGGCGGTGTTCAGACCGAGAAGGAGTAATTTCTCCATCAGTCTCTGGGGAATAATGGTGTTGAATGCTGAATCGAAATCAATATACAGGAGTCTGGCGTAGGTGTCTTTCTGGTCCAGGTGGGTGAAGACAGAGTGTAGGGTGGTGACTATAGCATCCTCCGTGGAGCGGTTTGAACGATATGCAAACTGGAGCGGGTCGTGTGATGCAGGGAGGCAGGCTGTAATGTGTGGTTTGACAAGCCGTTCAAAACACTTCATCACAATTGGTGTCAGTGCAACAAGACGATAGTCATTCAAACAGGACACAACTGGTTTCTTTGCCACCGGTACAATGATAGAGGTCTTGAAGCATCTGGGAACGATGGCCTAACTCAGGGAGATGTTATAAATGTCAGTCAGGACATCCGCCAACTCGCTTGCGCAGTCTTGGAGCACACGTCCCAGAATGTTGTCCGGACCTGCAGCTTTGCGTGGGTTGACTCTGGTTAGGGTCCTCCGTGTGTCCGCTGTGTTGATGGTAAAAGCTGGTCCGACCGATGGTGGGGGTGGGCCAGCCCTCCCTCTGATTGTCGAGTTTGATGCTTCAAAATGTGCAAAGAAGTCGTTAAGCCTGTCTGGAAGCGAAGCGTCGTCATCATCGACCCCCTGCCTAGACTTAAAGCCCGTCAGTGTCCGAACTCCCTGCCACATCTGCTTAGTGTTCCTAGTGTCACAGAGGTGTCTCTGGATTTTCTCAGCATAGGCGCGCTTTGCCGCCTTAATTCCCTTTGAGAGTGCAGACCTGGCTGAGCGGAGGGCGATCCTGTCCTTCGCTCTGAAGGCTGCATCTCTGGCTGTAAGCAGCGAGCGCACCTCTGCAGTCATTCAGGGCTTATGGTTACCCCGCATAGTGATCTCTTCACTTCCGCCCTCCCAAGAGAGCAGACGCTTTTTTCTTCTCTCCTGCTGATTTTTTCCTCCCCTCCTACTGGATCCCAGCTTGCTGTTGTTTGTCTGCGTCTGACTGCGACCGCCGAAAAGAAATTATGGAGTTAATAAGCTGGGCTTTGAACACAATTGACACTATTTTTTCAACAAGGAAAAGTGCTCCGGGGGAAGCTGTTTGCCCCGCTGGAACGGCTCCAGTGGGCTATCTATGTGACACAGGTATTTGGAAAATGCTGTGTCTCTCTAATCTCTCTATCGAAGATATTGAAGATTTGTTTATCTTCGTAATCTTGGTGATTGGGATAATTCTGATTGGGACGGGAATTGTCTTGGTTTACCGCAAATTGCTGAAGATGGATTCAACCTATCAAAATGCTGGCCAGGCGAGGTGCATCCAACAAATTGAGAAACTGGAGAAGACCCTGATAGCGACTACTGGAGAACTGTCTCGTAAGGTGGATTACATCATGGGTTCGCTCAGGTCTTTCCACGACGAGTTCAAAGCTGCGCAATGAAGGATTAATGTACTGAATCTACAGAAGAAATACAAGTCTTCTCTGTGATCAGTCCTATTTGGCATTATTATTCCCCATGAAAATTCCTCCTGGCTGTCTGCAGACTGTGTTTTTTTTCAAAATCATGAGCACAAGGCCTTGGACAGCCAGCTGCAGCGCCAGATAAGACTGGGCGCCAGACAGACAAAACATCTTCTGCCAAGGGTCCTTGGGTCTCTCTTATTATCATCAACACTGCTCAACACCGCACACACATTGATTCATGAACTGATTAAAGATATACTGTACACTGCTCTCTTGTGTCTCGTGAATTCTGAGTTGTTGCTCTGTGCTATTGAGAGATTTTTTTTCATTGTAATCACAATCTGCTTAAAAATAAGCTGTATTTTGATAACGAAGTTTTTTTTTCTCCTCCCCCCTTGTGTCGTTCCCTCCCTTCCCCTCCCTTTCTTATCTATCTCTGTTTGATGAGGCGCCTTTATGGCTGCCGTGTCGTTGTGTCGCGCGCATGCGCACCAATGTCAAGTCAAGTTCCTCGTGTGTTTTTTTACATGCTTGGCAATAAAGTTTATTCTGATTCTGATTCTGATTCTGATGTTCTTCACTGTAGTGACATCCTCTGTGCACTTCGCGATGTAGCTGGTGACTGTATCAGCATACTCCTCCACATCTGTCTTGTCTTCCTGGGAGGCTGCTATTTTGAAGCCCTCCCAGTGTGTGGGCAGAAAACAGTCTTTCAGTGCAGAGGTTGCACTCTCTGGCCAAAATCTAATTTGTTTCACTGCTGGCCTGCTGCGCTTCAATAAAGGTTTGTAGGCAGGCAGCAGCATCACGGACATGTGATCAGAAAGGCCGAGATGGGGGCGGGGTATCGCCTTATATGCATCTGTGTTTGTGTACACTAAGTCCAACATATTCTCTCCTCTGGTCTTAAAGTCTACACATTGTTTAAACTTGGGGAGCACAGTCTTTAAGCTGGTGTGGTTAAAATCCCCCGCAACCACCACAAAACTGTCCGGGTGTGAAGTTTGGATTTCACTAATCGCATTGTGCAGTTCCCCGAGTTCCTTCTTAGCATTAGCTTTAGCATTAGCTCTCAGCGCTATGTAAACACCAGCTACAAACACGTTGCTGAATTCCCTCGGCAAATAATATGGCCGACAATTTACAATAAGGAACTCCGCCAATGGAGAGCAGTGTTTAGACACTAACGTGGCATTGACGCACCAGTTCTTGTTAACATAGATGCATAGCCCACCCCCCCGGCTCTTACCGGAGCTCGCCGTTTCCTTGTCGGCACGGAACATCGCCATATCTTCCAGTTGAATGGCCTCGTCAGGAATGTTGCCGTGGAGCCATGTCTCGGTGAAAACAAACACACAGCAGTCTCTCCACACTCTCCGGGTTTCTCTCAGCAAACGCAGCTTGTCCAGCTTGTTTTCGAGGGAGCGGACGTTAGAGAGAATGAGCGACGGTACCGCTGGTCTGGAGGGGTTAGCCTTTAGCCTAGCATGGATCCCGGCCCTTTTTCCACGCTTTTTCTTGCGTTCGCTCCGCTTACGCCTCCTCCTCTCTCGGGTAGCTTCCAGCGGGGACTCCGCCAGAATACCATGCTGGCGTAGAATGTCCAAATCCCAACCGATCGCCGCGATTCTTGCAGCGTGCAGTACCTTGATGTTTAATAAGGTCTCACGGTTGTAAGTTTTACAGAATGTACGTCTGGGAAGATCAAAACTCTCACACTCGCTGATGCCAAGAGGGGCCGCTGCGTCCGTGCGCGCTGCCGCCATCTTATCTATGCCACCAAAGAACCATTTTGAGTTCCATAAACAATCTTTATAGTAATAAGTGATGGCTTTCTGAAGAACCACAGAGCTCTGAGAAGAACCATTTAGGAATGGTCATTTTTCTGTTATACCCACCCCAAAGACATTAGTTCAAAATATGCTGTTATTTGTAAAATCACAGCTTTGCACAATCAACTGGAGATAAGTAGGCAAAAATGAATAAAATATTTGAAACATTAGTTAACAATGCAGTAATGAAGGAGAACGCCATACATACAGTCAGTGTATGAATGCATTCTTTAAATCACTGAAATTTCTAGGTGGTTATTGGTTTTAGAGCAATCTTGGTGCCAGAACACTTACGTCAGGCAAGTTTGCCCTCTGCTACAATGAGGATTTGTGATATAGTCTGCTACAAGGCACTATATCTATGGGCTGGCTTCATTCCCACCACTGGTGCCCTGAGGCATCAATTCAGGGCCAGTGTTCTGCTGAAGGATGCTATACTGAATCAGAGAAAACACAGTGTGACACAAGAGTTTCCCCCCACAAAGACCAAGAATTTCTCTATAATTCTTTCTCCGTCTGGAATGTTTCCCAATGTCAAATGTACTTTGTTAGTTCACTGTATTATTCAGTGTCATTTTCACTTTTGTGCACTTGGTAAAATCTTCAGCACAAATTCTGAAGTGGACTTTCCAGTTTTAACTTTTACTTCAACTGAAAATCCTAAAGTTTGCATAAAAATGATTTCAAAACCAAATTTTGTTGTAATTCTTAATATATACAGGTGCATCCCCCAAAAAATTAGATTATAGAGAAAATTAATTTTTTTTTACAATTTAATTCCAAATGTAAGCTTTAAAGATGTCATTGGTGGCATCTTTTCCACATTTGAACAGCTCACACATCTTAATGAAATGTTTGGAACATATTTTGGTAAAATTTGCTTTGATTATTTAATTAATTATTGCAGCATAATTTCTGAATCATCTTTTGCAGCCTTTCTTAGAATGCCTAGTTTCAGTGCATGTCTCTTAAACATCTAAGGGTGCATTAAACTCCATCCACCCTCACAATTATGCTAACATTAGCTGGCTAGCCTGGATCTAGCTTTACCCAACTAATGGAAATTTGTCTCAGAGAATGAATGAAATAATGCATCACTGGTGGATAGGGGTCTGTGAGTTCAGTGGTCGATTGGATATGACAAGCCCCTGGAGTACAATAAGCATAGAAACATTCGTGAATGATTGGCTAAACTGCTAGCTTCAGCTAGCCACCTTTAGTCCCAGTTATAGATATTATTACAAGAAAATAATTAAAATAATGTATTTGCACAATGTATATGGTCAGGTGCTGTAAATGAACAAGGATTCCAGTGGGGGTGAATAGAATTTATGGAAAATAATGATCAAAACTGACCATATCCCCATGTCTGCGTTGGTTTATCCCGGGTATTCCGGTTTCCTCCCACAGGCCAAAAACATGCAAGTTAGGTTAATTGGAGATTCTAAAGTGGCCCAAGGTATGAATGTGTGTGTTAATGGTGAAGGGATTGGCAGCATACCGTGGCTGCCACATCCATCCAGGTGGATGCCCTGAATTTCCTTCTTGGGGGGCGGCACGGTGGCGGAGTGGTTAGCACTGAGGCAGCACAGCAACTCACTCTTGGCCGGGGGATCCTGGGTTCGATCCCAGCCCCCGACCAACAGTGATCTGTGTGGAGTTTGCATGTTCTCCCTGTGTCTGCGTGGGTTTACTCCGGGATTTCTCCGGTTTCCTCCCACATGCCAAAAATATGCAAGTTAGGTTAATTGGCATCAAACTGGGGATTCTAAATTGTCCTTAGGTATGACTGTAAGAGTGAATGGTTGTCTGTCTCTCTGTGTTGGCCCTGCGATGGACTGGCGATCTGTCCAGGGTGTACCCTGCCTTTCGCCCAAAGATGCTGGGATAGGCTCCAGCCCCCCCCCCCCCACCACCACCACCACCCAAAAAGGATTAAGCGGAAGAAGATGAATGAATGAAGGATTAATAAAGTATACAAAATTAAAAAAGAAAAATCAGCAGTTAAGCTAACACCAGGAGGCATGTCACTTCCTCCCCGATGATGTGAACGCCGACCAGCTAGCCAAGCTAATGCTAACAAATCAATGTAGCATCACAGACGAAATTACAAACCTCAGTTCCAGTGAAGTTAAGATGTTGTGTAAAATGTAAATGAAAACAAAATACAATGACTTGCAAATCCTTTTCAATCTATGCTTGATTGAATATACTATGGAGGCACATGGGGAGTGCATAATTGTATAACATCTTAGACAAGAACAAAGAGCAGAGGTTCCCTGGGAGATAACAGGGAGGTGTGAAGGATGAATTCAGTGTGACCTTTTATGTGTTAGAAACTTCTAGAGGAATGATAAAGGATTAAGGAAGTGAATGCAATGTGACCTTTTGTGTGTTAGAAGCTTCTAGAGGAATGCCATGCTATTTAAGAGAAGAGTCTCTGCTGAGTTGTCATTCTGTCTATGCTTCTTGTGTGAGATGTGTAATAAATTGTCTGAGCCAAATCCGCCTCGTTATTTACACGCTCCACACTGGTGACCCAAGACGAATCATGGAACACAACGAAAGACCCCCGGAGCCAACCTCGATGGGAACCCCCAGCCACGCATGTGCTGTTGCGATCAAGCTACCGGATTTTTGGCAGCACAACCCGTGCTCCTGGTTCCACCTAGTCGAGGCGCAGTTCACCCTCCGGGGGATATCGGCGGATGACACAAAATTCCACTATGTGGTCACAGTGCTCGACGCCCGCACGGCTCAGCACGTAGAGAGTCTGCTCAATCAGCCACCAACCGACGACAAGTACGACGCGCTGAAGGCTGCGCTCATCCAGCACTTCACACTCTCGGATGATGAGAGAGCAGAGAGACTCCTGACTCGGACCGGGTTGGGAGATGGGTCGGCCATAGACCTGATGGAGAAGATGCTGAGGTTAAAGGGCACAGAAGACGACCATTTCATTTTTACCCACCTCTTCCTCCGGAACCTTCCGTCAGCGGCAAGAGCGACCCTGGCCAATTCACCGTTGCTGGCCAAGCGGGACTATCGTGCGCTAGCTCGGGAAGCAAACTAGATCATCGTCGCCAGCAGGGAGTTCACGACCATTGCGGCAGCGATGGAGCTCGGCGCGATGGCCGGAGGAGGCGAGGAGCCATGGACGGCAGCAGCAGAGCCACCGACGGCAACAGCAGCGGGGGCCAAGGAACGCGGGGGAGACACGCTTTGCTTCTATCACCATCGCTTCGCAGAGAGGGCACGCAAATGTATACCACCGTGCCAATTCAAGCGACTCAGGAGGCGCCAAGACCGGGGGTCGGTAGCAGCCGCAACCCTCAGGGAGGAGAACAAGCTGCTCTACTTGACGGACGCACGCTCGGGGAGGCATTTCCTCGTGGACATTGGCACCCAGAAGAGTTTCATCCGGCTGACTTACGCTGACCGGCTGGCAGGATCTAGCGGCCCCGAGATGGCAGCAGCAAACGGCTCGGGGATTAAGACCTTTGGTGAGAGGACTCTACTCTTGTCTCTACACGGCCGTACATTTGAGTGGACTTTTGTCATAGCAGCATTGAATTTCCATATACTGGGGGCTGATTTTCTATGTGCACATGGTTTGTTGGTAGATGTCGCTAACAGACGCCTGGTTAATACACTATCTTTTGACTCTCTCCCCTGTATAGCTCAAGTGACCCAGCCAACAGCACAAGCCAACGTCACAGCTACATGCGGTAAGTTCCACACACTGCTCACTCAGTTCCCAGCACTCACTGTCCCGACGTTTTCGGCAGCCATCGCTAAACACGAGGTGGAGCATTTTATCAACACCACCGGGCCGCCCGTTTTTGCAAGACCTCGGCGCTTGGACGCAGCTAAACTGGCCATAGCGCGCGAGGAGTTCGCCAACCTGGAGAGGTTGGGCATCATTAGGCGCTCAAACAGCCCATGGGCTTCCCCGTTACACATGGTCCCTAAAGCTGAAGGTTCGTGGCGACCTTGCGGGGATTTCCGCAGGTTGAACAATGCCACAGCACACGACCGCTACCCAATTCCTCACATTCAGGATTTTTCCATTCACCTTGCAGGAGCGCGCGTTTTTTCTAAAATAGACCTGGTCCGCGGTTACCACCAAGTCCCAGTGTGCGCTGAGGACATACACAAAACAGCGGTAATAACTCCGTTCGGTTTATTTGAGTTTTTGCGCATGCCTTTTGGGCTTAAAGGGGCTGCACAGACGTTCCAACGCATGATGGATGCAGTGACTGCGCGATCTCCTTTTCGTGTTTGTCTACCTGGACGATATCTTAGTAGCCAGCGCGTCCGAAGACGAACACGAAACCCACCTCAAGATGGTTTTCCGGAGGTTGGAAGAGCACGGGTTAATAATCAACCCAGCGAAATGTCAGTTCGGGGTGACGGGGATTGATTTTTTGGGGCACCGCGTCTCTCCCGAAGGAGCAGTCCCGCTGCCTGACAAAATGCGCGCGGTAGCAGATTTTCCCCGGCCGCAAACGGTCAGGGTGCTACAAGAATTTTTGGGAATGGTGAATTTTTATAACCGTTTCCTTCCCCACGCAGCGCAGCTCATGCAACCACTGTACGCCGCGCTCAGAAAACAGAAGCCCACGGATAAGGTCAAATGGACCCCGGAGCGAGAGTGGGAGTTCTCAGAAGTCAAAGCAGCCCTGGCAAACGCCGCATTGCTGGCACATCCAGACCCAACAGCCTGCATAGCGCTCACCACTGACGCTTCAGATGTGGCCATAGGGGCGGTCGTGGAGCAGCGCGTAGCCGGGGCTTGGCAGCCGCTCACGTTTTTCAGCAGGACTTTGCGCGGCAGTGAACGTAAATACAGCGCATTCGACAGGGAGTTGCTGGCTCTCCACCTGGCCCTTCGCCACTTCCAGTTCTGGCTGGAAGGGCGCAGTTTCACCGCGTTTGTTGACCACAAGCTGCTAACATTCACGATGGCCAAGGTTTCAGAACCGTGGTCGGGCCGGCAGCAGAGACAGCTGGCCACGATCTCAGAGTTTACTACTGATATTCAGCATGTCTCGGGTAAACTGAATGTAGTGGCAGACTGCCTCTCGCGCACCGTGGCGGCTCCGGTCGGCGTGGGGACAGATTACGCAGCCATGGCTGCGGAGCAGGTTAGTGATGCGGACGTGCGCGCGCTCCAGTCTGGACCAACAGGGTTAAGGCTGGAGAGCAGGGTGCTGCAAGACGGCATGCCCCCCCTAATCTGCGATGTCTCCACGGGGCGCCTGCGTCCCGTGGTCCGGGCTGCGTGGTCCCGGCCGCGTGGCGCCGCCACGTGTTTGGTAAAAATGGTAGGGGAGAAATTCGTGTGGCTGAGCCTTCGCAAACAAGTGAAACACGAAGGCTCCCTTGGAGCCGTTTCGCATCCCGGCTAAGAGGTTCGACCATGTTCATGTGGCCCTCGTGGGCCCCCTCCCGCCATCACAAGGGTGCACGCACCTTCTGACAATGGTGGACTGCACCACGCGCTGGCCAGAAGTGGTTCCACTGGCGGCAACCACAGCCGAGGAGGTGGCGCGCGCATTTTTAACAGCATGGGTGGCGCGTTTTGGAGTCCCGTCGGATATTACGTCCGACAGAGGCCCTCAATTTGTTTCTGAACTCTGGTCAACAATGGCCCGCAGCCTGGGTGTCACAATTCACCGCACAACCGCGTACAATCCACAGGCTAATGGGTTATGCGAACGTTTTCATAGATCATTGAAAGCGGCTCTCAGGGCTTCACTGACGGATGCAAATTGGGTAGACAAGCTACCGTGGGTTTTATTGGGGTTACGTTCTGCGCCTAAAGAGGATCTGGAAGCTTCCCCGGTTGAACTCGTTTTTGCGCAACCACTTCGGCTGCCCGAGGACTTTCTTCCAGATAATCCCACGCCGGGCAGCTCCCTGTCTCAGCTGTTGCAGCATAGCATAGACACAAGCACGCTGCCGGGCCCTGCCCACCACAGTTTTCCGCGCGTTTTTGTGCCTAAAACTTTAAAAAACACGGAGTTCGTTTTTGTCAGACACGACGCCCATCGCCCTCCACTGCGCCCACCTTATGATGGACCGTTCAGAGTGCTGGAAACAGGGGACAAGCATTTTTTGCTAGATTTGGGGGGTAGGAGGGAAAAGATTGGCATAGACAGACTCAAGCCCGCTTTCGTGGTGGCGGACGAGCAAGTGCTGTTGGCAAGGGCCCCTCGGCGTGGAAGACCCCCACAGGGAGCTTCCCAGAGAAAAGATTCCCCAGAGCACCCACACGGACAGACTTTTACCCCTCAAACATCAACCCCCCAGTATGACAGCGCCGCGGAGGCGGTGAATCCTGGTTACAGCAGATACGTTAGAAGACTGAAGCCCAAGCAGCATGTGGATTGATGTTTAATGATTCTACCACAGCATACGGACTGTTATTCTATTGTTCTATCCAAGATGCTCGGGGGGGTCGTATGGCGGCACATGGGGAATGCATAATTGTATAACATCTTAGACAAGAACAAAGAGCAGAGGTTCCCTGGGAGATAACAGGGAGATGTGAAGGATGAATGCAGTGTGACCTTTTGTGTGTTAGAAACTTCTCGAGGAATGATAAAGGATTAAGGAAGTGAATGCAATGTGACCTTTTGTGTGTTAGAAGCTTCTAGAGGAATGCCATGCTATTTAAGAGAAGAGTCTCTGCTGAGTTGTCATTCTGTCTATGCTTCTTGTGTGAGATGTGTAATAAATTGTCTGAGCCAAATCCGCCTCATTATTTACACGCTCCACAATACTACAAAGACATGACATTTAATGTTCAATTCGATTTATTGTTTTTGTTTTGTTGCAAATATTCAGTGATCTGTGTGGAGTTTGCATGTTCTCCCCGTGTCTGCGTGGGTTTACTCCGGGATTTCTCTGGTTTCCTGCCACATGCCAAAAACATGCAAGTTAGGTTAATTGGCATAAAAAATGGGGATTCTAAATTGTCCTCAGGTATGACTGTGAGAGTGAATGGTTGTCTGTTTCTCTGTGTTGGCCCTGCGATGGACTGGCGATCTGTCCAGGGTGTACCCTGCCTCTCGCCCAAAGACGCTGGGATAGGCTCCAGCCCCCCCGCAACCCGAAAAGGATTAAGCGGTAGAAGATGGATGGATGGATGTAAATATTCACTCATTTTGAATTTGATGCCTCCAACACATTCTAAAAAAGCTGGGACAAAGGTAAGAAAAGACTGGGAAAGTTGAAGAATTTTCAAAAAACACCTTTTTGGAACATTCTGGAACACAGGTGAACAGGTTAATTGGAAAGAGATGAGTGTCATGATTGGGTATAAAAGAAGTATCCCTGAAAGGCTAAATCATTCAAAAGCAAGGGTGGTGCATGGTTCACCACTTTGTGAACTGTGTGGGCAAGTAGTCCAACAGCTTAAGAACAATATTTCTCAATGTACAGTTGCAAGGAATTTAGGGATTTCATCATCTACAGTTCATAATATCATCAAAAGATTCAGAGAATCTGCCGAAATTTCTGCACGTAAGCAACAAGGCTGGCAAATTTCAAAAGTATTGCTCCAGTTTAGGATAGAATCTTGAGTGCTTGTATTCTCTCAGATATTTGACCGTAAAATCTGAGATGGTCTTAAAATTGGTCATTTGAAGCAGAATGACCAATATGCATGAGTTACAATTCAAACTCAAAACCTTTTACAGGAAAACATAGTATAAAGTTCTGATTTATTTTAATCATTTATACTCACCCATTTTGTTCACATGAATGAAAAGGAGATTTAGCAGTTCACATAGTTTTGATAAAAGCCTTATGATGCATAACAATAAAGTTTATTCTATTCTATTCTATTCTATTCTATTCCAACATAAAACTAATTTCTTTTTATTTTAAAGCACACAACAAGAAGCCAGTTCTCTCATCTCTCTTCTGCCTCTTTTGTTCTTGACCTAAGCCCATCAACTCAAAATTTGGCTTCTGAAATCAAATATGGCTGAGGTGGAACACAGGCTAGAGAGGTTTTGGCCCCTGGGGTGGGTTGGGGACTATTATACCATTTCCCCAAGGCTTTGAGGACCCCCCACCACTACTACTAATACTACACACGCACGCACGCACGCACGCATGCACACACACACACACACACACACACACACACACACACACACACACACACACACACACACACACACACACACACACAGAGGGATTAGGTGACTCTCCTACCTTTGAAACTTTGTATTTGATCAAACCTTCTGCTTCTGATGAGAGAGTCAAACTGAGGTGAAGGACTTTTTTCCCCCTGCTCTTGCATCATGTTATCATTGTAAATGCAGAGCATTGTCAAGGTGGGTACACAGGTTCAAATGCAGGCAGGAGTTCAGAGCAAAAAACAATGATTTATTTAACAAAACAGAGACAAAAGAAGTAGCAGCACAGGAGCTGAGAACATAAATCGGGCTGAACTGACGGGGAACACAGAAAAAAACAAAAATGACGCTACATCTGACACAGACTGAGACACACATATGTAGACAGGGGAGTAATTAAGATAACGCATGAAAGTGGGAAACAATCAAGGGTAATGGAGACGCACTGGATGGGTGGGGATGAACAGACAGAGCACACTGGGACCAAAAATACAAATGATAAACACAATACAGAGGAACATAATAACAAACGACGAGGATATGGCTGAACTCATGTCCTGAAGGCAATACGAAGACAAATATGAACATAAAGTGATGACATGAGCCCAGTCATGTCCAAACCCTTACAGTACCCACCTTTAACCCCTTGCACTCTGGTCAATTTCCCTAAAAACGCCAAAAAATAACGTACCCAAAGTAAATCAAAAGCTGTTCTTCAACCCTTTGCAGCATCTTCATGGGGTTGGTCTCATTTAAAAGAAAACACTTTGAATTTTTTGGCAAAACAGTCATAATCTTTCTAAGTGCTCCTGCCACTGAGTAACAGTCATCTAAACATACTGAACTTGAAGAAAATAAATTTTGCCTGGGTGTTTTTTTGGATACAAATGCTTGCAAATAACACAGCTGTCAGATCCGGCTGGAAAATGCAACAGAAATGTAGAACCAAGTGTTATCCAGCTGAGGTCAAAATTTTGTAACAATACCACAAAAAATGAATATATTACACAGCTTTTTTCTTAGGTTGTTCCCAGGCGTTTTTGAACTGTGCCAAATTGTGCCAAATGGCACTGTTTGGAAAAACACCTGTAACTTTTGAATGATTCAATATAGAAGCTTCATCTTGGCCTCTAATGAAAGGTGACACTCAGGGCTGTGTGTGTGTGTGGGGGGGGGGTTGTTTATTCATTCATTCATTCATGAATGAACAAACAAGCCCCCACACACAAAGAAGCATGCCACGTAAAAAATGTGTGGCTTTTTTTACAAGAAAAAATAACCTACAGTGCACTAAAAATTATACTAAAATATCTGTAAAGTAGAGGATAACAACTCCCACCCCCCCCACCCCCCGCTACAGAGGACGGACATCGTCCATCGCCACATGACGGACCGCGACACACGCCGCGGTCTACTACGCACAGTTGTACTAAAATATCTGCAATAATATCTCCAATCCACTACAGAAGAGTAGCGGGGCGGGGGAGCGTTCACGGTCCGGACGCGGCGCACGGACTGGACCCGTGTGCCGCAGTCTTCATGTTGCGATGACGCACAGTTGTAATTTACCGATCGGTCAAAAGTCATTTTGATTACAATTTTCAGGGATAAAGAATAATTTAGCTTATAACACTTACCTGTCCACAACAGCAGTGTCGCTGGCGAACTTCTCTTCCTCATTGTCAGACGAACATGACTCTGGTACGCTTAATACGGACTCGTAGTTCTGGTCACGCGACCCGGTCAAACCATAATTCCATTATTGCGGTTTTGCGCTTCCATGATTGCGGTTTTGGCGAACGATTTTTCAAAACAAATAAGAACAGTAGTTAGAAAAAATGACTGGCGAACACGTGTGTGTCACCCAGCGGCTTACACAAAACAGATTTTGCAAGGGACGCACGCTTTCGAACTTCTGTGCTTCAATTGGCTGGCTGTATTCGCAGCCGTTGGTAGGCGGGTCCTTCTTGCTAGGTTTTCAGTCATTGGTTCTTCAAGGTTTCAGAAACCCAATTCAAGGCTCTTATTAGTCAAATGAGAGGTCAATCACATCTAAACCAATCAAAGCACTCCTTTGGCTTTCTGTTTGCGGCTGTGTCTGTAGTGGAAGAACGGAAATGCAGCTTTTTTTTCCAGTGCGCACTAGGACGCACATTGTGCGTCGCAGAGACGTGACCACCCGCGGTACACCGGAGTACAAGAGGTTAAAGGGTCGGAGACCAGATGACCCATCGCGTAACATAAACAAAAATGAAATAAAGTGCAGGGATATACAAGATAAATTAAGTATGAACGAATACTTATCACCGCAAACAAGAGAATATGCCATTACAAAGAAAATTATGGAAATGAAACATTTATCACCATGTGGTATACACATAAGGGTATTAGTGCATCTCACAAAATTAATTTGGTAATTTGTAAGGTTACAGTAAGCAAAATTTCTTATCAGTTTGGGGGAAACTTTTCAAATACCTGAAAAAAATCTCTCAAAGGTCCATCTATATTTATCCTGTAAATATGCCTATTTGCAAGAGATTAATTATGGAGGTTTCTTTTGATAAATTAGTTTTTTCTTTTTTCTTTTGTTTTTCCCTTTCCTTTTTTTTCTCTTCTTTTCTCTTGTAAGTTTACAATTATTATTATCTTTTTTTTTTGTCACAGCCCCTTTAAATCATTTTACTTATTTACCAAAGGTCAGTAATCAAAATTAGAAAAATAGCAGTGGAGGCCAAATAATATCAAATAATACAGTTTAAATGGTGCAGTGAAAGGCACAGGGGCAAGTTAATAGTAGGCACTTAGCACTGAGGGTACAAGTCATAAATCCCCACATTCTAGCACCAGTGCAACAAATATACCACAATTGGCCCTGTCCAAAATTGATGAACCTCAACATGATATGCCGTACATTAAACTTCCATGTGGCCAAAAAAAGAGAGACAAACCTTCAAAATAAGTGATGACAACAAAACAAACAGGAAGTCCCTCACTGGGCGGGTGGTTGAGGTGCAAGGCCAGGCAGGTCAAAACCAATTCTTACCCCCCACGGAGTCAAAACTCCAACACACAGTCTTGTGGGCCCACTCCAAGTCCAAAATTCCAAAACAGATTGAGTGATCTGCCAGCATCCCATCTTACAGCACAAGCCATGGTCCGCAGAGAGCTTCCAAAGCATAAGAGGGATCTTATTGTTCAAAGGTATCAGTCAGAGAAATGGTACAAAAGAAATTCCAAGGCATTAAATATACCATGGAACACAATGAAGGCAGTCATCATCAAGTGGAGAAAATATGGCACCATAGTGACATTACCAAGAACTGGACATCCCTCCAAAATTGATGAAAAGATGAGAAGAAAATTGGTCAGGGAGGCTGCCAAGAGACTGACAGTAACACTGAAGGAGCTGCAGGAATTTCTGGCAAGTACTGGCTGTTTAGTACATGTGACAACAATTTCCCGTCTTCTTTACATGTCTGGGCTATGGGGTAGGGTGGCAAGTAGGAAGCCTTATCTTACAAAGAAAAACATCCAAGCCTGATTACGTTTAGCAAAAACACATTTGAAATCTCCCAAATGCATGTGGAAAAATGTGTTATGGTCTGATGAAACCAAAGTTGAACTTTTTGGCCATAATTCCAAAAGGTATATTTGGTGCAAACACAACACTGCTCATCACCAAAAGAACACCACACCTACAGTGAAGCATGGTGGTGGCAACATCATGCTTTGAGGCTTTTTTTCTTCAGCTGGAACTGGGGCCTTAGTCAAGGTGGAGAAAATTATAAACAGTTCCAAATACCAGTCAGTGTTGGCATAAAACCTTCAGGCATCTACTAGAAGGCTGAAGATGAAGAGGAACTTCATCTTTCAGCACGATAATGACCCAAAGCACACATCCAAATCAACAAAAGAATGGCTTCACCAGAAGAACATTAAAGTTTTGGAATGGCCCAGCCAGAGTCCGGACCGGAATCCGATCAAACATCTGTGGGGTGATCTGAAGAGGGCTGTGCACAGGAGATGCCCTCACAGTCTGACAGATTTGGAGCATTTTTGCAAAGAAGAGTGGACAAATATTGCCACATCAAGATGTGCCATGCTGACAGACTCCTACCCAAAAAGATTGAGTGCTGTAATAAAAGCCAAAGGTGCTGCAACAAAGTATTATTGTAAGGGTGTGCATATTTATGCAACTAGGTTATTGTGAGTTTTTTTGTTTATTTTTCCTCTTAAAAGAGTTCAGTTTGTTTTTCAATTGGGTTGTACAGGTTATAGGTCAAATTAATGGTGAAAAAAAGTCTTGAAATGATTTATCTTGGTCTCATTTTTGAACAGGGGTATGTCGGTTTTTTATATCCACTGTAGCTGAAATATATCCTGGATTTGTTGAACCTGTTTTGTAATACAGTCCTCAGGAAAACGTGAATCAAACACAGGAGCAAAACAGAATACATAAAAATCCAAAGAGGAATATTAAACAGAAATTTGGTATATACAAAACAAGAGGACTGAAGCCTAAAATCATGGATGTAAATCTAAGAAATAAACACAAGGGCCTGAAAGGAAAAAATTTACTTCTGATTTTGTTGATTTGAGCTGAGCATGTGTCCAGTGTCTGTCGTTTGACAGATCTCAAACGTGTGCTTTAGTTCAACTTTGCCTTTTCAAGGCTCACCTGGGAGCAGAACAATCACAGCGGAATTTACATCAGAACATTTCCAAGACACACATCTTCACAAACTAAAATCCTGTTTTCTTTTCTAGCTTAACAAAAAGCTTAGAATTCTATCCCCAATGTGGACATTTCAGCACATGAGTTCATACTGGTCAGATCTGACCATATGTGGTTTATTTTTCAACACAGTCTCCCCTTTGGTCCACACACTTATTCCATCGGTGTTGCAGCGCTTGGATCCCTGTGGTTGAAAAATAAACCACATTTGGTCAATTTGACCACTATGAACTTTTCAGTCCCCCCTCATATTTGATGGTCAGTTTGGAGAAATAGTTTATTTTCTACAAACACACTGAAACAGTTGAAACAGTTTAAAGTTTTGAAAGAAAAAAGGTGAAAAAGCTACTCACTGAAGTATTATTTTTCTTACTCTTACTCAAGCTATTGTTTTCCTAACTTCTCTTACTCATACTTGAATGATTAATATCAGGTGATGCTACTTTTATTGGAGTAAAATGTCTGGCTACTCTACCCACCTCTGATATGTAATAGTGGAAATATTGAAGATTCAGTTCCTGGTCATTTGCCTACCTAGATTTGTAAATCAAGTTGGACCTATTACAGCTTCTTTATACAGACATGTACAAAATTGTTGGTACCCCTTTGTTAATGAAAGAAAAACCCACTATGGTCACAGAAATAACTTGAATCTGACAAAAGTGGTAATAAATAAAAATTCTATGAAAATTAACCAATGAAAATCAGACAATGCTTTTGAACTGTGGTTCAACAGAATTATTTTAAAAAACAAACTCATGAAACAGGCCTGGACAAAAATGATGGTACCCCTAGAAAAGATTGAAAATAATGTGACCATAGGGACATGTTCAACCAATGTGTCCTCTAATTAACATCACAGGTGTCTACAAACTTGTAATCAGTCAATCGGCCTATTTAAAGGGTGACAAGTAGTCACTGTGCTGTTTGGTGACATGGTGTGTACCACACTAAACATGGACCAGAGGAAGCAAAGGAGAGAGTTGTCTCAGGAGATTAGAAAGAAAATTATAGACAAGCATGTTAAAGGTAAAGGCTATAAGACCATCTCAGCAGCTTGATGTTCCCGTGACTACAGTTGCACACATTATTCAGAAATTTAAGATCCACAGGACTGTAGCCAACCTCCCTGGACGTGGCCGCAGGAGGAAACTTGATGAAAAATGGAAGAGACGGATAATACAAATTGTAACAAAAGAGCGCAGAACAACCTCTAAACACATTCATGGTGAACTCCAAGGTCAAGGTACATCAGTGTCATATCGCACCATCCGTCGTTGTTTGAGCTAAAGTGGACTTCATGGGAGACGACCAAGGAGGACACCACTGTTGAAAACAAATCATAAAAAAGCCAGACTGGAATTTGCCAAACTGCATGTTGACAAGCCACAAAGCTTCTGGGAGAATGTCCTATGGACAGACGAGACAAAACTGCAACTTTTTGACAAGGCACATCAGCTCTATGTTCACAGACGCAAAAATGAAGCATACCAAGAAAATACAGTGATCCCTCGCTACTTCGCGCTTCACCTTTCGCGCCCTCAGTGCATCGCGGATTTTTCAAAAATATTCATCAAAAATTCAAAATTGAGAAATAATGGGCGGGCGCTAGCAGAAGGCAGGGAGACTACATTAGACCATCAGGTGTCAACACGGAGAGCCGCACAACTCTCTGTTCGCTGTTGTCGTGTTGGCTGGGCTCGGAAATCTCGCAAGCTGATTGGCCGAGACGTTTCACCCCGCAAGCTGATTGGCCGAGACGTCTCACCCACCTCCTCTCCCTGCCGAGCACCCATGAAGGGAAGGAAGACCGCATTCATTGCTTTTTATTGCTCGTGTTACTTAGTCTCGCCGCGTGGAACTTTTTGCTGTTCTCTTGTGCCATTTTGTGCGAAATAGTCTTCCCGTCGAGCCACTACGCCGCCTCCTGCAGCTTCAGCTCTATCGGAAGCTGCCCTCGATGATCCTGCGCCTCCAGCACCTCACGATGAGGCGTCACCTGAGGAGCAGTAAAGCTCTCATTAACCTGTGCAGTAAATCATTTTCATCTTGAGTTACGTATCTTGTTATAAGAATAAAAGAGTTCTAAAAACATATTTATGTACACTTTGTTTACATCTACGTATGTATGTACACGTACACACACACACACGTATCATATGAGAGTGAGAGAATGAACGTACATATTGTTTATGGATGACGTCATTGGGGTGACGCTACTTCGCGGTTTTTCACTTTTCGCGGTCGGTTCTGGAACCCATTAACCGCGATAAGTGAGGGATCACTGTAACACTGTCCCTACTGTGAAACATGGAGGAGGTTCTGTTATGTTGTGGGGCTGCTTTGCTGCATCTGGCACAGGGTGTCTTGAATCTGTGCAGGGTACAATGAAATCTCAAGACTATCAAGGTATTCTAGAGAGAAATGTGCTGCCCAGTGTCAGACAGCTTGGTCTGAGTCGCAGGTCATGGGTCTTGCAACAGGATAATGACCCAAAACACACAGCTAAACACCCAAGAACGGCTAACAGCGAAACATTGGACTACTTCTAAAGTGGCCTTCTATGAGTCTTGATCTAAATCCTATTGAACATCTGTGGAAGGAGCTGAAACATGCCGTCTGGAGAAGGCACCCTTCAAACCTGAGACACCTGGAGCAGTTTGCTCATGAAGAGTGGGCCAAAATACCTGCTGAGAGGTGCAGAAGTCTCATTGACAGTTACAGAAATTGTTTGATGCAGTGATTACCTCAAAAGGTTGTGCAACAAAATATTAAGTTAAGGGTACCATCATTTTTGTCCAGGCCTGTTTCATGAGTTTGTTTTTTTTAAAGTAATTCTGTTGAACCACAATTCAAAAGCACTGTCTGATTTTCATTGGTTAATTTTCATAGACTTTTTATTTATTACCACTTTTGTCAGATTCAAGTTATTTCTGCGACCATTGTGGGTTTTTCATTCATTAACAGAGGGGTACCAACAATTTTGTCTACGTCTGTATATGTATCTTTTTCTTTACTAAATGCCATCCATCCATCCATCCATCCATCCCTTTTCCAAAGGGCTGGGTCGCGGAGGCAGCAGCTCAAGCAGAGAAGCCCAGACTTCCTTCCACCTGCTCCAGCTCTTCAGAGAGGATATCACGACGTTCCCAGACCCGCTGGAAGACACAGTCTCTCCAGTTTGTCCTGGGTCTGCCCTCGGATCTCCTCCCAGTGGGACATGCCCGAAACATCTCAAGTCAGAGGCGTCCAGGAGACATCCTGATCAGATGCCGAAACCACCTCACCCGGCTCCTTTCAAGGTGGAGGAGCAGTGGTTCTACTCTGAGCCTCTTCCGGATGACTGAGCTCCTCACCCTATATTTAAGTGTGAGGCCAGCAATCCTACAGAGAAAGCTCATTTCAGCTGCTTGTATCCGCGATCTCATTCTTTCAGTCATTAACCAAAGTTCATGACCATAGGTGAGGGTAGGAATGTAGACTGACCGGGAAATGCCTTGTGGGGGGAAAAAAGTAATTGTGGAAATTAGATATTAAATCCTTAATTTTGTCTGTTTTTCAGTTGAAGCTGCAGTGTCTCTGGGTCACAGTGCAGCTGATGATCAGAGGTGTGATTTTGAATGACAGATGTGGGGAGTCAGTCTCATTGATAAAATGACAATATTGTGGAGGATGGACTCAGACAAGACAGCGAGTTGAATGACACAGAACTTTATTCACCTCCAACAAACAGAACAGAAAACCTGGAATCTCAAGGCGATTGCTCTTATACATCTTTATTCCTGCCTCTGAGACCCAGGGAATGAGACATTAGCATACAAGACACAAACCCTGCACCCACATCTGTCATATTGGCTGGACAAGCCACCTGAATGCAACTTGCAATCACCAAGCGAACACACAAAAAACGTTTGACCTTTTATTACAATATTCAAAACAGCAGTCTTGAAGAAAAGCGCCAGTCACTCGCCAGATAAGCAGGAGCCCTGTGGAGAATAGACGAGACTGATTAGAGAGGAATTGAGATTGAATGGGTAAACAAATAGTACCACTCACGTGGGAGATAAGAAGGGACCAGCACAGAACCCAGCAAAGGAGATGAACCAGTAGGGGGAACTGCTGGACGGGTAGGATGAATGGGTCTGACCGGGAGGAGAAGGAAGGCTGCTTAGAGGTGGAGCAACAGGCTGGTGAGCGCACCAAATCCCTGCAGATGTACTGCTTTGTTGGCAGCAACCTGGAAAAGGTGGAGGAGAAGAGATTGTTAGATAATGTCATAAGAGACACAACCGCTTACTAAGGAGCCATCTGTTGAGCAGTATACCCAAACGAACCAGCGTTGAATCACTGAAGATTGCTTCCTTATAAACGCTGGCCAAGCAGGAATCAGCAGATGCGTCTGGTGAGAGAGCCGGTGCACAGGAAGGAGGGGGCAATTGCTCGCCAGCACATGACAACATCAACATACAGTACATAAAGCATTACTTATTAGCATACCCCGGCGAACTCTGGTGTGAATCCTGTCACAGCGGCTCCTCTTTGTTTCATCTAAAACCCCCCAGCACTACGGCGCTCTTCCTGTATCCGCTCCCCTCTTTACCATTCATTTCTCATATCCCTTTTCCCCCCTCAACCTCCAGTCCTGGGCGGAGTGCCACCTATTATGTGTCACCACACAGCCCCCCCACCGAACACCCAGAAAGGGCCCTTCCCCTCTGGTCCTTTGGACTTGAGCAAGTGCCCGTAGCGGCTGTAGCGGGGAACCGCTGGTCCAGTCAAAGCGCCTTCCTGGCAAGGTGTGTGAGAGGAAACATTAGTCTGTGGAGGGGAAAAGGGTGGGGAGGGAACAGGGTTAGTTTCGTGAGCACAATTCTCTGCAGGGAGAGCACCAAACTGTGGAGCCACCGTAGGTGGGTGTCCGCATCGGACAGCTTGAGCCAACACCACCTGTTCGTTTGCCAACATATAAGTGGGCTTAAGCCTGTCAGTTCAGATGGTTTCTTTACCCCCCACCCCCCCAAGTCTAACACAAAGTGTTTTGCCCCTGTTTCCAGCACTCTGAACGGGCCATCATATGGTGGATGCAGCAGGGTTCTGTGTGCATTGTGCCTGACAAAAATTAACTTGACACTATCTAAGCTCTTTGGAACAAAGGTGCAGGTTAAACAATGGTGCGCTGGGCCCGGCACAATAGCAGCCCCTGTACTGTAAAATAATTGCACGGGTGGATCGGTCCCGGGTGCGGGACTCTCCAATAAAAATTCCCCGGGGATCCACAATGACTGAGAAAAAACGAGTTCTGCCGGGGAGGCTGCCAAATCCTCCTTAGGTGCAGAGCGCAATCCCAATAGAACCCAAGGCAGGTGGTCGACCCAATTTGCATCCATGAGTGAGGCTCTGAGCGCTGCTTTAAGCTACCTGTGAAAACCCATTAGCCTGGGGGTTGTACACGGTGGTGAGGTGGATTCTGACCCCCAGGCTCTTGGCCATTGACCAGAGTTCCGAAACGAATTGTGGACCCCTGTCGGAAGTGATGTCCGATGGGGATCCGAACCGTGCAACCCAAGCCGACAAAAACTCGCGAGCAACCTTGGCAGACGTGGTGGAAGCCAGTGGGACCACTTCAGGCCAATGCGTGGTGTGGTTCACGATTGTCAAAAGGTGTGTGAAACCTTGCGATGGTGGCAGAGGGCCCACCAAATCGACATGGCCGTGGTTGAACCTCCTGGCTGGAATTTGAAATGGCTTAAGGGGGGCTTTGGTGTGTTTATGCACTTTGGCTCACTGACATGCAATGCACGTTGCAGCCCATTCCTTCACATCCCTGGGTAGGCGAAGCCAGACAAATTTTGTCCCCACCAGTTTAACTAAGGCACGCACATCGGGACGTGAAAGGGAGTGGACAGACTCAAAAATGCGGTGGCGCCATGAGCTTGGAACCACCAGACGGGGGTGGCCGGTGGAGACGTCGCAGAGCAAGGGGGTGGGGGCACTCTTCTTGCACTACCTTTCTCTCCAGTTTTAAGCCAGTAGGTACGGATTGGAGCGTGCAAATGTCTGCATACCCGGTTTGGTCTTCGGCCATGGCAGTGAAATCTATCCCCATGTTGACCGGGGAGACTAACGTGCATGGCAGGCAGTCAGCCACAACATTAAGCTTACCAGCTACGTGTTGAATGTCGGTAGTGAATTCCGAGATTGCAGCCAAGTGCCGTTGCTGCTGAGCCGACCACAGTTCTGAAACTTTGGACACTGCATGTGTTAGCGGTTTGTGATCAACAAATGCGGTGAACTCGCGACCCTCCAGCAAAAACTGGAAATGGCACATAGCCAGGTGGAGAGCCAACAACTCCCGGTCAAAAGAGCTGTATTTATATTAGTTGTTGCACAAAGTATGATGAAAAAACATGAGTGGCTGCCATGAACTGGAGATGTCTTGCTCCACCACTGCCCCTATCGCAACGTCAGACGCATCTGTGGTGAGCGCTATCCATGCTGACAGGGTGAGGTGAGCTAGTATAGCCATGTTAGCAAGCGCTGTTTTAGCGTTTGCAAAAGCCTGGACCCACTCGAGGGTCCATTCATTGTTTTCCGCGGGCTTATTTTTTTTGAGCACGGCATACAGCGGTTGCAGCAGCTGGGCTGCCCGGGGAGGAAACTGTTGTAAAAATTGACCATTCCCAAAAATTCCTGTAATGCCCTCACTGTCTGTGGATGCGGAAAATCTGACACCGTGCGCACTTTATCTGGCAGTGGAATCGCGCCCTCCGGCGAAATGCGGTGTCCCAAAAAATCGATCACCATCACGAGCATCCCGAACTGGCACTTTGCCGGGTTAACGATAAGTCCGTGTGCTTCCAACTGCTGGAAGACTTGTTTGAGATGGGCGAGGTGCTCCTCCTCTGATGCTTTAGCCACCAGAGTGTCGTCCAAGTAGATAAAAACAAACGGCAAGTCATGGAGCACCACGTCCATAATTCTTTTAAAAGTTTGTGCTGTGCTCTTTAACCCGAACAGCATGAGTAAAAACTCAAAAAGGCCAAAATGAGTTATTACCTCCGTTTTGGGAACGTCTTCTGTGCACACTGGGACCTGGTGATAACCGCGGACCAGGTCCACTTTTGAAAAAATGCGCGTCCCGGCTAGGTGCACAGAAAAATCCTGGATGTGCAGGATGGGATACTGGTCATGTTCTGTTGTATTGCTCAAGCTCCGGAAATCGCTGCATGGCCGCCACGACCCACCAGCCTTAGGCACCATGTGCAGCGGAGATGCCCACGGACTATTGGAGCACCGAACAATGCCTAATGGCTCTAAGTTAGCAAACTCCTCGCATGTGCTGGCTAGTTTAACTGCATCCAGGTGACGAAGGCACACAAACACCGGTGGACCTTTCGTTGTGATGAAATGCTCGACCCCGTGCTTGGTTACCGTAGCGGAAAAGGTGGGAACCGTGAGTGCTGGGAACTCAGAAAGCAAATGCTGGTACTTACCCCCTGGAGCTAGAACATTAGCATGTGTTGGTGGCCCAACCCCAGAGCTGTGCAGGGCAAGGAGGACAAAGAGACAGCATTCACTAAACATTTGTTGGCAACAGTGACTAACAGTCCATGAGCACACAGAAAATCAGCACCTAAAATGGGAACTGAACATGCAGCTACCACGATGTCCCACTGGTAATTGCATCCATGTCAGCATACAGTCACCATCCTTTCGCCAAACGTCCCGATGTGGGATCCATTGGCAGCTGTAGGAGCGGGGCCGCTGCCTTCTGCCAGCTTGTCCGTGCTGACCGGCAGAATGAGGCTCTTCTGGGAGCCAGAGTCCACTAAAAAACATCTCCCAGAACGTGTGTCCGTGATGAAAAGCAGCTTCTCCCTGTCACCAGCAGTCGCAGCTGCTACTGATCGCTGGCTGTGCCATTTCCCGGCTTCTTGAATTGGCACAGCGGCAGACCATGTTGTACATTTGGACCAAAACGGCGGTGGTAGAAACAAAGTGTCCCATTCCTGCGTCTCCTGGTGGCCGTCCCAGTCACTACCAACAGCTCCTCAACCTTGCTGGATTCCTTTGTGGATTCTGGTGTCACTGCATGCACTCTGAGAGCCTTGGTTGCCAGGATGATGTGGTCTGCCTCTTGCGCCAGCACATGGTAGTTCCTTGTCGCCAGCAGCGGTGAGTTAGCGAGGATCACCCTCGCTGTAGCTGGTAGGTTCCTGAGGAAGAGGTGGGTGAACAGGAAGGAACCGTCGTCCTTACCCATAAGCGCGAGCATGCTCTCCATCAGGTCCACAGCTGATCTGTCACCTAACTCTGAGCATGTGAGGAGTTTTTCTGCTCTCTTGCCATCTGAAAGGGTGTAATGTTGCAGCAGCATCTGCTTGAGTGCGTCATATTTACCCCAGGCTGGCGGTTCTTGGAGCAGGCTCATTACTTGCTGTGTGGTGTGCGTCCAGCACAGCTACCACATGATGGTATCTAGTGTTGTCCGTTTAGATTCCACAGAGGGCGAACTGGGCTTCCACATGCAAAAACCAAGCGGCCGGATTGTGGAGCCAAAAGTCCGGGAGCCTGATTGTGACAGCGCACGCAGTGCTAGAGTCCTCCCGCTGGGGTGTCTCCGCAGAGTTGCTCGGCTGGTTCTCCATTTCACATCTCAGGGTCACCACTGTGGAGGATGGAATCAGATGAGACAGCAAGCTGAATGACAGAACTTTATTCACCTCCAGCAAACAGAACAGAAACCCCTGGGTCTCTAGGCGATGACTCTTAAGCTGGATTCATGCTGCACCTCTGCTGTCCTCGTACGTGCAACTGGAAACCTTGTGTGACGAAATTTACGTCATCGTCTCCAGTCCACTAGTGTCTGGAGTGCTCGACCGTGGACGACCGCATGCAGCCCAAATTTTGTGACTGCGCCACCTGCCCACGACCTGAACACATTGACAGCGCATGCGCAAGATTGAACGTCACATTCATGAGATGGCGATGTCGACACAGTATACAAAGACAAAGTAGACGAAGAAGACAACTAGGAGGCAGAAGACAAGAATAAACATACTCTTCGTAATTCTGCCACAGAATATAGTAACAGCAGCTCCTCTTCCTCTTGGTGACCGTTAAACGATGCCATTGTTGTTGATGTGCGTTGCTCTTGCGTTTCTTCAATGGTGAAAATCCTGGTGTTTCAGTGCATTGGCACTACCTATAAGACGGGAGTGAAACTACAAATGATGGTTGTGCGCATGCATCAACTGCTTGGCCTTGGTAGATGAAAAAAGTGAGCATGTACAGCGTCGCATGTGCGCTGGGCTCATACAAAGTTCAGGTTCAGGTTCAGGTTCAGGTTACTTTATTTGTACCCGTAGGTAGATTTGTTTTCCAGTTGGTGACATCCATATTTACAAGCCACTAATTACATTCAACATAGACACAAACACAGGCACACATCTTACAAAATAGGTAAATATAAAATATGTACAATATAATTTTTATAGCTTGTTCAACACTTTGACAGCAGCAGGGACAAAGCTGTTTTTGTAGCGCTGGGTTCTACTTTTTGGGACAGCAAACCTCCGTCTGGAGGGAAGAAGCTGAAAGTTGCAGTGCAAAGGGTGGGAGTCATCATTTAAAATCGAGTCGGCCATCGTCTGTACTTGTCTGGTGTACAGGGATGTCAGGCTCAGCTGTGACTCACCAAGCAAACGACTGGACCATCTGACTACCTGATCCAAGGATTTCCTCTGTTTCAGTTTTATCTGACCAAACCATGACATTAAAGAAAAGGATAAAACAGATTCAATAAAAGCCCGATAGAACATAGTCATTATGGTTCGGTCAATTTGGAAGCGTGCAAGTTTCCTCAAACAATGCAAATTTTGCTGACCCTTTTTGCACACCCTTTCACAGTTCACCTCAAAGTTCAATCCACTATCAATAATTGTCCCAAGATATTTGTACGATTGTACACATTCGGTGGTCTGGCCTTTTAGTATGGTGACTTTGTGCCTGGGAGTTTTCCTCCTAAAGTCAATAATCATATCTTTCGTTTTTGTTGTATTCAGCTGCAGGTAGGAATCCTCACACCAGTGAACAAAGTCATCAACTACTGGGCCGTGGCCACTCTCACCATCCTGGAGGAGACTGACAATGACTGAGTCATCAGCATACTTTATAATGTGTCTGTTGTCATGTCTGCTCCGACACATGTTTGTGTACAGGATGAAGAGTAGTGGTGACAACACACACCCCTGAGGAGAGCCAGTAGAAGAGCACTTTAGGTCAGACAATGTGCCATTGACCCTTACTCTCTGCGTCCTGTTGGTTAAGAAATCCAGAATCCAACCCACCAGATTATTGCTTAAATCAAATTGTTGCAGGAGCCTTTCAACTAAAATATGAGGTTGGATTGTATTAAAGGCAGAAGAAAAGTCCACAAATAAAAGCCTGGCGTGTGTCCCATTAAAATCCAGATGTTTAAAAAGCATGTCAAACAGAGTGACAGTGGCATCCTCCACTCCTCTGTGAGGCCTATAGGCAAACTGCAGAGGATCCAATGCATGTTCAGTCTGCCTTAGGACCTCACGTCTGACCAGTTTTTCAAAAATTTTCATTAAAATTGAAGTCAAAGCAACTGGTCTAAAGTCGTTTACCGTTTTAGGACAGCTGGATTTTGGAACGGGAACAACCACGGCATCTTTCCAGATCTTAGGCACATGTTGTGTCTGTAATATATATATATATATATATATATATATATATATATATATATATATATATATATATATATATATATATATATATATATATATATACTGTATATATACTGTATATATACTGTATATATATATATATATATACAGTATATCTTATATCATATATATAAAGTGCACGCGAACCAAAGCGGACTACAGGGGAGCAGCATGAATAAGGCTTTATACATATTTATTCCCGCCTCTGACACCCAGGGAATGACACATTAACATACAAGACACAAAGCCTGCACCCACATCAACATACAATACACAAAGCATTACTTAGCATTACATTACAAAGCACACATTACAAAGCATTACAAAGCATACTATCGCACCCCCGCAAACTCCGGTGTGAATTCTGTCACAGCAGGGGCGACGGCTCCTCTGTGTTTCATCTAAAACCCCTCAGTGCTATGGTGCTCTTCCTGTCTCCGCTCCCCTCTACACCATTCATTTCTCATATTCCCCCCGCCCCCCCAATCTCCAGTCCTGGGTGGAGTGCCACCTATTTTGTGTCACCACAATATCAACAATCTGTGACTGGCCAGGGATGCAGCCCTCTATTCCAGGAGAAAATCTCAAGGAAGCCAATCAGAGACCAACCTTGTCAAAAGCTGAAGGAGTTAAAAGGTAATTACACAAAATTAATAATTCATTCATTCATTCATTCATTCATTCATCTTCTTCCACTTAATCCTTTTCGGGTCGCGGGAGCCTATCCCAGCATCTTTTTGGGCGAGAGGCAGGGTACACCCTGGACAGATCGCCAGTCCATCGCAGGGCCAACACAGAGAGACAGACAACCATTCACAGTCATACCCAAGGACAATTTAGAATCAATTGAATAAAAACTATTTCTACTGAATGCTGCCAGACAATGAGAGCCATCCACCCAGACACCAATAAACCAGCACTCGGTGACAGTGGGAAGTAAAAATTCCCTTTTTATAGGAAGAAACCTCTGGCAAAACCAAGCTCAGGTAGGTGCTGTCACCAGGTGAAGGGAAAGAGAAGAAGAAAAGAGAAAGTCCATCCATCCATCTTCTATCACTTATCTAGGGGTCCTGATCATGGGGGCAGCAGTCCAAACAGAAGCCCAGACTGCTACCCAGTTCACATAGCATGATGATCCTCATGAGCCTCCTCCATGGATCGCCAACTTATCGTGGTGGTGGAGGGATTTGCATGTCCTCATGATCCCAGGAGATATGTTGTCAGGGGTTGCTTGCCACTGGGTCTCCCATGGTAAGAACCCCAAGTACACAACAATCTGCCAGTTGGCTCACCACCTGCAGGAAAAGGGAACGTAAACAAGAATAAATTTCAAAACAAATATTGAATTGTGTATAACAGGGCTGGGAATATTAATGTGTTAACTTTTTTGATTAATGTAGTCCAATTAGTGCTTTAAAAAATTATCGCCATCATGTCACTTCCTGTTATTTTCCTGCATTATCTTCTGTCTACACTCCAGCCCAGTTGGTGGCGCTCACGCATCTTGAAGCTGGCTCGCGGTCACAAGTACTGCTTCCGGTGGGTATGTTAAGTGGTAATGATGGAGAAAGAAAAACACATTTAGATGGAGAGTTCTGTTTCAAAAGGTTACCAGATGGCTCTTTGGACAAAACAAAAGTTACATGTGTATTCTTTGAGGCTGTATTTTATTAACATCAAAGGAACTCTTCTCTATTGTATCACCTGACAGTGAAAAACCCAGGCACCATTGACGAGACATCAGGGCCTCTCTGACCGACAGACTACTGACATAAGTTCGAACCAAGGGAACACGCACACAGGCTCGAGCAAGATTCAATGATTTTATTAACAACAATTGGTGAATGAGTGCGTGAGTATGGGGTGTGAATGTGTTGTTGGAGGACAGGATGTGCCGAGGGCAAAGCAGTGCGCCGTACAGCCAGGCAAACCTAAGGGCAGAGCAAACACAAAGGTTAATTGCCGGAGTACACTCAGTGGAATTTACACTCAGACTGGTGCTTACTTGCAGGTGGTTTGGCGGCTGGCGTTGGCTTAGCCGAGGGTCTCCTGCCTGGAAGACAGCGCTCCAGTGTGCGCTCGGCGCGGGGCGAGTGGAGATGGCGATGAGGAGGGAGAAATCCGCCACCAGGGAATCCACCTGTGCACAGGGGAGAGAGACTGGAGAGAAGGTAAGAATGGTGATGATGGTTTACTTGATTGGCGAGGAAGGACTCTGAGGTGCGTAGGCACAAAGGAGTAGACGAAGGCTGGAATGCACGAGCATTGGTGAGCAGACGGCTCCAGACTGAGGCTCCAGGCGGAGCGGGCTAAATAGCCCGAGCTTGATGAGGCGCAGGTGTGCGCGCAGCTGGAGCAGGAGACAGGCGAGAGAGAGTTGTGACAGTACTGCCCCCCCCCCGAGCAGCGCCTCCCGGCGCTGGCTTACCTGGGTGCGCCCGGTGGAACTCCGTGATGAGGCGCTCGTCCAGCACAAATGACGGGCGCACCCAGGATCTCCACTCAGGGCCATACCCCTCCCAGTCCACCAGGTATTGCAGTCCGCGACCCCGGTGGCGGGAGTCCAGGATGGAGTCGACTCTCCACGCCGGGTCGCCATCGATCATCACAGGAGGGGGTGAAGCCCTAGGAGGAGGACAAAGAGGGTTAGACACCAGAGGCTTAATTTAGGAGACGTGGAACGTCGGACAGACGCGGAGGTAGGGAGGGAGAGCCAGATGCACAGCCACCGGATTGGTTATCTTAGTGATGGGGTATGGTCCAATGAAGCACTGGGCCAGCTTCCTCTTCTCGGCCTTCAGGTTGATGTTCCGTGTGGATAGCCAAACCTGCTGACCCACCTGATAATGGGGAGCAGCCCTCCTGTGACAATTAGCCGTTCTGGTGTTGCGCGCTGCCGTGTGTAAAAGCACCTGGCGCGTAGCGGTCCAAAAGCGCCAACAGTGCCTGAGATGAGCCCGGACGGATGGTACTGCCACCTCCCCCTCTTCTTCAGGGAACAACGGAGGGTCATAGCCCAGAGACGCTCGGAAGGGAGACATCCCAATGGCCGAAGACATGGTGGAATTATGCGCGTACTCTATCCAGGGCAGATGGGTGCTCCAGGCAGAGGGGTTGGAGGAGGTGATGCAGTGCAGCTTCCAGCTTCTGATTTGTCCACTCGCACTGCCCGTTAGACTAGGGGTGGTGACCGGACGACAAGCTCACCGTAGCCCCCAAGGTGTTACAGAAACACTTCCAGACCCTGGACACGAACTGAGGCCCCCTGTCAGAGACGACATCCACCGGAATCCCATGCAGCCTCACAACGTGTTGGACCAACAAATCTGCCGTCTCCCGTGCCGTAGGAAGGCCGTGGAGTGGCACGAAGTGGGTGGCCTTCGAGAACCGGTCCATGATGGTCAGGATGGTGTCGAAAGAGTTGGACGTCGGGAGACCGGTGATGAAATCTAAGGCTACATGGGACCAGGATCTTCCAGGGACCGGAAGGGGATGGAGGAGCCCCACAGGGGGAGAGGTCGACGTCTTACCAGTCACACACTGGGGACAGGCGCGGACGTAATTGGCAACGTAGTCCCGGAGGCCCGGCCAACAAAAGGACCTCTGGAGAAGCTCAACCAGCCGGGAGATCCCCGGGTGACAGGCGAGCTTGGAGGTGTGACCCCAATGGATGACATCACCCCAGACCGCCAATGGCACAAACAGCCTCCCAGCTGGACCACCGCCATGATCGGGTTCGATTTCCTATGCCCTCCGGACCTTGTCCCTAATGGACCATGAGACAGCACCCACGACACACGAAGCCGGCAGGATGGTGTGATCCTGGTCTTCAGGGGCTTCTGGGGCGAACTGCCTGGACAGAGCTTCCGGCTTCCTGTTCTTGGAGCCGGGACGGTAGGTGATGGTAAACCTGAAGCGGCCAAAGAACAAGGACCAACGTGCCTGGCGGGCATTCAGGTGCTTAGCTGTCCTCAGGTGCTCCAGGTTCTTATGGTCTGTCCAGACCACAAAAGGCTGAGCTGCCCCCTCGAGCCAGTGACGCCACTCCTGCAGCGTGAGCTTAACTGCCAGGAGTTCTCTGTCGCCGACATCATAATTCCTCTCCGCCGCGGACAGGTGCCGGGAGAAGAAGGCACAGGGGCGAATCACCCCGTCCACTGGAGAGCGCTGAGACAACACTGCCCCCACCCCTGTATCGGAGGCGTCCACCTCCACGAGGCATTGCAGCGTGGGGTCCACCGGAGACAGGACCCGGGAGGAGGAGAATTCCATCTTCAGAGCAGCGAAGGCAGCTGCGGCTTCCTCAGTCCACCAGAACGGCACCTTGGGGGAGGTGAGGCGGGTCAGGGGAGAAGCGGTCGCACTATACTTTGGGACGAAGCGGCAGTAGAAGTTGGCAAACCCCAGGAATAGCTGGACCTGTTTCCTGGATGAGGGAAGGGGCCACTCGACTACCGTCTTGACCTTGGCAGGGTCGGGGATGATCTGGTTGTGGGAAACGATAAAGCCCAAGAAGGAGGTCTTGTCAGCATAGAACTCACACATCTCCGCCTTAACGTAGAGTCTGTTCTCCAGGAGACATTGGAGGACCCGCCTCACATGAACCTGATGCTCCTCCCGAGACCGGGAGAAGATCAGGATGTCGTCCAGGTAGACGAAGACGAATACCCCCAGGAAGTCGCGAAGGACGTCATTAATTAGTCGCTGGAAAACGGCCGGAGCATTGGTGAGCCCAAATGGCATGACCAGATACTCGAAATGGCCGCTGGGCATCCGGAACCCCGTCTTCCACTCGTCGCCCTCCCGGATCCGAATGAGGTGATATGCGCTGCGGAGATCCAGCTCCGTAAACAAGGAAGCCCCCTGGAGCGAGTTGAATGTGGAGTCCATCAACGGCAGCGTATACTTGTTCTTGATCATGATGTCACTCAGCGCCCGGACGTCGATGCAAGGCCTAAAGGACCCATCCTTCTTGTCGACGAAAGAAAACCCTGCCCCGACCTGAGACGGAGAGGGGCGGATAATGCTGGCGCTGAGCGACTCCTTGATGTAGGTGTCCATGGCTTCGCGCTCCGGCGCCGACAAGTTGTACAGCCGACTGGATGGTAAGGGCGCCCCCGGGCGGAGGTTGATGGTGCAGTCATAGGGGCGGTGGGGGGGGGGGGGAGACAGCGCTTTGGACTTGCTGAAAACGGTTCCCAGGTCGTGGAACTCCGGAGGCATCGTGGAGAGGTCCGGAGGGGGTGAGTCAGAAGAGGAAGGAGGAAGCGACGGGGCACAGGCAGCGGACTGGAGGCAGGTGCCCAAGCAGAAGGTGCTCCAGGAGAGAACACTTCCAGACCACCAGTGAAAAGCTGGGTTGTGCAGGTGCAGCCAGGGGTAACCTAGAATAACGGAGGCAGCAGAGGTGGGCAGCATGAACAGGCTGAGATCCTCTCGGTGATTTCCGGAGATGATGACAGGGACCGGGACAGTCCGGTGCGTAACTTTCTCCAGGGGGGTAGCAGAGAGAGTGACCAGGTTAAGGTTGGCAAGGGATGACCAGACGGGTTGCCAGGCTCCTAGAAATAAGATAAGATAAGATAAGATAAGCCTTTATTAGTCCCACAACGGGGAAATTCCAGGATTGCAACAGCACAGGGATAGCAACACTCAGAGCAACAATCAGAAGGCAAGAAAAAACAAGCAAGCAAGAGCAGCTAATATACATATGTACATATTACTATAAAATATATATATATACACACACACACACAGACACACAGTGCAGAGCATTGTAGCTGGATGGAATAAATATATGAATATATGAACACACAGTGCAGAGCATTGTAGCTAGATGGAATAAATATGTAAATATATAAACACCCACAGTATGGAGCATTGCAGCTAGGTGGAATAAATATGCAAGTATATAAACACACACAGTGCGGAGCAATGTAGCTAGATGGAATAATATGTAGATATATAAAAACACAGTGCGGAGCATTGTAGCTAGATGGAATAAATATATAGATATATAAATATAAACACACCCAGTGCTGAGCATTGTAGCTAGATGGAATAAATATGTAAATATATATAAACACACACAGTGCAGAGCATTGTTGCTAGGTGGGATGAAACAGCATAACCGTCTATTTAGTTATCCTACATGGTATGATTATGTGCCCATACATATTCTCACCCTCCATAGCGACCGGTATGTTCCTAGTTGTATGCCGGAGAGGACCATTGTGTAAGTCTATTGCATCTTTTGCATTCAAAAAAAAAAAAAAAAACCTATTAGTTTGTTACGTCTTTTTGCTATCTCTGCGAGCAGCCCTGCTTAGGTTGTACAGTCTGACAGCCGTTGGTAGGAAGGACCTACGAAACCTCTCGGTTGTGCACCTGGGATGATGTAGTCTGCTGCTAAATGAGCTCCTCAGTGCATCCAGTATGTCCTGCATAGGGTGGAACTCGGACTCCAGCAGAGATGACAGTTTAGCCACCGTCCTTCTCTCTCCTATCTCCTCCATCGGATCAAGGCGTTGCCCCAGGACAGAGCTAGCTTTCTTAATCAGTTTGTTCAGTCTCTTCCTATCGGCTGCAGTAATGCCACTGCCCCAGCAGACCACTCCAAAAGTGATGGCTGATGCCACCACCGTGTCATAGAATGACTTCAGCAGCGCCCCTTGTACACCAAAAGACCTGAGTCTCCTCAGCAGGAACAGCCTGCGCTGTCCCTTCTTGTAGAGTGCGTCAGTATTGTGTGACCAGTCTAGTTTATTGTTCAGATGAATACCCAGGTACTTGTAGGATGTCACCATCTCGATGTCTGTTCCCTGTATATTTACTGGTGCTGTGAGGGGCTGCCCATGCCTGCGGCAGTCCACCACCAGCTCCTTAGTTTTCCTCGCGTTGATCTGGAGGCAGTTCCGATGGCACCAGTCCACAAAGTCCTGGATAAGCCCTCTGTACTCAGCTTCATCTCCGCTGGAGATGAGACCAACGATCGCAGAGTCATCAGAGAACTTCTGTAGATGGCAATGTGTTGTGTTGTGTGAGAAGTCCGCAGTATAAAGAGTGAACAAGAAGGGAGCCAGCACCGTTCCCTGGGGGGCCCCCGTGCTACTGATGATCGTGTCGGAAACACAGTCCCGGGTTCTCACAAACTGAGGCCGGTTCGTGAGGTAGTCCAGGATCCATGATGACAGGTGCTGGTCCACCCCTGCGCGCAGCAGCTTGTCCTTCAGGATCATCGGTTGGATGGTGTTGAAAGCACTGGAGAAGTCAAAGAACATGATCCTCACCATATTCCCGGGCTTCTCCAGGTGGGACAGAGAACGGTGAAGGAGGAAGATCACCGCATCCTCCACCCCAATGCCATGCTGGTAGGCGAACTGGAGTGGATCCATCGCTGGTTCCACCAGGGGGCGGAGATGAGCAAGGAGCAGTCTCTCCAGGGTCTTCATCAAGTGGGACGTCAAGGCCACCGGTCTGAAGCTGTTCAGGTCTTTGGGGTGGGAAGTTTTTGGTACAGGTACCACACAAGATGTTTTCCACAGCTGTGGTACCCTCCCCAGTTTCAGGCTCATGTTGAAGATATACGTCACAATCCCACACAGCTGGTCTGCACAGGACTTGAGGAGCTTTGCGCTGATGCCGTCCGGTCCCGACGCCTTCCTCGCCTTGATCTTCCTCAGCTCCGTCCTCACCTGGGTCTTGGTCAGGGTCAGGATGGGGGGCTGTGTGTTGGGAGTGGGGGGGGTGTCGGTGGAGTGGGGAGTGGGTAGCAGGACTTGATTTCTTAGAGGCAGCAGTGGTTGTTGTGCAGACAGGGGGGAGGGCGGTTGGTCAAATCTATTGAAAAACAGATTCAGGTTGTTCGCCCACTCCCTGCCCCCCGTGGCCTGGGGGGAGGTATTCTGGAGCCCCGAGATGGTTTTGAGGTTTCTCCAGACCCCGCTGATGTCGCTCTGTTGCAGCTTGTCCTCCATCTTCTTCCTGAAGCTGTCCTTGCCTTCTCTGATCTTTCTCCTCAGCTCCCTCTGTACGGACTTCAGCATCTCCCTGTTCCCCGACCTGAAGATCCTCTTCTTCTCTCTCAGAAGTGTTTTTATCTCAGGGTTGATCCAGGGTTTGTTGTTTGAGTGACGCCGTATGGTCTTGGTGGGAACGGATTTGTCCACACAGAAGCTGAGGTAGCCCGTGAAGGTGTGAATGAGGCCATCGATGTCCTCACCATGTGGATCGCAGAGCTGCTTCCAGGCAGTGGCTTCAAAACAGTCCTTTAGAGTGTCCATTGTCTCCTCAGACCATAACTCCACAGTGTGCATGGCCGGAGGTTGTCTGTGCACTAGGGGTTTGTACACCGGTCGGAGATGAACCAAGTTGTGATCCGATCTCCCAAGTGGGGGGAGTTGTGATGAGGTGTACGCCTCCTTAGTGTTTGCGTAGAACAAATCCAGTGTTTTATTGTCTCTAGTGTGGCATGTGACATACTGGGTGAAAGTGGGCAGAATGGGAGACAGTGAAACGTGGTTGAAATCGCCTGAGATGAGGAGAAGAGCATCTGGGTGTTCTGTCTGCAGCCTGCTGGTTACTGAATGGATGACGTCACGCGCTGTCCCAGCGTTCGCCATCGGATTTGCATAAACAACAATGCAGATCACGTGTGAGTGTTCTCTCGGGAGATATGTAGGCCTCATGCTAACAGCTAGCAACTCAATGTCTTTGCTGCAGTGTCGTTGTTTAACAGTGATATGTCCCGGTCTGCACCAGTTGTTGTTAACATACATGATCACTCCACCGCCCCTAGTTTTGCCACTCTCTGGTGTTCGGTCAGCTCGTATCGTGTGAAAACCCTCCAGCTCAATGTTAGCATCTGCTGCTAGTTCAGTTAGCCACGTCTCAGTAAACAAAAGGAGAGAGCACTCCCGGTAAGTGCTATCATAACGGGAGATAGCCGCTAGCTCATCTAACTTTCCCAGTATCGACCGTACATTTCCCATGACAACAGATGGAAGGGAGGGTCTGTACCTTATATTTTTTGTCCTCCGCCTTACTCCAGCCCGGCAGCCGCGGCGTTTTCGCCTCAGTTCTCTCGGTATGTCGAGTTTTTCCAGTGGGACCGGGTGGCGGTTAAATGCTAGCAGCTCTTCCCTGTTATATCGTATCCTGCTATAAACAGTGGCTCCGTCCACCGGCTCAGGAGACATTTGGGATGATCTGTGTGTCCGTGATATAAGTGGGGTGAAAAAAAAAAGTGATCAAAAGAGAGAGGAAGGGAAAAAAAACTCAGAATCGAGCCGCTGTTGCAAAAGGCAGCCGACTGGTGTGGCGCCGAGTTGTTTAAAATAAAGCTCTGCTCTGCCCCCGAGTCCACCAGCACATGTGTGAGGTGTTCAGTGGAGTTATGGCAGAATCTGATTGGTAAAAGGTACTTGGATAGGGCGTTAGATTGGGATGCGTCCGCAAGGCCCCCTACAGTGACTCACGGACTCCCCCTTTGGGCTTCACTGGGCAAGACTCCACGGAGTGCTGGTCGTCTCCGCAATACATGCAGAGACCCAGCTCCCTGCGGCGCTGTTTCTCCGCCAGTGGAAGCTTGGCCCGGCCAATCAGCATCGCCTCCGACTCGTGGGCGGACTCTGGCATGGGCAACCCCAGGGGGCGAGGTTGAGAGGTACGGGGGAACACACCGCCTGAGTGGCTAGACGACTTCCGCTCGGCGGCCCGTTCTCTAAACCTGTTATCGAGGCTAATAGTGAGAGAAATTAATTCGGAGAGCCACTCCGGCAGATCCCGGCAGGCCAGCTCATCCCGGAGACTTGGATTCAGGCTACGGGTGAAAATGCTGCAGAGAGCAGCATCTCCCCACCCAACTTCCACCGCTATCACCCAGAAGTCGACAGCGTAATCGGCGGCCGACCGGCTACCCTAGCGAAGGTTTAGCAGCCTGGTGGTTAGCACACTGTCACAGTCCGAATGATCAAAAACTTTGTTGAAATCATGTACGAACTGTGCATAGGTCAGGTTCGCGTAGCTGGGTCTCGCCATTACGGTGTAGGCCCATGCTAACTCTCACCCTTCCAGGAGATTAGCAATATAGCCAATTTGGCTGTGATCAGTCGGGAAGTCCCCAGGGACGCGCTGGAACACCGACTCACACTGGAGGAGGAACCCCCGTGCTTCTCCGAGCTTGCCATTGAAGCGCGTGGGCGAGGAAATTGGAGTAAGCCGGGTTGGCGGCCATGGGCTAGCCTGGCTAGCAGGAAGACCGGCGAAAGCCGACGCGCTGAGAGGAGCCGGAGGGAACACCTGCTGGGGATCCAAACAGTCCAGCCGGCGAGTAATTTGGGTAAGTTGATTTAAAATCACCTGTTGCTGATGAGTGAGCTGATCCACTCGAGCCTCAATGATGTTTAACCGGTGTACAAGCCCGCTGTTTGCTGGGCCGCTCTGCTGGAGCCGTACTGACATAAGTTCGGACCCAGGGAACATGCACACAGGCTCGAGCAAGATTCATTGATTTTATTAACAACAATTGGTGAATGAGTGCGTGAGTGTGGGGTGTGAATGTGTTGTTGGAGGACAGGATGCGCCGAGGGCAAAGCAGTGCACCGTACAGCCAGGCAACCCTAAGGGCAGAGCAAACACAAAGGTTAATTGCCAGAGTACACTCAGTGGAATTTACACTCAGACTGGTGCTTACTTGCAGGTGGTTTGGTGGCTGGCGTTGGCTTAACTGAGGGTCTCCTGCCTGGAAGACAGCGCTCCAGTGCATGCTCTGCGCGGGGCGAGCGGAGATGGCGATGAGGAGGGAGAAATCCACCGCCAGGGAATCCACCTGTGCACAGGGGAGAGAGACTGGAGAGAAGGTAAGAATTCAATTCAATTCAATTCAACTTTATTTATATAGCGCCATCTCACAACAACAGTCATCTCATAGCACTTTCAACTGTAGAAAGACCCCAGCAATCAGGCGATCCCCTGTGAGCAAGCACTTGGCGACGGTGGAGAGGAAAAACTCCCTTTTAACAGGAAGAAACCTCCAGCAGAACCAGGCTCAGGGAGGGGCAGTCATCTGCTGCGACTGGCTGGGGGGTGAGGGGACAGAGAAGATGAAAAGAACAGACATGTAGAGAGCAAACAGCACGATGGGGACTCAATCTATGGGAGAGAACAAACAGATGTTAATGACCAGCAAAAAAAAAAAATATATATATATTTCATTGAGAGTGAAGAAGGAGTGAGGCCCAGTGCATTATTGGAGGTCCCCCGGCTGACTAAACCTATTAGCAGCATAACTAAGGGAGGGTTCAGAAACACATGATCCCTCCCTAATTGTAGGCTATATCAAAAAGGTAGGTTTTAACCCTATTCTTAAAAACAGAGATCGAGTCTGACTCCCAAATCCAGATTGGCAGCTGGTTCCACAGGAGAGGAGCTTGATAATTGAAGGCTCTGCTTCCCATTGTGCTTTTAGAGATTCTAGGTATTACAAGTAATCCTGCATTTTGGGAGCGTAGTGCTCTGTTAGGATAATACGGTAGTATCAGATCTCTTAAATAAAAAGGAGCCTGATTGTTTAGAGCTTTGTAAATAAGAAGAAAGATTTTAAACTTAATTCTAAACTCTTTGGGAAGCCAATGAAGGGAGGCCAGAACTGGAGAGATATGATCTCTCTTTCTAGTACCTGTTAAAACTCTTGCTGCAGCATTTTGGATCAGCTGAAGACTTTTTTTTTTTAAATTTAAGTTTTTGTAAAGGGTATACATGTCATTACAGCATTGCATTGTTTACATTTTCATCACATATTCCCCCCTTTTTTGTTTTTTGACAACATTGAGAAAAAATTATTACAACACCCCTTTTTTTAAGTGAAAGAAAAAGAGAAATTTAAAAAAGAACAAAAAAAACACAAAAAAACAAAAGAGCAGAAAAATAAAAGAGCATCTGAGTAGCGTTGGAACAAAGAGAAGTGCCATTATTGAAATGGTGTTTGTCAAAGATTAGATCTGATGGAGGACACATATGCGTTCCAGGGTTGCCAAAAGTTTAAGAACCCATCCATGTCCTGTCTCAGTGCAAATGTCAACTTTTCCATCAAATAAATGTCCTGAATCACGTTAATCCAATCTTCAGGTGTAGGACAGTCTTTCAACATCCATTTTCTTGTTAGAGCTTTTATATTTGCCAATATTAAAACAGTGAATAAGTATTTTTCTCCTCGTCTTTCCAGTGATTCCGGTAGTAAACCCAAATACAAAGTTACAAAAGAAAAGGGAACAGTTACTTTGAATATTTTCCCCAATATTGTCTGTACATTGGTCCAATATTGGTGGATAACTGGGCATGACCAAAACACATGAAAATGATTTGCAGTCTCTTCACCACACAAGCGCCAACAATTCAACCCTTTACAAGTACATTTGTTTTGTGCAGGTGTTCTGAAAAATCTTACCAAATTTTTCCATCCAAATTCTCTCCACAGCAGGGATGAAGTACTTTTCCATTGTTGTTTATTTAGCTTTTCCCATATTTCCAGCTGTAAAGTGAAATTCCCCTCTTTTTCCCCCATCTCTCTTTTATATATGATGTGTTGTCTCCTTTTAAGTCTTGAAGACCTTGGTATATTTTAGAAATGTATCTGATCCCTGGGATCCCTTTATATGCCATTAAGAAAACCTTCAGAACACCTGACTGGGCCCTTTCCAAGTCCTCTTTTTTAAGTATTTTGTTTATGTGGTGCCTAAGCTGAAAGAACCTGTAAAGGTCTTGATTTACTAGACCTTGTTTTTTCAAATCTTTAAAACTTCTTAAAGTTTGCCCTTTAAAAAAATCGTAATATTTTATCAGTCTGTTCTCTTTCCACTTTTTAAATCTAGTGTCTATTTTATTAGGAGTAAAGTCCTGATCATAGGAAATCCATTGCAATAATCAATAGGGTTCTTTAGTTTGATTCTCTCTGACTATCTTAAACCAAATTTTTTGCAGGGCCTCTATCCACGGGTTAGTGTTATTCAAAAGTTTAGGTAAGGCATTGTTCCCTATTATTGCCTGTAGGGGAATGTCACTTGTTATTTGGCATTCCATCTCCTTCCATTGTGCAGTGTAGACTGGGTTACATATCTCTACTAAAGTTTTAATTTGCGTGGCTTTAAAATAGTCCCTGATATTTGGCAGCGCGAGCCCACCTTTGTCTTTGTTTAGCTGTAGGGTTCTATATCTGATTCTAGGTCTCTTGCCCTGCCATATGAATCTTGAGATCCTTCTGTGCAGTTCTTGCCATGTTTTTTTGGGAGGGTCTACAGGTATTGTTTGGAAAAGGTATAGAAGACGCAGAAGTATGTTCATTTTGACTGCTTCAATTCTTTGTGCAGTACCCAAGAATGGTATCATATTACATCTTGCTAGATCAGATTTTATTTTTGCCATCAGTGGATCATAGTTTAGTGTTATAATTTTGTTGAGTTGTTTCGGGATATTAACCCCCAGATATTTCATAGATTCCATCTCCCAGTTAGTTTTGAATCCATCCATCCATCCATCCATCTTCTACCGCTTTTCCGGAGGTCCGGGTCGCGGAGGCAGCAGTTCAAGCAGAGAAGCCCAGACTTCCCTCTCCCCAGCCACCTGCTCCAGCTCTTCAGAGGGGATACCAAGGCGTTCCCAGACTAGCTGGGAGACATAGTCTCTCCACCAAGCTTTCTAAACTGGCTTTTGGTAGTTTTGAATTTGCTTAGTAAATATTGATTTGGGTCATAGTTGAATGTTAAAATTTGGGTTTTATGCATGTTTAATTTGTACCCCGATAACTCTCCATACTCTGAAAAAACTGAGATTAGTTCTGGAAAAGAGGTGTCCGGCTGCCCCAGGTATATTAAAATGTCATCAGCAAAGAGTGCTATTTTATGTTCCTTCTGACCAAGTGTAATACCTCGAATTTTTTGATTATCCATTGGCTCAGAGGTTCTATGAAGATTGCAAAGAGCAGTGGCGACAAGGGGCAGCCCTGACGACATCCTCTTTTCAGTTCAAAAGATGATGATAATTTACCGTTAATCCTTATTTTAGCTGTTGGTTTTTTATATAATGCCTGGATAGTTCTAATGAAGTTGTTATGAAAATTGAAACTGGATAAGATTCTATATAGGAAAGACCAGTCAACTGAATCAAATGCTTTTTCAGCATCTAATCCCAATATGACTGCATTTAAATTATATTTTTTTTTTATATGATGAATTATGTGTAAAGTGCATCTAATGTTATCTTGTGTCTGTCTTTGTCTTATAAAACCTGTTTGATCTAAATGAATTAAGTCTGTCAATATATTTTCTAACCTTTTGGCAAGGATAGCGGTAAAAAGTTTATAGTCCTGATTTAACACACTGATTGGTCTGTAGTTGGAGCAGTCTAGTTTATCCTTTTCAGGTTTAGGTATGACTGCAATGACCCCTTCTCTCCAGGAGGGGGGGGATTTCCCCTGTGTGGAGGACATAGTTAAATGTTTTCAGGAGGAGAGGAGATAGTTGCTGCTTAAAGGTTTTGTACCACTCTGCTGTATAGCCATCTGCTCCTGGGGATTTGTTAGCTTTAAGTTTCATAATTGCTTTTTCTAATTCTTTAGGTTGTATTTCTGACAGTAGTTTTTTATTTTGTGACTCAGTAAGTTGGGGAAGATTTAATGTATTTAAGAAGGCTTCGGGTGCGTTTTTGTGTTTTTTGCGGGAGTACAAGTTCTTGTAGTAATTCTCGAAGCTTTTAAGAATTTCCTGAATTCTAAATTTTATTTCCTTTGATACTGGGTCTCTGATTTTGTAGACTGCTCTCTCCGTTTGTTGTTTCCTCAGTTTATAGGCTAGTAATTTTGCCAATTTGCTACCTGTTTCATAGTATTTTTGTTTCAGAAATGTAAGTTTCTTCTGGATTTCTATTGTGTAGATCTCGTTTATTTGTTTTTTAATTTCCTTAATTTTGAGCGAGTCATTAGAATGAGTGTTGTCTTTGTGCTCTTTTTCTAGTTTCTTAAGTTTTGACTCTAATGTGATTAGTTTTTCTTGTCTCAGTTTCTTTTGGATTGCCAGTTTTGTGATAATCTTTCCCCTTATTACAGCTTTGCCTGCGTCCCACAGTATTAAAGGGGATACTTCTCCATTTTCATTTTCTTCCAAATATCTGAGAATATCTGATTCCTATTCTGATTCCTATTCATCTTTCAGTGGTCCTTTCAGCACATTTGAATTTAACTTCCAAAAACATGTATTATTTGTATATTTTTGGATATTTAAGTCCATATAGATCGGACTGTGGTCAGAGAGATCCATCAGTAATATTTTACATGTTTTTACTCTTCCAATGTCTCTATTAAACATAAAAAAAATAGTCAATCCTTGAGTATGATGAATGTGGTGCTGAGTAAAATGTATAATCTTTTACACTGGAGTTGAATTCCCTCCACACGTCACAGATTTCCATTTCTTTTAGTAGCATCCGAGTTTTTCTACTTTGAGTGTTATTTTGATGTGGAGAATTACCTGATGCATCCCAGTATGGATTCAGTCTTAGACTGAAGTCTCCACCACATATCACTAAACCTTGGGCTTTAGTTATCATTAGGTCAAATACATTTTTATAAAATTTCCAGTTAGCCCCTGGAGGTGCATATACATTCAGCAGGGTGATATCTTCTCCCTCTAGCCGACCAAGTACCATGCTAAATCTCCCTTCTTTATCTTTGTGCTCTGAATTTTTTTCAAATATAATTTTGGTTGAGCTCAATGTCACTACCCCCCTCCTCCTCCCTGACTTATATGAAGATGAAGAGATCAGTTTAAACCCTTGTCTATTAAGTTTAGTGTGCTCCAAGTCTGTTAGGTGGGTTTCCTGTAAAAATATTATTCCTGCTTTGTCTTTTTTTCATTTTGCCTAGAATCTTGGATCTTTTAACTGGATTCAGGATCCCTTTTACATTATATGAGATTATTTTGGTTACACCCTGTTTCTCCATTGTGTTGTCTTATTTAGTATAACAGTGTAGTGGCCCTCTTTTATGCTACTCAGAAACTGAAAGAACATTAAGAACATAAAAAAAAATAAGAACATAGTATATAAAACTTTAAAACAAAAAACTGTCAAAAGATCTTCTTGAACTGAGGTCTTTTTAGTGACCTTAGAAGAGCCTTGATGGTGTGTTGGCTCTGAGGGAAATTCCTCAAACTCTGTTACGTGTTGAGGGCCCTCTCTTATCCCTGTAAGTTGTCCCATGTTTTTAACGTGAATTTCAGATCCCAATCCGAACTTGTAATGATTTTTTTTTATGCCTATACCCTATGAGATTGTGCACAACCTACCACCACCATCACAGCAAACATTCACGTTAATACAGTATTTGTTAGTGTGGAGAGTTCATGTGGTTTGCCACATTTCTATTTTAACAAGTTTTTTTTTTTTTTAAGACTCATTTGTTTCTAATATTATGACTGCTCCATGAAATGTTTTACCACTTCATACTTGCTGATTCTGCATCTCCTTTAATGTCTGTTACCTTGTAGGAGGAGGTTTGGATGCGCAGATTGATTAAAAATATTGTTATTTCCTTCTTAAAGCGTCCAGTTTTTCCTTATAGCCCTGGCGCTGGGTTTCCCGCTGCTGGCCCGTGGATTTTGAGGGTCTCTGTGTACACCACGTTTGAGCCTTGATTCTTACAGTCGGGTCTGCTGCGGGTTTATACACCGTTACCGGGATCCCTCTTCTCGCCATATCCCTGGTTGCTTCTTCTGCCGAGTTGTAGAGACACGTCTCTTCCCCGTAAAAAACCCTCAGCTTCACCGGAAATGGAGTTTGAAAGTGCAGTTTCTTCTCTCGTAGTACGTTTTTAGCGTCATTGTATTCCCGACGCTTTTTAAGGACCTCCGGGGTGTAGTCATGCTCCACAAAAACTTTTCTTTCTTGGTGCATAAATCCTTTTTTCTGCCAAGCCAGTCTCAAAACCTCTTCTTTTGTTCTGAAGTTGGAAAACTTCACCACCACCGATCGCAGAGGTGGGGGGGGGAGGGCTTCCGCTGACGGCCTTGGGGCTAATGAACGGTGCACCCTTTCTATTTTCAAATCGGTGGATTGGGGAATTTCCAACTTCTCTCTCAGTATGGTTTCCACGCATGCAGCCATTGTGGTGAAACCGTCCTCGACTCCTTCTTTCAGACCATGAATTCTTATGCTGTCCCTTCTTAGTCTTCCTTCCTGGTCGGTTAGCTTAGACTCCAGTCTTGTCTGTCGTTTGGGTAATTCCAGCGTGGTTTCTTCCAGCCCTTTTATTCTTTCCTCTGCTTCCATGATTCGGGCCTCAGCCTGGTCCACTCTGTTGTTTGTCCTTTTTAATTCGTCTTTAATTTCACGAAATTCGGCCCAACACTCTCGGCGAAATTCTCTTAATTCTTGAAGTACCGTTTTTAAGCTAACCGTGTTGCTAGCCTCATTCTGCTCCTCTATTTCTGAGTGGTTGTTGTCCTCCAGGTCAGATTCTCCGGCCGATGCGCGTCTTGGCCTAGTAAATTTCGATCTCTTCAGTTTTCCTTTTGGCATTATGACTTTGTCTTTTGATTTTCACTCTTCCATAAATCCATTAAATCTGATTTTCATGGTATTTTCATGGATGGGGTCTGGGAGCTTCAGCGTTAAGCTGCTACCACCATGGTGTCCAGACCGGAAGTCCCCAGCTGAAGACTTTTTAAAGATGTTTTAGGACAACCTGATAATAAAGAATTACAGTAATCTAATCTTGAGCTAACAAAAGCGTGGATCAGTTTCTCAGCATCACTCTGAGAAAAGATGCTCCTAATCTTGGCAATATTACGCAAATGATAGAAAGCAGTCTTAGAAACAAATTTAATATGTGAATTGAAGGACAGATCTTGATCAGAAATAATTCCAAGGTTCCTCACAGAGCTATTAAGAGAAAGAGTAAAAGAATGGTGATGATGGCTTACTTGATTGGCGAGGAAGGACTCTGAGGTATGTAGGCAGAAAGGAGTAGACGAAGGCTGGAATGCACGAGCATTGGTGAGCAAACGGCTCCAGACCGAGGCTCTAGGTGGAGCGGGCTAAATAGCCCAAGCTTGATGAGGCGCAGGTGTGCGTGCAGCTGGAGCGGGAGACAGGCAAGAGCGAGTTGTGACAACTACCTTATTTCAGTGCAATACTCGAGGTGGGTTTTTAAGCAAACAAACTTAGATAGTGGCACTTTATTTGTTCTTTGATTGTCTCAAATTCAGGTGCTCTTGCTTTATTTTGGTTGAATTTCAGGGTCACAGGTATATTTTATGAAAAAAATGCAATGAAAAGTTGATGAAAAATACTTCTTTTCCATTGTTTCTTCGTTGTAATTTAAGTGATTAATCACAATTAATTGTAGAAAAATGTGCAATTAATTAGTTAAAAAATGTAATTAATGCACAGCCTTAATGTTGTATACATTAAATATATAATTTGTCATGATGCTGAGCACGGTTGGGGAACCGAGCTCATGCTTTCAGTTATTTCTGATTGTTTTTCTGTTCCTTTCCCACTTCAGTTTAGTATTTAATCTGGTTATAGTTTTGAACATATTATGTTATTTGAGTTTGCCATTGTTTCTGTTTGTTTATTAGAGTTCCTGTAATCATAATCTTAGTTTTGCCATTATAGTCTCATTCTTTATTATTATTTGTCTATGGCCATCTTGTCTTGTATCTTTAATGATATCTTCCTATGTTGGTTATGTGCCTTCTCCGCTTGCACCTATAGTCCATTCCTTGAAGTATTATATTAAATATTGTCGTTCACTGTTATCTTGTCCTGGCCTTGGTGGGTTGTTATCATTCTTTCTATATTTTCTGTATCACAGTTATTGCTTTCAGGTATGTGCTCTTATTTTGACAGTCACCTTTGTTTATTTCCTCTTTAGCTCAAGTTCACGGTCTGTCACAGCTGTTATTATTTGGGTTAATTATCCTCCCTGTAGGGAGCTTGAAATGATGAAGCGATGTGATTTTATAAATCAAAGTTTAACATCAGCTTCACTTCCCTAACAAGTCTCATCTCGGTGCAGAAGCAGAATAAGAGGTCGAGCGCAGTCAGACCTTCATACTTATACCCACACTCAACAAAAGACATTGCACATCAAAGCCGACATCCCGCATTAACATAATCCCCCCTCCATTGTCCTCCGTCTCCTCCACCTGACCCTGGGTGGTCAGGGAGTTCGATCCGGTCTCCACCGCTGCGACTCCGTCTGTTCTTTGATCCTCGTTGGCGGTTGAGACCTCTTGTCCTGTTCTGAGGCGTGAGGTCATTCCACATATGTAATCACTAAACATTCTAATATGTCTATACATATGTAGGTATGGAATATATGATTAGTATAAGCCACAGCCCCCCCCAAACGACTAAGAAAAGGACAATCAAATTAAGTTTACAGTTTAAGATAATCTCTATGACATATTATACTGTTAAACCTCTTGACAGGGAAAACAAGGAAAAATCTTTCCAGCAGTCATGCTCCTGTAGAAAATTCAGTGGTAACAACAACAGTATAGTAATATCACAAATCAGCCTTAAAACTGTCATGGCACAATCTGATAACATAGTTAACAACTCTTGGTCGGTTTGCATCAGTCCCTGTGCCGTCTGGGTTTTAATCTTCTCCCGAATCTGCTGTAGGTCCGCTTTGGCGTCCTGGTGGGACCCTCCTGTAAGGAATCTGCAGCTTGGGGAGGAGAGTGGTTATTTGCTCCCTGCAGGGGGGCTGAGTTTTTTTTCTTGGGGGGTCTACCCCGCCGAGGTGCTCTTGCCACCCGTGCAGGTTCGTCTCTCAACAAGAAGGCAGGTTTAAGTCTGTCAATGCTGACTGTTTCTTTTCTGTCCCCTAAATCAAGCACAAAATGCTTATCACCAGGTTCCAGCACTCTGAATGGTCCGTCGTATGGTGGACGGAGGGTTGATTTTAAAGCTTCGTGCCTAACAAAAACGAACTCGGCGTTTTTTAAAGCTTGGGGGACAAAAACCCGTGGAAAAGAGTGATATGCCGGTCCGGGGAGCGTGTCCGGTCCGGTGCTGCCTAAGGGCCTCAGGGCTGGAAGATGCCCAGGCTCTGGATGCTCTGGTAAAAACTCACCTGGGAGTCTGAGAGGTTGTGCAAAAACTAATTGTGCTGGGGAGGCGTCTAGATCCTCTTTAGGCGCAGAACACAACCCCAATAAAACCCAGGGAAGTTTATTCACCCAATCTGTATCTGTTAGTGAGGCCCTGAGGGCGGCCTTTAAAGATCTGTGAAAACGCTCGCATAACCCATTAGCCTGAGGGTGATATGCGGTGGTGCGGTGAATTGTCGCCCCTAAGCTGCTGGCCATGGCTGACCACAGCTCTGAGACAAATTGAGGCCCCCTATCGGACGTGATGTCCAATGGGACGCCGAAACGTGCCACCCAGTTTGTTAAAAAAACGCGAGCGACTTCCGCAGCTGTGGTTGACGCCAAAGGGACCGCTTCCGGCCAGCGGGTAGTACGGTCTATCATTGTTAACAGGTGTGTGAAACCCTGAGACGAAGGTAGTGGTCCCACGAGGTCGACATGAACGTGGTCAAACCTTCTGGTTGGGATTCGAAAAGGCTCTAGAGGAGCTTTTGTGTGTTTGTGTATTTTGGCGCGCTGACAAGACATGCAAGTTTTTGCCCATTCCTTTACATTTTTGCGCAGGCCCGGCCAAACAAACTTTTCCGCGACCATTTTAACCGAGGCGCGCACCCCTGGGTGCGCGAGGGAGTGAACCGAGTTGAAAATGTGGCGGTGCCATGCAGCTGGGACTGCCGGGCGAGGTCGGCCGGTTGACACGTCGCAGATTAGGGGGGGTACACCGTCACGTAAACCCCTTTCCTCCAGTCTTAACCCTGTTGGTCCAGACAGGAGCGCGCGCACGTCCGCGTCACTGCTTTGTTCCTCTGCCATGGCTGCGTAATCTATCCCTACGTGAATTGGGGCCGAGTATGTGTCCGCGTTGGCGAAGAGTTCTGCGGCTGAGGTAGTATAATCTGTCTCCTCGTGCTCTGGCGATGTCACAGCGCGAGAGAGGCAGTCTGCTACCACGTTAAGTTTGCCTGCCACATGTCGAATGTCTGTGGTGAACTCTGAAATTGCAGCTAGCTGTCTTTGTTGCCTGCCTGACCATGGTTCTGAAATTTTAGCCATCGCAAAAGTGAGCGGTTTGTGGTCTACAAAAGCCGTGAAACGCCACCCTTCTAACCAGAACTGGAAGTGGTGGATGGATAAATGAAGCGCTAGCAGCTCCCTGTCAAAAGTGCTGTATTTGTGCTCGGTTTGGTTTAAAGATTTGCTAAAAAATGCTAAAGGTTGCCAGGTTCCACCAACATGTTGTTCCACGACTGCCCCTATGGCCAGGTCTGAAGCGTCTGTGGTTAACGCTATGCGGGCCAAGGGATCGGGGTGAACCAACAATGTGGCATTCGCTAGAGCACTTTTTACTTCCGCGAAGGCGCGTTCGCGCTCCGGGGTCCATTCGACCGCGTTGGAAGGCTTTTGTTTTCTGAGCGCGGCATACAGGGGCTGCATGAGTTGAGCTGCGCGGGGGAGGAAACGGTTGTAAAAATTCACCATTCCCAAAAATTCTTGCAGCGATCTGACCGTTTGTGGTCGTGGAAAATTTTTTACCGCGCGGACTTTGTCTGGCAATGGGACTGCCCCCTTCGGTGAAACTCTGTGTCCCAAAAAATCAATTTGTGACACGCCGAATTTGCATTTGGCTGGGTTGATTATTAACCCGTGGTCTTCTAGTCTCTGAAAAACTGTAGTGAGGTGTTGTTCGTGTTCTTCCTCTGACGGGCTGGCTACCAGCATATCGTCAAGGTAGACGAACACGAAGGGGAGGTCGCGTAATACCGCGTCCATCATACGCTGAAAGGTTTGAGCAGCGCCTTTGAGGCCGAATGGCATCCGCAAAAATTCAAAAAGACCGAAAGGGGTTATTACAGCCGTTTTAGGAATTTCTTCCACTCGAACGGGGACTTGGTGATAGCCGCGGACCAGGTCTATTTTAGAAAAAATGTGCGCACCCGCCAGATGTAGTGAAAAATCTTGGATGTGAGGAATTGGGTAGCGGTCATGCGCTGTCGCATTGTTTAATCTGCGGTAATCGCCGCAGGGTCTCCAAGAACCATCGGTTTTCGGGACCATGTGGAGTGGCGATGCCCAAGGGCTTTTCGAGCGCCTAATAATGCCTAATTTTTCCAGGGTGGTAAACTCGTCACGTGCTATGGCGAGCTTGGTCGCGTCTAAGCGCCGAGCTTTGGCAAACACGGGTGGGCCTGCTGTGGGGATGAAGTGTTCAACCCCGTGTTTCGCTACTGTTGCTGAAAATTTGGGAACTGTGAGTGCTAGAAATTGGGTGAGGAGTTGGTCAAACTTACCTCCTGCTGTTGTGACGCTGGCCTGCACGGGTGGTGGAGAAACTCGAGCTGAGCAGGGGATAGAAGAAAATGACAGTGCATTAACCAAGCGTCTATTTGCTAGATCGACTAACAACCCATGTGCACACAAAAAATCAGCGCCCAACAAGTTAAAACTCACCGCCGCTACAATAAATGTCCATCTATAGTTGCGGCTGTGGATGCAAAGAGGCAGGTTCCTTTCACCGAAAGTGTCGATGATCGAGCCATTGGCTGCCATCGCTCCATTTCCCCGGGGACCCATGGCCCGGTCTGCGTGGGAAGGGGTGATAAAGCTCAGCTGAGCTCCGGTGTCGATAAGGAACTGTCTCCCGGTGTGTCCATCAGTCACATAAAGCAGCTTATTCGTCTCGCCGAGAGCCGTAGCTGCCAACGTTTTCCGGGCTTTGGCGTTTCCTGAGTTTTTGAGATTGCAGGGGGGCGCGCATTTGTACGCCCTCTCGGTGAAACGCTGATGAAAATAGCAGAGGTCGTTCCGCCTGCTGCGCCTTGGTCGTGTCGCTGCCATGGTGGGCGGGCTCTGCTCCGTTGTCTGTGGTTCTCCGCTGCTCTGGGCTTCTGCGCTGAGATCTGCAGATGCTGCTGTGGCCATCTGTTCGCCGCAGGCATTGATGAGCCGCTGCGCTTCTCGGGCCAGCGCGCGGAAGTCCTGCTGGGTGCTGCACCGCATGTTGGCCAGTGTCCCTCTCATGTGTGGCGGCAGAGTGTTGAGGAAGATATGTTGGAAGAGGAAGTTGTCGTTGTCCTCTTCCTTAAGCTGCAGCATGTCCTCCATGAGGGCCTTGGGTCTGCATCCTCTGTGGCCGTAGATCGCCAGGATCTTCTCTGCTCTCTCTTCGGCTGAGGGGACGAAATTCTCGACGATGGTCGCCTTAAGTTCTCTATATTTGTCATGGGTGGGCGGCCGTTGGATTATGCTCTGCGCACATCTCGACGTGGCAGCGTCGAGTTTGGCGACGATGTGATAAAATTTCGTCTCGTCCGCCGTTATGCCCGCCAGTGCAAACTGAGCCTCAGCTTGCTGGAACCACGAGCTCGGGTCGTTTTGCCAGAATTCTGGCAGCTTGACGGTGACGGCGCTTGTGTGGGCCGTCCCTGATGTGTCCGCCGGGTGAGAGCGCCTTTCTTCTGCTCTCATGGCGGAGCTGGGGATGGTGCTCGATTGAGCCCTCTCTGTGGATTCTGCCATGGGGGAACGTCTTCCATCCGTTCCCCTGTCTGCATGGGCGCCGGTGCTTGCCTGGGTCGCCTCCAATGAGTTAATCGCGGGAGAACGTCTCTGTTCCATCCTCACGTCTGGTCACCAGTGTAGGGAGCTTGAAATGATGAAGCGATGTGATTTTATAAATCAAAGTTTAATATCAGCTTCACTTCCCTAACAAGTCTCATCTCGGTGCAGAAGCAGAATAAGAGGTCGAGCGCAGTCAGACCTTCATACTTATACCCACACTCAACAAAAGACATTGCACATCAAAGCCGACATCCCGCATTAACATAATCCCCCCTCCATTGTCCTCCGTCTCCTCCACCTGACCCTGGGTGGTCAGGGAGTTCGATCCGGTCTCCACCGCTGCGACTCCGTCTGTTCTTTGAACCTCGCTGGCGGTTGAGACCTCTTGTCCTGTTCTGAGGCGTGAGGTCATTCCACATATGTAATCACTAAACATTCTAATATGTCTATACATATGTAGGTATGGAATATATGATTAATATAAGCCACACTCCCTCCTGTTTCCCACACCTGTCATCATTTGTTTAATTTCTGTTTGCCTATTTATGGGACACCATCCCACCGTTTAGGGCGATGTCCTCACATTGTCAACCCTGTGTGTATCCCACGCTTGAGCTGCTTTGTATCCCGGCGTGTATCCCATGCTTGTATTTACTCTGTTTACCCGATGTGTGTCCCACGTCTTAGCCATGTACAATTCTGCCTTTTTGTATCCTGCCTGTTATACTTTGTGTTTTGATTAAACGTTGCAAGCTCACAGTCAGCGTTTGGGTCTCCCTTTCTCCCCCTGAAGGGCAGTTCATGACACAGTTTTGATAGTTGGTGGGGCACACCAATGCACGATATTAAGAAGCGGTCCTTTTGGGCTGCGTTTTATTTGGTGACCACAAGATTTCACTACAACCTGAGTTTCCAAATGTTCCATGTAGTACTTCTGATGACAAGTTATGACATATTTACAGTTTTAGTTTTCAGAATAGAAATAAAATGTTTAAAGAGCTCTCTTAATGCTGTCAGACAAGTCCAGAGTTATGAAAGGATTAAATACAAACATACTCGGAAGCTTGAAGAATGACCTCAGAAGCACTTAAATGTTTAATCGTCTGTGAACCCTCAGCTAGGACAACTCTGTCAAAATGGGTAAACCCCTAGTCAGACACTACGGCATTCCCTGGGATTCACAACAACTGCTACATTATCTCCAACTGAACAAAGAGCATCATGAGTGTCCAGTGCTGTGAAAAAGTATTTGCCCCTTCCTGATTTCTTATATTTTTTTGTGTATTTGTCACACTTAAATGTTTCAGATCAAACAAATTTTAATATTAGGCAAAGAACCTGAGTAAATACAAAATTCAGTTTTTAAATGATGATTTCATTTAATAAGGGAAAAAACCTTTCCAAACCTACCTGGCCTGATGTGAAAAAGCAACTGCCCCTTAAACCAAATAACTGGTTGTGCCACCCTTGAGTCTTTTACATTGCTGTTGAGGAATTTTGGCCCACTTTTTTTTTTCTTTCTCAGAATTGTTTTAATTCAGCCACATTGGAGGGCTTGAGCATGAGGTCACAAACTGATGGTCAGACATTCTCGTTCAGGATTTTCTGGCAGACAGCAAAATTCATGGTTCCATCAATTACAGCAAGTCGTCTAGGTCCTGAAGCAGCAAAGCAGCCCCAGACCATCACACAACCACCACCATGTTGACTGCTCTTTTTATGAAATACCATTTTAGCTTTACACCAGCTGTAACAGGACTCATGCCTTCCACAAAGTTCAACTTTTGTCATGTTAGTCCACAGCATATTTCCCCAAAAGTCTTGGGGATCACCAAGAAGTTTATTGGCAAATGTGAGGTATGCCTTTGTGTTGTTTTTGGTCAGCAGTGGTTTTCATCTTGGAACTCTCCCATGGATGCCATCTTTGCTCAGTCTCTTTCTTATTGTTGAATCATGGACCAGTGTCCAAACTGAGACAAGTGAGACCTGCAGTTCTTTAGATCTTGTGGTTTTTGTTTCTCGTGTGTTCTTAAATTTCTTTAGATTGCAACATGATGTGTTGCCTTTTGAGATCTTTTAGCCTACTTCACTTTATCAGACAGGTTCGATTTAAGTAATTTCTTGATTCAGTAGCTCTGGCAGTAATCAGGTTTGGGTGTGGCTAGTGAAACTGAACTCAGCTTTCCAAAAAAATGTAGTTGATTACAGTTAATTCATGATGTAATAAAGGAGGCCAATTACTTTTTCACATAGGGCCAAGTAGGTTTGGATAGGTTTTTTTGCCCTTAATAAATTAAATTATTTAAAAACTCCATTTTGTATTGACTCAGGTTCTCTTTATCTATTATTAAAATTTGTTGATGATCTGAAACATTTAATTGTGATAAATATACAACAATATAAGAAATCAGGAAGGGGGAAATACTTTTTAATAACACTGTATGGTGGTTGTAATACTGGGTAAATTAAAAGAACACACTGCATATACAGTATGTAGTATATAAAAAGCTATTAGCATGTGAAGTCACTCTTTGGCACTTCATGTACATTTTACTAAAGGTTATCCTCTATAACTACAGCACAAAATCAAAGTCTGTCTTTTATAATAAATGCCTTCATAGTCACCTGATTTGATCTCTTGAAAGTAGGCTTAATTAGGCCCATTTATCACATGAAAAATGAATACTCAAGATGACTCCCAAATATCTGGCAATCTGGACAGCAAATGTGCCCAGTTTATGTCATATTAACTCAAGTCAGCATGTCAGCCTAAAGTCTCCGTTGTATGTTCTGAAGAAGTCAATGCACTGTAGATGGTTTTATGTGTAACTTGGCTGCTCTAATTGAATGTCCTCGTGGTCGTGAATGTACTGTAAATGAATGTTTGTTTTTTCTACAGTGAAACCTTCTGGAACATAAACAGTATTCAAACAGGTGCTATAATTCACTCAGGACTGACTGCACGTATTATGTTGTGCTGTGGTCACTCTTTAATCTGTCACCTTCGAGGATGATTTAACCTGAAGAGTAAAGACCCCTGTGCACCCTGCTTAGCTGCACATTTGTGCCCTTGAGTTCTGAGACCCCAGGCTCTAAGGTTCCAGTGAACATGTGATTTTCAGTTTAGACTTCCCTAATCCACTCAGGTTGGTTCAGTTTGCCTCATGGGAGTGGGTTAGGATACAAGGCACTGCTAAGCTGTTGCTGTCATTCTCAATTAATGTTTCTGGTGTCTGTTGTAGTCCAGCAGTGCTGCCACAGAGCGGCCATAGGACTGAAACAATATGGCTAGAATGCCTCCCTCATCTGCCAGGAGTCGGAGTTGTGTTGAGTTAGTAAAACCCATCTGCTGCCCTCCTGTGGAGTCATGGTGACATTGTGTATGTTACCATAGAGTTCAGCATGTCAATAGATTGTTTCAAAACAGATGCAATGTAACTACTCTAGTAAAGCATTCATAAATAGTTTATAAATATCATTAATTAGGTTGTAAACACTTCATAAATGATTAATAAGCTGTTATGAGATAAAAGTGAAATAGTGACCTGTATCGTGCCAAATAATGAGCCTAAGACATCTGATAACTTATTTATAATTTATTTGGAATCATCTTTAACTTCTTGACTATTTCTCACAGAGAATATTTTTCTTGTCTCAGTACAATTATAGATTGACAAGTTTCTATTGAAAGCTGTTTATGTTCGGCCATATTTAAATGAATTTAACACTGGAAACTTCAGGTGACTCTTACTTCAAAGTGGAAAAAACGAAGATTAAATACTTCAATTTTAGAAGCTTAACTAGCTCTCGGGGTTTTTCATTCATTCATCTTCAACTGCTTTAAACAGCACTATGTAACTTTTTTGTTCAGCTAGGAACTTTAAAAAGACTACAACTATGGTGCCTAGGCTCTCTGTGGCAACAACCAATCACAGGATGCTTGTTGTTGGTGGCTAAAGCCATGCCTTGTAATCCACTGTTGGGGCTGTGGTCATAGTTGCCATAGTTGTAGTCCTTTTAAAGTTCCTACCAAAAACAGAGCTGTTGCAGGCAATGTGGGCCCACTCAGACTATGTGGAAAGTGACATTCACCCGGTCAAAGGTTGATGTACCATCAAGATAATTTTGAAAGCATTATTTTAAGGTGAAATTCTTACATAGTATTGCTTTAATTCTCTTCAGGACACAGGGGTTACACCTGGTCCATTCGGGTTAACAGATAACTATTCACTCTCACATTCATACCGAAGGGCAATTTATCCTCAGTTGATGCCGATTAACCTAACATGTGGAATCTTTTGGACTGTGGGAGGTAAAGTGGAACACCTGGCAAAAACCCATGAAGACATGGGGAAAACATGTAAACTCCGTATAGGAGGTTCCGGGGTGGGATCGAACCCATGATCTCCTTGCTGTGCCGCCACAGTACTAACCACTGTTCCACTGAGCTTCCCTTTGGAGTTTTTTTAAGGATAAGGACATGTACTTATATAGCACTTTTGTAGTCACAAAGACCACTCAAAGTGCTTCAGTAGTAGCTCCATTAACTATCTATTCTAACGGCCTATCAGAGACAGATACCTAGGGCCAATTTAGATTCACCAATTAACCTAACATGCATGTTTTTGGATTGTGGGAGGAAACCAGAGCCCCCACAGTAAACCCACACAGCACAGGGAGAACATGCGAACGGTATACAGAAAGGTTCTCACCCCTGTCAGTTTAGGGATTCAAACCTGCAACCTTCTAGCTGTGAAGCAACAGTGCTAACCACTGCACCACTCTGCTGCCCTGGTACCTGTACCACTATGCTTAGTTTAAACACCACCTGATCACCACCTGATCACTTCACAGTTAACACACTTGAATACCTTTACAACTGAAAACAATTAAAGTCTGCAAGTGAAACATGGATGAAAGGGCAGGTTATGGTTGATGCTTTTGGTCAATGAATTGCTGAAAAATGTGTTATAGATCAATGGATGAACATATTGTTTTGAGTTTGGTATTCATTGCATTACACTTGACTATTCTACTTTACCTAAATATGCAAACGTGTTTGTGTTTTCTTGCCAGTGTAGTATATATAAACTATAAATCTTTTAGGGTAGCCTTAATGTAAATTGGTACTGATGTTGTGGAAATGCATATTGTGGGGGAATCTGCAGACAGCGTCTCAGTCAGGAGGCAGTGATTAAACATAAGAGAATAATAGGCGAGGACGTGCTGGGAAGTTGGCAGGAAGCGGGAGCTGGGGGTTGAAGGTAAAAGTATTGTGGAGCTGGATATCATGCAGTGGGATGTGAAATGTCATGCAGATGTGAGATGATCTGTGGAGCTTGTAAGGAGAAACCTGGTTTGGCTGATCCATTGCTTTTTTGTGTATGAATGTTGAGAGTGTTAATAAATTTCGTCTGCTCGTAAACTGGCCTCCTCATTTCCCACACTCTCCACACTGGTGACCCTAGACGCATTAGGGAACATGAGGCAAGAACCCCGGAGTCGGCCCGGACGGGAAGCCCCAGCAACGCGGCAAGCATCCCACAGACAGCCTGGACGGAAACCCCCAGCAACGCGTGCGCTGTTGCAGTCAAGCTACCGGACTTTTGACAGCACAACCCGCGCTCTTGGTTCCACCACACCGAGGCCCAGTTCGCCCTCTGGGGAATAACAGCAGACGACACCAAGTTTTTCCATGTGGTTGCAACACTGGACGCTCGCACAGCTCAGCAGGTAGCGAGCCTGCTCGACCAGCCCCCAGCCCACAGCAGATACGAGGCTCTCAAAGCTGCGCTGATTCGGCGCTACACCCTCTCGGACTGTAAGAGAGCAGAGAGGCTCCTGAGGCGTTGCGAGTTAGGAGATGGTTCGGCCGTCGATCTGATGGAGAAGATGTTGGCATTAATGGGCACGGACGACAGGCATTTTCTGTTTGCCCACCTTTTCCTCTGAAACCTTCCAACAGAGGCGAGAGCGGTCCTGGCCAATTCGCCATTGCTGGCCATGCGTGACTACCGTGCGCTAGCCCAGGAGGCAGACCAGATCATCCTCACCACCAGAGCACTCACGGTGAACGCGGCGGCATTGGAGCCCAGCTGGACGACCAGAGGAGGCGAGGAGCCACCGACGGTAGCGGCAGCGGGGGCCAAGGAGCGCCAGAGAGACACGCTCTGCTTCTACCACCGCCGTTTTGGAGGGAACGCACGCAGATGTGCCCCACCGTGCCAATTCAAGCGCTCGGGAAATGTCAGAGCCGGCAGTCGGTAGCAGCTGCGACCGCCGGCGAAGAGAACAAGCTGCTCTACATGATGGACTCACGCTCAGGGAGGCGCTTCCTCGTACACACCGGAACCCAGAAGAGCATCATCCTGCCGACCTACGCCAACCGGCTGGCAGGACCTAGCGGCCCCGGGCTGGTAGCAGTAAACGGCTCGGACATTAAGACCTTTGGTGAGAGAACACTGGCTTTATCGCTACACGGCCATACATACGAGTGGACTTTTGTCATAGCAGCACTGAGTTTCCCAATCCTGGGAGCTGATTTTCTGTGTGCGCATGGTTTATTAGTTGATGTTGCTAACAGGCGCCTGGTTAATGCACTGTCCTTTGACTCTCTCCCCTGTACAGCTCGAGGGGCCGGGCCAGTAACACAAGCCAACGTCACAGCTCCAGGCGGTAAGTTCCACACACTGCTCACTCAGTTCCCAGCGCTCATGGTCCCAATGTTTTCAGTGGCCGTCGCTAAACACGGGGTGGAGCACTTTATCACCACCACCGGGCCGCCTGTGTTCGCACGACCTTGGTACTTGGACGCAGCTAAACTGGCCATAGGATGATCTATGGAGCTTATAAGGAGAAACCTGGTTTGGCTGATTCATTGCTTTTTTGTGTATGAATGTTGAGAGTGTTAATAAATTTTGTCTGCTCGTAAACTGGCCTCCTCATTTCCCACACTCTCCACAATGTGACTTTAATGAATTATCCAAAAGGCATGTTATACTCTTAACATTTTAAATTAACATTCCCCTTCTGTACACACAAATAGAACCAAACAAATTTGCATAAAGAGTGATTTGAAAACACCACTTTTATAATTACACAAATTAGAATGTACCCTGCTAATGTATATGTAGCATAACACATCCTGTTTTGATGCCTATATTCTCAGAGGAGCAACGACAGGGCAGGTATGGCTGTCCATCTGCTCATTAGAAGAAAGAGCAAATTAATTCTCTCAGGGACCTTTTGTTTGTATGGGAACAATAACAACAGATGCACAGATCACCTGATTGAAAACTGTAAATTATTTTGGAATTAAACTGTCTTGGTGCAGTGTTTGCCCAGATCATATCACAGGGACATGTGGTAATAAATAAAATGTCAGCTTCAGCAGCAGAAGAAGGCTAGCCTGCAGAATAAAGCCCTTCAGGCACGAGTGACTTCACCTCTGTGACAGTATGAGACTGGAGTGTATTATGATCTAACTGGATGTAACCACACGGTGGGCTGTATCAGCTGATGCACAGTGACTCTTCAGCTATCTGACAACAGCTTTACAAGCTACAAGCTTCATGCTCATGTGTAAGGTATTCCTGCATAATAATGCAGACTATATATAGATAGCAGCATGTATTTAATGCTGCAAGCAGCTTTAGGAATGTAATGTAATGTAGGATGTAGCATGTAGGACGCAGTGCAGTGAACGTGAAAATCAATAGATCGCACCGATTTTTGCTAGTTCACTCCTTTCTATCAGTGGTTTGACCAACATTTTAATCACAGAACAAGGATGTAATAAAAGAATCTGTTTTAAAAAGGCTTCACATTTGGCTTATTATTACAAAATATGGATCATGATTATTTGTGTGCACAGATATGCTGCATCTTGGCTCTGTTTAGTGATAAGAAAAATATAGCTCAGACAGTATGAATTACTTGAAAGGAAAACTACCGTGATGCAACATTATTTAATAAATTAAAGACTTTAATTACGAGTAATATTACAGCTGGATGTGTTGACCAGTCATGTGCAGCTTTTGTGTTCTCAGCAACAGGACCAATGAGAATCTTTCCCACAGGACAGAACTCTTTGACTATTGGTTTTCCACAGTATCAGTTACAGTGATGTGAAAAAGTGTTTTCCCCCTTCCTGATTTCTCTTTTTTTTTGTGTGTGTGTGTGTTTGTCACACTTAAATGTTTCAGATCATCAAACAAACTTAAATATTGTCATGAGTCTAGGTGCAGTGTCTCACGGAGCTCAGACTCTTAATTTATTTCTGAGTATTGTATGTCTGTTAGTATTATTTTGTTAGTTTCTGTATATGTTCTGGGTTTTTGACATATGTGGCGCTTCTCCAGACACTCCCACTAGCTGCTCATAGTCTGTTTCCCAGTCATCTCAGCTGTGAGTAGTTGATTAATTTGGTCACCTGCTCACTCAGCTGCCTGTACCTGCTGCTGATCTGTTGCCTACTATTTAAGACCGCCTGTTCATTCTCTCAGTGCGCCAGTGTTGTCTAATGTCTAAGGACTATTTCTGATGTCTAATGGACTCATTCCCTCTTGCAGGGTGATTTCGGCTCTGGAGAATCTTCCTCTGTAAGTTATTTTTCCCTTCAGTGCTCGCAGAGTGATTTCGGCTCTGGAGTGCTTTTCTGTTAGTTACTTTAAGTTTGTATTTTTGTGTACCATGCACAGTTTTGTTTTTTGTGTTTGCCTTTGTTAATAAATCCTCACAACTGCAGTTCAGCGTCTGGTTCTGTCTTTTTGCCCTGGAGGGGCCAATTATGACACCACAATTTTCAAAGTTTTCTATTTATTCTTCCAAAGTTTCTGGAATTGTGCAGCTGTAAGAAAACTCAGCTATGAGTGGTCTTGCTATGCTCACGTTGTAATTTGTTTATTCACAGTGTGAAACATGGTGCGATTACATACAAATCAGCGTTGGTATGCCACTATTACCAGGAAAATAAATTAGCTTGAAAATGAGACTTACCAGGAGCAGATGGATAAGCTGGTGGAGCTCCATGACTCTTACCAGGTGGTGTCATTCATGTTCCCGACAGACCCCTGATGTGGAGGAGGCGCGGGGACCTTCCGTCAACAGACACAGGTGGACATGTAGCATGACCATCTCTGGCTGATGTGGAGCCAACACCAGCCTGTCCTGATTCAGCCCTGGGCAGAATCCCAGTTCATCTCTCTTCTGTGCTTGTTCATGCATCCTGGCCCCGAACTAACTTTTATGCTGTGATGCTCTGCTCCTCTGTTCTGTGACAGATCCCCCCCCATCTCGAAAAAAGTATCCTACTTTGTGTGGCACAGGACCTGAAGCATGGCACAAAGACACATGGCCCCACCAAATAAAAGTGCAAGTGCACGCACGTACACATGCGCGCGCGCACACACACACAGAATGTTTCTTCCTGTAAATATGAAAACTATTCATTGCCAATATAAAAAATGACGGTAATTACGTAAAATGTAAAGTGTGTTTTAAAACCCTGTCCAATGAAACAGAGGACTGTCACCATGGGATGAGACGCCGTCTCGGCGCTCAGCCCATGTCTCCTCATCCCTGCCTCTCATTAGGCAGCATCTCTGTCACCATGGGAGGAGACGCCATTTCGGCGCTCAGCCCATGTCTCCTCATCCCTGCCTCTCATTAGACAGCGTCTCAGCTGGCTCCCAGCTGTCAGTATTACGGGACGGCTGGGGCCAATTAATCCTCATCAGCTGGGGCGCTGCTAATGAGGATAAAAAGGAGCAGCCTCGATCACTCGGGGCTGCGACTTAAAGCACTACAGGCTGAAACCCTGATGTCCGGCGTCAGCCCTTACTCTTCTTGCAGTAACCTTGTGAGTGTTCCCCGCTGTGAGTATTATGCCTTGGTATCCTATTCTCCGGTGCCAGCCCTCTACTCCTGTGCCGTTCTACTCGTGAGTTTAACCCTGTATATAAGTAGCTGTGCTTTGGGTCTACAACGACCGTGTTCCTTACCCCGTGTTCCTTATCCCTTGTTCCAAACCCTTACTTTAATAAAACATCTCAACTCACTGGTTCGCCCTCGGCTCTCATTGTGTGGCTCCCTAGAGCCACACGTAACAGTAAGTCGCAGCCAGACAAGTTGCCGGCGGCCGTGAGTTTGTGGAACTGTACCTTCCTTGTCCGGGTGTTAGCGCCATTAGCATGCCGTTTCCCAGGAGTCACTCCCGACGCCAGGGCGACGAGCTGGGGTCCATCCCGGGGGCTGTCGACAGGACGCTCTTCACCCTGCACGACGCCTCCAATTCGAGACGCTGGCATCCGGGCCGTGCTGAGGATCTCCTGGACTGTCACCCTCGTTCTTTGTTCCATCTCGAGGTCAGTGCCAGGATTGACGCCATGGTCACACAGCGAGAGAAGCTCCGCGGGTTGGATGGAAACCCCGGCAGGACGCCGAAGTGGATGACGTTGCCCCCCGCTTCGGGACCCCGTTCCTGCTGCCATTCCAGCCCGGGAGTCCGCGGGTTGGATGGAAACCCCGGCAGGACGCCGAAGTGGATGACGTTGCCCCCTGCTTCGGGACCCCGTTCCTGCTGCCATTCCAGCCCGGGAGTTCGCGCCACCCAGAGGGCTTCCCCCGTTCTGCACTACGTCACTCGGGATTCCCCCCATGGAGCCGCAGCTGACAGCTGTTACGTCCGGGACCGAGCGGCTGACGCGATTCCCGCTGTGCATCCATTCACCATCTTCTGGCACGTGGCGGCGGCAGTGAGATTGATGGAGAGGACTCCAGGGCAACGAAGCCTTCCCAAGCTCAACGCCTTCCTCACCTCGGTCTCTGCTCAGGAGCGGCGATTCCTGGGTTCCCCCCTCGCTTCGTCCCCTGGGAGAGGCCGTCGTCACATCGCCAAGTCACCTCTGCACGACCCCCTTCCGGATCCAGTTCTGGGCTGCCACCAGGACCGTTCCCCCCACGCAGCTGTCACCTCTTCATCTCGTCAGCGTGGAGTTTTCACAGCCTCATTCCCTGAGCCTCGTTCCCCCGCTGTCACTCCTGGACATTCGGGCTGGCTCACCCCGGCTGTTTCCCCTTCCTCCTCGACGTGCTTCCTGACTGCTGTGTGTGCCTGGAATCCCGGCCTGGTGAGCTCTCTTCTGGAGACTACGCGAGCGATCCTCAGACGATTTCCCAGGGGGTCCTCCGTTATCGCCTGGCGGGGAGAGGAAGAAGCAGTGTCCACCGCAGCAGGCATTATCCAACCTCCAGGAGACAGGCAAGTCATAGTTTATTTACATCAGTTTAATGATTTGCTCTGTCACACTCCTGGAGGAGGGGTTCAGGGTTCGCAGCTCCCTGAACTCCCCCCACCTGCTGTAACCTGTGTTCCTAATCCTGCATCCTCTGTGTCTCTCTCTGCCGAGCGGCCCCCAGCCCCGGGTCAACGTCGTGGGACCAGGAGAGCCCCTGCGGTTTTGGTTCCGCAGCTGCGTTGTGGACGGAGGAGGAGGACTGACTGCTGCGTGGAGTCTGCGCCAACGATTAAGCGTCCCCGGGTCTCCACGGAGGAGCGGTTCGGTCCAGCGGGACGAGTTTCTTCTGGCTTCACGCTGTGTGGTTCATCGGCGGGGTTACTGGAGCTGGAGGAGCCTCAAGCTGCGTTGACCATCGTGCTGGCTGCGGGGCTCGACGCAGCCGAGTGGGAGCCTGACAACGACCTTCTGACGACGGATCCTGGATCTTCGCAGTCCTGGACGGCGTTGGAACCCGAGATCAGGCAAGTGCTCTCCTTTCTCTTCTCTCTCTATTTCTTTGAGCACTTTAGCCTGTCTCTAGGGGAGATGAGCCGGGTGCAGCCCCCCACTGCATCCGAGCTCGTTTCGCCGGGTTCTGGCGCTGCCGGTGATCCTGATCCCGGTTCTGTTTTTTCTCCCGAGCCTTCTTCCAGGGTCACCGGCGAGGAGTTGCCGTTCCTCGTGATGCTGGAGGGTCCAGGTTCAACGTTGGAGGTCGGTTCTGGTGCGGTGCCGACCCAGTCAGGGTCCAACGCGGGTGCTGCTTCGGCGGTGTCCGACGTGGGTTCGCCTAAGACCCAATCAGGGTCCGACGTGGGTGCTGCGCCAGCGTTGTCCAGGTCCGGTGAGGAGGTGGCGGTTTCCCAGCGGCCTGACGCTCGTTGCCCTCGTCATCGGCTCTCCCCTGTGCCTCGTCCACCGGGACCCGCTTTGACCCTTCGTCCGTCTCAACGGTCCTGGTGGTTGAGTGATGCGGGTTGACGGCCCGACCCGCAAGACTTCCGGTTCGGCGATCTGGTCCAACCCCTTGACAAACTTTGCTGTTTCTGGGTGGCCTGGCACGGCCACCGGCGGACTGGTTTCTTGGGATCTGGGTCTGGACTTGGCCGTCCGAACATTTCCCTCTCCCCAATTCACCAACTGGACAGTGGGCGGGGAGACCCCCAGTACTATCCCGGCCATTTTTGGACTCTGCCTGCCATATTCCTCGGGTGTTGTCTACCTTTTATTATGATCAAAGTCACTCGAATGTAATTTCTGCCCTTTTGGTGAACATATATTTACAGTGCCGTGTATTGTTTTCCCCCTTATTAACTGTACTCAGCATTTTATCTCATTGTTATCCTGTGTCCCTGTCATCTTTTCTCCTCTAGGTGACCCCCCCATATATTTACAGTGCTGTGTATTGTTTTCCCCCTTATTAACCGTACTCAGCATTTTATCTCATTGTTATCCTGTTTCCCTGTCATCTTTTCTCCTCTAGGTGACCCCCCGTATATTTAGTGCTGTGTATTGCGTCCTCTCCTTATTAACCATACTCAGCAATTTATCTCATTGTTATCCTGTGAACCTGTCACCGTTATTCCTCTAGGTGACCCCCCGTATATTTAGTGCTGTGTATTGTGTTTTTCCCCTTGTTAACCGTACTCAGCATCTTATCTCATTATTATCCTGTGAACCTGTCACCGTTATTCCCCTAGGTGACTCCCCGTTTATTTAGTGCTGTGTATTGCGTTCTCTCCATATTAACCATACTCGGCATCTTATCTTATTGTTGTCCTGTTACTCTGTCACCGTTATTTTCCTAGGTGTCCTTCTTTGCATATGGCGCCATGTATTTTGTTATCTTTTTACTTACCGGTGCACGTCATTCCTATTATTCTTGTCCTGGTCTTAGCCCGCTTTTGTTTCATGGAGTAATGTGTTTTGGTTTCTTTATCAACCATGCTCTGTGATCACCTCATCCTGTTCCATTTAGTGTTGTGTATTGTGTTTGTTATTTATCACTCGTACTCAGCGTTTTTGTCCTGTTACCTTTTTGGTGTTTTTTTTCCTTGCCCTGGGCCACACATTGTTGGTATTATCTGAGTAGTGTGCAACCAGTGTTCTGACTCAGTTTTCTCCCCATCTGTGCCCTGGGTTAATTATTCCCTGTTTTGTAAAGTATCGTATTTGGGTTTTTTCCTCTCTCTGCCCTGCTACCCTACATTGTTCCATTGGTTTTTTTTTTGTTCTTCCCTTGGCATCTCCCCCTCCGGTCCTGCCCCCCTTCCGCCCACCCTAGGTGGGGGGGGGGGGGGGGGGGGGCTGGGATGTTCCTGGTCGTTTGGGAGCCCGACCTTGAGGGGGGGCTCTGTCACCATGGGATGAGACGCCGTCTCGGCGCTCAGCCCATGTCTCCTCATCCCTGCCTCTCATTACGCAGCATCTCTGTCACCATGGGAGGAGACGCCATTTCGGCGCTCAGCCCATGTCTCCTCATCTCTGCCTCTCATTAGACAGCGTCTCAGCTGGCTCCCAGCTGTCAGTATTACGGGACGGCTGGGGCCAATTAATCCTCATCAGCTGGGGCGCTGCTAATGAGGATAAAAAGGAGCAGCCTCGATCACTCGGGGCTGCGACTTAAAGCACTACAGGCTGAAACCCTGATGTCCGGCGTCAGCCCTTACTCTTCTTGCAGTAACCTTGTGAGTGTTCCTCGCTGTGAGTATTATGCCTTGGTATCCTATTCTCCGGTGCCAGCCCTCTACTTCTGTGCCGTTCTACTCATGAGTTTAACCCTGTATATGAGTAGCTGTGCTTTGGGTCTACAACGACCGTGTTCCTTACCCCGTGTTCCTTATCCCTTGTTCCTAACCCTTACTTTAATAAAACATCTCAACTCACTGGCTCGCCCTCGGCTCTCATTGTGTGGCTCCCTAGAGCCACACGTAACAAGGACAGACAGCAGCAACCACTGAACTTTACAGATCGGTGTATTTCAACCACCACTGTTGGGCAAGTTACTCAAAAATCGTAATTAGTTACAGTTACTAGTTACTTCTTTTCAAAAGTAACTGAGTTACTTACCAATTACTGCATGATTAAAGTAACTAGTTACTTGGAAAATTAACTTTCACGTTACTTTTAAATGCATACTTAAATCATCTTGAACACTTAACAAGATGAAGGAACCCTTGTTCTCATCAGAAAAAGAAGAAAAAGAAAACTGATGAGAAAAAAGTCATCTTACAGAGAAAAAATGTCTCAGATTTACACAAACTATTGTAATCAGTAGAAAGTCAGAAATTTATTAGAAATAAAGCTGTAAATTCACAGAGAAAATTTTGGATCCCCTGGTGGGCCGTTTTTGGCCCACGAGCTATATGTTTGACACCCCTGGACCAGCACATTAAAAATGCATATTTAGAGGATTTACTTTCATGAAATAGTTGCATGTCACAACAGCATGTAAATGAATAAGATAAAATAAAAACGAAAGCACAGATAAATGAAAGTTTACCTTAGAAGAAGCTGTTCTTTACTGCAACAAATCACAGTCACTTTTTCTCTGTGCGGTAAGAAAACTTACACAATTGCTTACACAACTTACACATTTACACAACTGCGGACATTAAATGCAAGCTTCTTGCTCTAAAAATACTCATGTTTAACCACAGAGGTAGGAGCTGCTGGGGGCTACTCACCGCTCGGACAACAGGCTATAAGGGCTTGATATGAGAAGTTGCCACCGCCATGGCATTTCTTCCCACCGGGTTGCGGTGTGAGCAGTACAGGAAACCAACCTGCAGAGGAGACTGATGGCTGTGTCAGCTACGTAGGATCAGTTTATATTTATTTGCACTAAAAATATCTATCCATATTAATAAAACAAGCAACGCGAGTAACACATCTGATCAAATTTCAGTAACTGTAACGCATTACTGAATTTTCCAATAGTAATTTCGTTACACACCACATTACTGCAGAAGTAGTGGCGTTACAGTAACACGTTACTCCCAACACTGTCAACCACTGATCTGTGCTGAGTTTGAAACAGGGTGATAATTGACTAACTACTCAGTAGCGGCCGGCATCCCTAGGTTCCAGGCTCACATTGGGTTTGTGTGACATTATGGCGGCACATGGGGAGAGCATAATTGTGTACCATCTTAGACAAGAACAAAGAGCAGGGGTTCCCTAGTGAGATAACAGGGAGGTGTGAAGGATGAATGAAGTGAATGCAATGTGATGCGAAGGTCACCTTTTGTGTGTTAGAAGCTTCTAGAGGAATGCCATGTTATTTAAGAGAAGAGTCTCTGCTGAGATGTCATTCTGTCTATGCTTGTTGTGTGAGTTGTGTAATAAATCGTCTGAGCCAAATCCGCCTCTTCATTTACACGCTCCACACTGGTGACCCAAGACGAATCATGGAACACGAAGAAAGATCTCCGGAGCCAACCTCGACGGGAACCCCCAGCCACGCAGGTGCTGTTGCGATCAAGCTACCGGATTTTTGGCAGCACAACCCGCGCTCCTGGTTCCACCTCATCGAGGCGCAGTTCGCCCTCCGGGGGATATCGGCGGATGACACCAAGTTCCACTATGTGGTCGCAGCGCTCGACGCCCGTACGGCTCAGCACGTAGAGAGCCTGGTCGATTAGCCACCAACCAACGGCAAGTACGACGCGCTGAAGGCTGCGCTAATCCAGCACTTCACACTCTCGGATGGTGAGAGAGCAGAGAGACTCCTGACACAGATCGAGTGGGGAGACGGGTCAGCCATAGACCTGATGGAGAAGATGCTGAGGTTAAAGGGCACAGACGCCGACCATTTTATTTTTACCCACCTCTTCCTCCGGAACCTTCCGACGGCGGCAAGAGCGGCCCTGGCCAATTCGCCGTTGCTGGCCAAGCGGGACTCTCGTGCGCTAGCCCGGGAAGCAGACCGGATCATCGTCGCCACCAGGGCGTTCATGACCATTGCGGCAGCGACGGAGCTTGGTGCGACGACCGGATGAGGCGAGGAGCCATCGATGGCAGCAGCAGAGCCACCGACGGCAGCAGCAGCGGGGGCCAAGGAACACGGGGGAGACACGCTTTGTTTCTACCACCACCGCTTCGCAGAGAGGGCACGCAAATGTATACCACCGTGCCAATTCAAGCGACTCGGGAAATGCCAAGACCGGGGGTCGGTAGCAGCTGTGACCCTCGGGGAGGAGAACAAGCTGCTCTACTTGACAGACGCACACTCGGGGAAGCATTTCCTCGTGGACACCGGTGCCCAGAAGAGTTTCATCTGGCCGACCTACGCTGACCGGCTGGCAGGATCTAGCGGCCCCGAGATGGCGGCAGCAAACGGCTCGGAGATTAAGACCTTTGGTGAGAGGACTCTACTCTTGTCTCTACAAGGCCGTACATTTGAGTGGACTTTTGTCATAGCAGCATTGAATTACCATATACTGGGGGCTGATTATCTGTGTGCACATGGTTTGTTGGTAGATGTCGCTAACAGACGCCTAGTTAATGCACTGTCCTTTGACTCTATCCCCTGTATAGCTCGAGTGACCCGGCCAACAGCACAAGCCAACGTCACAGCTACATGCGGTAAGTTCCACACACTGCTCACTCAGTTCCCAGCACTCACAGTCCCGAAGTTTTCGGCAGCCGTCGCTAAACACGGGGTGGAGCATTTTATCACCACCACCGGGCCGCCTGTTTTTGCAAGACCTCGGCGCTTGGACGCAGCTAAACTGGCCATAGTGCTCGAGGAGTTCGCCAACCTGGAGAGGTTGGGCATCATCAGGCGTTCAAACAGCCCATGGGTTTCCCCGCTACACATGGTCCCTAAAGCTGAGGGTTCGTGGCGACCTTGCGGGGATTTCTGCAGGTTGAACAACGCCACAGCGCACGACCACTACCCAATTCCTCACATTCAGGATTTTTCCGTTCACCTTGCAGGAGCGCGCGTTTTTTCTAAAATAGACCTGGTCCGCGGTTACCACCAAGTCCCAGTGCGCACTGAGGACATACCCAAAACAGCGGTAATAACTCCGTTCGGTTTATTCGAGTTTTTGCGCATGCCATTTGGGCTTAAAGGGGCTGCACAGACGTTCCAACGCATGATGGATGCAGTGCTGCACGATCTCCCTTTCGTGTTCGTCTACCTGGACGATATCTTAGTAGCCAGCGCGTCCGAAGATGAACACGAAAACCACCTCACGACGGTTTTCCGGAGGTGGGAAGAGCACGGGTTAATAATCAACCCAGCGAAATGTCAGTTCGGGGTGATGGGGATTGATTTTTTGGGGCACCGCGTCTCTCCCGAAGGAGCGATCCCGCTGCCTGACAAAGTGCGCGCAGTGGCAGATTTTCACCGGCCGCAAACGGTCAGGGCGCTACAAGAATTTTTGGGAATGGTGAACTTTTTTAACCGTTTCCTTCCCCGCACAGCGCAGCTCATGCAACCACTGTACGCTGCGCTCAAAAAACAGAAACCCGCGGATAGGGTCGAATGGACCCCGGAGCGAGAGCGGGTGTTCTCGGAAGTCAAAGCAGCCCTGGCAAATGCCGCATTGCTGGCACATCCAGACCCAGCGGCCCGCATAGTGCTCACCACTGACGCTTCAGATGTGGCCAGAGGGCTGTCGTGGAGCAGCGCGTTGCCGGGGCTTGGCAGCCGCTTGCCTTTTTCAGCAGGACTTTGCTCGACAGTGAACGTAAATACAACGCGTTTGACAGAGAGTTGCTGGCTCTCCACCTGGCCATTCGCCACTTCCAGTTCTGGCTGGAAGGGCGCAGTTTCACCGCGTTCGTTGACCACAAGCCACTAACATTCGCGATGGCCAAGGTTTCAGAACCGTGGTCAGGCTGGCAGCAGAGACAGCTGGCCGCGATCTCAGAGTTTACTACCGATATTCAGCATGTGTCGGGCAAACTGAATGTAGTGGCAGACTGCCTCTCGTGCGCCGTGGTGGCTCCGGTCTGTGTGGGGATAGATTACGCAGCCATGGCCGCGGAGCAGGTTAGTGATGCGGACGTGCGCGCACTCCAGTCTGGACCAACAGGGTTAAGGCTGGAGAGCAGGATGCTGCAGGATGGCATGCCCCCCCTAATCTGCGATGTCTCCACGGGTTGCCCACGTCCCGTGGTCCCGGCCGCGTGGCGCCGCCGCGTGTTTGAGTCGGTTCACTCTTTGGCGCACCCAGGAGTGCGCGCATCGGTCAAAATGGTAGGAGAGAAATTTGTGTGGCCGAGCCTTCGCAAACAAGTGAAAGAGTGGGCGGCAGCCTGCGTGGCGTGCCAACGAGCCAAAGTACACAGACACACGAAGGCTCCCTTGGAGCCGTTTCGCATTCCGGCTAAGAGGTTCGACCATGTCCACGTGGACCTCGTGGGCCCCCTCCCGCCATCACAGGGGTACACGCACCTCCTGACAATGGTGGACCGCACCACGTGCTGGCCAGAAGCGGTTCCGCTGGCGGCAACCACGGCCGAGGAGGTGGCGCGCGCGTTTTTAACAGCATGGGTGGCGCGTTTTGGAGTTCCGTCGGACATTACATCCGACAGAGGCCCTCAATTTGTTTCCGAACTCTGGTCAACAATGGCCGGCAGCCTGGGTGTCACAATTCACTGCACAACCGCATACAATCCACAGGCTAATGGGTTATGCGAACGTTTTCATAGATCATTGAAGGCGGCTCTCAGGGCTTCACTGATGGATGCAAATTGGGTAGACAAGCTACTGTGGGTTTTATTGGGGTTACGTTCTGCGCCTAAAGAGGATCTGGAAGCTTCCCCGGCAGAACTCGTTTTTGCGCAACCACTCCGGCTGCCTGGGGAGTTTCTGCCAGATAATCCCGCGCCGGGCAGCTCCCCGTCTCAGCTGTTGCAGCGTAGCATAGACACAAGCACGCTGCCGGGCCCTGCCCACCACAGTTTTCCGCACGTTTTTGTGCCTAAAACTTTGAAAAACGCGGAGTTTGTGTTTGTCAGACACGACGCCCACCGCCCTCCACTGCGCCCACCCTGTGATGGACCGTTCAGAGTGCTGGAAACAGGGGATAAGCATTTTTTGCTAGACTTGGGGGGTAGGAGGGAAAAGATTGGCATAGACAGACTCAAACCCGCTTTCGTGGTGGAGGACGAGCAGGTGCTGTTGGCGAGGGCCCCTCGGCATGGAAGACCCCCACGGGGAGCTCCCCAGAGAAAAGATTCCCCAGAGCACCCACACGGACAGACAAAAAGTTTCCCCCCCCAAACATCAACCCCCCAGCATGACAGTGCCACGGAGGCGGTGAATCCTGGTTACAGCAGATACGGGAGAAGACTGAAGCCCAAGCAGCATGTGGACTGATGTTTAATGGTTCTATCACAGCATACGGACTGTTATTCTATTGTTCTATCCAAGATGCTGGGGGGGGGGTTGTATGGCGGCACATGGGGAGAGCATAATTGTGTACCATCTTAGACAAGAACAAAGAGCAGGGGTTCCCTAGTGAGATAACAGGGAGGTGTGAAGGATGAATGAAGTGAATGCAATGTGACGCGAAGGTCACCTTTTGTGTGTTAGAAGCTTCTAGAGGAATGCCATGTTATTTAAGAGAAGAGTCTCTGCTGAGATGTCATTCTGTCTATGCTTGTTGTGTGAGTTGTGTAATAAATCGTCTGAGCCAAATCCGCCTCTTCATTTACACGCTCCACAACATCAGCAGTGTAACGATCATAACAGTGTAATGAAACTTGATACCCTGGAGAAATGCACTGTGATCTGCATCTGATCTACTCTTTGAAGTTTGAAAAAACCATGGAGGGGCTGTTGAGGTGTTAATTTATGTTCATGGAACTCATGTCTGCAGCTTGCCAATTGTAGTTTCAAGGCAGCATTAGGCAATTTCGCACGAAACCCCAAACGATCTCTCATGGTTGCCCAGTTGAAAAATATTGCACTACACTATTAGAAGTAGTGCAACCAAAAGAAAAGCTATGAAATGAAGGGACTAGACTATTGGAAATAATTTCATACATGCTGGAATAAATATGAGAATGTAGGGTGTAAATGCAGGTCAGTGATTCTGATCGTGTTTAGGCCAGCAGAGATGTCTGCCCTGACCGACCACCAGTGATATTTCACAATAGTTATTTTGACATTATTAAGTAGAGAAACACAATAATCACATTAACAAAGGCTCAGTTTCACCATACAACTTCAATTAATGATTGGTGACACCTGTGAGAATGTTGTTTTGAAAAATCAGTCTACATGAGATGTGGATAATTCACCAGGTGGGTCTGCTATGGGACCGTCCTGTTGTTTTTCATCACAGTTTACTTTGGCCTGAGTTCATTTTAAGGTGAATGTAGTCAGCCCTTTGGTGTATCTATCGATTTCTAATGGCATTACCCAGTACTGATTTACAAGCTGAGCTGACTTGACTTTATTGTCAAAATCAATGGAACAGTATAATGAGCATTTTGCTTTCGAAGGCTTTTTTTTTTCCAACACAGAAAATTGTCTGTAATTCTTCTGGGACTCGTCTAGAGAGAGGAACCCCGCCCCCCCCCCCAAAAAAAACAACCAAACAAAAAAAAAACAAGTGCTCATTTTTATCTTAGAAATTTGCTAGCTGGATCAGGAGTAAACAACTGAGGCTGTCTTTGTTTGCGATGGATATAAACAAGGGAAGACTTTAGAAACATCTATAGCATGTAAGAGCATGGTGAAATGTTGGGTCTGTATATTTATATGTCATTCAAACAGCTTTGTTTGAAGTTCTGGAAGGAACTGAACTATCTTCTATGGATTCACTTGATGGTTTTAGAGCAATACCAACATGATCTTTGATCAGACTCCTCCAAGACTTTTTTTCAAGTCTGTTTATACAACTTGAAAGCTAGCGCTATGCATGGTATAGATCACCTGAATCTCACTGAAAGAGCAATCTGGCCTTCTTTCTGACTGGTCAGAATATTTATATCTTTGTCCCATCTGTGTGCAGATTGTTCTCCTTTTCATAAATCATTGCACTAAGGCAATTGCACAGGCAGGAAGGAGTGAGACCTCCCTTTGTGGCATGAGCAGCCACTGTGCCCAATATCTCTTACTTGTTTGTTTAGTGAGATGTGCTGAAAGAACAAATTGTGAGCCATATCAAACGTGACACATTTAACGTTGGAGCGGATGTTTTTGAATAAATATGTCACTTTCTGCTGTCTTCATTGTGTGCATGAATTACTGTATCTGTCTGAGTGCCCTGAAAGTGCTGCGTGTTCCAGTAAATGAGTCCAACACGCCTCATATTTTATCACATTTGCTGTATGTTCTCTCAAGATATCAAGCATTCAGGCTATGGGAATTTTTCCTTTGTCAGTGGGTGCCTGGGTGTTTGGCTGACTGCAGTCTGTATTAATATGTTTTAGGCTCACATTCATGAGAAAATTCTATATTGTAGCCAAGAAGATGTTTGCCGAAAATCTTTGTGAATTATCTTTGCCATCAACTTGAGTCTGAAAAATGGTGCCTTAATCCAATAATGTTTAATCCAGCATTTGAAATTGAAATCCAGAACCTAATGTTCCTAATGAATACCAAGCATTCTGAGCTTAAAATATAGCAAATATCTACAAAACTGTGCCAAAGGAATCCATATTTTTTCTCTGACTGAACTGTGCTGAGTGAATACAGTAATTACAAAGCTTTGGTGTAGAGGTGGATTAAACCTAGAGCAAGTCTATGTGTCATGGTTCACCTCTTGGGGCACAGAGCTGGACTCAACTGCGAAGCGAGCTTTTAACATAATTTAATAAACACAAAATACAGCTCGGAAGCTGAAACAAAAGCTAAACTCAGGCTAGGCTTGACAGGAAAAACTCATGGACAAGGCAATACAGGGCTTGACAGGAGCATGTGTGAAATGCCAGTATTGTGGAGGAACAAAATAAGTTCAGGCGAGACACGGCGAGCTGAAGGTTTAAGAGTTTTATTCCTCCATCATCATGAGACACACTGCAGCACTGTGTGCTGTGTGTGCACTCCCTGAGTGCGCTCGTGAGGCATGTAAAGTCAGCTCTTTTATACAGACAAGAGAGAATGCATGGCACATTTACATATTGATATACATATCAGACAATACATATCAATCGCGTGATTAACTGGCGCCAGACTCCTCTCCTTACTCTGGGGATGAATAACAATAGTCATTGTTCTGGTTGTCCCCCTAGGGTTCTCTGTTCGCATGCAAATCCCTGCTGAGCGTGAATATTATCAGTCTGCATTGTGCTGGGTGCCCACACGTGTGCTGGGTGCCCACACCGCTCCCCCCAGAACGGTCAGAAGGGGTTGTGCCCCCCCCCCCTATTGTTTGGCTCCAGCTCTGGTAGAACTGTCGGAGGGCATGTCAGTCCTTGAGGGGGATGGGGGAGGGGTAGAAAGGGCAGTGTGCTCCGCTCCGAGTTCCAGCACATTGAACGGCTGTGGATCGTGGGCACACGGACTGGTGTGCAGTCGTGCATAATGGAACCAGACGGCGATCGGCTGGCTTTGGGAGTGAGGTGCGGGAAAAGCTCTGTGCAGGAGGAGGTTGAGGGCGTGGGAGTAAGCGAGTGCCGGCCCGGGAAGTCAAAGGTGTCTGGGCCGCGCAAAAATTGCATGTGGATCCGCGATGGTGAGGAACTTTTCCCGTTAAACGTGGTGGAGATTCACAGCGGCTGTGAAAAAAAAAAAATCTCTGACTTCTCTCGTGGCTCGACCAGCGAGGGTGTGGGGAAGGCGAGCGGCCAAATTCCCCGAAGATGCGTAGCGGCTGTGATAAACTGAAGCTGTGTCAGGGACTCGGCACTTTGGCTTTAGGTGCGGGAAGCAGCCCTAAAGTCATCGGGGAAAGCAATCGGCTGAATTCCCGTTGTGCGCCACGGCTGAGAAACCCATACAAAGTCCTGTGTGCAGGCTGCACGTCTGCTTCAGGTGTGTGAGCAGCCCTGAAGGTTCCGAGGATGGCGATCGGCCGTGTTTCTCGGGCATGTGCAGTGGCGGAGGACGAATGTATCAGACTGTAGAGCTGGTTTGTCCCTGGTGCATGGCGCGCGCCTGACGCAGTGACCACATAGCTGGCAGTTGCGCTGTCCTCGTAACCTTGCAGTGTGCTCACATGGCTTCTGTGCGCGGAAGGTCCGTTGTCGAGAGGTGAATCAGGGTTAGGGAGCTTGATGGAAATCAATGCAGTTGGCGCTGATGGTCGTCCCCGTTCAGGCTGCTTCCTTCGTTCGCTCGTGTTGATCATGGTGCGTTTTGGTCCAAGCGCTGTGCTCCGGAGTGCGTTCCAGTGAGGATTAAGAGGTTGCAGGCGTTCTCTGGTCCTCGGATCCACAGCACGGTGAGAGGGAGGAGACGGTCATTCTCCCTCATTCAGGTCACCAGTGTGGAGGTAAGAGATGAGGCGAGGGACGCACCGTGGCGCATTCTGAGGCTTCCCGTCCGGGTGATCTTCGGGGTGTTCACCTCGTGTTCCATTCTTCGTCAAGTGTCACCACTGTGGAGGAACAAAATAAGTTCAGGCGAGACACAGCGAGCTGAAGGTTTAAGAGTTTTATTCCTCCATCATCATGAGACTCACTGCAGCACTGTGTGCTGTGTGTGCATTCTCTGAGTGCACTTGTGAGGCATGTAAAGTCAGCTCTTTTATACAGACAAGAGAGAATGCATGGCACATTTACATATTGATATGCATATCAGACAATACATATCAATCGCGTGATTAACTGGCGCCAGACTCCTCTCCTTACTCTGGGGATGAATAACAATAGTCATTGTTCTGGTTGTCCCCCTAGGGCTCTCTGTTCGTATGCAATCCCTGCTGAGCGTGAATATTATCAGTCTGCATTGTGCTGGGTGCCCACACGTGTGCTGGTTGCCCACAGTATGACAATTAATGATGCAGCACCCAACTGCGGGGCTGCGTCCTTTAAATAAGGCAGACATGAATCAAATGAAACACAAAACAGCTGTGACTAATCAGGAACTAAACAGAGCAATAAACAAGCTAGACTATGGTGGAAATAGCATACATTAAATACAAACAAGATACAACATGAATATAGGAATCAAAATGACAAACAGGACCAAGAAAATAAACAATAATAAATCCAGAAATCCAGAAGATAAACCTAATGTGAGGATGAACTAAATACAAAGCCAAGACCGTGATAATAGAAGATAAAAACAGAACCCAGAAAATGAACTTAAAGCGAGGATGTGGGTTGGTGCCACGTCCTGGTGACGAGAAACATAAATTGCAACACAAGGAAGGAACAAGGCTCCAAACCACGTCCTGACACAATGACCTTTATGTGTGGAATTACACTGAAATACGCTGATATTTGATATATTATTATATTCACACAGATCCAAGATGGCGCCCAGATCCAAGATGGCGCCCACAGCGGTCGACATGGTGCTTCGCTGCGCTCTTTGTTTGTTTTTGTTTGTCAATTGTGTGTCTGCTTGCACTTATACCCGTGAAGAACTTTTAAATATCAGGACTTTGACCCCCACGGACCTCCTCCCAGTTTTTCTAGCCCCTGCCGCCGATCTGGTTTATTGTTTGGCTCGGAAAGTGAGACGGCGGAAGAGAGGAAGACGAGCGGGCGCTCTCGTACGACTTCGCAGGAGAGGCTCGCGAACGGCGCTGCCTGGCATATTTCTGTCCAATACCAACTCTCTCTCTAACAAGGTGGATGAACTGAGACTGCTGATGCGTTTTAAGGACCTCGCCTCCTCAGCTGTCCTCTGCTTTACTGAGACCTGGCTCCGGGAAAATATACCGGACAGCGCGCTGCGCCTCGACGGCTTCCAGCTCTTCCGTGCTGATCGTGACACAGAGCTTTCCGGCAAGACCACAGGAGGCGGTGTCTGCTTCTACATCAACTGTAGCTGGTGCTCTGATGTAACGGTAATTTCCAAACACTGTTCTCCTGCCTTGGAATTTCTTGTTATCAACTGCAAGCCTTTTTATTCCCCACGGGAGTTTGCTTCTTTTATACTGATCGCTGTGTACGCCCCTCCCGACGCGGACACGCGCGAAGCTCAGCGCGTGCTCGCGGATCACATTCAACACACAGAGCGGAGTTTTCCAGACTCGCTGATTATTGTGGCTGGCGACTTTAATCAGTGCAATCTGAGCCACGATCTCCCCCGCTACAAACAGTTTATTAAATGCCCCACCAGAGGATTAAACACACTGGATCACTGTTACACCACAGTGAAAGACGCATATCACGCTGTCCCTCGAGCTGCGCTGGGATTATCTGATCACGTGATGGTTCACCTCATTCCCACATACAGACAGAGATTGAAGCTCACTAAACCTGTTGTGAGCACTACGAAGATACGGACCAGTGATGCTGAGGAGAAGCTGGAAACGTGCATGGAAATATCTGACTGGGGCATGCTTAAAGGAGCCACGCATGATCTGGATGAGTACACGGACACTGTGAACTCATATATCCACTTTTGTGAAGAGAACATTCTTCCATCACGCACCAGGGTGAGTTACTCTAATGACAAACCCTGGTTCACAGCTAAGCTCAGACAGATCAGGAAGGAGAAGGAAGCAGCGCTGAAAAGTGGAGACAGGGACTGCTACAGGGAGGTTAAATACCGGTTTAACAGAGAGCTGAAGAGGGCTAAATCTGTGTACTCAGAGAGACTCCAGCAGCAGTTCACTGCTAATGATTTGGCTTCCGTGTGGAGAGGACTGAGGCAGATCACCAACTATCGGCCTCAGGCTCCTAAAGGTCAGGATGACAAAGCCCTTTGTCAGAGACTGTCCCAACACTATGCCCGTTTTGACACCTCGTCATCTGTGTCCAACTCCCCCCCTCCCTCCAGCTCCACAGCCTCCACATTCCCTACTTCATTTAAGGCACCCCCCCCACCTCCCCCCCTCCCCTTATCATCAGTGAGCAGGATGTGCTCAAACAGTTCTCCAGACTGAACCCGCGCAAGGCCCCCGGCCCAGACGGCGTGTCTCCCTCCACCCTGAGACTCTGTGCGAAACAGCTGGCTCCTGTATTCACAGACATTTTTAACACCTCCCTTAAGTTATGCCACGTGCCGTCCTGCCTCAAATCCTCCACCATCATCCCTGTCCCCAAGAAGCCACGGATCACTGGACTTAATGACTACAGACCTGTAGCGCTCACCTCTGTAGTCATGAAGTCCTTTGAGCGCCTGGTCCTGTCCCACCTCAAGTCCATCACCACCCCTCTCCTGGACCCGCTGCAGTTTGCCTACCGAGCCAACAGGTCTGTAGACGATGCAGTCAACCTGGCCCTCCACTCCATCCTGCAGCACCTGGACTCCCCGGGAACCTACGCCAGGATCCTGTTTGTGGACTTCAGCTCCGCATTCAACACCATCCGCCCCGCTCTGCTCCGGGACAAGCTGTCCCTGCTCAACGTGCCTGACTCCCTCTGCAGGTGGATCATCGACTTCCTGACGGACCGGAGGCAGCATGTGCGGCTGGGAAAGACTGTCTCAGACTATACTAGCATCAGCACCGGATCACCCCAGGGCTGTGTACTTTCCCCCCTACTCTTCTCCCTTTACACCAACTCCTGCACCTCCAGCCACCAGTCTGTCAAGTGGATCAAGTTTGCGGACGACACCACCCTCATCGGGCTCATCTCCAACGGCGACGAGTCCGCCTACAGGAGAGAGGTGGCCCAGCTGGCGTCCTGGTGCAGCAATAACAACCTGCAGCTGAACGCTCTGAAGACAGTGGAGATGATTGTAGACTTCAGGAAAGTCACTACTCCTCTGCCCCCCCTCACCCTCTCAGGCTCTCCCATCACCACTGCTGATTCCTTCCGCTTCCTAGGCACTACCATCACCAGGGACCTCAAATGGGAGCTGACCATCAGCTCACTCATCAAAAAAGCCCAGCAGAGGATGTTCTTCCTGCGGCAGCTGAGGAAGCTCAAGCTACCCACCAAGATGTTAGTGCAGTTCTACACAGCCATCATCGAGTCCATCCTCACCACCTCCATAACCGTGTGGTACGCAGGAGCCACTGCCAGGGACAGACTAAGGCTGCAGCGCGTCGTGCGCACTGCTGAGAAGGTGATCGGCTGCAAGCTCCCATCTCTCCAGGATCTGTACATCTCCAGGACCCGGAGGCGTGCTGGCCGGATCATAGCCGATCCCTCACACCCTGGTCATGTACTGTTTGCCCCCCTCCCCTCTGGTAGAAGACTTCGGTCCATCCAGACTAAAACCTCCCGTCACATGAACAGCTTCTTCCCCTCTGCCATTAGACTGCTGAACACTAAGTGACTCTCGTGCACCATGTACAGCAGCTCAACCAGACTCATGTCAATCATCACTGTTTTCTTCCTGCATTACCGACTGCACTATATAGTTCTCCACAGTATCTGCTGCTGGCTAATATATATTTTAACTGTTGACCAGTATCACTTAATCTTATCCTACACTTTATTACATGTATAGTTTATTTCTCTTATCTTATCATGTTTAATGTTGCAGCATTGTACCGAGACAAATTCCTAGTTTGTGTACTACATGAACAATGGCAATAAACCTGATTCTGATTCTGATTCTGATTCTGACATAGCACCATGACCCTCATGACCCTTCCTGCAGGTGGTGGCCCCATTGGAGGGCAAAACCATGTGGTTCCTTTTGAGTACAGTGAGTCCTTGATGTAACTTTTTCATGGTGATCTATATATACGGGAGAAAAAATTCTCATATACACACTGCAAGGCACCCATTTGTACACAGTATTGATACCACACGCACACACACACACACACACACACACACAAAAACCCCAGTGTATTTTGCACTGGATATCTTTGACAAAACGTTTTCTGTAAGACGCTAGGATTTTTGTTCTAGTTTTGTCAAACGAGCATTTTCAAGATAAGAGGGTTTACTACACGGCGAGGAGACACATTTGGCTATTGTTAGCAAACACTGTTAGCTTGTTAGCATGGTTAATGGAAAAGATTATAGGCACAAGAGTAAAAATATCAGCACTTTGGCCATTACATATCAATAAATGTGTATATATATATATATACAGTATATATAAAGTATATATATATATATATATATATACACACACACACAGGTATATATATTTTAGTGGTGTTTGCGTTATCCCATTAATAGCCCATTAACACTTTGCCACCGTTAATGGCGACAAATTTTGTGATCACAGTTAATGGCAGAAAGCGCAAACAGTATCTTTTGGCCCAGCGGCTCTCCATACCAAAGCTGCTCTGGCTACAGACACTGTGTGCGCCATGCAGACATTGTGAAGTCAAACAAGCTGGATTACAGCCATGGAAATCCCCAAAGCGCTGTCATGTTTAAGTTTACAACATTATTGTAGAGTAGAAATATGGCCAGTATACAGCGTGTGACATTGCCACTATATATTGGGGCAGTCCGCCATCTCATGGCAGTTGGTTACTAGTTGGTCAGAGAGCAGCTAGTGGGAGTTACCAATGTGAGAGTTATGATTAAGTGTTCACATGCGCTTTTGAAGCAGTGTTTTCGAGATCGTCACTTCCTTGTGGTAACGTATCGTCACTTCCTGTTTTGCTGTCTGCCTGTGTGGTTTGCTCTCCAGCTCTCGAGCCACTAGCTATGGCTACTAGCTCTCTTTCCTCTCCTCCTCTGGTGTGCTCTCTCTGTCAGATGTTTAGCTACACCTCTGCCTCTTTTAGTGATAACGGTAAATGTAATAAATGTTGTCTTTTTGAGGCGCTCGAGGCGAGGTTGTCTGATTTGGAATCCCGGCTCCGCTGCATTGAAACACCGTCTGCGCCAGTTAATCTCGACGGACGCCCCTTAGCTGCAGCGGAGCTAGCTAGCTTAGGTCCCCCTGTCACCGGTTCCCCGGCTCTCCTCAGCAGCGAGGAGACTGGGTGGGTGACGGTGAGAAGGAAGCCTAGTCGCAAAGCCCCGGTTCACCACCAACCTGTTCACGTTTCTAATCGTTTTTCCCCGCTCAGCGACACACCCGCTGAGGAAAAAACTCTGATCATTGGCGACTCTGTAGTCAGAAACGTGAACCTAGAGACTCCAGCGGCCATAGTCACATGCATTCCTGGGGCCAGAGCAGGCGACATCGAGTCAAATTTGAAAATGCTGGCTAAAAGTAACTGTAAATATTCCACAATTGTTATTCACGCCGGCATTAATGACATCCGTCTCCGGCAGTCGGAAGTCACGAAACTTAATGTAGAATCGGTGTGTGACTTTGCCAAAACGATGTCTGCCACTGTAGTATTCTCTGGGCCCCTCCCCAATCTGACCAGTGATGACATGTTTAGTCGCTCGTCATCCTTGAACCGCTGGCTGTCTGTGTGGTGTCCTAAAAATGACGTGGGCTACATTGACAATTGGAGCTCTTTTTGGGGAAAACCTGGTCTTATGAGACGAGACAGCATTCATCGCACTTTGGATGGTGCTTCTCATTTATCTAACAATCTGGCATCTTTTTTATCCAAATTTCCAAAACCATGACTACTCAGAGTTGGGACCAGGAAGCAGAGTCGCAGTCTTACACGCCTCTCTGCAGCTCCTCTTCATCCGCCACCCCTCAGCTTAGCCCCTGTCTTCCCCATCAGAGAATCGTTGTCTGCTCCCTCCAAAGTAAATAAAAATATAATGTATAAGCATCCCAAAGTGATAAAGCAAAATATTGGTAAAACTCAAATTAAACATAAAGCCTCTAAATTGAATGATTTGGCCTCTGTTCCTCCTCATAATTTAAAAATTAAATGTGGTTTATTAAATATTAGGTCTCTAACTCCCAAGTCTCTGTTAGTCCATGATCTGTTAATTGATCATCAGATTGATTTAATTTCCCTTACAGAGACTTGGTTAGGACAAGAGGATTATGTTGGTTTAAATGAATCAACTCCCTCTGGTTATTTAAACTGTCAAAATCCCAGAAGTTCTGGTCGTGGAGGAGGAGTAGCAGCAATTTACCATTCCAAATTACTAGTTAATGTAAAGCAAAAAACATGTTATAATTCCTTTGAGGGCCTGGTCCTCAGTATTGGGCACTTTAGCAATTCCAGGTTAAACCCAATTTTATTTGCCATAGTTTATCGTCCCCCATCAACCTATTCAGAATTTTTATCCGAATTTCCTGATTTCTTAGCTGATTTAGTGCTGAAATCTGATAGAATAATTATAGTAGGGGACTTTAATATACATGTGGATGTAGATAGTGACTGCCTTAATGTGGCTTTTAATTCAATATTAGACTCGATTGGGTTTTCTCAGAAAGTAGGAAATTCTACTCATTACCTCCACCATACATTGGACCTTGTTCTGACATATGGCATAGAAATAGAAAATCTGGTAGTGTCTCCTCATAACCCTGTACTGTCAGACCATTGTCTGTTAACCTTTGATTTTACTATTTCTGACTATTTGGCTCCTAAAGAAAAATATTATCACAGTAGATGCCTCTCAGATGATGCTGTTTCTAAATTTATGCAGATTGTTTCCTCTATGCCATGTGTCAACACAACGGAAATAAGCTATAGACAGCTTGCTCCTTCTGTAATTGATAACATGGTGGATAGTGTTTCAGCTTCTCTACATCAGGCTCTAGACTTGGTGGCCCCCTTAAAAAAGAAAAAGTCTAATCAGAGATTTTTAACTCCTTGGTTCAACACAGAAACTCGTAGCTTAAAACAGAAGACTCGTCAATTAGAAAGAAAATGGCGCTCTACTAATTTAGATGAAATCTATTTAGCTTAGAGAAATCATCTTTTAATTTATAAAAAATCTCTTAGAAAAGCTAGAACGAGTTATTACTCTGCATTAATAGAAGAGAACAAGAATAATCCCAGGTTTCTTTTCAGTACTGTAGCCAGGTTGACAAAGAGTCAGGACTCTGTCAATCCTAGCATCCCCTTAGAGCTTACTAGTCAGGACTTTATGAACTTTTTCAATAATAAAATTTCATCCATCAGAGATAAAATTAATCAGATTCTTCCCACAGTTAACTTAAATACTGTAACTACTACAACTCCTTCTATTGATGTCTGTCTTGATGAGTTTACTCCAATCGACCTTTGTGAGTTAGACAAAATAGTTTCCTCATCCAAACCTTCAACTTGTCTTTTAGACCCTATTCCTACCAGGTTATTTAAAGAAGTCTTCCCACTTATTGGTAGCTTTATTCTTCATATAATCAATTCTTCATTAACTTTAGGCCATGTACCGCAGGCTTTTAAAACGGCTGTAATTAAACCCTTACTCAAAAAGCCAACGCTAGATCCAGGAGCTTTAGCTAACTATAGACCAATCTCTAATCTCCCTTTCATTTCAAAAATCTTAGAAAGAGTTGTTGCTATGCAATTATTTGACCACCTGCAGGGAAATGGTTTATTTGAGGAGTTTCAATCTGGGTTTAGAATCCATCATAGCACTGAAACAGCCTTAGCGAAGGTCACTAACGACCTCCTCATTGCATCTGATAATGGACTAGTTTCTGTACTTGTCCTTTTAGATCTTAGTGCAGCTTTTGATACTATTGATCATAATATTCTACTTGATAGATTAGAACACTATGTTGGACTTAATGGAACTTCGTTGCAGTGGTTTAGATCTTATTTATCTGATAGGTTCCAGTTTGTTCATGTAAATGATGAGTTTTCTCTCAGCTCAAAGCTTAGTCATGGAGTTCCACAGGGATCTGTGCTTGGCCCTACTCTTTTTAGTTTATATATGCTTCCGTTAGGCAACATTATTAGAAAGCACTGTATACATTTTCACTGTTATGCAGATGACACACAATTATACCTGTCAATGAAGCCAGATGATACTAATCAATTAGCCAAGTTAGAAGCCTGTCTTAAGGAAATCAAAGTTTGAATGACTTGTAATTTCCTGCTATTAAATTCAGATAAGACTGAAGTCATTCTTGTTGGTCCAAAAAACCTTAGAAATTCCTTTCCAAATCAAACTTTCAGTTTGGATGCAGTTACTCTTTCTCTTAATAGCTCTGTGAGGAACCTTGGAGTTATTTTTGATCAGGATTTGTCCTTCAATTCACATATTAAATTTGTTTCTAAGACTGCCTTCTATCATTTGCGTAATATTGCCAAGATTAGGAGCATCTTGTCTCAGAGTGATGCTGAGAAGCTGATCCACGCTTTTGTTAGCTCGAGATTAGATTATTGTAATTCTTTATTATCAGGTTGTCCTAAAACATCTTTAAAAAGTCTTCAGCTGATCCAAAATGCTGCAGCAAGAGTTTTAACAGGTACTAGAAAGAGAGATCATATCTCTCCGGTTCTGGCCTCCCTTCATTGGCTTCCCATAGAGTTTAGAATTAAGTTTAAAATCCTTCTTCTTACTTACAAAGCTCTAAACAATCAGGCTCCTTTTTATTTAAAAGATCTGATACTACCGTATCATCCTAACAGAGCACTACGCTCCCAAAATGCAGGTTTACTTGTAATACCTAGAATCTCCAAAAGTACAATGGGAGGCAGAGCCTTCAGTTATCAAGCTCCTCTCCTGTGGAATCAGCTGCCAATCTGGATTTGGGAGTCAGACTCGATCTCTGTTTTTAAGAATAGGGCTAAAACCTACCTTTTTGATATAGCCTACAATTAGGGAGGGATCATGTGTTTTCTGAACCCTCCCTTAGTTATGCTGCTAATAGGTTTAGTCAGCCGGGGGACCTCCAGTAATGCACTGGGCCTCACTCCTTTCCTCACTCTCTATGAAATATTTTTTTTTTTGCTGGTCATTAACATTTGTTTGTTCTCTCCCATAGATTGAGTCCCCATCGTGCTGTTTGCTCTCTACATGTCTGTTCTTTTCTTCTTCTCTATCCCCTCACCCCCCAGCCAGTCGCAGCAGATGACTGCCCCTCCCTGAGCCTGGTTCTGCTGGAGGTTTCTTCCTGTTAAAAGGGAGTTTTTCCTCTCCACCGTCGCCAAGTGCTTGCTCACAGGGGAGCGCCTGATTGCTGGGGTCTTTCTGCAACTGTGGGGGTCCTCCCTACAGTTGATAGTGCTATGAGATGACTGTTGTTGTGAAATGGCGCTATATAAATAAAGTTGAATTGAATTGAATTGAATTGAATTGAATTGAATTTTGTACCATTACGGTTTGTGTAGCGTTAACTGCTGGGTTCCAATTTATAAAATCACTCTTTGCTGAGGAGAAATTGTTTCACCCATGACCGGACTGTGGGACCGACCGGTTCTGAGAGTTCGGGAAGATGCTGTGTGGGATGAACAGTTGCTGGGCACTCCGGAAAGTGGGCAGGCCTTGTCGTGCTCAGGGTCACCATGGGAGGGTCACAGTGCCAGTGTCTGAGCTGCCCTGGATGTGAGCACCGGGTGGCATGGGGGAGGATCTGTGGCAGCGAGCGATGCCCAAACGATGGTCTCAGGCATTTCCAGAGCACGGCCATGGAGGGCTGGCGAATGCGGGACCACATTGACAGGGTCAGCAGCAGATCTACAAGCGGTCGGGGCAGTACCGAGTGGCACTGGAAGAGCGAGTGCCAGGCAGAAACACCGCAGGCCGTGCAGGAAGCCGCTTGGAGTCGCGGACTGGGTTCGAGCTCGGGCGGAGGCGAGGTCCAGGCGGGTGAGAACTAAGCAGCAGATGGAGTGGTACCAGAGCCGGATGCAGGTGATGGGCGAGTGGCAAGATGGGTACCTTCTGCTGTCAGATGTCGCGTGGCGTCATCCCAAAGAATTACGGTGTGCCCCGATGAAGACAGTTAGGCACGACTCCAGATGGTTGGTGCACTCTGAGGTGCGGAGGAGAAGACGCATTGGGACTGAGGCAACCAGCTGTGGCCCGGGAAGCGGACTACCTCCAGTGGCGGACTGATTGATGAAGGGTCTGGGGAGGGCCACGGGTCATCCTCACCGAGTCATGGACGTGGTCCAGTTGTTAAATTTTGTTCTGTGTTAATAGGTTTGGGGATTGTTTTAGTATTATATTTTGTATAGGAGACATGGCAGTAGTTTTTTTTTTAATGGACTTTTATAGCATAGGAGGCAGAATAATCTGCCTCGCCGTGTGGGGGGTAGGATAGCAGTCTACCTGTCCCCCCTAATTTTAGTTATTTTGTGTGAATGTTATAGGCCCCTTTTGTGATTTGAGTTTAGTTATGTTTAGCAGATGATTCGGGTTACAGATTGGGGTGGGTTGTTTGTATGTGTGTGTTTTGGATTTTTTCTCCAGGGGGGGATATTATGTAGTTATTTACTGTTCATAATACTGTTTATATTGGAGCTCTTATTTGTGTGGCACGGGGTGGCCGCTCCGCCTTTCGGTTTTGCCAACCCCGTGGGTATAAAGCTGGATTCATGCTGCACCTCTGCTGTCCGCGTATGTGTAACCGGAAACCTCGTGTGACGAAATTTACATCATCGTCTCCACTCCGCTAGTGTCTGCAGTGCTCGACCGCGGACGACCGTGTGCAGCCCAAATTTTGTGACCGCGCCGCCTGCCCACGACCTGAACGTGTTGAAAAGCGCATGCGCAAGACTGAATATCCCATTCCCGAAGTGGCAATGCCGGCACAGCATACCAAGACAAAGTAGACGAAGAAGACAACGAGGAAGCGGAAGATGAGAATAAACATATATGAATCATACATAAATACTTCATCAGCAGCATCTTTGTGGAAAAGGAGTGAAAACTGGGAAGTCAAGCAGCAGAAAGCAAGCAGCGTTTCTTCATTGGTGAAAATCCTGGCACATCAGCGCATTGGCGCTACCTATCGGGCGGGAGTGAAACTACAAATGATGGTTATGTGCATGCATCAACGGCTTGGCCTGGGTAGATGAAAAAAGTGATCATGAACAGCGTTGTGAGCGTGCCAGGCTCATCCAAAGCGCACGCGGACCAAAGCAGACTAGAGGGGAAATGCTGCATGAATAAGGCTTAAAGGCAGCTGCAGGTAGAGGGGTGGTCTCTTCCGCCTTACCTCTGCCAGCAGCTGCATGCAGGGTTGGTTGCAGAGAGATCAGTGTGATAATAAATAAATGTTCAGCCCCACTCCGGGTGTCATCCTTGTCTGCAAGTTACGACATAACACACGGTCCAACTGGCTGTCCAACGCCGTTTTCCTTTCCGGGCAGGACTGGTAATTTTCCGGCTCCTCCTGTGGAGATGGTCACATTCTTTCTTGAAAAGAGCCCAGCCGGGTGGCTGCTGGCCGTGGCGCCATTCCATGGTCATACTGGACCTACGAACTCTCTGCCAGTTCTGCCACAGCCCTCTGAGTGGCTCTTAACTTTAAACAAGTAAAAAGTAACTTCACTCATGTGTTCCCACACAGGTGAGGCATGTTTTTCATTCAGTAATCTCATGCAACCTTCACTGCCATCAGATCAGCAGGACAAAAGAGGATTTATCACTTTTCTTTTTCATCTTTTAAGGCAGCAATCAAATCCCCCTTGTACAATTATTAATTTAAGTCAGACCTTTGCAATAATCTTACTGTCCAACGTAAAACAATAAGCCCAATGTTAATTAAAAATAGTTACTTCATTTTGTGTGGAAAAATATATATAAAAAGACAAATACATTTATTTGTTAACATCATTAAAAAACTGGACAGAATAATGGTACATCCGTAAATCAGCAGTAATATGGCAGCCTGGGATTTACCGGGGATTAGAGGGGGGCTGGCGAACCACACTTCCGGTGGTGACGCTGGCCGGGGTATAAAAGGCCAGGGGCGGAAGGGGTAGCTCTCTTTCGTCGTAGATGCCTGGACCTAGAGCACTGTAGCCCACTGCTGTTTGACTGGTTTGGCTTGTGTTATTTACAGTATAAGTTCTTAATAAAGATACAAGCTGCCTTCCACCCTGCTCCTCATTGTACTAATTATGGACATAACAAATAAGACTGAAAAGCCCCTATTATGCTCCTTTTCCACATGTTTCCATAGCTACCAGATGCTATGTCTGACATGTTTGATCAGAATACCTCAGTGTTTCATTACTCAAGTAGCATTTTAAAAACAAAGAAGGAGCTCTTCAAACAGGCTGGTTTACAGCATATTGCTTTAAAGGGGTCACTGATTGCGCTTTATTCCACATTTTAACAGCTCACATGTCTTAATGACTCAGAATGACAAGATATTATTGACTGGATTAGTGACCCAGGTGGAAACAGGGGTGTTTATTAGGGTAACTGAAATCTAATGAAAATAAGATGAACCAGGCTTGGTCAGGGAACTTGTTAGCTTAATGACTGACAACTAGGTTGGCCAATAGAAGAGTAGGCTGGGTTTACTATGCAAGTGACATCCTGTGGCAAATGCAGAACTATTAATTTTGCTTTTTGGAGTGAAAATTATATAATAAAGGCTGCATGATTTTTAAGAGAAATTGAAATTTTGATTATTTTTTTTTAATTGTGTGACCAATAGACACTTTTCAGAAGGTTAAAACTTACAAAACCACAATTTTTCAGTCAATGACCCCTTTAAATGCCAATGAGCCTCGCTTCACACCATTGTTGTTCTTTTGTCATTTCCCTCAACATCTGTGCTGTAGGCAACACCATGTCTGAGATTACCATTAGCTTTAGGTTCAGTTGTCAGACTAAGCTAACATTCTAACACCACTAGCTAAGTGCTACAGTTTTAAAACCCAAATACTGTAAAGTATTATCAGAGACAGGGTGTGTGATGTGGATGGTGACATGACCAGTCCCTGGGGTGGAATAAGCACAGAAATAGTCTTGAATGACTGAATGACCAAGTCTGTTGGCAGTAACTGAGGAGAAGGTGTCCAGTCCAGAGTCCAATAAACTACAATAAGCTAAAATAATGCCCATGAATGAAATATATGATCAAAGGTTGGTAGATGATTTGGCTAGAAAATCGGTATCTCGAGGGAATGGATAGAATATATCGATAAAAAATTTGCTTGTTTGAGTTGACAGATCATAAAATGTCACAAGAGCACCACACAAGGTAGACCATGTCATACAGTCATGTGAAAAAATTAGGACACCCTGTATAAGCCTCTTTTTAACATATTTGAGCATATGGATATTTAATGTCAATGTTAAAAATACTGGAAGATTCACATAATACAACTAAATTAAAAATGAATTAAAGACTTTTCAAATTTTCTGTAAAATGTAATTCTAAACAAATAGTGAGGAATAAATTTGGACACCCCCCATCTTTTCTTGGAGGCGGCAGTGGCTCAGGAGGTACAGTGGGGCAAAAAAGTATTTAATCAGCCACCAATTGTGCAAGTTCTCCCACTTAAAAGATGAGAGAGGTCTCCAATTTTCATCATAGGTATACCTCAACTATGAGAGACAAAATGAGAAAAAAGAAATCCAGAAAATCACATTGAAGGATTTTTAATGAATTAATTGGTAAATTCCTTGGTAAAATAAGTATTTGGTCAATAACAAAAGTTCATCTCAATACTTTGTTATATACCCTTTGTTGGCAATGACAGAGGTCAAACATTTTCTGTAAGCCTTCACAAGGTTTTCACACACTGTTGCTGGTATTTTGGCCCATTCCTCCATGCAGATCTCCTCTAGGGCAGTGATGTTTTGGGGCTGTTGCTGGGCAACATGGACTTTCAACTCCCTCCAAAGATTTTCTATGGGGTTGAGATCTGGAGACTGGCTAGGCCACTCCAGGACCTTGAAATGCTTCTTACGAAGCCACTCCTTCGTTGCCCGGGCGGTGTGTTTGGGATCATTGTCATGCTGAAAGACCCAGCCACGCTTCATCTTCAATGCACTTGCTGATGGAAGGAGGTTTTCACTCAAAATCTCACGATACATGGCCCCATTCATTCTTTCCTTTACACGGATCAGTCGTCCTGATCCCTTTGCAGAAAAACAGCCCCAAAGTATGATGTTTCCACCCCCATGCTTCACAGTAGGTATGGTGTTTTTTCTCCTCCAAACACGACAAGTTGAGTTTTTACAACAAAGTTCTATTTTGGTTTCATCTGACCATATGACATTCTCCCAATCCTCTTCTGGATCATCCAAATGCTCTCTAGCAAACTTCAGACGGGCTTGGACATGTACTGGCTTAAGCAGGGGGACACGTCTGGCACTGCAGGATTTGAGTCCCTGGCGGTGTAGTGTGTTACTGATGATAGCCTTTGTTACTTTGGTCCCAGCTCTCTGCAGGTCATTCACTAGGTCCCGCCGTGTGGTTCTGGGATTTTTGCTCACCGTTCTTGTGATCATTTTGACCCCACAGGGTGAGCTCCTGCATGGAGACCCAGACTGAGGGAGATTATCAGTGGTCTTGTATGTCTTCCATTTTCTAATAATTGCTCCCACAGTTGATTTCTTCACACCAAGCTGTTTACCTATTGCAGATTCAGTCTTCCCAGCCTGGTGCAGGTCTACAATTTTGTTTCTGGTGTCCTTTGACAGCTCTTTGGTCTTGGCCATAGTGGAGTTTGGAGTCTGACTGTTTGAGGTTGTGGACAGGTGTCTTTTATACTGGTAACGAGTTCAAACAGGTGCCATTAATACAGGTAATGAGTGGAGGACAGAGGAGCCTCTTAAAGAAGTAGTTACAGGTCTGTGAGAGCCAGAAATCTTGCTTGTTTGTAGGTGACCAAATACTTATTTTACCGAGGAATTTACCAATTAATTCATTAAAAATCCTTCAATGTGATTTTCTGGATTTTTTTTTTCTCATTTTGTCTCTCATAGTTGAGGTATACCTATGATGAAAATTGGAGACCTCTCTCATCTTTTAAGTGGGAGAACTTGCACAATTGGTGGCTGACTAAATACTTTTTTGCCCCACTGTAGAGCAGGTCGTCCACTAACCACATGGTTGGCGGTTCGAATCCCACTTTCCCTGGGTATCCTGCCGTTGTGTCCCTGGGCAAGACACTTCACCCCAATTGCTCCTGGTGGGTCCGGAAGCGCCATGTTAGGTAGCATGCCGCCATCAGTGTGTGAATGGGTGGATAGCAGGATCTGTAAAGCGCTTTGGTCATCAAGATATGAGAATAAAAGCGCTATATAAGTAAGATAAGATAAGATAAGATAAGATAAGCCTTTATTAGTCCCACAATGGGGAAATTCCAGGATTGCAACAGCACAGGGATAGCAACACTCAGAGCAACAATCAGAAGGCAAGAAAAAACAACATCTAGTAAACATATGTCCATATTACTATAAATGTATATATATAGACACACAGTGCAGAGCATTATGGTTGGTTGGTGAATGTGCAGCAGAAAGTCTAAGCTCTCTCTCCGCGGATGCGGCGGGCCAGCTGGAAGTCTTTGGGCATGATGGTGACCCCCTTAGCGAAGAAGAGACCACCAGGTGGGCCTCGCTGGTCTCCTGCAGAGCCATGACGGCGAAGCTCAGGAAACGCAGGACGGTCTTGAAGTCCTGAGCGATCTCCCTCACCAGGCGCTGGACGGGCAGCTTACGGATGAGCAGCTCCGTGGATTTCTGGTAGCGACGGATCTCTCTCAGAGCCACGGGCCTGTGACGGCGAGGCCTCTTCACTCTGCCGGTGGCCGGAGCGCCTCTCCGAGCAGCCCTGGTGGCTAGCTGCATCCTGGGGGGCTTCTTCCTCCAGTAGATTTTACGGGCGGTCTGCTTGGTTCTTGCCATCGCTCTTTATTATTCTGTCTTATATTTCTTGCACGCCGCCTAAACTCCAGCCCGGCACCCGCGTCGTTTTCGCTACAGCTCCCGGTATGTCGAGTTTCCCATTAGCACCGGGCAGCGGCCAAGTGCTAGCTAGCACTAGCTCCTCCCCGCTGTAACGTCTCCCGCTGCAAACCGTGGCTCCGTCCGCCGACCCGGGAGACCCCTGGGGCGATCCGTGCGTCCGTGATATATATACAGAGTGAAAGGTGTAGAAAGAAGAAGGAAGATAAAAAAAAGGCTGTTGCAACGGGCAGCCTACTCGTGTGGCGCCACCGGTCCGGCGGAACCGGAACCGAGTGAATGCCATTTACCATTTTTTAGGACACCCTCACATTAATTCCCACTTAAAGTGGCTAAAATAAATTTAAAAAATGCAAATAAAAAAATAAGGTTAGACATAGATATGTGAACATTTCTTAATAAAGAATTGAATATTTAAAGAGGTGTCCAAATTTTTTCATGACTGTACATGCCATCTAGAGCCATTATCAATCGTGCAGGACTGCCACACCAACAACAAAAAAGATTATAAATTCACTAATCAATACACTGTAGATGTGTGGGAGAGCTAATATCAATTTAATTGCAATATGCACATATTTAATACATGTACAAATGTGTGAAATGAAAATGTCCAAGCTTGAAATCTGTAGGAGGAGCTAGCTGGACAAACTATGTACCATCTACTGAAATTTAACTGAAAAAATGACAAAGTTCTACAACCTGCAATTTTTACAAAAATGAGCCAAAATCAAGATTCTATTAATATGCACATCTTCAACACAGGTACAGTCACTGTGTGAAATGAAAAAGTCCTAGCTTGAAAATTGTAAGAGGAGTTAGCAGAAGAAACTGGTATGGACCGCCCGCCTGTGCCATTGCTGGTTCATCTGCAAGATGGAGAAAAACAACAATGAAGACAGGATTAGTTTTTTTCAAAGTCATAAAGTCATGTCAATTTAATGGTTTCTAGTAATTGGACTAAAACCATAAGTTTTTAACTTTGACCCAGACATAACACATACTGTTAGTGTTTCCATGGGGCTTGAACTGGCAGAGCTGTGTTGGTTGTCACATTATTTTGTTTCTTGTATTCACTTGCAAGTATGAGAAGAGATCTGTGAGGAGTTTTTGTTTACCCAGGAAAACCTCTTTGATAATGACTGACCAAAAATCAAACTGAGCAAGCAGTGCAGAGAGGTGTCCGTCCCCTCAGAGAAGTTCTGTAAATGGAAAGTCACTTGGATAGGTGTGTTGCTTTGGGGAAAACTTCACTGATAATTGCCCAATTAAGCACAATATACATAAAATGCATCCTAATCTATGGCGGTTTAGATGGTCAATGTATTTTTGATCTCAAACTAAAGAAAAGTGGCAGAAAATATTGTTCATTAATCCAAGCCCAAGTACTTTTACTTGTCTGTAAAGCCCTTACACAGGTGCATCTCAATAAATTAGAAGGTCATCAAAAAGTTGATTTATTTTAGTAATTCAATTAAAAATGAAACTCATAATATACACTACTCACAAAAAGTTAAGGATATGTGGCTTTCAGGTGAAATTTATGGAAAATGTAAAAAGTTCACACTAACAGTGATATTATATCATGAAAGTAGGGCATTTAAGTAGAAGCATGCAATGGTGATTTCCTCATCTCTTTAGTGAAACAAAAGCTAACAACAGTGGTGGGGATACCACAACAAAAAATGTCAGTGTCTCAATAACTTGTCATGTGCCACTGAGCATCAATTACAGCTTGACAACAACTTTTCATGCTGTTCACAAGTCAACTGATTGTCTACTGAGGCATGGCATTCCACTCTTCTTGAAGGGTGGCCCTCAGGTCATTGAGGTTGTGGGGTGCAGGGTTACAAGCGTCTAAATGGCGACTCAGCTGATCCCATGGGTTTTCTATGGGATTCATGTCTGGAGAAAGTGCAGGCCACTCCATTTGAGGTACCCCAGCTTCCAGCAGCCGTTCTCTAATGATGTGACCTCGATGAGCTGGAGCGTTGTCGGCCATGAAGGAGAAATTAGGCCTATGTTGTTCATGCAGGGGCACAATGACTGGATTAATGATGTTATTCAGGTAGTATCGGCTTGTCACTGTACCATTCACAAGGTGTAGTGCTGGTCTGTTTTGACTAGACACACCTGCCCAGACTGTAACACTACCACCACCAAAGGCTCCTCTGGTGACAACAGTGGCTGATGCATAGTGCTCTCCTTGACATCTCCAACATTGTTGGCGGCCATCATTTCTGCTCAACATGAATCGACTTTCATCAGAGAACACCACTGAGGGAGGGGCACAATGACTGGATTAATGATGCTATTCAGGTAGTATTGGCTTGTCACTGTACCATTCACAAGGTGTAGGGCTGGTCCATTTTGACTAGACACACCTGCCCAGACTAACACCACCACCACCACCACCACCAAAGGCTCGTCTGGTGACAACAGTGGCTGATGCATAGCGCTCTCCTTCATGTCTCCAACATCCTTGGTGGCCATCATTTCTGCTCAACATGAATCGACTTTCATCAGAGAACACCACTGAGGCCCACTGGTCCCTTGTCCAGGGCAAATGCTCCCTAGCCTGTGCAGGACAATGACGCCTGTGTCTGGTGTGGTCAGGTACCCTTGCAGATGGTCTAGTATGCAGATCATGCTGATGTAAATGGTTTTGAATGGTCTGACGTGACACTTGGGTGCCTCTCACCTCAGTTAAATGTACCTGGAGTTGAGTGGCATTCATCATCTGGCTCCGCAGGGCACTGTTCACAATGAAGCAGTCATCAGCGTGGGATGTGGCAAAAGGACGTCCACTTCTGTGCCTTTCTGAGACTCTTCCAGTCTCTCTGTTGCAACCTGCTGATGACACACTGTGATACTCTGCCACTTCCCTCTGAGAACATCCAGTTTGAAGCCTTGCAATGGCAAGGTACTGTTGATCAGTTGTTAGGTGTCATCTTGGTCTCATGATGTCAAAATGTGAACAGCATGATGAAGAGGACTGTTTAAATACTAATTCTAACTGAACCAGAAAATGTATTGGTTGATTCATGGATCAAACGCCTGTTGTGAATTTTGCCATTAAGCACCTTGTTAGAGAACAGTAAGTTATACAAAAAGTACTGAAACATTGAACAGTGTTGGACATGTGCATTCAGAAGGTTAGAGAAGGTCAAATTAAGTTAATCTGGAAAGGTTATAGTGCATCCTGAAATTTCACCCGAAAGCTGAATATCCCTAACTTTTTGCGAGTTGTGTAGGTTCATTACACAGTAACATTTCAAGTGTTAACTTCTTTTCATTTTGATTATTATGGCTTATAGCTCACGGAAAGCCCAAATTCAGTTCCTTAAAAAATTAGAATATTACAAAAATTAATTAAAAAAAGCTGCTTTTTGATAGAAATGTTGGCCTACTGAGAAGTATGTCCATGTACATATTCACTACTTGGTCAAGTGAACTTTTGCATGAATTACTGCATCAATGCGGTGTGGTATGGAGGTGATCAGCCTGTGGTACTGCTGAGATGTTATGGAGGCCCAGGTTGCTTTGATAGTGGCTAGGGTTGTCGTGATAACCACAATTATATAATACCATGGTATGGACAAACCTACCAGAGGATAACGAGCAACCACATACATAAACCGCGGTGTTCACTTTTTTGTGTGTGTGGCTATATCTCATTCACTTATGTGCTCCTATTGATTATTAAATAAATTGTTAAATGTTAAGTGTATTTTTATTGCCAACAGCATGTTTGCACCCAGTACTGTGGAAGCTTCCACAGCACCGGGTGCTGGTGGCGGCAGCACCGTGTGGGGGACACTGTCTTCAGACGGACTCCAGCAGGCAGTTAGTGGCAGAAGGATTTGGACAAAATGCTAAATATAGCCATGACAGTCAGCAATGAACGGGCACAAAGTGAGTCACTTCCTTCTGAGTAGAGTGTTTATGATCCTGACAATTGAGCTCCGAGGGCAAAACAACTAGTGCATAGTGCATTGCTTGTCTGAACATGATTTTTTGGACAAAAATCCCAAAATCACGGAGACCAGAGCCATGCAGGGTCCTATACGGAGGCCGTCCTGTTTAAATAAACTGAATGTCACTGCAGTCTCCAGTCCACACACTCTGTAGTTGAAATAGTGATGTCTCTTAATTTATATGTGTGTAAGAGAAGTAGGGGGTGGTTGTATATGCCCGTGTGTGTGTGTGTGTTTTGTGGTTATGTTTATGGGAGGGTTGGAAGGGGTGGATATGTATCGCGTAAATATATGTAACTTAAACGTGTCTACTGTTTTTATCTATGTAAAGCACTTTGCGCAGCATGTAATGTTTGAAAAGTGCAATGTAAATAAAGTTTGATTGATACTGGAGTTACTGCCACTGCTTTATGGAAATGATGTGGGGGGTTTTTGTTTGTTTTTTAAACAGACTCAGCAGTTCATGCCTGTAGAAAGACCAGAGTTCCACACAATTGTCACACACGTACATAAAGTTGAGAGCGGAGCTGCAGCGAGTTTCTCACAGCTTCCATCATTTGCCACATAAGTTATGAACCCTGTTTAAATTACGAGACCACAGGGTCCTGAAAACATCTGCAAAAGTATCACATATCACAGTGTTGAGCTATCCACCATCACTGCAGGGGAAATTCCTGCACCATGACAGCCCTAAAAGTGGCCTTCAGCTCATCTGCATTGTTGGGTCTGGTGTCTCTCATCTTCCTCTTGACAATACTCCATAGATTCTCTGTGGGGTTTAGGTCAGGAGAGTTTGCTGGACAGTCAGGCTCAGTGGAGCAACACCAGCAAATGACATGACAATGACTGTCTGTAGAAACTTCACACTGGACCTCAAGCAACTTGGTTTCTGTTCTGACAAGCTTTATGGAGATGCTGGTTTCATTTTCCAGCAGAAATTGGAACCTGCCCACACTGCCAAAAGTACCAAAACCTGGTTTAATGACCATGGTATCACTGTGCTTGACTGGCCAGCAAACTCTCCTGACATAAAACCCCACAGAGAATCTATGGATTATTGTCAAGAGGAAGATGAGAGACACCAGACCCAACAATGCAGATGTGCTGAAGGCCGCTAGCAGAGCAACCTGGGCCTCCACGACACCTCAGCAGTACCACAGACTGATCACCTCCATGACATGCTGCACTGATGCAGTAATTCAGGCAAAAGGAGGACTGACCAAGTACAGTGTGTACATGGATATATTTTTCCATAGGCCATCATTTCTATTTAAAAAAATATATAGTATATCAATTTTTTAAAATTAATTTTATGTAATATTCAAATCTGAGAAAATAAATGTGGGGTTTTCAAGAGCTGTAAGCCATAATCATTAAATTAAAAGAAATTAACACTTGAAATATATCATTCTGTGTGTAATGAATCTATACAAGTTTCATTATTTAACCTCTTGCACTTCGGGATACCGCGGGCAGTCACATCTCTGCATACTAGTGCGTCCTCGTGTGTCCTAGTGCGCACTGTGCGTCTCAGAGTGCACTGAAAAAAAAAAAGCTGCATTTCCGTTCTTCCACTACAGACACAGCCGTGAACAGAAAGCCAAAGGAGTGCTTTGATTGGTTTAGATTTGATTGACCTCTCATTCGACTAATAAGAGCCTTGAATTGGGTTTCTGAAACCTTGAAGAACCAATGACTGAAAACCTAGCAAGAAGGACCCGCCTACCAACGACTTTTAAAAGGGAGTTTTTCCTCTCCACCGTCGCCAAGTGCTTGCTCACAGGGGATCGCCTGATTGCTGGGGTCTTTCTGCAACTGTGGGGGTTCCCCCTACAGTTTGTAGTGCTATGAGATGACTGTTGTTGTGAAATGGCGCTATATAAATAAAGTTGAATTGAATTGAATTGACTGCGAATCCAACGAGCCAATTGAAGCAGAGAAGTTCGACGATTGAAAGCGTGCGTCCCGTGCGTAAAATTTGTTTTGTCTAAGCCGCTGTGTGTAACGGTAGCATTCGCCAGTCTTTTTTTAATACTACTGTTCTTATTTGTTTTGAAAAATTGTACGCCAAAACCGCAATCATGGAAGCGCAAAACCGCAATAATGGAATCATGGTTTGACCGGGTCGCATGACCAGAACCACGAGTCGTAACAAGCGGACCAGCGTCATGTTCGTCTGACAATGAGGAACAGATGTTCGCCAGCGACACTGCTGTTGTGGACAGGTGAGTGTTATAAGCTAAATTATTCTTTATCACTGAAAATAGTAATAAAAATGACTTTTGACCGATCGGTAAATTACAACTGTGCGTCATCGCCACATGACGGACCGCGGCACACGGACCGAACCGTACGCCGCGCTCCTCTGTAGCGGAGGGGGGGGGGGGGGGTTGTTATCCTCTACATTGCAGATATTTTAGTATAATTTTTATTGCACTGTAGGTTATTTTTTCTTGTAAAAAAAGCCACACATTTTTTACGTGGCATGCTTCTTTGTGTGTGGGGGGCTTGTTTGTTCATTCATTCATTCATGAATGAATAAACAACCCCCCACCCCCCCACACACACACAGCCCTGAGTGTCACTTTTCATTAGAGCCCAAGATCAAGCTTCTATATTGAATCATTCAAAAGTTACAGACGTTTTTCCAAACTGTGCCATTTGGCACAATTTGGCACAGTTCAAAAACGCCTGGGAACAACCTGAGAAAAAAGCTGTGTAATATATTCATTTTTTGTGGTATTGTTACAAAATTTTGACCTCAGCTGGATAACACTTGGTTCTACATTTCTGTTGCATTTTCCAGCCAGTATCTGACAGCTGTGTGTTATTTGCAAGCATTTGTATCTAAAAAAACACCCAGGCAAACTTTATTTTCTTCAAGTTCAGTATGTTTAGATGACTGTTACTCAGTGGCAGGAGCACTTAGAAAGATTATGACTGTTTTGCCAAAAAAATTAAAGTGTTTTCTTTTAAATGAGACCAACCTCATGAAGATGCTGCAAAGGGTTGAAGAACAGCTTTTGATTTACTTTGGGTACGTTATTTTTAGGCATTTTTAGGGAAATTGACCAGAGTGCAAGGGGTTAATTGAATTATTGAGATCAGTCAACTTTGATAACATTCTAATTTATTAAGATGCACCTGTATACATTATATTCCCTGACATGTGAGAGCATAATGATGATTGACTAAAATGTGATTATTTACACAGTGTTTTGCTGAATAGACATGGGTAGGCCTGTAGCAATAACAGCTAAAACGATTAACCATGCGATAAGAAAAAAATGACTAAGATAAGTTTTCTGGCCATGGTAAGTCGCAGTTTTCGTGTGTGTTAAACTTTTTCACATAATCCACCAACACTAAAGCACCAGCGCTGCTTCTGTCCGCACACTCCCCGAGCGAGGCGGGGCTCATGCTCACAAAGTAGGGACAGCCAGAAATGTTGAAGCAGAGAGCTGGGGTCCACTCACAGTATAAAGTTTGTCCCGACCAGTGTTGAGCAAGTTACTAAAAAATAGTAATGAGCTACAGTTACTAGTCACTTCTTTTCAAAAGTAACTGAGTTACTTTTGAGTTACTGCATGATTAAAGTAACAAGTTACTTGGAAAAGTAACTTTCACATTACTTTTAAATGCATACTTAAATCATCTTGCACACACAGCAAGATCAAGGGCCCCTTGTTCTCATCAGAAAAAAGAAGAAAAAGAAAACTGATGAAAAAAAGTCTCATCTTACAGAGAAAAAATGTCTCAGATTTACACAAACTATTGTAATCAGTAGAAAGTCACAGATTTACTAGAAATAAAGCTGTGACTTCACAGAGAAAAGTTTGGACCCCTTGGTGGGCCGTTTTTGCTCCACGAGCCCTATATTTGACACCCTTGGACCAGCCCATTAAAAATGCATATTTAGAGGATTTACTTCCATGAAATAGTTGCATATCACAACAGCATGTAAATGAATGAGATAAAATAAAATAGAAAGCACAGATAAATGAAAGTTCACCGCTCACAAGAAGCTGTTCTTTACTGCAACAAATCACAGTCACTTCTCTGTGCGTAAGAAAACTTTAAATGCATTTAATGTGGACATTGAATGTGAGCTTCTTGCTCAAAAAATACTCATGTTTAACCACAGAGGTAGGGGTTGTTAGGGGCTACTTACCTCTTGGACAATAAGTGATCAGGGCTCGATATGGGAAGTCGCCACCGCCACGGCATTTCTCCCCACCGGGTTGTGATGTGAAATGGGGCAGGACAGGAAACGGACACGTGGAGGAGACTGTGTGATGGCTGCGTCAGTTATGGTAGGGTCAGTTAATATTTATTTGCTTGCCTTTACCTTTGGCATGACAACTTCCAGTGGCTTGAGGCGCTGGGGATGGCAGTTGTCCTGCCAGTAGCCACCAAAACTGTGTATTCATGCCCAGTTGGCAGCTGATGAGGAGGGTGTCTAGCAACTGCAAGTTGTATGGTTGTCTGTTTGTGCTAAAATATCTATCCATATGTATAAAATGAGTAACGCGAGTAATGCATCTGATCAAATTTCAGTAACTGTAATGCATTACTGAATTTTTAAACAGTAATTTTGTTATACAGCACGTTACTGCAAAAGTAGAGGCGTTACGGTAATGCGTTACTTTGTAACGCGTTACTCACAACACTGGTCCCGACTGAGAAAATTTTTTTATCAGCCATCAAAATTTGTTATTGTTACAGGCCTAGACATGAGTACAAGTTAAAAAAAAAACAAAAAAAAAAAACAAAACTTTGGATCTTTCAAGCCCCAGAAAAAAAATCTGGTTATATAAAGGCTTAACAAGTGTAATTTTAACAAGAGCACTCCAAGGTGAGTGCATTGTCCCCTGCCTCGGTTTTAATTGGAGATCCCAATACTTACTGACAGAGAACAGTTTTCAACTTTTCAATATAATTACTGTGGCAGAACCAAATTATGATAAGCCCATCATCCACGAATATAAAGCAAAATATACAACCCATAGTTGTAGGGGAGGATCCCGAGGGGAACCTGTGTTGCAAGTTTGGTGATCTTAGAGCGCTTTACACATTCTATAGTCAAAAATAATAGGAAGTGTCAAGTGTCGGTGTCAAGGAGTGCAATCCTCTCCATTGTAATGGAGGACAAAGAGCAGGAACCACTGAACACTGGCCTGCACTGAGTTTGACACGGGGCAACAAAATTAAGATTTTAAAAAAATGCCGATGACTCCATAGCGGCCTGCATCACCAGCATCTGGGCTGAACCTGGCGTGATCAACGACGTGAGCACATGAAACTTGACATCCAGGAGAAATGTGCCGTTATCTGTGGGAGATTGTTGAGGTGTGAATTTATGCTGATGGAACTCAAGAGTGCAGCGCCAATTGCAGTTTTACCAGTGTGATGAGAAACTGGTCTGTTTCTCATCACATCGGTGCTACTTCAGTTCATTCATTCTTAGCACAGACCATCTTTCACGTCACACGTGCAACATGCACTACTCACAAAACGTTAGGGATATTCGGCTTTCGGGTGAAATTCAGGATGCAACTAAGATGCACTATAACCTTTCCAAGTGAACTTAATTTTACCTTCTCGAGCCTTTTGAATGCACCTGTTCAACTGTTCAATGTCTCAGTACTTTTTGCGTAACTTGCTGTTCTCTAACAAGGTGCTTAACAGCAAAATTTACAACAGGTGCTTGATCCATGAATCGACCAATACATTTTCTCGTTCAGTAAGAATTTGTATTTAAACAGGGATTAAAGCAAAAAAAAAAATCCGGAGCCTGAACTTTTTTCCAGGGGCAGGGTCAGAGGAGTGGAAGCACACACATACGCACATACAGTGGTATGTGTAGGTGGTACAGTTTGTCGCACTTAAATGTTTCACATCAGCAAACTATTTTAAATATTAGACTGTGGAGAATGTGGAAGGATGAGGCTGAGTTTATTTCACAAGTCAAGTTTATTCACATTCTCCAACATCATCCAAAAACAGTTAAAGAGAGTGAATCCCCCACATTTGCCCCTTTTATACCTCAGGACATCAAAGATCACAGTCACATTGTCTTTTAATCCCAAATCACAATGCATCCCCCTCCAGGCCTTCTCGACTCCACCTAAAGTCCTGATGGTCAGGAAATCCCTCAAGGCCATCTCCTTGCATACAAAAGGCCAGATCTCACATCCTCCTGTTACCCCTAGGAGGTCCAGTCCTTTTGTTTCTCTGAGACGTGAAGCACACAATAAGCATACAGCAATATACATGTGAAGCATATGAAACCCACATATGTGCACCACATGACCCCCCCCCCCCAAACGTCTAAGATGGAACAACATAACCACAGATTGCATGTCATAATAAAATCACTACATATCAGTCCACGTGCCGCTTGGGTCTCAGCCTTCTTCCGTATTTGCTGTAAGCAGGCTGTACCACCTCCGCGGCATCTTCCTGCTGTGGAGCTGCTGCCTGGGGGTGAGAACTGTTAGTCAACCTCTGTGGGTGTTCTGGGGAATGCTCCCTAGGGGTCCTGCCATGCCAAGGAGCCTTTGCCCACTGCACAACTTCGTCAGCAACCACAAAAGTGGGTTTGAGCCTGTTTATGCCAATCATTTCTTTTCTGCCCCCCAAATCCAGCAAAAAATGCTTATCCCCTGTTTCCAGCACTCTATATGGTCCATCATAATGTGGGCGTAAAGGTGGACGATGGGCATCATGTCTGACAAAAACAAACTCCGCATTTTTTAAAGCCTTAGGCACAAAAACACGCGGAAAACTGTGGTGAACGGGGCCAGGTAGCGTGCTCGGGCCCGTGCTATTCTGTAACCGCTGAGCCTGGGAACACTCTGGCGCTGGATTATCTGGGAGAAATTCCCCGGGCAACCGAAGTGGCTGCGCAAAAACTAACTCAGCTGGGGAGGCTTCTAAGTCCTCTTTAGGTGCAGCACGCAACCCCAATAAAACCCATGGTAGCCTGTCCACCCAATTTGCATCCGTAAGCGACGCTCTGAGGGCCGCCTTCAATGACCTATGGAAACGTTCGCATAACCCATTAGCCTGCGGGTTGTACGCGGTAGTACAGTGGATCGTTACCCCAAGGCTGCGGGCCATCGCTGACCAGGTTCGGAAACAAATTGAGGACCTCTGTCGGACGTAATGTCCGACGGAACTCCAAAGCGCGCTACCCATGCTGTTAAAAACGCGCGCGCCACCTCCTCGGCTGTGGTTGATGACAGTGGGACCACTTCAGGCCAGCACGTGGTGCGGTCTACCATTGTCAGAAGGTGTGTGCACCCCTGCGACGGTGGAAGGGGGCCTACGAGGTCCACGTGAACGTGGTCGAACCTCTTAGCCGGGATGTGAAACGGCTCCAAGGGAGCTCTCTTGTGTTTGTGTACCTTGGCTCATTGACAAGCCAAGCAGGCTGCCACCCACTCTCTAACTTGCTGGCGCAGGTTTGGCCATACAAATTTCTCTCCTACCATTTTGACCGATGCGCGCACCCCCGGGTGCGCCGGAGAATGAATCGAGTCAAAACGCGGCGGCGCCATGTGGTAGGCACCACCGGGCGCGGTCGTCCCGTGGAGACATCGCAGATTAGGGGGGGCATACCATCTTGCAGCACCCTGCTCTCCAGCCTTAACCCTGTTGGTCCAGACTGGAGCGCGCGCACGTCCGCGTCGCTAACTTGATCCGCGGCCATGGCTGCATAATCTATCCCTACGCGGACTGGGGCCGCGCGAACTTCCGCGCCGCTAGCCTGTTCTGCGGCCATGGCTGCATAATCTGTTCCTACACAGACTGGAGTCGCTATGGCGCGCGAGAGACAGTCTGCCACTACATTTAAGGGCCTTTTCCACTAGCACACTTTAGCGCGACACGGGACGGCTCAGCACGCTTTGTACGCTTTTCCACAAGCCCCAACACGGTTTAACAGCCGCGATTCTCAGCCCCGCTCCAGGGCAGGGTACAGTAGTGCTGAGCTGTGCCGTGTTGTGACGTTAACAGACTGGTCGCCGCTGATTGGTCAGGTCGTAACCGGCGCTGATTGGTCAGGTTGTAACCGCCCCTCTCCTCCTCATCATCTACCAAATCTTCACGACCTTCTCAATAAAGTTTTTGAAAAAAAAAAAAAAAAAAAGAATCTTCACGACCGCCTTTACTCAGCACGCAACCACTGTTGGCGGTTCCTTTTCAGTGTATTGCTGTGCTATTTTCATTTATTCTCTATCAAAAATGGCTTCGCGTAATAAGGGTGTTCCATGGACCAATAAGGAGGTGCAGTGTCTGTTCACTGCATTGTCAGACGAACGTATTCAGCGCGAGTTAGACGGAGCCGCCCGGAATGAAAAAATATACCGGGAGGTCTCGACATCGGAGTCCTTTAACGGTGAGTTTTAATTTTTTTTTATTGTGTGTTTTTTCGCAAATATATTCGGTAAGACACTCAGTTTATTTATGCAATTAAAAAAGCTGTTCATTTGTGGATGGATCGCTGCTTTATTGCAGCACACTGCGGACTAAAGCTTTTATTGTAATTATTCATGTGAACAATACGCTGAAATAAGCTTATGTATTCTTGTTAAAAACTATTGTCTTTTCTGTATATATTGCACTTTCGTGCTGTATTTTATTGTGTGCATTTTCCTTGTAGAATCATCCCACGCGTCCGCCGCGACAGCCCGTCCGGATTAATTCAACCGAGCCTTCCTGAACCAGAGCTGGCAGAGACGGCTTCATTCTACCGAGCCTCAGCACTCAGTGGTCGGCGTGTATAAAATGTCGATTAACCTTCATGTTGTGTTGCAAAGTTTTTTTTAATTTTAATATTTTGTATATAATAAAATGGAATTGTTTTGGAAAGTGTGGTTTGTCTGTTATAACACTGAATTATAAAACAGTATAATTACATAGAAATTCCATTGCCTAGTCTGATCAAAATGATGCTGAGGGTCAACCATTGTAAAGGTAATTTTTAACTAGACCAAAAAAGAAATCTTTTTGTAAGCTTTCTGTTCTTTTTATTGAAATATCATAAAAAATTAGCACCAAGTCAAAGGTACAAGTATATGTAAATTGAATGTTCTATCGGCATTCTAAATTCAGAGATTTACAATACTTTAGAAGGAGTGTAGCATCATCTAAACGGAAAATAATAATACTGTTGTTCCAAACGTTGACCTGATGGTGAAAAACATGAATTTTTTTAATTCAGTACATCCAAAATGCCCTAGGATGTGGTGTTGGACAGTGTGCCACCGTCTCATTATTTAATACGAATAAAAACAAGTTTCAGCTCATTATTTCTAGGTCATTTGGCAGTTAATTCAAAACAAAAGTGACTTGTGTTGTTGCAGCTTAATTATGAGATAAAATTAATTGTGAGATAAAACCACAGAGTGAGCAAGGCAATAATCGTTGGATCCTCCATTTTTTGTCTCGTGTAAATAAGGACTCAGTCGGGTGCGTAATGTCATGGGAGTGTGGCCCTGCTTCGCTGAGAATCTGCTGCTGCCCCGCTTCTAAAACCTAACACAAACCATCACAGCACAAGCACAACACCGTGCTAATGGAGACAGAAGCATTCCGAGCCGTACTGAAGTGAATCGAGCCGTACCGAGGTGTGCTGGGCTAGTGGAAAACAGGCTTTAGTTTACCTGCTACATGCTGAATATCTGTAGTAAACTCTGAGATTGCAGCCAGCTGCCTCTGCTGCCGGCCTGACCATGGTTCTGAAACCTTGGCCATCGCGAAATTCAGCGGCTTGTGGTCGACGAACGCGGTGAAACGGCGTCCCTCCAGGCAGAACTGGAAGTGGCGGATGGCCAAGTGGAGAGCTAACAACTCCCTGTCGAATGCGCTGTATTTTCGCTCGCTATCGCGCAAGGTCCTGCTGAAAAAGGCAAGTGGCTGCCAAGCCCGGGCTACATGCTGCTCCACAACCGCCCCTATGGCCACATCTGACGCGTCAGTAGTGAGTGCTATGCGGGCCGTTGGGTCTGGATGTGCCAACAACGCAGCGTTTGCCAAGGCTGTTTTGACCTCAGAGAATGCTCGCTCTCGTTCCGGAGACCATTCGATTTTGTTTGTGGGTTTTTGTTTTTTTTAGCGCGGCATACAATGGTTGCATGAGCTGTGCTGCGCGGGGGAGGAAACGGTTATAAAAATTCACCATTCCCAAAAACTCCTGTAACGCTTTAACCGTTTGTGGCTGGGGAAAATTTGTTACTACGCGCACTTTGTCGGGCAGAGGAACCACTCCTTCTGGAGAGACGCGGTGCCCCAAAAAATCAATCTGCGTCACCCCGAACTGGCACTTCGCTGGGTTGATTATTAACCCGTGCTCTCCCAACCTCCGGAAAACTGCCGTGAGGTGATTTTCATGTTCGTCTTCGGACGCGCTGGCTACCAATATGTCGTCCAGGTAGACGAACACGAAGGGGAGATCGCGCAACACCTCGTCCATCATGCGTTGGAACGTCTGCGCCGCGCCTTTAAGCCCAAACGGCATGCGCAAAAACTCGAATAGGCCAAACGGAGTTATTACCGCTGTTTTGGGTATATCCTCAGCGCCCACTGGGACTCGGTGGTACCCGCGGACTAAGTCTATCTTAGAAAAAACGCGCGCCCCTGCCAAATGGACGGAAAAATCTTGGATATGCGGGATTGGGTAGCAGTCGTGCACTGTAGCGTTATTCAACCTGTGGAAATCACTGCAAGGTCGCCACGAGCCGTCAGCTTTAGGCACCATGTGCAGCGGGGAAGCCCATGGGCTCTTCGAACGCCTGATGATGCCTAACTTTTCCAGGTTGGCGAACTCCTCACGCGCTATGGTCAGTTTAGCTGCATCCAAGCGCCGAGCTTTTGCAAAAACGGGCGGTCCGGTGGTAGTAATAAAATGCTCCACCCCGTGTTTGGCGACTGCTGCTGAAAATGTAGGAACCGTGAATGCTGGGAACTGGGTGAGCAGTGTGTGGAACTTACCGCTTGCCGTTGTTGGCTTGTGCTGTGGGTGGGGTCAATTGGGCTGCACAGGGAATAGAATAAAAAGAGAGTGCATTAACCAGGCACCTATTAGCAAGATCAACCAACAAACCATGTGAGCACAGAAAATCAGCCCCTAACATATTGAAGCTCACTTCAGCTATAATAAAAGTCCACTCAAATGTACGGCCGTGTAGGGACAGAAGCAGAGTCTTCTCACGGAAGGTCTTAATCCTCGAGCCGTTCGCTGCTGATGCTCCGTGACTTCCGGGGCCCGCCAGCCGGTCAGCATAGGTAGGCGTGATGAAACTCACTTGGGAGCCTGTGTCCACGAGGAATTGCTTCCCTGAACGCGCATCTGTCAAGTAGAGCAGCTTGTTCTCTTCCCCGAGGGCCGCGGCTGCTACCGACCCCCGGCTTTGGCGTTTCCCGAGCTCTTGAACTGGCACGGTGGTATACACTTGTGCGCCTTCTCTGCGAAACGGCGATGGTAGAAACAGAGGTCGTCTCGTCCGCGATCCCTGGCCCTCGCTGCCGCCATTGTCGGTGGGTCTGCTACCGCCGCCTCTGGCCCCCTGCCATCTCCGGCCGTCGCGTCGAGTTCCATCGCTGCTGCGGTGGCCGCGCGTTGTCTGCTGGCGTTGAGAATCCACTGTGCCTCCTGGGCCAGTGCGCGGAAGTCCCGCTGGGTCAACAACGGTGAACCGGCCAGGGTAGCTCTCGTGGCCGACTGTAGGGTTCTCAGGAAAATGTGGGTGAAAAGGAAGTCATCGTCGTCTGAGCCCCTCAGCCTCAGCATGTCCTCCATCAGGTCGACGGGCGTGCTATCTCCCAAGTCGTTCAGAGCCAGGAGCCTCTCAGCTCTCTCCTGGACTGAGGGAGTGAAACTCCGGATGAGCGCAGCCTTCAACCCGCCGTATTTGTCGTCGGCCGGTGGGCGCTCCAACAGGCTCTGCACATGTCAAGCCGTGCGATTGTTGAGCTTGGCAATGACGTGGTAGAATTTCGTGTCATCTGCCGTTATCCCCTGGAGGGTGAACTGTGCTTCGGCCAGGTGGAACCAGGAGCACGGGTTATCTTGCCAGAAGTCTGGTAGCTTGACTGTGGCTGCGTTCGCCTTACTGGATCCTGACGAGCTCGGCTCGGGGTAATCTTCTCCGCTCATGATACGTCTTAGGGTCACCAGTGTGGAGAATGTGGAAGGACGAGGCTGAGTTTATTTCACAAGTCAAGTTTATTCACATTCTCCAACATCATCCAAAAACAGTTAAAGAGAGTGAATCCCCCACATTTGCCCCTTTTATACCTCAGGACATCAAAGATCACAGTCACATTGTCTTTTAATCCCAAATCACAATGCATCCCCCTCCAGGCGTTCTCGACTCCACCTAAAGTCCTGATGGTCAGGAAATCCCTCAAGGCCATCTCCTTGCATACAAAAGGCCAGATCTCACATCCTCCTGTTACTCCTAGGAGGTCCAGTCCTTTTGTTCCTCTGAGACGTGAAGCACACAATAAGCATACAGCAATATACATGTGAAGCATATGAAACCCACATATGTGCACCACAAGACAAAGATAACACAAGTAAAACACAAAATGCAGTTTTTAAATGAAGATGTTTAATATTAAGGGTAAAAAAAAAATCCAAACCTACATGACAGCAGGAGACGATACAGCAGGGAAGAGCTAGCTAGCACTCAACCACCACCCGGTGCTAACGGAGAAACTCGACATACCGGGAGAACTGAAGCGAAAACGACGCGGGTGCCGGGCTGGAGTTTAGGTGGCGTGCAAGAAATATAAGACAGAATAATAAAGAGCGATGGCAAGAACCAAGCAGACCGGCCGTAAATCTACTGGAGGAAAAGCCCCCAGGAAGCAGCTGGCCACCAAGGCTGCTCGGAAAAGCGCTCCGGCCACCGGCGGAGTGAAGAAGCGTCACTGTTACAGGCCCGGTACCATGGCTCTGAGAGAGATCCGTCGCTACCAGAAATCCATGGAGCTGCTCATCCGTAAGCTGCCCTTCCAGCGCCTGGTGAGGGAGATCGCTCAGGACTTCAAGACCGACCTGCGCTTCCAGAGCTCCGCCGTCATGGCTCTGCAGGAGGCCAGCGAGGCCTACCTGGTGGGTCTCTTCAAGGACACCAACCTGTGCGCCATCCACGCCAAGAGGGTCACCATCATGCCCAAAGACATCCAGCTGGCCCGCCGCATCCGCGGAGAGAGAGCTTAGACTTTCTGCTGCACATCCACCAACCACAATGCTCCTCACTGTGTGTATATATATATATATATATATATATATATATATATATATATATACTGTATATATATATATATTATATATATATATATATACGTATATATATATATATACGTATATATATATATATATATATATATATATATACGTATATATATATATATATATATATATATATATATATATATATATATATATATATATATATATATATATATATATATACAGTGGGGTAAAAAGTATTTAGTCAGCCACCAATTGTGCAAGTTCTCCAACTTAAAAGATGAGAGAGGTCTCCAATTTTCATCATAGGTATACCTCAACTATGAGAGACAAAATGAGAAAAAAAAATCCAGAAAATCACATTGAAGGATTTTTAATGAATTAATTGGTAAATTCCTCAGTAAAATAAGTATTTGGTCAATAACAAAAGTTCATCTCAATAATTTGTTATATACCCTTTGTTGGCAAGGACAGAGGTCAAACGTTTTCTGTAAGTCTTCACAAGGTTTTCACACACTGTTGCTGGTATTTTGGCCCATTCCTCCATGCAGATCTCCTCTAGAGCAGTGATGTTTTGGGGCTGTCGCTGGGCAACACTGACTTTCAACTCCCTCCAAAGATTTTCTATGGGGTTGAGATCTGGAGACTGGCTAGGCCACTCCAGGACCTTGAAATGCTTCTTACAAAGCCACTCCTTCGTTGCCCGGGCGGTGTGTTTGGGATCATTGTCATGCTGAAAGACCCAGCCACGTTTCATCTTCAATGCCCTTGCTGATGGAAGGAGGTTTTCACTCAAAATCTCACGATACATGGCCCCATTCATTCTTTCCTTTACACGGATCAGTCGTCCTGGTCCCTTTGCAGAAAAACAGCCCCAAAGTATGAGGTTTCCACCCCCATGCTTCACAGTAGGTACAGTGTTCTTTCTCCTCCAAACACGACAAGTTGAGTTTTTACCAAAAAGTTCTATTTTGGTTTCATCTGACCATATGACATTCTCCCAATCCTCTTCTGGATCATCCAAATGCTCTCTAGCAAACTTCAGACGGGCCTGGACATGTACTGGCTTAAGCAGGGGGACACGTCTGGCACTGCAGGATTTGAGTCCCTGACGGCGTAGTGTGTTACTGATGTAGCCTTTGTTACTTTGGTCCCAGCTCTCTGCAGGTCATTCACTAGGTCCCGCCGTGTGGTTCTGGGATTTTTGCTCACCGTTCTTGTGATCATTTTGACCTCACGGGGTGAGATCTTGCGTGGAGCCCCAGATGGAGGGAGATTATCAGTGGTCTTGTATGTCTTCCATTTTCTAATAATTGCTCCCACAGTTGATTTCTTTACACCAAGCTGCTTACCTATTGCAGATTCAGTCTTCCCAGCCTGGTGCAGGTCTACAATTTTGTTTCGGGTGTCCTTTGACAGTTTGGTCTTGGCCATAGTGGAGTTTGGAGTCTGACTGTTTGAGGTTGTGGACAGGTGTCTTTTATACTGATAATGAGTTCAAACAGGTGCCATTAATACAGCCTTCTGATTGTTGCTCTGAGTGTTGCTATCCCTGTGCTGTTGCAATCCTGGAATTTCCCCATTGTGGGACTAATAAAGGCTTATCTTATCTTATGACCCTGTCTGAAAAAGTGCCCCCCCCCCCCCATTAAAACATGAATTAACTGTGGCTTATCACATCTTTGGAAAGCTGAGTTCAATTTCTCTAGCCACACCAAGGCCTGATTACTGCCTTGGTGCCTTCCTATTTCTTAATCAAGAAATCACTTAAATAGGACCTGCCTGACAAAGTGAAGTAGACCAAAAGATCCTCAAAAGCTAGACATCATGCTGCAATCCAAAGAAATTCAGGAACAAATGACAACAAAGTAACAGATCTATCAGTCTGGACAAGGTTATGGTGTGGGGGACCCATTCAGTACGTTCTCTACTCAGACTGAATGGCACGGCAGGAGGAGATGCATAAAAGCTGAGAAATGGATATGCAAGGCAGTCTGTGGTTTTCTCTTTAAGACCGCATGATAATATGCATTCTCCTCCGGTCTGCATAGTAATGCACCGACAGGCTGGGTGACAAAGGGAATTTTCACTGTACAGTGATCCCTCACTTATCGCGGTTAATGGGTTCCAGAACTGACCGCGAAAAGTGAAAAACCGCGAAGTAGCGTTGCCCCTAATGACGTCATCCATAAATAATACGTATGTTCATTCTCTCACTCTCTCTCTCTCATATGATACGTGTGTGTGTGTGTGTGTGTGTACGTGTACATACATACGTAGATGTAAATAAAGTGTACATAAATATGTTTTTAGAACTCTTTTATTCTTATAACAAGATACGTAACTCAAGATGAAAATGATTTACTGCACAGGTTAATGAGAGCTTTACTGCTCCTCAGGTGACGCCTCATCGTCAGGTGCTGGAGGCGCAGGATCGTCGAGGGCAGCTGCAGGAGGCGGCGTAGTGGCTCGATGGGAAGACTATTTCGCACAAAATGGCACAAGAGAACAGCAAAAAGTTCCACGTGGCGAGACTAAAAGTAACACGAGCAATAAAGAGCAATGAATGCGGTCTTCCTTCCTTCATGGGCGCTGGGCAGGGAGAGGAGGTGGGTGAAACGTCTCGGCCAATCAGCTTGCGGGGTGAAACGTCTCGGCCAATCAGCTTGCGAGATTTCCGAGCCGAGCCAACACGAGAACAGCGAGAGGTGGATTTTTTGAGCTGTGCGGCTCTCCGTGTTGATACCTTATGGTCTAATGTAGTCTCCCTGCCTTCTGCTAGCGCCCGCCCATTATTTCTCAATTTTGAATTTTTGATGAATATTTTTGAAAAATCCGCGATGCACTGAGGGCGCGAAAGGTGAAGCACGAAGTAGCGAGGGATCACTGTAGATGTATGTGTGTTAATGCAAACAGTGACAAAAGGAATTGTCATTGTAAATGTATGCATGTTAATGCAAACACCCCCGGTCGCCGGGCGAGTTGTATGGTATGAAAAGAGAGATGCCCGCAACCTGGTTCATGCTTCTTATTCTTGTTGACTGATGTTAGAGAGAGATGAATAAAGTCTGCTCTGCTCCAGCTACCGCCTCACCTGCTCATTCCTCTCTCTACACTGGTGACCCTTGACGCACAATGGAACTCGAGGTGAACACCCCGGAGACGACCCGGACTGGAGGCGCCAGAACCGCGTGCGCCGTTTTGGTCAAACTCCCAGACTTTTGGCTACGTGACCCAAAGTCTTGGTTCCTCCACACCAAGGCCCAGTTCGCGCTCCGGGGAATGATGGCGGATGACACCAAATACTACTACGTGGTTGCAGCATTGGACGCACACACAGCACAGCAGGTGGCGAGCCTGCTTCAACAGCCCCCAGCCCACGACAAATACGACACTCTCAAAACCGTGCTGACCCGGAGCTACACACTCTCGGACTGCGAGAGAGTGGAAAGGCTCTTGACGCACTCCGAGTTGGGAGATGGGTCGGTGGTCGAATTAATGGAGAAGATGTTGGCGTTGATGGGCACAGATGACGGGCATTTCCTCTTTGCCCATCTTTTCCTCCGGAACCTCCCGACAGTGGCCAGAGCGGTCCTTGCCAATTCGCCGCTGCTGGCCACGTGCAACTACCGGGCACTAGCACAAGAGGCAGATCGGATTATCCTCACCTAATTCCTACAAATTAAATATCATTTTGAAGATCTTTCAATACAGAATATGAAAATAATACCTCAGTTTTGAAAATTTCCTCATTGTGACTCATTTTGCCAGCATGGGACACACACACACACACACACACACACACACACACACACACACACACATATATATACTGTATATATATATACACACACACACATACACACATATATATATATATATACTTGTTGTTGTTGTTTGTTTGTTTGTTGTTGTTGTTGTTCGTCCGTCGTTCACAACGATGACCAAGGGAGGAGGACTGCGTGCAGTGTGGCCGGCTGTGGCTGATCAGTCTGATGCTGGCACGGAAGGCCCTGCCACAGGTTGGGCACAGGTGGTCTGCGTGGGCAAAAGATACAGGAGTGGCTCTGGACTTGCGAAGCTCATGTTTTCTCTGGGCCTTGGCAATCCTGTTCAGCTCAAAGGATACGGCACCTTTGCTGGTATGGCTATGCCAGTCTGGTCAGTCTAGTGCTAGGGTCTCCCATTTGTCAGGACTGATGTCACAGCTCTTCAGGGAGGGCTTAAGAGTGTCTTTGTAGCGCTTCTTCTGACCACCTTGTGAGCGCTTGCCCTCTGCTAGTTCACCGTAGAACAGTCTCTTTGGTAGGCGTGAGTTAGGCATACGAACAAGGTGGCTAGCCCACCTAATCTGGGCTCTCTTGAGCAGGGTGTGGATGCTAGGCAGCTCAGCTTGGGAGAGGACCTCTGTGTCAGAGATTTTGTCCTGCCAGGTGATCTCAGGAGCTTCCTGAGGCAGTTCAGGTGGAAGCAGTTTAGCTTTCTGGCATGGTGTTTGGAGACTGTCCAGGTCTTGCAGGTATACAGAAGGAAAGGCAGGACAACTGCCTTGTACACCTTCAGTTTTGTGGTCAGCCTGATGCCTCTCCTTTCCCACACTATTGCACGTAGCTGTCCGAGTGCTGAGCTTGCCTTGGCAATGCGTGACTCAACCTCGTCGTTGATGTTGACAGACCTGGAAAGTGTGCTGCTGAGGTACGTGAACTTGTCGACAGCCTTGAGGGTCTCCCTGTTGACAGTGATGGCTGGTTCCATGCAAGTCTTCTGCGATGCGGGTTGGTGCAGAACCTCGGTTTTCTTCATACTGATTGTGAGCCCAAAGTTGTCGCAAGCAGTGGAGAGGTAGTTCATGCTCTGCTGCATCTGGGCCTCTGTAGCGGCGTTGAGTGTGCAGTCATCTGCGAACAGGAAGTCACGCACTGAGTTTCCCTTCCACCTTGGCTTTGGCTTGGAGCCTCCGCAGTTTGAAGAGCCTGCCATCCATCCTGTACCTGATCCTGATGGCACTTTCTTCATCGTCGCCGAAGGCATCAGACAGCATGGCTGTCAACATCATGCTGAACAGTGTGGGCGTGAGTACACAGCCCTGCTTGACCATGTTGGTGACTGAGAAAACTTTGGAGGAGTCTCCATAGTCCAGTACTCGAGCAAGCATGCCGTTGTGGAACTGGCACACCATGCTGATGAACTTGTCCGGGCAGCCGAACTTCGCCATGATCTTCCACAGCCCCTCACGACTGACGGTATCAAAAGCCTTAGTCAGATCTACAAATGTTGTGTAGAGGTCCCTGTTCTGCTCTTGACACTTCTCCTAAAGTTGCTGTGCGGCGAAGATCATGTCAGCAGTTCCACAACCCTCTCTGAAGCCACACTGGCACTCCGGCAGGTGACCGCCTTCCATGTGCTGAGTGAGGCAGATGAGAAGGACTCTTGCGAGGATCTTGCCGGCAATGGTTAGGAGAAAGATCCCACAGTGGTTGTTGCAGGACTGCCTGTTTCCTTTTCTCTTGTAGCTATGGACAATGGAGGCATCCTTGAGTTCCTGGGGGATAACTTCCTGCTACCACATGGTCTGAAAGAGCTCGGTGAGTTTCTGTATTAGAACTGGTCCTTCTGCCTTGTAGATTTCAGCTGAGATGGAGTCAGAGCCTGGTGCTTTGCCATTTGAAAGGGGTTTGATCACTTTTTGGACTTCTTATTCCATTGGAGGTTCTGCCAGAGACATGTTCACCTCTACTTGGGGCATGCGAGTGATGACTTCTGCATTGATGGACAAAGGTCTGTTCAGGATGCTGCTGACATGTTCTGCCCATCTTTCCAGGATTGTGTTCTTGTCGGTGAGGACAGTGGACCCGTCAGCACTGAGCAGTGATGATGTTCCAGAAGACTGAGGCCCGCAGATGGTCTTAAGAGCATTGTAGAAGCGTTTACAGTTGTTGTTGTCAGTGTACTGCTGCATTTCAACTGCCTTTTTGCTGCGCCAGAAGTCCTGCATCTTTCTGAGCTTTGCCTGCACCTTCCCTTTGATGGACTTGAAGTTTGCTTTCTTAGAGGCAGGTCTGCTGTCTTGCTGGTGTGCTCTGTGGGCTTCATTCTTCTCATCAAGCAGCTTTTGGATGTTCTCATCATTTTCATCAAACCAATCTGGTGTTTGTGCGTGTTCTGGCCCAGATGAGTGAGTGACATGTCGTACACCATGTCTCTGGAAGCTGCCCAGTCTTCTGCTCCATACGCCTCAAGGTTGAGCTGACTAAGCTTGCTATCCAGGTCCTCACTGAGGTTCTGTCACACAGAGTACTGTTCCAGCTTCCTGACATTGAGTCGCTTGTTTGCCTTTTTCCCCTGTGGACGCTGTTTGGGCTGGATGTGCATGTTGAGCTTTGGGAGAATGAGTCTGTGATCCACCCAGCAGTCTGCACCACACATCGCCTTTGTCACTCTAACATCCTGCCTGTCTCTCCTTCTCACAATAATGTAATCAATCAGATGCCAATGCTTGCTGTGTGGATGCATTCAGGAGGACTTATTGTGATTTGGCAAGCGGTAGGTATTGGTGATCAGAAGGTCATGAGAGGCACACATCTTCAACAGGAGAAGTCCGTTGCTGTTGGAATTTCCAACTCCATTTCTCTCAAGGACTCCCTCCCATGTCTGGTAGTCTGTACCAACTCTTGCGTTAAAGTCTCCAAGGACAACGAGTTTGTCCTCCTTCGGTACACCTTCAATGAGTCTCTAAGTCCTCATAAAACTTGTCTTTGATCTCATCTGGGTTCGTAATGGTGAGGGCATATGCACTGATGAATGTGACATGGCGTTTACCTCGGAGGGGGAGCTGCAGGGTCATGAGGCGGTCATTGGGTCCTTTGGGGAGGCTGGTAAGCTTGCTGATCAGATTGGATCTGATCGCGAAACCCACTCCTGCTTCACGGCATTCTTCACTGCCTTGTCCACTCCAGAAAAAGGTGTAGCCGGCTTTGACTTTTGTCAGCTAACCTTCGTCTGCAAACCTGGTCTCGCTCAGAGCTGCAATGTGGATGTTGTACCTGCCGAGTTCTCTTTGGACAAATGCTGTCTGTCTCTCAGGTCTGCCGCTTTGGAGCTGTCCATGAGCATTCGCACATTCCAAGTGCCAGTGGTGAGTGATGTCATCTTAGTTGATTTCATCTGAGAATTTCGACCGCTAGGGTGGGATCCCTGCCAGCTGCGGCTTGCTAGCCAGGGTGTAGTGAAGCAGGCTATATTTAGGGCACCTTTTCTAGCCCCTTCCTCAGGCCATGGAGGTGAGCAGAGCAAATCCTAAAGAGGGCTGCTCAGACACCCAGGGGGCTGCCAAACTCCACTGCTGCTTCAGTCCAGTAGAGAGCGACCCTATGCCCTGGGCCAACTGTGAGTGAGATTGTGGCTACAGCTTCCACTGTATCCGCACCTGATGCTTCGTCACTTGCCCACTGCCACAGGACTTGGAGGGGGGGGTGAGAAGGAAATTGGGGTGGAGGGGGTGTCTTGACTTGCACGTGAATTTGATTTAAGTGAGGAAGAGTTGCACTGGGTCGTCAGCCTCACTCTCTCATCCCAGCCTATCTGGATCTAGTGGCAAGACGTAGTCAAGACGGCTGGAGATAGGTTAGGATGCAGTGGATGGCCAGCAGTGTCCTATGTGTCTCACTATGCTCTAGTTGTGCTTCACAGTGCTTTGCTGGGTCTGCCTTCCTGCCCGTTAAGCCAATCTGGTGGTTTCCTCCACAAAGTCTGCCAGGTCCAGTCTACGCATGCGCAGGTAGACAAGCGTTACGTCACCGAGGGTTTCAAACCCATTGGCTACTCTCACCTGGTTTTGCCCGCCAGTCGAAGTGGTTTACCGGGATGTGGCCGCTGTTGCATGCAAACAGCTACTTGGAGCCACAGGTGAGAGTTGAGTGCCAAGTGGGAACCAAAGTGGACCGTCCAGCCAGAGGTGCGACTGTTGCCCTGTCAGAGGTACTATCCCTCCCTGACACTCCATACACCCCTACACACACACACACACACACACATATATATAATACACACACACACACACACACACACACACACACACACACACACACACACACATACGGTGCCAGAAAACTTGAAGTCCTGGTCCTCTTTATCATTTTTTTTTTAATTTATTACTTATTTTGTACCCATAGATAGATTTGTTTTGCAGTCTGTTGACAAGCCACCAGCTGCCGGTCGCTGCGTGCGCAAGCGCCACTTGTCCCTAACCTGCATGGTTTTTTTTAGCATGTGGGAGGAAACCGGAGAAAACCCACACAACACGGGGAGAACATGCAAACTCCACACAGATCACTGTTGGCCGGGGGCAGGGATCGAACCCACGATCTCACGATCCCCGCGATCTCCCAGCCGAGGGTAAACTGTGCTGCCACAGTGCTAACCACTGCGCCACCGTGCAGCCCATGCTGTTCACACTTTGATATCATGAGACCAAGACGACACCTAACAATTGATTCCAACAAGATGTTCTTAGAAGGAAGTGGCCACTGAGCTTAGAATGTCACAGAGTGTCATCAGCAGGTTACAACAGAAATATAGAGAGACTGGAAGAGTCATAGAAAGGCATAGAAGTGGGCATCCTTTTGCCACATCCCATGCTTGTGACTGCTTCATTGTGAACAGTGGCCTGAGGAACCAGATGATGAATGCCACTCAACTCCAGGCACATTTAACTGAGGTGAGAGACACCCAAGTGTCATGTCAGACCATTCGAAACTATTTACATCAGCGTGGTCTGCGTGCTAGATGATCTGCAAGGGTACCTGACCGCACAATCAGGCACATGCGGCATCATCTTGCATGTGTCAGGGAGCATTTACACTGGACAAGGGACCAGTGGGCCTCAGTGCTGTTCTCTGATGAAAGTTGATTCACGTTGAGCAGAAATGATGGCCGCCAACAATGTTGGAGACGTCAAGGAGAGTGCTATGTGTTGTCACGGTCACTGTTGTCACCGTGTTGCAGTCTGGACAGGTGTGTCTAGTCAATACAGAACTGCCCTACACCTTGTGAATGGTACAGTAACAAGCCGATACTACCTGAATAACATCATTAATCCAGTCAGTGTGCCCCTGCATGAACAGCACAGGCCTAATTTCATCTTCATGGCTGACAATATTCCAGCTTGTCGAGGTTGCATCATTAGGAAACGGCTGCTGGAGGCTGGGGTACCTCAAATGGAGTTGCCTGCACTTTCTCCAGACCTGAAGCCCATAGAAAACCTATGGGATCAGCTGAGTCACCATGTAGAGGCTCGTAACTCTGCACCCCACAACCTCAACGACCTGAGGGCCGCCCTTCAAGAAAAGTGGAAAGCCATGCCTCAGCAGACAGTAAGTCAACTTATGAGCAGCATGAGACGTCGTTGTCATCACCGCATTGCTTTTTTTTTTTTTTTTTTAAAGATGACAGCTGTCTGAAACGGCCTTAAAACTAAATTGCTTCTTCACAACCAGATGAAGATGTTCCAAGCATGGAGCGCTGCTTCCCGTGCCATGTTTGTTTTCTCGTTTCTATGATAACGTGTACCTTCCGTTCGCAGCGTAACGGACCCCAAATATCGCAATTTTCATTTTTACACCGATATCAAAGTTTATACTGGTATTATCGTGAACGATATATGGCACACCACTATGAGGAAATCATCATTGCATGCTTCTACTTAAATGCCCTGCTTTTATGACACAATATCGCTGTAGTGTGAACTTTTTACATTTTCCATAAATTTTATCTGAAAGTTAAATATCCCTAACTTTTTGTAAGCAGTGTATATATCACACTGTACAGCCCCGTAAAAATTCTGTCACAATTATTATCTGTCATTTTAATTAACTTTAATTAGATCTCCCTCAGTGTAACCTGTCAAATAAAAGACAACTTTCAGAATTTTCAGTCATAGCTGAAAAAAAAATCTGTCAATGAAAAACAATTTTCAGTTAACTCAGCCTGAGGTCAGGCTTGCCTTCATGGCTGTGGTTTGGCTCTGTGCCGTCTTCCTAGCCTGTTCTCGCTCAGCCACTTTTTAATTCCCCGACTCAACTTCAGCCTCCAAAGGATGATTAAGGGCAGGGTTTTAAAGTCCAAATGCTTGAGAGAAAACATAGCAACAAGACTAGATCAAAACAGAGTCTTCTGATCAAGGTACAAACATTTACTTAGATCATTTCTGCTTTTTTTTCTCTTATTTTTCGTGGCCAAAGTGGTGACATCAACAACTATAGTGTTAAAAGACCCAATTCCTCTGGTTAATACCACCAAAACCACAACAACTGCACTCCTGTAGTCTTCCCCAAGTCTTGGCACTTAAAGTGCCCTTATTATGCACTTTTCCCACATGTTGACACAGCTCCAAGAGGTGTTAATGAAATGTCTGTGATGTGCTTTGGTCACATCACCTCAGGGTTTAATAAATACAGTAACATCTTACACATGGGGAGGAAGTTGTCCTCAAAATGGGCTGTTTTAATGGCACATTGCTTTAAATGCTTATGAGAACTAGTTCATCCCACCCTCCTTCTTTTTTCATTCCCCTGAGATGGTGTTTGGATGGAGGCACCACGTTTGAGACTAACATTAGCTTTCAGTGTCAATTGTTGGACTAATCAAAATACTGAAAAATATTGGCAGCATGCTGGCATTTAAGACCTTGAATAAAGCATTATCATAGACAGGGGTGTGTGGTTTGACTGGTCAATCATAAATTAACCATCCCTGGGTGGTAATAGCCACAGAAGCAAAATGACTGAATGACTTGCTCTGCTAATGACAGCTAACTGCTGACAAGGTGTCAAACACAACTAGTTTACTGCCTGACAATATGTTTACCGTTTAAATGTGGCCAGTGAGCGGCCATGATCGTTTCCTCTGCCAAGGAGGTAATGTTAATCAGGGTGGTTTGTTTGTCTGTTAACAGGATTATGCAAAACTATTGGATGGATTTTGATAAATGATGAAAATTTCAGAGGTAGCCCTTGGGCCAAGGATGAGCCCATTAAATTTTGGTCATGATCTGAGAGTGCATACCTCCACCAAGGACCTTGCTTGAATTTGTGCAGCAGGATTACACAAAAACTACTGAATGGATTTGGATGAAATTTTCACCAGAGGTGATTCTTGGGCTAGAGAGGAACTCATAACATTTTGGTGATGATCCAAGAATGCATACCTCCACCAAGGCTCTTTTTTTCTCAGTGCATTAGCAAGAATCCTCCACAACTACTGGATAAACTTTGCTGCAATTTTCACCAGAATTGGCTCGTGACCTACACATGAACCCATTACGTTTTGGAGGTGATCCATGATGGATGGAAGAAGCCCTGGTGGAGGTATGCGCTCTCTGAGTGCTTTTCTAGTTGGTACTGCAGTGGCCCACCAAAAATTGTCATGATCTAAGCTGAAGCCATCTCTCCTCTCACCATCTGCAGCTCTCTCTTTCTCTTAATTGGGTGCAGCTGCCTCTTTGCACCACTTGCAGCTCATCAGAGAGCTACCCATTTAAGATCTGAAGGAGCTGCCCTAGGTTGTGGGATTGTCAGACTTCCTATGCTGATGTCGCCACCTCAGCTTTCAAGAGCTGCTTGCCGCTGTGTGCCTTGCCCCTGGTTTTACCTCTCTGCCTTCAGACCTTTTCCTGTGGCTTCATGCAAGATCACTTGTTCCACTAACCTGGCTATTAAATACTTACCTGTAGTGACAGCCAGATGAGGCTTTCTGGAGGACTTGAGGCCTTTCATCAAAATGGTTCATATACACGAGGCCTCATGTGAAACTTCATTTTCTCTACTAGTCCATCTAGTGGACAAAAAGTATACAACATGCAGATTTTTACAAGGGTGTGACTGGTTTGTGTATTTTTTCATTTCAATGAATGCGCTGTCTTCTAAGAAATATCAATGATCATAAGGGAAAAAAGAAATGATAAAACTGAGGTGACTACAGTGAATGTGCTTGTGCTACTTGTCCAATTTTTTTTTTTAAGAAATAATAACTTTTCAACAGTCTTATATGGTCTTTCCCAGTACGTTCATCTCTGTCCTTATTGTCATGCATGGCACAATAAGGCCTCAGCATAATGATGTGTTATTGTTGTATCCAAGCTTTTTGAAACACAACAGACAGTTCACCTTGTAAACAAATTATAAAAATAACCCCAGAGGGACTTGATCCCCAACTCTCGAGAGGAAAGACAGATATTTTACCTCTAGGCTACCGCTTAGTGACGGCTAGGTAAGGCTTTCTTGAAGACTTGAGCCTTTCCATCAAAATGGTTCCTATTGACGAAGCCTCATGTGAAACTTCATTTGCTCGACTAGACCATGTAGTCGACAAAAAGTATAAAGCATGCAGATTTTTACAAGGGTATTATTGGTTTAATATGTATTTTTTCAATTTCAATAAATGAAAATCTTTTAAGAAATATCAATGATCATAAGGGGAAAAAGAAATAATAAAACTGGGGTGACTACAATGAATGTGCCTGTGTTACTTGGTGAGTGTGTACCATTTTTATTAAGAAATAATAAATTTTCAACAGTCTTATACTGTCTTTACCAGTATATTCAACTCTGTCCTTATTCTCATACAGGGCACAATGGCAATAGTGCCTCAGCATAATGATGCGTAATAATGATCCAAGCTCTTTGAAACACAACAGACACTTCACCTTGCAAGCAAAAATAAAAATTACAAGGGAGACTCAGCTGGGATTCCAACCCCAGTCTCCCACTTGTTGAGCACATGCTTTACCACTAAGCCATTTATTTATTTATTTAGCGAATGCAAAGTCCTTAAGCCAAGCAGTTGCCTCCTGGTTTGCTGTATGGAGGGTGTGTAATCCTCCTTCCAGTCTTTGGAGCGGTCAAGCCTCTATGATGTGTTCCATAGTTTGCTCCTCTCCACATGCGCACAGTGGGCTAGGGCTACTGCCCCATCTGTGAAGGCTGGCCAAGCAGGGGCCATGTCCAGTCCTGAAGCGATTGAGTGTAGACCACTGTCTCCTTGGGAGGTTGGTGCCCGGGACCTGTTGGTTGGGGTTTATCACCAGCTGTTTGTTTGGGACCTCCTTGGTCTCCCATTCCTCTTGCCAAGCTGTCTGGATGGTAAAGTCAGCTGGGGGAGGGTTTTTCCAAATCGGCCGTCTGGATGAAAGTCGGGCAGTGGGTGGGGTGTAGATATCTGCATGGATTGGTAAGTGAGGAAAATCTTTAACTTTTTGGAGCATCCTTTGAGTTAATGCTGCTCGCCGGATGTGTGGAGGGGCTATGTTTGACAGTACAGAGAGCCAGGGGAGTGGTGTTGAGCGGATTGTTCCAGTTATAGTTCTCATGGTTAAGTTGAGCTGGGTGTCTACATGGTGTGTGTAAGATGACCTGGACCAGACAGGGGCACAATATTCTGCTACAGAGTATGAAAGGGCCAGTGCTGAGGTGCGCAGGGTGGAGACTGCCGCCCCCCATTTTGCACCAGTGAGCTTGCAGAGCAGGTTGTTTCGTACTTTCACCTTAGCAGCCGTCCCCTTTAGATGTTCCTTGAAGGATAAGGTCCTATCAAGGGTCACTCCAAGATAAGTTGGGTTTGGGGCATGCTTAAGCTTGAGTCCGCTCAGGTGGATGTTTAGTTCTCTGGCAGCTTTTGCATTGTGGAGATGAAATACACTGGAGACGGTTTTTGCTGGGCTTGGTTTTAGGCGCCAGATTTTGCAGAACTGGTCCAGTTTAGCAAGATCTTCCGTGAGCACCCGTTCCAGTGGTTCAAAGTCTGGTGCTTGGAATGCCAAACAGATGTCGTCTGCATAGATGAATTTGCGGGATTTTGTAGTAGTCAGGTCGTTTATGTAGAGGTTGAACAGAGTTGGAGCTAGAACTGAGCCTTGTGGGAGTCCGTTTTTCTGCATTCTCCATGCACTTGTGTTCTGACTGAGGTGGACTCTGAACCTTCGGTTGGTCAGCAGGGTTTTTATAATTGCTGTTGCCCAAGCAGGGATCGCCTTTATAAGTTTCAGGAGGAGGCCTTTGTGCCAGACCGTATCATAGGCGGCTGTAAGATCGAGAAACACAGCCCCTGTCTTCAGTCTGCTCTCGAAGCCATTTTCAATGAAGGTGGTTAGGGCCAGTACTTGTTCTCCTGTACTGCGGTCCTTGCGGAAACCTGCTTGATCCACACTTAGAATATCCTCTATTTCTGGGGAAATGCGTTGCAGTATTAAGCGTTCCATGATTTTGTAAGGAACGCTGAGTAGGGAGATTGGGCAGTAGCTTGCTGGTAGTTTGTGGTCTTTGCCAGGTTTTGGGATGGCAATGACCTTTGCTGTCCGCCATTTCTTTGGGATCAAGTTCGTTTGTGTGATCCTTGTGTAGAATTGTGTCAACCAGGTTAGGGCTCGGGGGCCAAGATTTTTCATGAATTCTGGGAAGATGTTATCGTATCCTGCTGCCTTTCCACATTTCAGGCCCTGTAGGACTTTCTCCAGTTCAGCAGCCTCGAAGGGTTCAGGGTTCGTTTCCTCTACAGGCATTTTTTGGTGTTTTTTTAGCTCAGTTGTAACTGCTCTTCTGGTGTCTTTGTCTTGGGGTGCTTTGGCGATAGTCAATAGGTGGGATGCAACTTGGTTGGGTGTGACGGATGCTCGGCTTTGGCTAGGGGGCTTCTGTGCAGCTCCTAGACGACGGCTGAGGCTCCAACATTTCCTGCTAGAGTGGGTAAAGCTCCGGTCAGCTACTGTCTCCTCCCATTTCTTTCGCTGGGCTGTATTTAGCGATTCAATGAGATGGTCTGCTATCTCTGGGTCCCCTGATGTTTGATAGGATTGTAGGAGGGCAGCACTTTCTCCGTCCAAACATGGGACATAGAGGGGTCGGTAGCCTCGTGGGATTGCAGTATGGGCAGCCTTGAAGATTGCGCTGCAGAAGCGGTTGTATGCTTCATCTACAGTGATGGTGTGGAGTGGGATGGTAACAACGCTCCGGTCCAGAGTTTCACTGAATTTCTTCCAGTTGGCTTTGCGGAAGTTCCAGCACATCTTCCTTGGGCTGTATATGACTGGAAGTTGTAGGCCAATGTGTACAAGCAGGGGCCGGTGTTGGCTGTGTGGAAACTCATCAAGAATGAGGATCTGTGTAGGATATGGCTCCCCATTCAAAGAGCTGACCCAACACAGGTCAGGAGAATAGTCCTTCTTCCACCTAGCAGAGTGGAAGGTTCTTCTTTGTTTGGGGTCGTATATCAAAGCGAGGTAATTTCTGGATGCCCAGTCTGAAAGTGCCTCCCCATCACTGTCCACTGCTGGGTACCCCCAGTCAGGGTGATGGCTGTTAAAGTCCCCCACATAGATGGCAGGGTGGGGTAGGGTGGGTAAGACCTGCAGATCCCAGTTGGCATTAGGGGGCTTGTACACATTGACAATATGGAAGCCACCAATGATTATGGTGTCTGAGAAATGTGTTGTTATCAGGTGATTTGCTTCAACTATGTCAGAACGCACATAGGTGGCACGTCCATGTTTAGCATGTAGAACATAGCACAGGAGGTCAAAGCCTTTGATGGTGAAGCGGCCAGCTTCCTCTGTGCCAATATGAGTCTCTTGGAGGCAGATTACATCAATCGAATGTTGGAAGGCGAGGACTTCGATAAGGCTTCGCTTGGCTGCAGATAGGCCTTCAACGTTTAGTTGTAATATGCGAAGGGCAGATCCTACCACAAAGTGCTCTTGGGGCTGTTTGCTTTCGGCTTTGGGACTGTGACTAGGATTCTTCTTTGACTTGGCACAGAGGCGTCGTCTCTTCGAATTTAGTCTGCTGGTAGGATCATTAGCTTCCCCAGGCGAGCCCGGGTACTGGCGGAGGGCGCGACGAGAACGCTGATCCATTGCTGATCCATTGCCCCTACTAAGCCATTACCTAAGGTACAATAAATATCTACTATTTGTGAAAAATATATCAATGGGAGAAATGTGCTCAAAATGTTCCCAAATGGGAGAAGTCTGTTTTTGGTGCTAGCTGTGAAAATTGGCTGTGACAAATCCCTTACACAGTCAAACATGACAACACAAAACGTGAGGGACGGGTATTTCCATTTTGTATCGCTGCTCACTTTATTTCATGTTACATACAAAATCATGAATGGCTTCCTGACCCAGTCACGTGGTACAACGTCAACACATACGTCAGCAATACACACCTCAAAACACACCTCGCCAAATATTTCCTGGATAAGCTCGGAGCACCGGAGCCTGCCGTCCCATCACTACTATCTATGCACAGGCAACCCTTGGACTCTCCTGGCAGATGTGGACTCCTTCCTCGGCGGATTCCCTCTGGAAAACAGTACATGGACTATTTCAAGTAAGCCAGCATAATCTCTGCCGACTGCTTTTCCCCAAGTTGAAGAATTCCCTATCAGTCATCTTTCACCAGCCTGTTCCTTTCGGCATCTGTGGTGTGCCACTGTTCCACTCCAATCTCTCCACCTCCAATCAGCACAATAGCCAAGAAAGCCAAATTAATAGCCAATCAAATATTCTCAATCATTACTAAGAGCTGTTGTTCATTATCCTCTCCATGGGCCCGCCAAGGCAGACACTTCAATACGCATTACTTGCACAATAAAAACCCTTGAAACGTGTTGTATCTCTGTGGTGGTTCTGTGTCATAGGCAGAGTCATTTAAAACCTAAAATCATGTCAAAAATAAGTCAATGTATGGAAACATTGAAATGTAAATGTAGCTACTCTAATGTAAATATGAGTGGCTTTTACCTTTCTTGCAGGGCAGCTGATAGGAAATGGTGGAAGGTAGAGACAGAAGCAAGCAGAAGCTGTCTGCTCGGAAAAAACAAACAACAAAAAAAAACAACTAAAAAAAACAAAAGCAGAGAACCTATTATATATTTTAAAAAACATTGAACGAACTGAAGTAAAATTAAGATGTGAGGTAAACTTGTGGAATAACAGCATAAATAACGTAATAAAATTATACATGACAAATGAAATGACCCAGCGCTCCCAGACTGTACCACAAATTAATCAATATTAAATCACCCTTTATTGTTATTCAACCGTACAACCAATTATGTACAGTAAAACAAAATTGTGTTTTACCTATCTACAGTGTTAATCACACACACCCCATGTGTAATATCAGAGGGCTGCTGCCATGCAAGGCGCCGCCACAGATTTCCCTCCTTCATTATTGCTGAGCACCAAGCTGGACGGCAGGAAGTTCCACTTTTCTATGGTCTTTGGCATGACCCGGCCGGGATTTGAACCCCTGCCTCCCGGGTGGATGCTCTACCAACTGAGCCACCACTCTGGTACCAAACCATGCACATAAAGCATATCTAAATGAATTATCCTTATGTTGGTTACAGCTGCAACTCCAGTGGATGGCCACAGGTGAGGAAAAAGTACAAAAATATCTTTTGAGAAGGCCGAGGTGAGGGGTGTCCAATCATGTGCCATGGAGGGCCAAGACCCTGCAGATTTTCTCTTCTATCCAGTCTCTTCAGCAGGTGTTTTCATTTATCAGCAATCAGTGGGAAGAAATTCAGTGGAATCTGCTGCTGAAGACACTGGTTGGAGGTAAAGCCTGCAGGGTCTTGGCCCTCCATAGCACATGATTAGACACCCCTGACCTAGGTGATACCCGTCTCACTCGATTTTTGCTGACATTTTAGATTTAAGAGAATCATTTCAAATATTTTCCCACCAAGCATGATTCTCTATTGGAAATTGCTCAAAGCTGAATTCACACATTTCTGATTATTGAAGTACCAACTTAACTTTTGTAAAATTAACTTTTAAGGGTGGGGGAGGGGTTAGTGGTGTAGGCTACCATATTTACTGTTGTGAATAGGACAATCAATTTTCTCAAAATTTATTTTTTTACACTGTCCAAATCAAATAATTTCACTTTTGATTTAAAATCAATTTATTGCCCAGCCCTACTTTCAAGCAGATGTGTGTAGAATATCCAGAAATTGTGCATAAAAGTAAAAGTAGCACTATGGGGTAACCCCCACTACAGCCACGGACAAACAGAGTGCTCAGCTGGGGCAATTAGCAGAGCAATGAGATGTGTGTGTTGAGATCAATAGGCAGCCTCTCCGTGTCTAATTCAGGCGCCAGTATCTTGTGGATATGTATGACTCAAATGCAAACATTCATGCTTCCTGCTCTCATTGTGGTACGAATGTCGCTTGCCGCCCTGCAATGTCTTTGATGTTAACATGCCTTTGATGTATTGTTTGTAGCTGGGTATTTAAGTGGCTGAATATGATATGTTCACTCTCTTCTCTTCTCACTCTGACTGCTTCTGACTACTGCTCATGAGAGCCTGAGAGCCCGCTCCAGCATGCTTATACAGTAGCTGGGGTGAGCTCCGTGATGGCGATGATTGATGAATAAACTTCCTTAAAAACTCCAGTCGCCGTGCCTTTATTTTAACATCGCCACACTGGTGACCCGACGCTGAAGAGAACACGCTGACAACGAATGCAGCCCCGATGGTATCTCCGACGACAAGAGAACGCAGCAGCCTGACACAAGAGCACTGCCCTCCCTTCTGCCACACGACAGACCTCGACGCAGAACTGAAATCAGGCGAACTCCCTTGGAGATCATCCACAACTGGGAAAGCTGCAGAAAGCGTCAATGTGCGATCCACGCCTGAGATCTGCACACCCACGCTGGAACCGGCCGAGGGACAAAGATCGTCTCCTCCCTCTCACCGCTCCTACGCATCTACGCGAGCCCGAGGGACAAAGATCGTCTATTCCCTCTCACCGCCCCAACGCACCATGACCCGGCACGAGCGACGACCAACAGCCCGAACGGGGGAGACCATCGGCGCTGGCTGCGCAGCTCTCCATCAAGCCCCCTGACCCTGATTCGCCTCGCGACAGTGGACCGGCCAGGCACAGAAGCCTCGCATCAGAACAGCGCAGCTGGAAGGCACATGGCCGCAGCGCGTGCCGCGCACCAGAGACGAGCTGGCTCTACAGACTTATACATCATCCCCCGCTGCTGCACACGGCTCTTCAGGACTGCTCACACAACTGAAGCACACACGCAGCCCCCACACAGGATTTGGTGTAGGTCTCGGCCACGGCGCACGACGGGGATCCAGCCGTCAGCTGTCCCCGAGGGCTTTAGGGCCGCGAACGCACCTAAAGCCTAAACGCCAAGTCCCTCACACAGCTTCAGCTCCTATTTTTCTTCATTGCCGGACTGAATCGCGAGAGGAATCAGAGACTAATTTTTCTTCCCACAGCCACGGACATCCCCCGGCACTTGCTACCCCCACCCTCCTCCCTCCCCCGGCACAGACCTTCCCAGCAGCTCGCTCCCAATGCCGGGACGATCGAGGCCTCAGCTCCCCGCTAAGCCATCTGGGGGGGGAGTGTATGGGGTAACCCCCACGACAGCCACGGACAAACAGAGCGCTCAGCTGGGGCAGTTAGCAGAGCAATGAGATGTGTGTGTTGAGATCAATAGGCAGCCTCTCCGTGTCTAATTCAAGCGCCAGTATCCTGTGGATATGTATGACTCAAATGCAAACATTCATGCTTCCTGCTCTCATTGTGGTACGAATGTCACATGCCGCCCTGCAATGTCTTTGATGTTAACATGCCTTTGATGTATTGTTTGTAGCTGGGTATTTAAGTGGCTGAATATGATATGTTCACCCTCTTCTCTCTTCTCACTCTGACTGCTTCTGACTACTGCTCATGAGAGCCTGAGAGCCCGCTCCAGCATGCTTATACAGTAGCTGGGGTGAGCTCCGTGATGGCGATGATTGATGAATAAACTTCCTTAAAAACTCCAGTCGCTGTGCCTTTATTTTAACATCGCCACAGCACTACCTTAACATAATACTTACTTGTAGAAATCAAACTACAGGTGCATCTCAATAAATTAGAATGTCATCGAAAAGTTGATTTATTTCAGTAATTTATTTCAAAAAGTGAAACTCATATATTCTATAGATTCATGCAAACTAATATATTTCAAGTGTTTATTTCATTACGCCTCTCTGCAGCTCCTCTTCATCCACCACCCCTCAGCTTAGCCCCTGACTTCTCCATCAGAGAATCGTTGTCTGCTCCCTCCAAAGTGAATAAAAATATAATGTATAAGCATCCCAAAGTGATAAAGCAAAATATTGGTAAAACTCAAATTAAACATAAAGCCCCTAAATTGAATGATTTGGCCTCTGTTCCTCCTCATAATTTAAAAATTAAATGTGGTTTATTAAATATTAGGTCTCTAACTCCCAAGTCTCTGTTAGTCCATGATTTGTTAATTGATCATCAGATTGATTTAATTTCCCTTACAGAGACTTGGTTAGGACAAGAGGATTATGTTCGTTTAAATGAATCAACTCCCTCTGGTTATTTAAACTGTCAAAATCCTAGAAGCTCTGGTCGTGGAGGAGGAGTAGCAACAATTTACCATTCCAAATTACTAGTTAATGTAAAGCAAAAACCATGTTATAATTCCTTTGAGGGCCTGGTCCTCAGTATTGGGCACTTTAGCAATTTTAGGTTAAACCCAATTTTATTTGCCATAGTTTATCGTCCCCCATCAACCTACTCAGAATTTTTATCCGAATTTGCTGATTTCTTAGCTGATTTAGTGCTGAAATCTGATAGAATAATTATAGTAGGAGACTTTAATATACATGTGGATGTAGATAGTGACTGCCTTAATGTGGCATTCAACTCAATATTAGATTCGATTGGGTTTTCTCAGAAAGTAGGAAATTCTACTCATTACCTCCACCATACATTGGACCTTGTTTTGACATATGGCATAGAAATAGAAAATCTTGTAGTGTCTCCTCATAACCCTGTACTGTCAGACCATTGTCTGTTAACCTTTGATTTTACTATTTCTGACTATTTGGCTCCTAAAGAAAAATATTATTACAGTAGATGCCTCTCAGATGATGCTGTTTCCAAATTTATGCAGATTGTTTCCTCTATGCCATGTGTCAACACAACGGAAATAAGCTATAGACAGCTTGCTCCTTCTGTAATTGATAACATGGTGGATAGTGTTTCAGCTTCTCTGCATCAGGCTCTAGACTTGGTGGCCCCCTTAAAAAAGAAAAAGTCTAATCAGAGATTTCTAACTCCTTGGTTCAACACAGAAACTCGTACCTTAAAACAGAAGACTCGTCAATTAGAAAGAAAATGGCACTCTACTAATTTAGATGAAATCTATTTAGCTTGGAGAAATCATCTTTTAATTTATAAAAAATCTCTTTGAAAAGCTAGAACGAGTTATTATTCTGCATTAATAGAAGAGAACAAGAATAATCCCAGGTTTCTTTTCAGTACTGTAGCCAGGTTGACAAAGAGTCAGGACTCTGTCAATCCTAGCATCCCCTTAGAGCTTACTAGTCAGGACTTAATGAACTTTTTCAATAATAAAATGTCATCCATCAGAGATAAAATCAATCAGATTCTTCCCACAGTTAACTTAAATACTGTAACTACTACAACTCCTTCTGTTGATGTCTGTCTTTTTTTTTTTTTTTTTGTTACTTATTTGTACCCGTAGGTAGACTTGGTTTGCAGTCTGGTGACAAGCCACCGGCTGCTGGTCGCTGCGTGCGCAAGCGCCCTAAACCTACATGTTTTGGTGTGCGGGAGGAAACCGGAGAAATCCCGGAGTAAACCCGCGCAACACGGGGAGAACATGCAAACTCCACACAGCTCACTGTTGGTCGGGGGCTGGGATCGAACCCACGATCTCATGATCCCCGCGGTCCCCCGGCCGAGGGTAAAACTGTGCTGCCACAGTGCTAAACCACTGCGCCACCGTGCAGCCACCGTGCAGCCGTGTCTTGATGAGTTTACTCCAATCGACCTTTGTGAGTTAGACAAAATAGTTTCCTCATCCAAACCTTCAACTTGTCTTTTAGACCCTATTCCTACCATGTTATTTAAAGAAGTCTTCCCACTTACTGGTAGCTTTATTCTTCATATAATCAATTCTTCATTAACTTTAGGCCATGTACCGCAGGCTTTTAAAACGGCTGTAATAAAACCCTTACTCAAAAAGCCAACGCTAGATCCAGGAGCTTTAGCTAACTATAGACCAATCTCTAATCTCCCTTTCATTTCAAAAATCTTAGAAAGAGTTGTTGCTATGCAATTATTTGACCACCTGCAGGGAAATGGTTTACTTGAAGAGTTTCAATCTGGGTTTAGAATCCATCATAGTACTGAAACAGCCTTAGCGAAGGTCACTAACGACCTCCTCATTGCATCTGATAATGGACTAGTTTCTGTACTTGTCCTTTTAGACCTTAGTGCAGCTTTTGATACTATCGATCATAATATTCTACTTGATAGATTAGAACACTATGATGGACTTAATGGAACTTCATTGCAATGGTTTAGATCTTATTTATCTGATAGGTTCCAGTTTGTTCATGTAAATAATGAGTTTTCTTTCAACTCAAAGCTTAGTCATGGAGTTCCACAGGGATCTGTGCTAGGCCCTACTCTTTTTAGTTTATATATGCTTCCGTTAGGCAACATTATTAGAAAGCACTGTATACATTTTCATTGTTATGCAGATGACACACAATTATACCTGTCAATGAAGCCAGATGATAGTAATCAATTAGCCAAGTTAGAAGCCTGTCTTAAGGAAATCAAAGCTTGGATGACTTGTAATTTCCTGCTATTAAATTCAGATAAGACTGAAGTCATTCTTGTTGGTCCAAAAAACCTTAGAAATTCCTTTCCAAATCAAACTTTCAGTTTGGATGCGGTTACTCTTTCTCTTAATAGCTCTGTGAGGAACCTTGGAGTTATTTTTGATCAGGATTTGTCCTTTAATTCACATATTAAATTTGTTTCTAAGACTGCCTTCTATCATTTGCGTAATATTGCCAAGATTAGGAACATCTTGTCTCAGAGTGATGCTGAGAAACTGATCCACGCCTTTGTTAGCTCGAGATTAGATTATTGTAATTCTTTATTATCAGGCTGTCCTAAAACATCTTTAAAAAGTCTTCAGCTGATCCAAAATGCTGCAGCAAGAGTTTTAACAGGTACTAGAAAGAGAGATCATATCTCTCCGGTTCTGGCCTCCCTTCATTGGCTTCCCATAGAGTTTAGAATTAAGTTTAAAATCCTTCTTCTTACTTACAAAGCTCTAAACAATCAGGCTCCTTTATATTTAAAAGATCTGATACTACCGTATCATCCTAACAGAGCACTACGCTCCCAAAATGCAGGATTACTTGTAATACCTAGAATCTCCAAAAGTACAATGGGAGGCAGAGCCTTCAGTTATCAAGCTCCTCTCCTGTGGAATCAGCTGCCAATCTGGATTCGGGAGTCAGACTCGATCTCTGTTTTTAAGAATAGGGCTAAAACCTACCTTTTTGATATAGCCTACAATTAGGGAGGGATCATGTGTTTCTGAACCCTCCCTTAGTTATGCTGCTAATAGGTTTAGTCAGCCGGGGGACCTCCAGTAATGCATTGTGCCTCACTCCTTTCCTCACTCTCAATGAAATATTTTTTTTGCTGGTCATTAACATTTGTTTGTTCTCTCCCATAGATTGAGTCCCCATCGTGCTGTTTGCTCTCTACATGTCTTGGGGCTGTTTGCTTTCGGCTTTAGGACTGTGACTAGGATTCTTCTTTGACTTGGCACAGAGGCGTCGTCTCTTCAAATTTAGTCTGCTGGTAGGATCATTAGCTTCCCCAGGCAAGCCCGGGTACTGGCGGAGGGCGCGACGAGAACGCTGATCCATTGCCCCTTTATTCCTTACAAAATCATGGAGCGCCTAATGCTGCAACGCATTTCCCCAGAAATAGAGGATATTCTAAGTGTGGATCAAGCAGGTTTCCGCAAGGACCGCAGTACAGGAGAACAAGTACTGGCCCTAACCACCTTCATTGAAAATGGCTTCGAGAGCAGACTGAAGACAGGGGCTGTGTTTCTCGATCTTACAGCCGCCTATGATATGGTCTGGCACAAAGGCCTCCTCCTGAAACTTATAAAGGCGATCCCTGCTTGGGCAACAGCAATTATAAAAACCCTGCTGACCAACCGAAGGTTCAGAGTCCACCTCAGTCAGAACACAAGTGCATGGAGAATGCAGAAAAACGGACTCCCACAAGGCTCAGTTCTAGCTCCAACTCTGTTCAACCTCTACATAAACGACCTGACTACTACAAAATCCCGCAAATTCATCTATGCAGACGACATCTGTTTGGCATTCCAAGCACCAGACTTTGAACCACTGGAACGGGTGCTCACGGAAGATCTTGCTAAGCTGGACCAGTTCTGCAAAATCTGGCGCCTAAAACCAAGCCCAGCAAAAACCGTCTCCAGTGTATTTCATCTCCACAATGCAAAAGCTGCCAGAGAACTAAACATCCACCTGAGCGGACTCAAGCTTAAGCATGCCCCAAATCCAACTTATCTTGGAGTGACCCTTGATAGGACCTTATCCTTCAAGGAACATCTAAAGGGGATGGCTGCTAAGGTGAAAGTACGAAACAACCTGCTCTGCAAGCTCGCTGGTGCAAAATGGGGGGCGGCAGTCTCCACCCTGCGCACCTCAGCACTGGCCCTTTCATACTCTGTAGCAGAATATTGTGCCCCTGTCTGGTCCAGGTCATCTTACACACACCGTGTAGACACCCAGCTCAACTCAACCATGAGAACTATAACTGGAACAATCCGCTCAACACCACTCCCCTGGCTCTCTGTACTGTCAAACATAGCCCCTCCACACATCCGGCGAGCAGCATTAACTCAAAGGATGCTCCAAAAAGTTAAAGATTTTCCTCACTTACCAATCCATGCAGATATCTACACCCCACCCACTGCCCGACTTTCATCCAGACGGCCGATTTGGAAAAACCCTCCCCCAGCTGACTTTACCATCCAGACAGCTTGGCAAGAGGAATGGGAGACCAAGGAGGTCCCAAACAAACAGCTGGTGATAAACCCCAACCAACAGGTCCCGGGCACCAACCTCCCAAGGAGACAGTGGTCTACACTCAATCGCTTCAGGACTGGACATGGCCCCTGCTTGGCCAGCCTTCACAGATGGGGCAGTAGCCCTAGCCCACTGTGCGCATGTGGAGAGGAGCAAACTATGGAACACATCATAGAGGCTTGACCGCTCCAAAGACTGGAAGGAGGATTACACACCCTCCATACAGCAAACCAGGAGGCAACTGCTTGGCTTAAGGACTTTGCATTCGCTAAATAAATAAATCTACATGTCTGTTCTTTTCTTCTTCTCTATCCCCTCACCCCCCAGCCAGTCACAGCAGATGACTGCCCCTCCCTGAGCCTGGTTCTGCTGGAGGTTTCTTCCTGTTAAAAGGGAGTTTTTCCTCTCCACCGTCGCCAAGTGCTTGCTCACAGGGGATCGCCTGATTGCTGGGGTCTTTCTGCAACTGTGGGGGTTCCCCCTTCAGTTGATAGTGCTATGAGATGACTGTTGTTGTGAAATGGCACTATATAAATAAAGTTGAATTGAATTGAATTGAATAGTTTTTCTGGTTATTGAGGAGAAATCACCTTTTCTTTAGAGCTCGCTTTTTCAGAGAATCAAATTCTCAAACTTTTTCATTCACCTCAGAAGCCATTCTTATCCTAGTAAATGTTTTTCTCATTTTTTTTAATAACTTTTCACGCCGTTAAAGTGGACCTTTAATTTTCCTAATTTAAAGTGAACAGAGACTGTGTTTTTTTGGACTCTCTTTCCAGCCTCTTACCTGCCTGACTGAGAAGTGGTTCCTTCAGTTTTTTGGTCTATCCCGCTCCTAGAGACTTCACCGATTCGGCCGGACTTGTTCCAAGAATTTTCACGCCGCCCTGAGACAAACCATCCACGGCTGCCACTGTCTCCTTGAAGGGCCCCCAGCCGAGTTATCACTTCCACGGCTGTGAGGAAGTAACAGCAGCCGCTTCCTCCGACATCCTAACTCCCAACTCGGCCGGTATCGACCCGCTGAAACGTGGACCCACAGCTGTTTTTTGTAAGTGAAACTCCTACTTCTCCTATTTGCTGGGTTCAAAACGTGATGTCCTAACAATTAAATTACAATTAAATATAGCCCATGTTTCAGGGCTCAATTAGTCTCAGCCACAGGGTAAAGCTATAAACTGAAGGAAAACTCTGTCATTTTTAAGTAACTGGCCTTAATTTTTGTAGATTAATTCAGAAGTCATTTTTAGATAATTAGCTTATGAATTTTCCCCATAAAATTGCGTTGTTTTCAGCCTCATTTACCGTTGAAACATGTCTGGTTCCTCCTTGGTTCTACAGAGGTGTAATGCTGGATTTTATGTTCAGGAATCCAATATCAGTTGATGTGATATCGTACATTGTTATCATTTGAATCCGTTTATCCATCATTCGAATGCCATGCCATGTAACTTGAATGAGTTTAATAAAAGGGTGAATGAGAGAAGTTGAAGTGTTTTCCTTTCACATATATATGTTTGCTAATCACGGCAGGAAAAGAACTCACTGAAACTTTGAGACTGATTCATTAAGTAATTGAAGGTACAAAATTAATTAAAATTAAAGTTAATATTATTGTCCATTGCGACTGGTGCCCCTTTTACGAGTGCTTTTATTTAATTTAGCGGGTGTAGAAGTGATGGTTTAACTCCACCCCCTTTCACACCCACGATTAAATAAAATAAATAATTCCTGTACCTTATGACAAATATTTTATTATATAATCCTATTACAGGTGGCATGCCAGTCGAAGACCCGAGGAGGAGGAGGTGGCTTCGTGTGGGGGGGGGGGCAGAGAGGGCTGGAGGAGAGAGGCTTGACTTTGGAGACATGGGAGGTAGGATGCACGCGGAGCACCAGTGGGAGCTGGAGCTGAACAGCAGAGTCGCCTAAATTGTTGGTGACAGGGAAGGGGCCCACAAACCGGGGAGCGCGCTTCCGAGACTCAGCTTTGAGCGGGACCTGATCCGTGGCCACCCAGACCTGCTGTCCAGTCTTGTATTCCGGCGCCAGAACCCTCTTGCGGTCCGCATAGTGCTGATTATGCACAGTGAAGCGAAGGAGAGCCGCTCTGGTAAATCTCCAGGCCCAGCAGCAGCGATGAAAATGGGCCCCCACAGATGGCATCACTACCTCTCTCTCCATCATAGATAGCGGAGGGGGATTGTAGCCCACGGAAGCTTCAAATGGCGATCACCCCATGGCCGAAGAGATCGTGGAATTTAATGAATACTCCACCCAGGTCAGATGGGAGCTCCATGAGGAGGGGTCATCGGCTGCCACACAACGAAGGGCAGCCTCCAGGGACTGGTTGGCACACTCAGCCTGCCCATTGCTCTGTGGATGATAACCGGAGGTGAGGCTGACAGTGGTGCCAAGACAGTGGCAGAGCGACTTCCATACCCATGAGATAAACTGAGGACCCCAGTCAGACACAATGTCCATAGGAATCCCGTGCAGTCTGATAACGTGGTAGGACAGTAATTCAGCAGTCTTGGAGGCAGATGGCAGCTTGGGGCGAGGAACCAGATGCACAGCCTTGGAAAATCTGTCCACAATGGTCAATATCACGGTGTTACCATGGGAAGGGGAAAGGCCAGTGACAAAGTCCATAGCGATGTGGGACCAGGGCCGGCTAGGAATGGGGAGGGAGTGAAGGAGACCAGCAGGGGGGTGGGGGAGGATTTATTACGCACACATGTTTGGCAAGCCTTCACATACTCCTGCACGTCCCGCTGCAGCGTGGGCCACCAAAACGCTCGCCTAATATTGTCCACAGTACTTACCACCCCAGGGTGGCAGGCGAGACGTCTGGTGTTCCCCCAATGGATAACTTTGCTGCGGAGGGTGGCAGGGATGTAAAGGCGATTAGGAGGACAACCCACTGGTTCAGGCTCTGAGGACTGGGCCTGGCGGACCTTCCTCTCGATCTCCCAGGTAAGGGTTCCCAGGATGTACAAAGGTGGAAGAATGGGCTGGAAGCGGGAGGAGGGGTCAGCAAGGTTCTGACTGAACTGCCTGGAGAGAGCATCAGGCTTCCCATTATGGGAGCCAGGCCTATAGGTGACCTGCCTATAGGCCTGCCTAGGATAAAAATGGTACCTTAACAGAGGTCAGCTGTGTTAAAGGCTGTGTTACCCCACTATAGTCATGGATAAACCTGCGATAAAAATTTGCAAACCCCAAGAAGTGTTGCAGCTCCTTGAGGGAGTGGGGTGTTGGCCAATCCAGCACAGCCTTCACCTTGGCTGGATCGTCTCTCAGCTCTCCCTCCGCTACAATAAAGCCAAAGAAAGAAGTGGAATTGGTGGAAAACTCACACTTCTCAGCCTTGACATAAAGTTGGTTTTCTAAGAGACACTGTAACACGGCTTTAACATGGGTTTCGTGCTCCTCTGACGTGCGAGAAAAAATCAGGATGTCATCCAGGTAGATGAAAACAAACCAATTTAACATGTCGTGGAGGACGTCATTAATTAAACGTTGGAAAACAGTGGGGGCGTTCGTTAACCCAAAAGGCAAGGCTAAGTACTCAAATTGCCCCAAGTGTGTTTTAAACACTGTTTTCCACTTGTCCCCCTCGCGTATTCTGACTAGGTGGTAAGCGTTACGTAAGTCGAGTTTGGAGAATACGCACGAGCGCTGCAGGAGCTCAAATATGGAGTTCATCAGGGGCAGAGGGTATTTATCTCTGACTGTTATGGCGTTAAGTTCATGGTAGTCAATGCATGGACGCAGAGACCCGTCCTTCTTGCCAACAAACAAAAATCCCACCCCGAGAGGAGCCGAGGATGGCCGAATCAGGCCGGTGTTCAAAGAATCTTTAATGTACCTCTCCATCGCCTCCCTCTCAGGACCAGAAATATTATAGAGCTTGCTGGACGGTAGCCTTGCACCCGGAAGGAGGTCGATGGCACAGTCATACGAGCAATGCGGAGGAAGCGCTAACGCTCGTGACTTGCTAAAGACCTCCCCGAGGTCGTGGGAAACCTTGGGCACAAGGCTAAGGTCCGGCAGCTTGACCTGAGGAGAGGAGACGGGGAGGGACGGTGAACACTGGATCGAATTTAGACAAGTAGCCAAACAGTTAGGACTCCAAGAGGTGATGGAATTTTGTGCCCAATTAAGAACTGGATTATACCTCCGAAGCCATGGATACCCTAGCACCACCACATGAGAGGCACGTGGAAACACGTAGAAAGTAAGCCTCTCCCTGTGGTTACCGGACAATAGGATGGATAACTGCATCGTGCAATGAGTCACGGACACCACCGTCTGGCCAGAAAGGGTATGAACGGGATGGGGAGCCTGCAGTTTAACTGTCAGAATCCCCACCTCGTGAACCAGCACAGAGGAGATTAAATTACCCTCTGCCCCGGAATCGATAAGGGCAGAGAACCTCCTCTCGACCCCCAGCAACTGAACCAGGGCCGAAATAGAAAAATTACTGGGGGGGTCAGGTTGAGTCCCGGCCGCCAGACCCCCCACAGCTACTGATGGGCCGAATCTTTTGGCTGTAGGTGGCATATGTCCTGTTTGTGCTTCAGCAAACCACAATAGGCACATGCCCCGATCCGCCGGCGCCGCTCAACCTCTGCCCTCGGAAGGTGAGCAGAGCTGATCTCCATGGGCTCGGCGGCAGAATTGGATTCACCTAGGTCAGTAGGCGCTGGGAGTGCACATGTGGTAAACGGGCGAGAGGTACGCCCGGGCGCGTTCGCGGTACCAGTTATCCAACTCAACCACCTGATCTATAAGGCCATCCAAGGTGGCAAGAACAGAATGAACCGCCAGGATTCAATCTGTGAAGAAACGCGCTGCGCAGTGCAACTTCGTTCCACCCTGAATCAGCTGCCTAGACCCGGAACTCCACTGAGAAGTTGGCCACAGACCGACTGCCCTGACGGAGTGACAACAGGGGACTCATGATATTCCCTTCACTCTCGGTACTGTCGAAAGTGCGAGAAAACTCAGACACAAATTGGTCAAACATTGGTGGTGAATCTCTTTGGCTATCGATAACAGCCCGCGTCCAACTAAGAGCGCAGTCCCAAAGCAGAAGAGTAAACTGGTGGATTTTGGAGATGTCATCCGAGAACTCACCCTTCACCTGCTCGAAGTAAAGCCGAATGTGACATAAAAAATCCTTGCATTTCCTCACCTCCCCCGCGTACTGGGCAGGAGTGGAAACAGAGAGAGTTCGGCAGATGATAGTAGAAGGCGGAAGAACAGGTGGAGGTGGAGTAGCCGGAGCAGCCGCATGGCCCAATTGATCAAAAATGACACTCAGCTGCTGTGTAATTTCCTGCAGCAGCTGAGTGTGTTCAGCCACCTGCCTCCCTGTAACATCAAGGTGGTGGAGCACGGAGTGCTCTGTTGATGACGCACTTGCCAGGTTGTGACCCTGGCTGGCTCGTTCAGTCATATTGACTGGACAAGCAACCTGAGTGCAAAGTGAAATCACCAAAAGAACACACACAGAGAACGTTTGACCTTTTATTGAATTTTCAAAACCGCACACTTAAGGAAAATGTCAGTCACTTGCCAAACAAGCAGCAATATGCAGAGGATGAGACGAGGCTGATTAGAGAAGAATGGAGGGGAAATAGGGAAATCTAATTTATACCACTTACGTGGGAAGAGAGGAATGACCAGCACAGAACCCAGCGAAGGAGAGGAACCAGCAGGCCAGAACTGCTGGTGGGGGAATGAGTTGTGGGGTCTGACCAAGTAGAGTTGATTAGCTGCGTGGTGGTGGAGCAACAGGCTTGCGAGCGCACCAAATCCTTGCAGATACACCGCTACATTGGCAGCAACCTGGAAGAAAGGAGAAAGCATGTGAGGTAAAATTCACCTATAACACAACCGCTTACTTGATAAGCCGTCTGCGAGAGCAGTAAGAGCAGTATACCCAAATGAGCCAGTGTTGAATCACTGAAGAGCGCTTCCTTATAAATGCTGGTCCAGCAGGAGACAGCAGGTGCGTCTGATGAAGAGACAGGTGAACAGGAAGGAGGGGCCGAGCGCTCGCCAACACATGACACAACAGCCTGAGGGAGTGCCGAGTGCTGCAGAGCTGCTGTTGGCACGGGTAGAAAGGCAAACATAAACTTACGGTGCTGGAGTGAGCCGGGGATGTCCGTGCAGTCCGGTGGATGATGGTATAGCAGAAACAGCCGCTAACACCAAAGAAGTACACAATCTTGTAGCGTTAGAGAAGACAACGACGTCAGGCTGAAAGTTAACGTAGGTAATGATGGCTAACATACTCAGAGGTACACGCTGCTGCATATGAAGCACAATGCTCTGGCGATCTCTTCCCATAAACACAGCATTTAAGTAATCATAATACTAATGAGGGAAGAGACCGCCGGTGTGAAGGGGCGTGGCCAGAACAAATTGAAAACATGTGTGCATGAGTGAATGTCAGAGCGTGTGAATGGAAGTGAGTGAGGTGTGTGTGTATGTATGTGAAACACCAATGACAAGACACAGCTGATGACACTGACAAGAGGCGGGGGCATGCCCAAGCTGTCAAGGAGTGAAGGACCCAAAGAGCTCCCTGAAGCGCCTGATGGAAAATAAATAGTAAATGGGCCAAAATAGCCGTGGTGTCAGAACTGGGTTTGGTTCCACCAAACCCAGGTTCATGACAATGAAATGTCAACCGCTCCTACAGGAAGCACACCAAGGTCTAAAAGATTTTAAAGAAGAAGTGGAGGAATACCAACAACAAAAGGAAGCAAGACCACATTCACTTCCACGACCTCCAGAAAATCCGGCTACACCCCAACCAAGACCACGAAGCATGAACGGGTTTGGTTAGGCTGAGAGAAGAACGCATCTCATTAGACCGGGATTTCCACCACGTGCTGTCACCCGTTTTCCGTTTCAAGCATGAACGATCGCATGAGAAGCATGTGTGTGTGCCCCTTCAGACTGCGACCTTGACAAGATTGCGCAAAATCTTATGAAATTTGATCCAGGCCCTACTGGTTCACCTGATACCAGAGCCTATTTACAAGACATTGACTACTACCTGCGTAAGTACCTGGATGCTACGGTTGATGATCACATCTGTTTGATTAAACTAACATCTATCAGATCAGCGTCAAACTTTATAGAAAGACAGCCAGCAGATATCAGGACAGACTACTTGCTACTCTGCAAAGCCATCGAAAAGGAATTTTCCGGCGACTGCCTACAGTCAGGGGTATCGGCAGCCCTGGCCATGAAACAAGGTCGCTCGGAGCCTCCGCAGGCTCCTTCTTGACTCCTTGACTCCTTCTTGCATATTTCAGATCTCAAAATACACCAGGAATGGAAGAGAACCACAATTTTAAGTCCCTCTTCATCCAGAGCCTCCATCCCACTGTGAGTCACTACCTTGGAGTTACAGCTAACCCAAGATCATGCTCAATAGACCAGCTGAGAGAGTTTGCCCATTATACTTCCCAAAAACAGCGACAAAGCCGCAACAAGCACGCTGAGACTGCCACCGTGCTAGTGATCAGCGCTGCTTCTGACACCCTGGAGTTGGAAGGAGCCCCTTGCCCTACTCCATCTCCTACACAGCGATCACATGAAAGTCTGAGACGTTTTTCCAGCCAACTTCATCAAGGTCAGAACCAAACTAGGTCCTCTGGATCCCACTGAGGACCAACTTTGCGAAAGCCCGACTTCCGTCGTAGGCCAAATCCACCAGATAGGTCGCGAGAATACGGTATGGACTCTCAAGATGACAGATGCCGATCCCAAGACGAGTGTAATTGCTGTAAATGGTCTCCCCCACCTCACTGGAGAAGCCCAGAAATAGAGACCAATCTGAAACCTTGGAAGAAGAAAGAAACTCCTACTCTTAGTAGAGAAGATATAGAAGCTGTCAAACACCTCCTAGCAAAGATTTGAAACAACAGAGAAGATAAAAGAACCGACATCCTAGCTATCGCAGCTGTGCTAACTCAGAATAAACACTCTAAATCACAAAGAAAAGGCAAAAAGAAAACCTCTCCTACAAATGGAGAACCAAAGGACCCAACGCAGTCCAGTACTGTTCTAGCAGCCCAACCACAAGTCAAAGACCACGCCTCTAAAAACAACATTTCTCAAATCTGTGTCGAACCACCTCAATTTCTGTGTGATTTAAACGAGAGGGGGGTGGCGCAAAAATTCTGCCTTCCACTGACTTTTGAAGATGTGATGTCTCAGGATGCTCTTTTAGACAATACCACTGACATCACTCTTATGTCACACAATCTTTTTGACAAACTACAGGTAGCTGCTAACCGCGTTCACAAAGACTTAAAACTGGAGCCTTGTTCATTACCCATTCGACCATATGCGCTCACTAACATGACTCTGTCAGGCATGTCACTAATCAAAGTCTCCACTGGTCCCATGACCTTGACTCATCCAGTCTATGTTTCTAAACTTGACTCTATTCCATTGCTCGTTGGCAAATACCTATTAAATTGCTTTGAGCTACTGATTGACTTCAAGAATCTGAAACTATGGGCTCAAACTCAACACCCTCACCCAATCAACCTACGAAAAACAGCTGAATCACAGTGCTTTGCTCTTGACACTTCGGACACCCCGAGTCTCACCCAACTAGCGCTGTTGGAACAACTGAAACCAATCGAAAGTGACCACAAAAACCATGGTGAACATTGTCCTCAAGAAGTCAAAGGTCACCTTCAGACACAAGGTTAAGACAAGGAATCGAATGACCTTGAACTCACTGGCCTAGCAAAAAGCTTCACATGGCCCCCTTTGTACCTTTGACCCAACGTTGGTGTCACCTTCTTAATCCCACCCACCCACCCCTGCGGTTTGCGTGGTTACAACAGCCAAATCAAGTGACTTCCTGGACCCTCCGCAACCTAATGGTTCTGCATTGGTGGACCCAACTTTTGTGAATGCTAAATGCGTATCTACTCAAGCCCGTGACCCCATGGTCCATAAAACAGTCAAACACTGGTCAGACCCGACCATTCACGCACTCCCCGCGTCACATTTCTCTAACATACCGAAATTAAATACATTTCCTGTGATGCGGCCTTCTCTGCAGCTGCACGACAGCACTTGTATTCATGCTTCCAACGAACAATCATCACCGCCGCACATAGCTCCTCGAAACCAGAGGGGGGTGATGACTGCCAGCGCCTGTGATCTTCCAGCTGCAGAACACAGAGGCATCAAAACAATGTACAATGCTCCTAAAACCACATTTCAAAAACACGCAAAGCATACCACAACTAAAAAGCCTTCCATGGCAAACCTCAAGTGGGGGACAAGGTCTTCCACTATGCATTTGTACCGCAGACTCAACAAATCAATCTACAGGCAGGGAAAATTGCTCCTAAATTTCTGTCCGGGTGGAAAGACCCATACATTGTCAACAACAAACTTTGGCCACTTATGTACCAAATCCAGGACCCCATTTTCAAATGGGCCATCACAATCAAACTCAACTTTACAAAACGCCCATGGTACTTGTTGGGGACAACACTGTCACAGTAAGTCCATAAATAAGATTAACATCAGACCTGCATCCGATAAATAACCGTAACTATTAGCCTCAGGTACGCTAAGTCGCATTTCTCCAAAAAAAATCAGTTAACTGCATCAAAATATCCAAAAGAAAAAGGGTAAATTAAAACCAAATTATCCCTTAAGCTAATCTTAAAGGCCTCTGTAAAATTCTTATCAACTTCAATCGACTTATTATTCTCAAATAGTACACACAGCATCCAATACCATTAGCTTGAGCTAACAACTTCAAAATTCCTACTAAAGGTGATAAAATACCTAAGGTTTAGAGTTCAATCTCTAAAAGAAATTGTTCCACCTCTGTGAATACTTTTCATCTGCCACTCAGGTGTCTAAAGATAAAAAAAAACAAAAAAAAAACAAAACAGGAAAGTTGAGCTTAAAATCACTCATTTCTATTTGTTTACCAGGATGATGGCCCTCCTGTTTTTCAGCTTAGCCCTCTACCTAGCAATCACACCTACCGTTACCCAGAACTGGGCAGAGCCAGGACAAGAAGCAGTCATTAAGTGGATTCTCAGTAACAGCCTCAGTGTTAAGGCCTCCTGTTAGCCTTGGCACGTCCACTGTTAACTCAGTCAACACCACTACACTGAAACATCAGGTAGTTGAACCACAAACTGTTACCAAAACTTTGCAAGATATTGTCTTGGTTTTTAATATTTGCTCTGAAGCATTGATCAAACTCAACAAGATCTTGAACTTTTTGCTCTTCGTGTTGAAGGTTGACTATGCTCACACACAGCTGGTGTCGAAGTTACTCTCAGATGTAGCTAGAAACATTAGCTTCCCAGTTAACACTTGAGCGATGAGCCTGATTTGCAGACAGAGACAACGGGTGCAGACCGAGACACGGGGCTCTCTGGCAAGACCACAGGCGGAGGAGTCTGCTTCTACATCAACAGCAGCTGGTGCTCCGATGTAACTGTGATCTCCCAACACTGTTCTCCTGCTCTGGAATATTCATTCATCATCTGCAAGCCATTTTATTCCCCGCGTGAGTTTGCTTCATTCATTCTAGCCGCTGTCTACATCCCGCCCGACGCGGACGTGCGCGAGGCTCAGCGCGCGCTCGCGGATCACATTCAGCAAGCGGAGCGGACTTTCCCGGACTCTCTGGTTATTGTGGTTGGCGACTTTAACCAGAGCAACCTGAGCCACGAACTCCTCCGGTACAAACAGTTTATTTAAATGCCCCACCAGAGGAGAGAACACACTGGATCACTGTTACACTACAGTTAAGGACGCGTATCGTGCTGTTCCCCGCGCTGCGCTCGAACTATCTGATCACGTGATGGTCCACCTGATCCCCACATACAGACAGAGACTGAAGCTCACAAAACCTGTTGTGAGCACTACGAGGAAATGGACCAGTGAAGCTGTGGAGGAGCTGCGCACGTGCTTGGAAATAACTGACTGGGACATGTTTAAAGGAGCCACGCATGATCTGGATGAGTACACGGACACTGTGACCTCCTATATCCACTTTTGTGAGGAGTGCATTCTTCCATCACGCACCAGGGTGAGTTACTCCAACGACAAGCCCTGGTTCACAGCTAAGCTCAGACAGATCAGGAAGGAGAAGGAAGCAGCGTTGAAAAGTGGAGACAGGGACTGCTACAAGGAGGCCAAATACCGGTTTAGCAGAGAGCTGAGGAGAGCTAAATCTGTGTATTCTGAGAGACTCCAGCAGCAGTTCACTGCTAACGACTCTGCTTCTGTGTGGAGAGGACTGAGGCAAATCACCAACTATTGGCCTCAGGCTTCTAAGGGACAGGATGACAAAGCCCTTTGTCAAAGACTGTCCCAACACTATGCCCGTTTTGACACCTCGTCAGCTGTGTCCAACTCCCCCCTCCCTCCAGCGTCACTGCCTCCATGGTCCCCACTTCATCAAAGGCAGCCCCCCCTCCTCCCCCCCTGCCCTTGCCATCAGTGAGCAGGATGTACACAGACAGTTCTCCAGACTGAACCTGCGCAAGGCCCCCGGTCCGGACGGCGTGTCTCCCTCCACCCTGAGACACTGTGCGGAGGAGCTGACTCCTGTCTTCACAGACATTTTTAACACCTCCCTGAAGTCATGCCACGTGCCGGCCTGCCTCAAAACCTCTACCATCGTCCCTGTCCCCAAGAAGCCACGGATCACTGGACTTAACGACTACAGACCTGTAGCGCTCACCTCTGTAGTCATGAAGTCCTTTGAGCGCCTGGTCCTGCCCCACCTCAAGACCATCACCACTCCCCTCCTGGACCCGCTGCAGTTCACCTACAGAGCCAACAGGTCTGTGGACGACGCAGTCAACCTGGCCCTCCACTCCATCCTGCAGCACCTGGACTCCCCGGGAACCTACGTCAGGATCCTGTTTGTGGACTTCAGCTCTGCATTCAATACCATCCGCCCCGCTCTGCTCCAGGACAAGCTGTCCCTGCTCAATGTGCCTGACTCCCTCTGCAGGTGGATCACCGACTTCCTGACGGACCGGAGACAGCATGTGCGGCTGGGAAAGACTGTCTCGGACTCTGTAAGCATCAGCACCGGATCACCCCAGGGCTGTGTACTTTCCCCCCTGCTCTTCTCCCTGTACACCAACTCCTGCACCTCCAGCTACCAATCTGTCAAGCTGATCAAGTTTGCGGATGACACCACCCTCATCGGGCTCATCTCCAACGGCGACGAGTCCGTCTACAGGAGAGAGGTGGCCCGGCTGGCGTCCTGGTGCAGCCACAACAACCTGCAGCTGAACTCTCTGAAGACAGTGGAGATGATCGTGGACTTCAGAAAAGTCACAGCCCCCCTGCCCCCCCTTACCCTCACAGACTCTCCCATCACCACTGCAGATTCCTTCCGATTCCTGGGCACCACCATCACCCGGGACCTCAAGTGGGAGCCGACCATCAGCTCCCTCATCAAAAAGGCCCAGCAGAGGATGTTCTTCCTGCGGCAGCTGAGGAAGCTCAAGCTGCCCATCAAGATGTTGGTGCAGTTCTACACGACCATCATCGAGTCTATCCTCACCACCTCCATCACCGTGTGGTACGCAGGCGCCACCGCCAGGGACAGACTAAGACTGCAGCGCGTTGTGCGCGCTGCCGAGAAGGTGATCGGCTTCAAGCTCCCATCCCTCCAGGACCTGTACATCTTCAGGACCCCGAGGCGTGCAGGTCGGATCATAGCCAACCCTTCACACCCTGGACACGCACTGTTTGCCTCCCTCCCCTCAGGCAGAAGACTTCGGTCCATTCAGACTAAAACCTCTCGCTACATGAACAGCTTCTTCCCCTCTGCCATCAGACTGCTGAACACTAAGTGACTTATTAGCCTCTCGTGCACTATGTACAGCAGCTCAACCGGACTCATGACAGTTATCACTTGTTTTCTTTTTGCACTACCAACTGCACTATGTGGAACTCCACAATATCTGCTGCTTGTTAATATATTTAAAAATTGCATAGATTAGTACTACTTATTCTTATTCTACCTTTTATTGCATTCATAGTTTTTTTATCTTTAGTGTTACTCCATGTTTAATGTTGCAGCATTGCACCGCGACAGATTCCTAGTTTGTGTACTACATGAACAATGGCAATAAATCTCATTCTGATTCTGATTCTGATTTCACCTTATCTTGCCCCTTTTTCAGTGGTCACAAATTTACTCTTTGTTACCATTCAGAGAACAATGATAACATTACATGTTTGCTCAGTTTTTCAGAACGAAGGTCTCAAACACCCTATGACCCAGACATCTGTGGAACCATGGTTTAGATCAGCTAAACCAATCCAGTTTGAACCTCCCTGAGTTACCTCAATATTACTTAGCTGAAACATTTACCTCAAGTATGTAAAAATTGCATCCTCGTTGTTTTTGTTCTGTACCCAGAATTTTCTTTTTGTACTTTTGTACCCAGAATTTTTTAGTTTTTGCATGCATATATGGTATATCCTTTTCAGACAATTTTACAGTTTTTATATTTGTCTATATTCAAAATATTTTTGAAGATTTCTACAAGTTTGTTTTGTTACTGTAAATCAAACCAAAAGATCTATACTCATGACTAGATACTGATTATAAGCTTAGTGCTTATGGACATCAGAACCATTAGCTCAGTAGCTGAGTCAGTGGTCTTCCATTGGAACCAGCTGCCAAGTATGTGTACTAAAGATGATCAAAGTTCATGGTTGATACGGGGGGCATGTACAGTGATGTGAAAAAATGTTTTCCTGATTTCTCATTTATTTTGTATGTTTGTCACACTTAAATGCTTCAGATCATCAAACAAATTTAAATATTAGACAAAGATAACACAAGTAAATGCAAAATGCAGTTTTTAAATGAAGGTGTTTATTATTAAGGGGGAAAAAAATCCAAACCTACATGGCCCTGTGTGAAAAAGTGATTGCCCCTAAACCGAATAACTGGTTGGGCCACCCTTAGCAGCAACAACTGCAATCAAGCATTTGCGATAACTGGCAATGAGTCTTTCACAGTGCTGTGGAGGAATTTTGGCCCATTCATCTTTGCAGAGTTGTTGTAATTCAGCCACACTGGAGGGTTTTTGAGCATGAACCGCCTTTTTAAGATCATGCCACAGCATCTCGAGTGGATTCAGGTCAGGACTTTGACTAGGCCACTCCAAAGTCCTCATTTTGTTTTTCTTATGCCATTCAGAGGTGGACTTGCTGGTGTGTTTTGGATCATTGTCCTGCTGCAGAACCCAAGTGCGCTTCAGCTTGAGGCCACAAACAGATGGCCCAACATTCTCCTTTAGGATTTTTTGGTAGACAGCAGAATTCATGGTTTCATGGTCCTGAAGCAGCAAAACAGCCCCAGACCATCACACTACCACCACCACCACCACCACCACCACCATATTTTACTGTTTGTATGATGTTCCTTTACTGAAATGCTGTGTTACTTTTACGCCGGATGTAATGGGATTTAAGCTTAGTAAAAATCAAACAAAATCTTCTTAAAATGGTTATTTAAGAAAAAGGAGTAAAACAGGAAAAAAGGAGTAAAATAGGAAAACACCTTCCAAAGAGTTTAATTTTTGTCTCTTCAGTCCACAGAGTATTTTCCCAAAAGTCTTGGGGATCATCATGATGTTTTCTGGCAAAACTGAGATGAACATTTGTGTTCTTTTTGCTCAGCAGGGGTTTTCGTCTTGAAACTCTGCCATGCAGGCCATTTTTGCCCAGTGTCTTTCTTATGGTGGAGTCATGAACACTGACCTTAACTGAGGCAGGTGAGGCCAGCAGTTTTTTGTATGTTGTTGTGGGGCCTTTTGTGGCCTCTTGGATGAAGTGTCGCGACGATCCTGGGGTAATTTTGGTCTGCCGCCCACTCCTGGGAAGGTTCACTACTGTTCCATGTTTTCACTTTTTGCGGATAATGGCTCTCACTGTGGTTTGCTGGAGTCCCAAAGTTTTAGAAATGGCTTTGTAACCTTTTCCAGACTAATAGATCTCAAATACTTTGTTTCTCATACGTTCCTGAATTTCTTTGGATCGCAGCATGATGTCGAGCTTTTGAGGATCTTTTGGTTTACTTCATTTTGTCAGGCAGGTCCTATTTAAGTGATTTCTTGATTGAGAACAGGTGTGGCAGTAATCAGGCCTGGGTGTGGCTAGAGAAATTGATCTCAGCTTTCCAAAGATGTGAAAAAACCACAGTTAATTTATGTTTTAACACGGGGGTAATCACTTTTTCTCTTATATATGTTTACTGAGATTTTGAGGGCCACAAGCAATACAGAAAAAGCAAACAGCAAGAAATGACAAAGAGAGCCCTCTTTTTCAACCCCCAAACTCCCACCCCATCATCCAATCTCCACACACAAATAAATAAATAAATAAATTCAATTCAATTCAATTCAATTCAACTTTATTTATATAGCGCCATTTCACAACAACAGTCATCTCATAGCACTATCAACTGTAGGGGGGACCCCCACAGTTGCAGAAAGACCCCAGCAATCAGGCGATCCCCTGTGAGCAAGCACTTGGCGACGGTGGAGAGGAAAAACTCCCTTTTAACAGGAAGAAACCTCCAGCAGAACCAGGCTCAGGGAGGGGCAGTCATCTGCTGCGACTGGCTGGGGGGTGAGGGGATAGAGAAGAAGAAAAGAACAGACATGTAGAGAGCAAACAGCACGATGGGGACTCAATCTATGGGAGAGAACAAACAAATGTTAATGACCAGCAAAAAAAAAAATATTTCATAGAGAGTGAGGAAAGGAGTGAGGCCCAGTGCATTACTGGAGGTCCCCCGGCTGACTAAACCTATTAGCAGCATAACTAAGGGAGGGTTCAGAAACACATGATCCCTCCCTAATTGTAGGCTATATCAAAAAGGTAGGTTTTAGCCCTATTCTTAAAAACAGAGATCGAGTCTGACTCCCGAATCCAGATTGGCAGCTGATTCCACAGGAGAGGAGCTTGATAACTGAAGGCTCTGCCTCCCATTGTACTTTTGGAGATTCTAGGTATTACAAGTAATCCTGCATTTTGGGAGCGTAGTGCTCTGTTAGGATGATACGGTAGTATCAGATCTTTTAAATAAAAAGGAGCCTGATTGTTTAGAGCTTTGTAAGTAAGAAGAAGGATTTTAAACTTAATTCTAAACTCTATGGGAAGCCAATGAAGGGAGGCCAGAACCGGAGAGATATGATCTCTCTTTCTAGTACCTGTTAAAACTCTTGCTGCAGCATTTTGGATCAGCTGAAGACTTTTTAAAGATGTTTTAGGACAGCCTAATAATAAAGAATTACAATAATCTAATCTCGAGCTAACAAAAGCGTGGATCAGCTTCTCAGCATCACTCTGAGACAAGATGCTCCTAATCTTGGCAATATTACGCAAATGATAGAAGGCAGTCTTAGAAACAAATTTAATATGTGAATTGAAGGACAAATCCTGATCAAAAATAACTCCAAGGTTCCTCACAGAGCTATTAAGAGAAAGAGTAACTGCATCCAAACTGAAAGTTTGATTTGGAAAAGAATTTCTAAGGTTTTTTGGACCAACAAGAATGACTTCAGTCTTATCTGAATTTAATAGCAGGAAATTACAAGTGAATGAATGAATGAATTTATTTATTTCAGATAGTACATTACAGGTTAAAAGAAACTGTATAATATAACAACAAGGTCAAATTAGACAAAGACTCCTTCTACTATACAATTCCACGTGAGTTATCCGAAATGGGTGATGGCTGAAGCCGCAGCTTATATTGCCCACCCATATTCCATCCAAGAATTCAAAGGAGAAAAAAGAGAAAACAAGACAAGAGCGATTACAATTTAAAACAAGGCTAAGACAAAATATGACTGAGAGAAAAAGAAAACTGAGCTAGTCTAAGTTAAGCGGTTACTATTCAAAAACAAATCTAAGACATAGTGTCACAGAGAAAAAAGAAAAACTAAGCTATAACACAACACAGGCTGGAAATGTCAATCCTTATGTGAGTTTACATGTCGTCTTGTAAATATGTTTGGAGTATTTCTTCCTTTAGTTTTTGTTTAAATTGTCCAAGCTTTGTACATGATTTTAATTCAGGTCCAAAATCGTTCCATAATCTGACACCTTGCACTGAAATACAGTGTTGCTTGGTGGTTGTTCTCACTGTAGGCTTTTGAAATATACATGTTCCTCTGAAGTGATATCGTTTCTCCCTTGTTTGGAACAACTTTTGGATATTTGCGGGCAGTGATAGATTCTTCACTTTGAACATTATTATTGCGGTTTTAAAGTCGATCAGATCTTTCAACTTGAGAGTTTTTTGTTTAAGAAAAAGTGGGTTTGTTGGTTCCCTGTAAGCTGCTTTGTTGATTATTCTAATAGCTCTCTTTTGAAGCATAAAGAGTGGATATATGTTTGTTTTATATGTATTTCCCCATACTTCATTACAATATGTCATGTATGGGAGTATTAATGAATGATACAAGGTGTATAGTGTGGGTTGATTCAGCAAATTTTTCACTCTGTGTAATATTGCAATTGATTTGGATACTTTACCTTTTATATAATTAATATGTGGCTTCCAACACAGTTTGTTATCAATTATTACTCCAAGGAATTTAGTTTCGGATACCCTTTCAATCTCTACACCATTTACACTGAGTTTGGGTACTGGGTAGTTGTGATGGTTGTTAAAGACTATAAATTTTGTCTTGCTTAAATTGAGCGTTAATTTGTTTGAATCAAACCACAGTTTCAGCTTTCCTAATTCCTTTCCGAGTGTATCCAGAAGTTGTTCCAAATTGTTTCCACTGCATAGCAGGTTAGTGTCATCAGCAAACAATATTAAGTCCATTTTTTCTGAAACTTTACATATATCATTTATATACATATTGAATAATAATGGTCCCAAAACTGAACCCTGTGGGACTCCACAGGTGACCTTCAGTAGCTCTGAGTTTTTGTTGTTAACACATACAAACTGATATCTATTCTTTAAGTAACTTCTTAACCAGGACAGTGCTACCCCTCTGATACCACAATTTTGTAGTTTCTTTAATAATAGATTGTGATCTACTGTATCAAATGCTTTTTTAAGATCCAGGAATACTCCAACTGAATACTCTTTATTTTCAATGGCTGTTGATATTTTTTCTGTAAATTCCATTAAGGCATATGCTGTTGTCCTTTTGTGTCTGAACCCATATTGCTGCTCACACAATAAATCATTCTTCAGTATGAAGTTGTCAATTCTCTCATAGAATATTTTTTCAAGTATCTTGGAAAATTGCGGTAATAGTGAAATTGGTCTGTAGTTGGAGAGTTCCCCTCTGTCGCCTGTCTTGTAAATCGGAATTACTTTAGCTATTTTCATTGCATTGGGAAATATACCTGATTGGAGAGACAGGTTACAGATATACGTCAGTGGTTTCACTATGCATTCGATAACAGTTTTGACTAGTAGCATATCAATACCATCGCAGTCAGTAGATGTTTTACTTTTGAACGATTTAACAATTTCAATGACCTCTCTTTCGTCTGTGTTCTTTATGAAGATGGTGTCTTTTACAGCAGTGTTATTGCATATTGAATCACCTGTTGGCATCGTAGTGGGTATTTCTCGGGCCAGTTTAGGTCCAATGTTAACAAAAAAATTATTAAATTCATCTGCAGGTGAAGCTATATTCACATTCGGAGTCGATTTATTATTTTTTGGAGTGTTAGTTGGGTAGCTGGTATTTCTGCTTTTATTTCCAAGGATACTGTTGATTATTGTCCATGTATTTTTAATATTGTCTTTGTTTTTTTCCAGTTCTTTACTGTAATAGTCTCTTTTACTACATCTTATTATATATGTTAACTTATTTTTGTATGTTTTATACCGCTGCTCTGCTTCTTTTGTCCCTTTCTTTATGAAAGCTTTATATAATAAATTTTTCTTTTTACACGCCTTTTGTAGTCCTTTGGTTAGCCATGGTTTGTCAGTAAATTTGTGTTTAAGCTTTTTTTTAACTAATGGGCAGTTTTTTTCATAAAGAGTGGTTACAATGTTTGTAAATGTGTCATAGGCTTCATTTACATCTGATACATAGACTTCTGTCCAGTCTTGCTTCAGCAAGTCCTCTTTAAAAGAACTGATTGCGTTTGGTGATTTGTGTCTGAACGATTTTGAGATTTTTTCTGGGTTGGGCCCCGTGTGGCCATGGATAAGTGCAAAGATTGGCAAGTGGTCGCTTATATCATTTATCAATAATCCACTTTCTATTTTCTTGTCGAGAACATTGACAAACAGGTTGTCAATAAGTGTAGCAGAGTGAGCTGTGATTCTACTGGGATGTGTTATTGTGGGATATAGACTCATGCTGTACATAGAGTTCATGAACTCTGTAACTACATTTTGTTGATGTGGATTAAGTAGATCAATATTGAAATCTCCACAAATTGCTACCATTTTCTTACTAGTAATATTATTGTACAGCTCGACTAATTTATCTCTGAATGTCTCAATGCAAGTTCCCGGCGTTCTGTATATGCAGCTTATGATTAGATTTTTTGTTTTGTCTAGGTCAATCTCAACAGTAACACATTCCAGAATCCCTGGTAGTGCTGAGGACATTTCATTTACAAGCTTACATCTATATAGGTCATCAATATACAATGCAACACCACCACCCTTTTTTTGAGATCTGTTAATGTTAAACATCTGATATCCCTCTATTGCCATCAGGGGAGCCTGGTCTGCATTAAGCCAGGTTTCAGAGACTGCTATAGCTGTGAATTTTCTGTTTAGCTGTTTTAAATAGTCCTGAATCTGTGAGAAGTTTTTGTTAAGACTTCTGCTATTGAAGTGTATTATTGACAGTTTACCATCTAATTGCACTTGACTTTTGAATTGCTTTTCAGTGTAATATTCACAGTGGTTATGAATATTATTGAAAAAGTGGTTATCGGGATCAATATCATTCTCCATCTCTTGTGGTTTATGTTCAGCATAGTGGCATATTTTTAGAGTTTGAGTTTCCTCACTCTGTGTTTCATAGTCAGTGTTCATCTGTATTTATCTAAGTCAGCAGCATCTCTGATCATTATACTTTTTGCTTGCTCAGGTGTTCCATTTAGTTTAATCCAAATTCTACAATTTCTTGTCCAGGTTGTCTGTATCTTATTATGTTTCTTTAGCATCCGTGCCTGCCGTGCTAATTCAGCGTTTTTTTTTTGTCAGGTGTTCATTTAGGTAAACTTGAGTTTCCTTTAGTTTTTTGGCCTGCCTCAGTATGTCATTTTTCACCCTCCTGTTCACAAAGCGCATCACAAGTCATCCAAGCTTTGATTTCCTTAAGACAGGCTTCTAACTTGGCTAATTGATTAGTATCATCTGGCTTCATTGACAGGTATAATTGTGTGTCATCTGCATAACAATGAAAATGTATACAGTGCTTTCTAATAATGTTGCCTAACGGAAGCATATATAAACTAAAAAGAGTAGGACCTAGCACAGATCCCTGTGGAACTCCATGACTAAGCTTTGAGCTGAAAGAAAACTCATCATTTACATGAACAAACTGGAACCTATCAAATAAATAAGATCTAAACCACTGTAACGAAGTTCCATTAAGTCCAACATAGTGTTCTAATCTATCAAGTAGAATATTATGATCAATAGTATCAAAAGCTGCACTAAGATCTAAAAGGACAAGTACAGAAACTAGTCCATTATCAGATGCAATAAGGAGGTCGTTAGTGACCATCGCTAAGGCTGTTTCAGTACTATGATGGATTCTAAACCCAGATTGAAACTCTTCAAGTAAACCATTTCCCTGCAGGTGGTCAAATAATTGCGTAGCAACAACTCTTTCTAAGATTTTTGAAATGAAAGGGAGATTAGAGATTGGTCTATAGTTAGCTAAAGCTCCTGGATCTAGCGTTGGCTTTTTGAGTAAGGGTTTAATTACAGCCGTTTTAAAAGCCTGCGGTACATGGCCTAAAGTCAATGAAGAATTGATTATATGAAGAATAAAGCTCCCAATAAGTGGGAAGACTTCTTTAAATAACCTGGTAGGAATAGGGTCTAAAAGACAAGTTGAAGGTTTGGATGAGGAAACTATTTTGACTAACTCACAAAGGTCGATTGGAGTAAACTCATCAAGACAGACATCAATAGAAGGAGTTGTAGTAGTTACAGTATTTAAGTTAACTGTGGGAAGAATCTGATTGATTTTATCTCTGATGGATGAAATTTTATTTTTGAAAAAGTTCATAAAGTCCTGACTAGTAAGCTCTAAGGGGATGCTAGGATTGACAGAGTCCTGACTCTTTGTCAACCTGGCTACAGTACTGAAAAGAAACCTGGGATTATTCTTGTTCTCTTCTATTAATGCAGAGTAATAACTCGTTCTAGCTTTTCTAAGAGATTTTTTATAAATTAAAAGATGATTTCTCCAAGCTAAATAGATTTCATCTAAATTAGTAGAGTGCCATTTTCTTTCTAATTGACGAGTCTTCTGTTTTAAGCTACGAGTTTCTGTGTTGAACCAAGGAGTTAAAAATCTCTGATTAGACTTTTTCTTTTTTAAGGGGGCCACCAAGTCTAGAGCCTGATGCAGAGAAGCTGAAACACTATCCACCATGTTATCAATTACAGAAGGAGCAAGCTGTCTATAGCTTATTTCCGTTGTGTTGACACATGGCATAGAGGAAACAATCTGCATAAATTTGGAAACAGCATCATCTGAGAGGCATCTACTGTGATAATATTTTTCTTTAGGAGCCAAATAGTCAGAAATAGTAAAATCAAAGGTTAACAGACAATGGTCTGACAGTACAGGGTTATGAGGAGACACTACAAGATTTTCTATTTCTATGCCATATGTCAGAACAAGGTCCAATGTATGGTGGAGGTAATGAGTAGAATTTCCTACTTTCTGAGAAAACCCAATCGAGTCTAATATTGAATTAAAAGCCACATTAAGGCAGTCACTATCTACATCCACATGTATATCAAAGTCCCCTACTATAATTATTCTATCAGATTTCAGCACTAAATCAGCTAAGAAATCAGCAAATTCGGATAAAAATTCTGAATAGGTTGATGGGGGACGATAAATTATGGCAAATAAAATTGGGTTTAACCTGAAATTGCTAAAGTGCCCAACACTGAGGACCAGGCCCTCAAAGGAATTATAACATGTTTTTTGCTTTACATTAACTAGTAATTTGGAATGGTAAATTGTTGCTACTCCTCCTCCACAACCAGAACTTCTGGGATTTTGACAGTTTAAATAACCAGAGGGAGTTGATTCATTTAAACCAACATAATCCTCTTGTCCTAACCAAGTCTCTGTAAGGGAAATTAAATCAATCTGATGATCAATTAACAGATCTTGGACTAACAGAGACTTGGGAGTTAGAGACCTAATATTTAGTAAACCACATTTAATTTTTAAATTATGAGGAGGAACAGAGGCCAAATCAATCATTTTAGAGGCTTTATGTTTAATTTGAGTTTTACCAATATTTTGCTTTATCACTTTGGGATGCTTATACATTATATTTTTATTTACTTTGGAGGGAGCAGACAACGATTCTCTGATGGGGAAGACAGGGGCTAAGCTGAGCGGTGGCAGATGAAGAGGAGCTGCAGAGAGGCGTGTAAGACTGCGACTCTGCTTCCTGGTCCCAACTCTGAGTAGTCATGGTTTTGGAAATTTGGATAAAAAAGATGCCAGATTGTTAGATAAATGAGAAGCACCATCCAAAGTGCGATGAATGCTGTCTCGTCTCATAAGACCAGGTTTTCCCCAAAAAGAGCTCCAATTGTCAATGTAGCCCACGTCATTTTTAGGACACCACACAGACAGCCAGCGGTTCAAGGATGACGAGCGACTAAACATGTCATCACTGGTCAGATTGGGGAGGGGCCCAGAGAATACTACAGTGGCAGACATCATTTTTGCAAAGTCACACACCGATTCTACATTAAGTTTCGTGACTTCCGACTGCCGGAGACGGATGTCATTAATGCCGGCGTGAATAACAATTGTGGAATATTTAGAGTTACTTTTAGCCAGCATTTTCAAATTTGACTCGATGTCGCCTGCTCTGGCCCCAGGAATGCATGTGACTATGGCCGCTGGAGTCTCTAGGTTCACGTTTCTGACTACAGAGTCGCCAATGATCAGAGTTTTTTCCTCAGCGGGTGTGTCGCTGAGCGGGGAAAAACGATTAGAAACGTGGACAGGTTGGTGGTGAACCGGGGCTTTGCGACTAGGCTTCCTTCTCACCGTCACCCACCCAGTCTCCTCGCTGCTGAGGAGAGCCGGGGAACCGCTGACAGTGGGACCTAAGCTAGCTAGCTCCGCTGCAGCTAATGGGCGTCTGTCGAGATTAACTGGCGCAGACGGTGTTTCAATGCAGCGGAGCCGGGATTCCAAATCAGACAACCTCGCCTCGAGCGCCTCAAAAAGACAACATTTATTACATTTACCGTTATCACTAAAAGAGGCAGAGGTGTAGCTAAACATCTGACAGAGAGAGCACACCAGAGGAGGAGAGGAAAGAGAGCTAGTAGCCATAGCTAGTGGCTGGAGAGCTGGAGCGCAAACCACACAGACAGACAGCAAAACAGGAAGTGACGATACGTTACCACAAGGAAGTGACGATCAGTGTCACTTCCTGTGATAAATACCACAGTGCAATACAAATTTGTCAGAAGCAGAAGAATTGCATCATAAGAACACAATCGGAAATAATGGTGGTCTATTTGGTAATGCACTATGACCTCTCAGTCCAAGCAAGACCATAGAGGCCACTCCGGAGGGCCTGGGCACCATCTCCTCCTATATAACTCAAAAAGGGGTCCCATATATTAAAAAAATGAAAAGGTTTGTCTTTGAACCAGAAGCTAATAGCTTCTAATGGGATAAGTTCCATCACACCACAAATCCAATGTGTAACTGTAGGAGCAGAGTCTGAGGTCCATAAAAGAAGAATACATCTTCTTGCCCTAAAGAGAAGCACCTGCAACAGTTTGAGTGCGGAGGAGTGAAGATTCAGTGGGGTAGGATTTACTTCTAGAATGCAGCTAAGAGGAGTGAGGGCTAGATTTTTCTTGAATATAATATCAGTTTCTTTACAAATTTTTACCCAGAAGTCATTAATAGGAGGACATTTAAATAAACAACGAAAATATGAACCTTCAGAAATTTTACACTTATTACAAAATTTTGAAAATAGAGGGTTAAACTTATTGCGTTTCACTGGAGTAATATGAAGCCTGTATATGATCTTGAATTGTAACTCTCTAGCTTTGTTAGTAAAAAGGCAGTTTGCACTACCTGACTGCACCTCATCCCATATATCTGACATAACGTTCGGCTCAGGAGACGCACGCACACAGGCTCAGAGTAGTTCAAACTGTTTATTAACAACAGGGATGTTTGGGTGCGTGTCTGCAGAATGTTAATGTGTTGGTGGGGGCGTCTGCTTCGGACCCAGAGGCAGGAGACCGTTCAGCCGGCAACCCTATGGGAGAAATCAGACACAGGGTGATGAGCACACACCAACACGGGAGGAGAATAGGCGAGGGAGAGAAGCTTACTTGTTCGGGCAGATGACTGGCGCTTCAAGGATGGAAGCCCGGGAGACAGCCACCTGCAGGGCTCGGTGCAGCAGCGAGGAGAGACGAGGGACGGGATTGTCCGCCGCCGAGGAATCCACCTGTGCACAGGGGAGCAGACTGGAGAGATGAGGTAAGTGAACTTCTTACCGGTAAAGAGGATGCTGAAGAGAATGTGGTAGAAGTCCATGCAAAGGAAACGAAGTCTACGGCTTCAGGCCGACGCTCAGGGCGAGGCGGCTTTTATCCTTCGCCGCTGACGAGTAGCAGGTGCGTGAGCAGGTGGCGCCGCTGATGAATGGCGCGGCGTGACAGTACTCCCCCCTCTAGCAGCGCCTCCTGGCGATGGCTTATCCGGGTGCGCTCGGTGGAAGTCCGCGATGAGCGATGGGTCCAACACAAACGACGGGGGCACCCACTGTCGATGCTCGGGCCCATAGCCCTCCCAGTCCACCAAGTATTGCAACCCACGACCCCGGCGCCGGGAGTCCAGGATGGAGGAAGCGGACCAGGCCGGATGGCCACCAATCATCCGGGGCGCGGGTTGCGCTGCAGGAGGAGGGCAAAGGGGGTCAGAAACCGCCAGTTTCACCTTCGACACGTGGAAAGTAGGATGAATGCGGAGGGAGGGGGGAATAGCCACGCGCACAGCCACCGGGTTGATGATCCGGGTGATGGGGTAGGGACCCATGAAGCGCTGTGCCAGCTTTCTCCTCTCGCCTTTTAGAGTGACGTCCTGGGTGGAAATGTAAACAAGCTGCCCAACTCTGTACGCCGGGGCAGGTCTCCTACGCCGGTCCGCCACAGTCCTGTTGCGCTCCGCTGTGCGTAATAGCGCATGGCGCGCGGCAGCCCAGGTGGAGCGGAACTGCCTGAGATGGGCCCTAACTGACGGGACAGTTACCTCACTCTCCTGCTCCGGAAACAGCGGGGGGGTCGTAACCCAGGGACGCTTTGAAGGGGGACATCCCTGTAGCAGAAGAGCGAGCGGTGTTGTGGGCATATTCAACCCAGGCAAGATGGTTGCTCCAGGACGCGGGTTTGGATCTGGACACACAGCGGAGCGCAGCCTCCAGCTCCTGGTTGGTCCTCTCACACTGCCCGTTGGATTGGGGGTGATGGCCGGAGGAGAGGCTCACCTTGGCTCCGATGGCGTTGCAGAATGACCTCCAAACCTCAGATGAAAACTGGGGGCCCCGGTCCGAGACCACGTCCACCGGAATCCCATGCAGCCTGACCACGTGTTGGACGAGGAGGTCCGCCGTCTCCAGGGCAGTAGGGAGGCCTCGCAGGGGGATGAAGTGCACGGCCTTGGAGAAGCGGTCCACGATGGTCAGGATGGTGTCATAGGAGTTGGAGATGGGGAGTCCGGTGACGAAATCCAGAGCGATGTGCGACCAGGGCCTGCCAGGGACGGGCAGGGGCTGGAGCAGACCCGCTGGAGGGGCATTTCCCGATTTGCAGGTGGCACAGATTGGGCAAGCCCGGGCGTAGCGGGCTGCATCCCTCCGCAGGCCTGGCCACCAAAAGGACCGTTGGAGGAGATCTATCATCCGGGAGGTGCCAGGGTGACAGGTGAGCTTGGAGGTGTGGAGCCAGTGGATGACCTCTCCTCGGACCGCGGATGGCACGAACAGCCTCCCCTCCGGTCCGCCGCCAGGGTCAGGTTCCACCTGCTGTGCCTTCCGGATCTTGCTCTCAATGTCCCACGAGATGGCTCCCACGACGCACGACCTGGGCAGGATGGAGTGGGGCGCCTCCTCCGACTCCACGGGGGCGAACTGCCTGGAGAGGGCGTCAGGCAGGACGTTCTTAGAGCCAGGCCTGAAGGTGATGGAAAATTGGAACCTGGCGAAGAACAGGGACCAGCGCGCCTGGCGGGCGTTCAGGCGCTTGGCAGATCGTAAGTATTCCAAGTTCTTGTGGTCCGTGAGGACCACAAACGGCAGGCTTGCCCCCTCCAACCAGTGGCGCCACTCCTGCAGGGCGAGCTTGATGGCCAAGAGCTCTCTGTCCCCCACATCGTAGTTTCTCTCCGCCGGGGACAAGCGCCGGGAGAAGAAGGCGCACGGTCGCTTGGCGCCATCGTCCGGTGACCGCTGGGACAGCACTGCTCCCACTCCCGTGTCCGAGGCGTCTACCTCTACAATGCACTGCAGCGCGGGGTCGACCTGGCGAAGGACCCGGGAGGAGGAGAATTCCGCCTTCAGCGCCTCAAAGGCGGCAGCGACCTCTTCGGTCCACCGGAACGGGACCTTCGGGGACGTGAGGCGGGTCAGTGGTCCCACGATGGCACTGAAGTTGGGGACAAAGCGGCGGTAGAAATTGGCGAAGCCAACAAATTGCTGCACCTGTTTCCGGGATGCAGGTGTGGGCCATTCCACCACCGCCTTTACCTTCTCTGGGTCGGGGAGCACCCTATCGTGGGCGATGATGAACCCCAGGAAGGACGTGCTCCTGGCGTAAAATTCACACTTTTCTGCCTTAACGTACAGACGGTTCTCCAGCAGCCTTTGGAGGACCCGCCTCACGTGGACCTGGTGCTCATCCCTGGACTTGGAGAAGATGAGAATATCGTCCAGGTAGACGAACACAAAAAGGCCAATGAAGTCCCGGAGGACGTCATTTATGAGGCGCTGGAAGACTGCAGGAGCGTTGGTCAACCCGAACGGCATCACCAGATATTCAAAGTGGCCGTTCGGGGTACGGAAGGCCGTTTTCCACTCATCTCCCTCCCGGATCCGGACGAGGTGGTAAGCGCTGCGTAGGTCCAGCTTGGTGAACCAGGTCGCCCCCTGGAGGGAGTGGAAAGCAGTGTCCATGAGAGGCAGGGTGTAACGGTCCTTCTCCGTGATATTATTGAGGGCCCGGTAGTCGATACAAGGGCGGAGGGACCCATCCTTTTTCCCCACGAAGAAGAACCCTGCCCCCACGGGTGACGATGATGGGCGGATAATCCCAGCACTTAAAGATTCCTTCAGGTAGGCGTTCATCGTCTCCTTCTCCGGCGCAGACAGGCTATAAAGGCGACCAGAAGGTAAGGGAGCCCCCTGGCGGAGGTTGATGGCGCAGTCATAGGGCCGATGAGGGGGAAGAGACATAGCTTTCGCTTTGCTGAACACCATACCCAGGTCGTGAAATTCTGGGGGCACCAGAGACAGGTCCGGGGGTGCAGCGTCCGTCGCAGGGGGAGGAGCGGACGGAGAGCAGGCAGCGGACTGAAGGCAGGTGCCCATACAGAACGTACTCCATGCCGAGATCCCAGCTGATTTCCAATCCAGGACCGGATTGTGAAGGCGGAGCCAGGGATACCCCAGGATGACGGGCGACACAGAGTTGGGAAGGACGTAAAAGGTCATTTCCTCCCGGTGGTTTCCCGAGATGATGACCGGTAGGGGAACAGTTTGATGTGTCACTCTCCCGAGGGTGGCACGGGAGAGGTGGATTAGGGAGATGGGAGTATTGAGTGCCTGGCAGCGGATGCCCAATCGGGTTGCCAGGCTTTGTGAAATGAAGCTGCCTTCTGCGCCCGAATCCACCAGTGCGTGGGTGAGGTGCCCAGTAGGGTTATGGCAGAAACGGATGGGCAGCTTCAATTGAGTCAGTGATCCTAACCGATTGACATCCGCGAGGCTTCCAACAGTGACTCGCGGACCCCACCGACTGGCTTTCCGTGGGCAACACTCCACGGTGTGTTGGTCGCCTCCGCAGTACATGCAGAGGCCCAACTCACGGCGGCGTTGTTTCTCCACAGGGGAAAGTTTAGTCCAGCCCGTCACCATCGGCTCCGACTCCTCGGGGCGCGATGCTGGCGGCGCCGCCAGGGGGCGAGCTTGGAACAGGTGCGGCGAGGCTCCACGAGGGCGAGAAGAAGAAGACCTCCGCCCCGAGGAGCGCTCGCGCAGCCTGTTATCCAAACTTATCGCTAAGGACGTCAGCTCCGCTAGCGTCCCAGGGATATCCCGACCAGCCAGTTCATCCCTCAGATCACTATTGAGGCTGCGGAGGAACAGGCCACAGAGGGAGCGTTCCTCCCAGCCCAATTCCTCCGCCGCTACCCGGAAGTCGACCGCGTAGTCCGCTGCCGACCGGCTTCCCTGCTGGAGAGCGAGAAGCCGATCGACCTGGACCGTTTCGGTTTGTGAGTGGTCAAAGACCTCCAGAAAGCGCCTCACGAATTGGTCATAGGTGAGGGTGGCATAACTGGGCCTCGCCATTACGGCGTAGGTCCAAGTTAACGCACGCCCCTCCAGAAGATTCCCTATGTAACCAATTCGGCTGTGATCCGAGGGAAAATCTCCGGGCACACGGTGGAACACGGACTCACACTGCATAATAAACCCCCGCGCTCCGCCGAGCTTACCGCTAAAGCGGGCGGGGGTCGGAATCGGCGTGAGCCGAACCGGTGCCACTGGAGCCGGCTGGACGGCCGCTGGAACAGCAGGAGCCGCGCCACCCTGGCGAGTCGGGAGGAACGGCTGTTGGGGGTCCAAGCGGTTCAATCGGTTAGTCAGTTCTAATAATTGGTTAAGAACCACCTGTTGCTGATAAACAATCTGATCCACCCGAGCCTCGAGGATGGTAAACCGGTGTGCGAGCCCGCCGTCCGCCGAGCCGCTCTGCTGAAGCCGTACTGACATAACGTTCGGCTCAGGAGACGCACGCACACAGGCTCAGAGTAGTTCAAACTGTTTATTAACAACAGGGATGTTTGGGTGCGTGTCTGCAGAATGTTAATGTGTTGGTGGGGGCGTCTGCTTCGGACCCAGAGGCAGGAGACCGTTCAGCCGGCAACCCTATGGGAGAAATCAGACACAGGGTGATGAGCACACACCAACACGGGAGGAGAATAGGCGAGGGAGAGAAGCTTACTTGTTCGGGCAGATGACTGGCGCTTCAAGGATGGAAGCCCGGGAGACAGCCACCTGCAGGGCTCGGTGCAGCAGCGAGGAGAGACGAGGGACGGGATTGTCCGCCGCCGAGGAATCCACCTGTGCACAGGGGAGCAGACTGGAGAGATGAGGTAAGTGAACTTCTTACCGGTAAAGAGGATGCTGAAGAGAATGTGGTAGAAGTCCATGCAAAGGAAACGAAGTCTACGGCTTCAGGCCGACGCTCAGGGCGAGGCGGCTTTTATCCTTCGCCGCTGACGAGTAGCAGGTGCGTGAGCAGGTGGCGCCGCTGATGAATGGCGCGGCGTGACAATATCAGGTGAAAATGATTCTCCAAAATTCACTTCCCAAAGAGATCTGACATGAGCTGTGCAATCACTGGATGGAACTGAGACGGTCTTGTAGAACCTAGTGATTAGTCTTCTAGTGTCTGGTTTCTGAATCACCTCCTCCCTAGGTGAAAAAAAAAAGACCCCATTAGGATGCAGCTTAATAGATGAAGAAATAAAACTACAAATTTGCAGATACCTAAAAAAGTTATCCTGTGGGAGGTTATACTTCTCTCTGAGCTGCTCGAAAGACAGCAGAGTGTCCAATGTCATCAAGTCGCCTACAGTTTTTACTCCCCTATCGGACCACAAGGAAAAGGCTTGGTCAGCCAGACCAGGGGGGAAATCTGGGTTTAAATAAATAGGTGTGAGGGGGGAAAAGGAGCCATCCTGATTTCCAAGCTTCTTCACCATGCTCCAAACTTTTAAAGTATTCTGTAAAATAAAATTCCCCTTTAATTGAGACAAACCCATTTCTTAGATGTGTATAATATGTGACTAAGAGGGATAGGGACCACCGGAGCCGCCTCTATATTAAGCCAGGTGGATGTGGGATCATTTTTAAACCAGTGCCAAATGTAAATAGAGAGGGAAGCAATTTGATAGCACCTAAAATCTGGCACTGCCAGGCCTCCTTCATCCAGTGGGCGCTGTAATGTGCTAAGTTTTAACCTGGCTCGCTTGTTCCTCCAGAGAAATATGTCAAAGAGCTATTAAGAATAGCAAGTGATTTTCTTGTTAAAAGAGCCGGGATCATCTGGAAGGGGTACAATAACCGAGGAAGTATAACCATTTTGACAAGGTTGACCATTCCTAAGAGAGATAGAGGCAAGGCCGTCCAGCAGGCCAAGTCCTCCTTGATTCTACGAATTACAGGAACAAAGTTGGCTTTATATAAGCCAGAAAGAGAGGGAGTAATGTGTATGCCCAAATAAACAAAACCTGATGGAGACCAACGGGAGGGGGTAGAGCACAGTGGAGACCAAGATACCTGAGGAGTAAGGGGCATGGCTTTAGATTTAGAGTAGTTAATCTTATAACCTGAAAAATGGCCAAAAGAATTACTTATTTCAACAACTCTTGTAATAGAAGATTCTGGGTTACTTAGATAGAGGAGGACATCATCACAATAAAGGGAAATTTTATGATTTGTGGGACCCACATCTATACCTGTTACCAAGGAATCACATCTAATGGCCTCTGCTAAAGGCTCTTAGGTTAGGTTTAGGGGCAATCACTTTTTCACACAGGGCCATGTAGGTCTGGATTTTTTTTTACCCTTAATAATAAACACCTTTATTTAAAAACTGCATTTTGTGTTTACTTGTGTTATCTTTGTCTAATATTTAAATTTGTTTGATTTGATTTGATTTTTTTTTGATTTTGTATACTTTATTGATCCCCAGAGGGGAAATTGAGGGCATCCACCTGGATGGATGAAGCAGCCATGGTACGGCGCTATCCCTTAACCATTCACACACACATTCACACCTAGAGCCACTTTAGAGTCTCCAATTAACCTAACCTGCATGTTTTTGGCCTGTGGGAGGAAACCGGAGAAATCCCGGAGTAAACCCACGCAGATACGGGGAGAACATGCGAACTCCACACAGATCACTGTTGGTCAGGGGCTGGGATCGAACCAGGGATCCCATGGCCAAGGGTGAGTTGCTGTGCTGCCACAGTGCTAACCACTGTGCCACCACATGATCTGAAACATTTAAGTGTGATAAACATATAAAAAAATGAGAAATCAGGAAGGAAGCAAATACTTTTTTCCACCACTGTAGTGTTAACCACTGGGTTCTAATTTCTAAAATCCTTCTTTGCTGAGGAGAAATTGTTTCACCCAAGACCGGAGCTGTGAAACCCTATACCATCGGCCATAAAGGGGATATGTTAATCCCTGCTCAAGACCTGGAGTCATCCCCCTCAAATCCGTTTGCCAAAGGAATGCCAAAAGTGATAGGTTTACGATGACGTTCCACAGACCCGGACCAGTGAGAGTCCTCAGTGAAACTTAAAAGTCCAACTTGCCCTCCAATGGATAACACAGGAATATTTCTCTCTGAAGTTAAACTATTAATTGTGAACAGTGAAATAACTTATCCATCTCCTCAAGACTCTCATTTTTCAGAAGATACTTCTCAGGACACACTGGAAGATTAGGAGTGGACTCCGTCATACAATTCTGGTTTGAAATGTTTTATTAATCATTAATTTTAATGTATTATATGTTTGAAAGTATGTTACATAAAACTTTATTCAGTGCATGTTAATATGGAAATGCATGCTTACTTTAGAAATAATGAAAAATAGTCATGAAACACTGAAGTTTAGTTTAGCTTATATATCATATGAATTCCAGTTTAATCTTTTTTTTCTTTTGTCATGAAGCTCACGTAAGCCATCTGATTTAAATCAGCCAATCACCAACTAGTCTAATTTATGTGGTGCCTCCTTCATCCTACTGGTCAGTTTCAAACAAAGAAACTCAGTGCAATTGGTCAAAAGTTTACGCTAATGGGCAGATCCAACCCTGATCTTTGAATGTAGTTGGGCAAAATATTTCCTTTGTTCTACAGTTGCAGTCCGAGTTGCAGGCTGGGAGTGACTCCTGAAGGAGCAGTCTGCTCTTCAGTTTTTGTTTTTTTTCCCCTTCCTAAGAAGGCCCAGAGCTATGCGCTGTGTAAACTTGTTTCTTTTCCTCTAAAACTCACTTTTTCCCATTTTACTCCTTTATCTTAAATTACCGTTTTAAGAAGATTTTGTTTGATTTTTACTAAGTTAAATCAACTTTGTTCTGACCACAACACATTGGAAGAAACAAATTTGTGGTTTGTTTTTTCAGTTTGATTTTCTGATTGGACTTTGAACGATAAACCAATATTACCTAGAATTTGGCATCCTGGCCAAATTCCTTTTTCATTGCATAAGAAGACCTTGGTGAGTGTGCTGGACACCCAGCTCATGTTTGTGATTCGAGGAGTGGGCCTGTAGCCGTGGGACAGAACCTGCCATTTTATCTCAACAGAACCCACGCCCGTCCAGATGGAACAAGATCCAATGGACTGCCTGCTACCACCAGAGGATGCAATCTGACTCTGCTGTGCTGAAGGTCTGTTGTCCAAATTAGATTTAATTCTTCAGAATATACCCGGTATGAGTTCTATAAACCTATCATCTTCAAACTCCTTTCAGAACTTCAAATGCATTTATCTTTTCATTAATCTCTGTCCCTTTTCAGAGTAACACAAATTTTCTTTTTTATGAAATAGTTTAATCATCATTTTCTTCATAAAATTTCATCTAATTTTCTTAACAAATGCTATTTTATGGTTCCTCATTTTCCATTACAGTGCCAACTTAAGCTATGGTTTTCCTTGGTTCCACAAATGTTTGATAATACACTTTATGCTCAGTAATCCATTACCAGTCTAATGTGCTCATGATACATGTTGAATTCCCTGTCTTAAAGTCATCCGAATTTGTTCATCTCTCCTGAAATTTCTTATTAAACTATTAAAAAGACATATGGAAGTTACTGTTTGATTTCATGTCCATCTTCTTGATTAAAAGCAGACAAGAACTCACAGGTTGTTTTTTTTTAAAGACTGATTCATTATTGGTACAAATACAGAATTATTAATAAAATTGTCCATTCTTTTGGACTGGTGCGCCACGAGCTTATGTGTGTTTGTAATGAAGAGAAACCTCATTCCTACTCACATGCATATTTACATTAATCCTTGTACCAACAATAAACTACACATATAAAACCCCACAGTTTGTAATAAAGTTCAGTTCGAGCGCAACATCCTTGTCCATCATCATTCCAGGTTTGTGGACATAACATTTGTTGACAAGAATTTCAAACCATGGAAGTGTGCTTGAGACCATTAAGGTCTTTCCTCGAGTCTCCAGGTGATCCGACTGTCCTGTGGCCACAGTGGCTGGACACGTTCGACACCTACGTTGCAGCATTTGATCTGGGAAAACTGGATAAAGTAAGGAAGTGAGCACTGCTTGTCCACAATCTAGGCATAGAAGGTTAGATGACTTTTCACATGCTTGGTCTGACGGATTCATATGTGGATGCTGTCAAACTGCTAGCTACCTACTTTGCTACACTGGACAACGTGATAGCACGATAAATTTGACAGGGAGACAGGGAATTGGTCAGTCCACACAACAATTTGTCGCCGACCTAAGACATCTGGCTAGCATGTGCCGCTTTGAACTGTTAGAAGATGAGATGGTGCAGGACCAGTTAGCTGAGCACATGTGTAACCCGAGGCTAAGGGCTAAGATGCTAACGATGCCAATCGACATGATGGGCTGCCATGTTGGGCTGCACGGTGGCGCAGTGGTTTAGCACTGTGGCAGCACAGTTTTACCCTCGGCCGGGGGACCACGGGGATCATGAGATCGTGGGTTCGATCCCAGCCCCCGACCAACAGTGAGCTGTGTGGAGTTTGCATGTTCTCCCCGTGTTGCGCGGGTTTACTCCGGGATTTCTCCGGTTTCCTCCCGCATACCAAAACATGTAGGTTTAGGGCGCTCGCGCACGCAGCGACCAGCAGCCGGTGGCTTGTCACCAGACTGCAAACCATGTCTACCTACGGGTACAAATAAGTAACAAAAAAAAAAAAAAAAAAAAAAAAAAAAAAAAAAAAAAATGATGCTAGCTAGCACGATAGAGCTAGCGTTCCAGCTTGAGTCAGTAGAGAAGCTAGCGTTGGAGCTAGGTGGTGGCCAACTACAGAAGCTACTCGGACAGAAGATGCTAGCAAACGTTAGGTTGATATTAAACTGGGCCATGGTGAAGAAGTTTTTCCCCAACCACAAAATAAAGAAGAATCCAGCAGAGCTGTATGGATACAGCGGTCACAGACTCAGTAATGTAGGAACAGTTGAGCAAATGGTCTACTTCAAGTCAAAGATTGTGTATGACTTCACGTTCCAAGTGACAACACAAAGTGACAACATTATGGGATGTGACCTCTTCTACGGACTGGGTTTCACTATCTGCAACAGCACCAGGTTTGAATGGTCCAGGTGTGGCAACTGGGGCATGACGGACCTCGACGATGATGACGTGGTGTGGGATGAGAAAATTCAGGACAACACAGACACCAAACCATCCACTCCGTGCGCTCAGGAGGAGAGCTGCCCAGGAGGGGGGCAGCGGCTGGACTCGCCTCAGCTCCGCACCCAGCCAGAGGCTGCTGTGGATTCGCAGGAGAGGGAGCCCGTGCATGCAGAAAACCTTGAGGCACAACAACAACAATTAGGCACAGACACCATTCATGACGCAGCACAACAAAGCACATTAGACGGGAGAGAGAAGGAACCTGACTGCTTCCGTACCCACACTCATCAGTCTACGAGGGTTACGACCAAACCGACAGGTGAAGAGTCCACAACAACGAACAATACAGGAGAGACACCGGACACCTTCCATACCCACGACCAGCTTCAGACTACGGAAACAGTGATGGTGAAGTCGGGTAAAGGGTCCGTGACAAATACGGTAACAGCAGATCTGTTACGGCATGACGGAGGTCCCAAACCAGATGAGCATGCAGCGCCACAACAATCACAATGGCACATGAGACTGAGCAAGGCGCCACTCCAAGTCATGGACAGAGTTCGAGTCTGCACCGGTGGGAGACCTGGACAGCGGCTGGTCAAGTCACAACTGACGAGATAACAGGCGCCGCTGAGGATCGTGGTGAAGCTGGGATCTGCATGCTTTCGACTGACAGATGGTTTGGTTCGGCACACAAACCAACTACGGCGTGTCCAGGTGGCTGCTCCAGACGGCAAGGCTTCGCGGGAGTCAGCTGATGCAGTGTGGGACCCGGGCCCCAACGTGATGAAGATCGGTCCTGGCCCTGGGGGTCCGACATCTCCAGGGGCGTGTCTACCACAGCCCCATTACAAGGCCCTTCTGGCAGAGCTGACTTCCCCATGGAAGACTGTTAAAAAAAAAAAAAAAAAAAAGACTGACTGTTCAGGTAGGAGCGCCGCTGAAACAGGTGGCAGAATAACCCACCCAGCCACATTGGGTCCAGCGGTGATCTACCTGCATACCCTAGTTTCAGGTTCTATACTGTGGTTTTGAATGTTGCAATGTTATGAAAATGTTGATATATATACAGTATATATACGTATATATATATATATATATATATATATATATGTGTGTGTGTGTGTGTGTGTGTGTGTGTGTATACCAAATTGGGGAGGGCTGACTAATTAACATATGTTCTGTGGTTTTGCAGGGGGGGAATGTAGTGTAGAAATATGGCCAGTATACAGTGTGTGACGTTGCCTGCGGCTGACGCCACTATATATTGGTGCGGTCCGCCATCTCATGGCAGTTGGTTACTAGTTTGTTAGAGAGCAGCTAACGGAAGTTACCAGTGTGAGTTATGACTAAGTGTTCACATGTGCTTTTGTACCATTGCGGTTTGTGATAAAGTTCAGTTCAAGCATAGCATCCTCGTCCATCTTCATTCCAGGTTTGTGGACATAACGGTTATCTGTCGGAGGTCTCACCTGGATAATTGTTACAGCCTCCTCCAAAACTTCGCCTTGATGTTGGGTTGTTCTTCTGTGGAAGCTGGCAAGCTGGCTAGTAGCTACATGCTAGGTTGTAGCTGACCTCCAGCAGCTGACATGGACACAAATTTTCCTGTTTTCATCCTCATAGCTTTGAGTCCAACTTTTGGTAGGTAAGTACCAGTCTAAAACAATTCTCAAGCTGTGTTCGTAATGTCCATTCACTCCCACGCCATTTTTGCAGCATGATGGGGTGTCATCACAGGCAAGATTGCAATGACTGTTATGTCTGTAAACCTGGCATGAAGGGAGGCAGCCGAGTGGTTGCACTAGAACAGGACATTATTATATTATAGGATGCAATACTCCACAGTGTGGGGTCGTCCTGGCAAGAGAAAGCCCAAATGGTGGACGCCCCTATTTATAGGGCAGTGTGGTGGCGCACCCGGAAGGTGGCATCATCACACCGTACTTCACAATAAAACCCACCATTACAGCCCCCCCCCCCTTAGAAATCAGAAAAAAACCACACTGAATTAAACCCACCCAAATTTTATAGATAAAACCCCCAATAAACACATCAAACAACAACACCACAAAACACTAGAGCTAGGGCCAGTGGGTGGACTGCCACACGGCCCACATGGCCAAGTGGTTTATTCTGCCACTTTTACCTGGTATACCGGCCGTGCTCCTACCTAAAGAGTCCATAGTCTCTTCTTCTCAGTCTCCTATGGCAAGGGAGCGTCTGCCGGGGAAACCCTGCCGCAGCCGCATGGTGGATGTACCCCTGGAGGCAATAGGTCCCCAGGACCAGGGCCGATCATTAAAACACAGGAGATTGTGTCTTCCACCACCTTCGCTGACTTCTGCATAGCCCCGTCAGTTGAAACGTCCACCTGGACACGCCGCAGCTGGTTTGCGTGTCGGATCGAGCCATCTACTAGCCAGAAACACGCCACTCCCACTTTTGCCACAATCCTCAGTGGCTCCCAATGTCTCACCGACTGCGATCCAGCCAGTCGTCGCCCCAGTCTCTCCTTGGCATGAACCCAAACCCAGTCCATGACCCGGAGCGGCTCCTTGCTCGGTTTGATGCACTGCTGCAGTTCTGTCAGCTCCGCGTTCTCCACCCATGTTGTGTCATTGTGACACCGTGGTGGCACAGCGGCCACCGCCGTCACAATGGATCCCTCATCCGTCGTTGTCCGAAGCTTGACACTGGCACCGAAACATCCGGTGCCTCCTTGGTTACACCTGTCAGAACGGACCCTCCGCTCACTAACTCGATTGCTCCCAGAATAGCTGGCTGACCGCGGGCACTTGAGTCATCTGTCTCCTCCACTGAGCAGTTGTCTTCCTGGGGGTCAGAAACCTGTGCTTCGGTTACAGCACCACCAGTGGGTATCTCATCCCACACCACGACGTCATCCACTGGGTCCGGTGATCTCCACCGTCCACATCTGGACCACTCGAATCCAGTACTGTCCTTAATGACAAGCCCCAGTCCATAAAACAGGTCACACCCCATAAGATTCTCGCCATGCGTTGTTACCTGGAACATGAAGTCGCATACCGCTTCGTTGTTATAGCGAGCAGTAAACTCCACAGTCCTGACATTGCACACCGTCATAGCCATACAGCAGAGCTGGGCTCTTCCTGATCCTGTAGTGCAGGAAAAACTTTTTTACCGTGGCCCAATTTAGCACCGACCACACTGCCGCCGTGTTGAACATCAACGGCAAAGCTACACCATCCAATTTCACCATGCAGTAGGAAAGCCCATCAGTTTTAGTGCTCACTAAGTGGATGATCACCATAGGCGGGCGGGCTGATCTATTTGGCGACCTCCACGATACTGAGGACCGACACATTCTGGCAAAATGATTCATGCACCCACACTTGCTGCACCGCTTCCCTCTTGTCGGGCATGCTCGCACATAACTCTGGTGCATCGGGGACCCACAACCCCTACAGATGGGGTCCTTTGGAGCAAACCTATGGCTCGCTGCGTATGCCTTGTAGTCATCCGCCATGCTCCGTTCATCCTCAGTGTCCACTGCATTTGCCGATGTCGTCCTTTCTGGTGTCTTCTGAGACTGGCACGCATTTACCTCCGAGTTTAGCTTATCCACAACCTCTAGCTCCAAAGCTAACTCAACTGCCCCAGCTAACGCAAAGTCATTTGTCACCGTTAGCAACCTAGCCCTTATCGCGGCACTACACGTGTGCTTGGCCAACTGGTCCCATACCATCTCATCCTCTAATGGACCAAACAGGCACACACTGGCTAACTGTCTTAAATCAATGACAAATTGTTGAATGGGCTCATGACTCCCTGGCGCCTCTGGCGAAACTGAATCCGCTGCCTCGTCACACTATCCGGAGTGGTGAAGTGGTTAGCCATTAGCTCAACGACGTCCTCGAATGAGTCTGCTGTGCCGAACGTTCGCATAATCCTCTGACCTTCGATGCCAAGGTTGTGGACAAGTAACGCTGGCGTCCTCACCTTACCCAGCTACCCTTGGTCCAATGCTGTGAGGTAGTTTTTGAAAGCCTCCACCCAGCAGGGCCATGGGACCGGTGGCTCCCCGGGAAGCTCCAGAAAAGGCCACAGTGGTGTTACGCACGCCTTCATTGATTAATTCTCAGTCGCCAGATGTTATGTCTGTAAACCTGGCATGAAGGGAGGCAGATGAGAGGTTGCACTAGAACAGGACTTTATTATATTATAGGCTGCAATACAGCAGGGGCTCCACAGTGTGGGGTCATCTGAGCAAGAGAAAGCCCAAAATGGTGGATGCCCCTATTTGTAAGGCGGTGTGGTGTCGCACCCGGAGGTGGCGTCATCACACCGTACTTCACAATAAAACCCACCATGACAGTGACATTATTAATGAGCTCTGGCATTCCGTTGTTTGCACATACAGTCTACTTTCGAGAATTTTCTGGAGAATATTCTGGATAGTTTTTGTCATTTTGGATATGTTGAGAGCTTTAATAAACCTGCAGGTGAAGACAACAAGCATATTTGTCCACTCCCATGTTTATAACAGTATGAAAAAATTGAAAAATTAGAAACTTAAGGTACACTGTATCTGGATGGAAAAACATGCAATTAATGTGTTACTAATCGCAATTAACTCAACATTCCAAAATAATCATAATTAAAAATTTTAATCGTCCAACACCACTAATATATACTGTATATATACAGTATATACGTATATATATATATATATATATATATATATATATATATATATATATATTTGTTTACTTTTTGCATCTTAAAGATGATACTGTTATGTATGTAAATGGTAAACCAATGACGAGACAGAATTAGATAAGATGGCGGCATGCCCGACAAGATGTTTTAGATAAGATGGCGGCAGCGCGCTCGGACGCAGCGGCCCCTCTTGGCATCAGCGAGTGTGAGAGTTTTGAGTGTTGTGATCATCCCAGACGTACATTCTGTAAAACTTACAACTGTGAGACCTTATTAAACATCAAGGTACTGCACGCTGCAAGAATCACGGCAATCGGTTGTGATTTGGACATCCTACGCCAGCATGGAATTCTGGCGGAGTCCCCGCTGGAAGCTACCCATGAGAGTAGGAAGCGGAAGTGGAGCGAACGCAAGCAGAAGCGCGGAAAAAGGGCCGGGATCCATGCTAGGCTAAAGGCTAACCCCTCCAGACCAGCGGTACCGTCGCTTCTTCTCTCAAACGTCCGCGCCCTCGAAAACAAGGTGGACGAACTGCGTCTGCTGAGAGAAACCTGGAGAGAGTGGAGGGACTGCTGTGTGTTTGTTTTTACCGAGACATGGCTCCACAGCAACATTCCTGACGAGGCCATTCAACTGGAAGATATGGCGATGTTCCGTGCCGACAGGGAAACGGCGAGCTCCTGTAAGAGCCGGGGGGGTGGGCTATGCATCTATGTTAACAAGAACTGGTGCGTTAATGCCACGTTAGTGTCTAAACACTGCTCTCCGTTGGCGGAGTTCCTTATTGTAAATTGTCGGCCTTATTATCTGCCTAGGGAATTCAGCAACGTGTTTGTAGTTGGTGTTTACATAGCGCCGAGCGCTAACGCTAAAGCTAATGCTAAGAAGGCACTCAGGGAACTGCACAATGCAATCAGTGAAATCCAAACTTCTCACTCGGACAGTTTTGTGGTGGTTGCGGGGGATTTTAACCACACCAGCCTAAAGACTGTGCTCCCCAAGTTTAAACAATGTGTAGACTTTAAGACCAGAGGAGAGAATATGTTGGACTTAGTGTACACAAACACAGATGCATATAAAGCGATACCCCGCCCCCATCTCCGCTGTTCTGATCACATATCCGTGATGCTGCTGCCTGCCTACAAACCTTTATTGAAGCACAGCAGGCCAGCAGTGAAACAAATCAGGATTTGGCCAGAGAGTGCAACCCCTGCACTGAAAGACTGTTTTCAGCACACAGACTGGAAGGTCTTCAAAATAGCAGCCTCCCAGGAAGACAGGACAGATGTGGAGGAGTATGTTGATATGGTCACCAGCTACATCGCGAAGTGCACAGAGGATTTCACTGCAGTGAAGACCATCACTATGCGGGGTAATCATAAGCCCTGGATGACTGCAGAGGTGCGCTCGCTGCTCACAGCCAGAGATGCAGCCTTCAGAGCGAAGGACAGGATCGCCCTCCGCTCAGCCAGGTCTGCGCTTTCAAAGGGAATTAAGGCGGCAAAGCGCGCCTATGCAGAGAAAATCCAGGGATACCTCTGTGACACTAGGAACACCAAGCAGATGTGGCAGGGAGTTCGGATACTGACGGGCTTTAAGCCTAGGCAGGGGGTCGATGATGACGACGCTTTGCTTCCAGACAGGCTTAATGACTTCTTTGCACGTTTTGAAGCATCAAACTTGACAATCAGAGGGAGGGCTGGCCCTCCCCCACCATCGGTCGGACCAGCTTTTACCATCAACACAGTGGACACACGGAGGACCCTAACCAGAGTCAACCCACGCAAAGCTGCAGGTCCAGACAATATTCCGGGACGTGTGCTCCGAGACTGCGCGAACGAGTTGGCGGATGTCCTGACTGACATTTATAACATCTCCCTGAGTCAGGCCATCGTTCCCAGATGCTTCAAGACCTCTATCATTGTACCGGTGGCAAAGAAACCAGTGGTGTCCTGTTTGAATGACTATCGTCCTGTTGCACTGACACCAATTGTGATGAAGTGTTTTGAGCGGTTTGTCAAACCACACATTACAGCCTGCCTCCCTGCATCACACGGCCCGCTCCAGTTTGCATATCGTTCAAACCGCTCCACGGAGGATGCTATAGTCACCACCCTACACTCTGTCATCACCCACCTGGACCAGAAAGACACCTACGCCAGACTCCTGTACATTAATTTCAGTTCAGCATTCAACACCATTATTCCCCAGAGACTGATGGAGAAATTACTCCTTCTCGGTCTGAACACCGCCACATGTCTCTGGATCCTGGATTTCCTGACTTAGAGACCTCAGTCTGTCCGGGTTGGAAACAACATCTCCAAGTCTGTCACGCTGAGTACCGGATCCCCTCAAGGCTGTGTACTCAGTCCACTGTTGTTTACACTTCTAACACATGACTGTGTAACCAGACACGAGGGGAACCAGATTATTAAGTTTGCAGATGACACCACGGTGGTGGGACTTATCCAGAGGGATGAGGAATCAATGTACAGGGAAGAAGTGAGAGACCTGGAGGGCTGGTGCAGGGAGAACAATCTGGTGCTCAACGTGGACAAAACGAAGGAGATGATTATCGACTTCCGGCGGTCACAGCCTGAGCACGCCCCCCTCAGCATCGGCGGCTGTTTAGTGGAGAGAGTAGAGAACATCAAGTTCCTCGGAGTGCAGATCTCGCAGGACCTGACCTGGAGCAAGAATTCCTTGGAGATCAGGAAGCGGGCTCAGCAGAGACTGCACTTCTTGAGGAAACTCAAACAGGCCATCTGCATCCTCAGGACCTTCTACAGAGGTGTGGTGGAGAGTGTTCTGACGTACTGCATTGCTACATGGTGCTCCAGCTGCAGTATGTCAGACAAAAAAGCCCTGCAGAGGATAGTCAAGGGGGCGGAGAGGGTAATTGGAGTCTCCCTCCCCTCTGTCCAAGAACTTTTTCAGAACCGTTGTAGGAGCAGGGCACTGAACATTGTCAAGGACCGTTCTCACCCTCTGCATAAACACGTTGAACTTCTTCCATCTGGTAAACGATTCCGGAGCATCAGAGGCAGAACCACCAGACTGACCAACAGCTTCCTTCCACAAGCTGTCAGGATGCTGAACAGTTGACCCGGAATCTCTCATACACACTACTGCACCTACGGACATTTTGTATATTATAGTTAGTTATTCTTTTTTTTTTTTTTTTCCCCAAGTATGTCTCAGGGATGTGTGGATGGATGGGGGGGTGGGGTGGGGGGAGCTATGTGGGAATGTGTCTTAAATCATGCTGCTTCTTATATGGATGCCGAGAGAAATGCAATTTCATCTTGCCTGCACTACAGTTGTTTGTACAGCAATATGACAATAAAGTTTGATTTGATTTGATTTGATTTGAATGGTGAACTAGACAGGACTTTATTATAGACTCACAGTTTATACAGAGGCGCTCCCACTAGGCTAGGAGCCTAGTGGGAGCTCCTCCCCAATTTAGAACCTGAATCACGCACTAAACTAAGCATAAATATATCAGGGCCTCTAACAGTCACACAAAACAACTAAAGCTTGGGGGAAACAGGTGGGCTACTGTTCCACCCCCACATGGCTAGAGGGATTATTCTACTGTCTCTGCTAAAATATAGTCCTTTAAACATAAAATCATTGCGCTCCTAAAATAAGTAACATAAAACAATCCCCATAACAGAACATATGTTATGCAGTGACCCTCGCGGGCCACCATAAGACGCCAAAAGTCGCCAGTGAGTTTTGCATTTGATGTTTTATTAACAAGATAAGACGAGACACAAGGCTGTGAGCCGCTAAGGGCAAAACACACTACAGAATACAAGGGATCGTAGGGCTAACCCCAGCCTCTACAACCTAAACTATGACATGAACACACTTTCCAGAATATGAGGGATCGTAGGGCTAACCCCAGCCGCTACGACCTTAACTATGACATGAACAAGAATAAGCACAAACCTGACATGATGAGGACCAGGAATGATTGACGAATGTTTGACGATACTCCAGCATCAACCAGCTGTCAGCGCCTGCTAATAAAGCCGGCAGCTAACGAGCGATGATGCTGAACAGCTGATCGACCTTGACAGCCAGAAACCCCACTGAGTGCTGTCACAATAAGAGCCCGGTGGAGCCAGAATGTAATCCACAGCTGTCAAGGCCGGCAGAGATGATGCATGGCCCGAGCACAGACGAGATTGGCGCTCGGGTCATAACAGTACCCTCCCTCTGAGGGCGGGCTCCTGAACGCCCATAGACATCCATTCCCCCCCCCACCCCCCACCCCCTCCAGGGTGGGTGGATGGGGCAGGAGAGGATCAAACCACAGATAGAGAACCAGAGCACAGACAGGAAAAAAAAACCCGACTCAAAATACATGAAACAGTTACAGGACCAGACTATTCTCCAAAATACATGAAATGCCATTACCCAGGCACGAAAACAAAAAATACCTCACTCTCAGGTCAAGAGGCAAATACAACACAGGACAGAGAAGAGAAAAAAAAAAAAAAAAACACAGAACAATTACAGGGCTAGACTACATTCCAAAATACATGAAACACCATTACCCAGGCATGAAAACAAAAATACCACATTCTCAGGTCAAAAAGCAAATGCAACCCAGGACAGAAAAAAAAAACAAAAAACAAAAAAAACCAGAACAGTTACAGGACCAGACTACATTCCAAAATGCATTGACATTGACATTGACATTGATTTTTATTTGAACATTCTTAAAAAAAAAGAAAAAAGAGAGTTCAAAACACAACAAAAAAACAAACCAAAAATAAAATGTTCAAAAGGAGTGGGAAGAAGCCAATGCTTATACAATCCCACCCCTTCTCCACACCCAACAAATTACAGTATTACTCATAATCATCATTATCCCACAACCACATTCACCATAGTACACCCATAGTCAAATTATACAACAAAAATAACACAACAATGACAGTCCATATTGACAACAATATTACAACAACAATAAACATACACTTCTGGCATGTTCAATACAAACACAGACAACACCATCACCTTCACAATCACCATAACACAACAACAACCTTCCCTCACTGAAGACACAATGTAACATCCTTGCCCTTCATTCTCATACTGTTCAAAAATGTGTATATCTGTGTTGTTTGAGACTGGTTTTTGGATGTATGGACTTCATTGTATGTTAGAATGGATGGGTGTTAATGTTGATTTGTAAAAAATACAGTAAATTGTTTACTTGGGGTCTTAAAGGTGGTAATTTGTATAAAATTCACATGGGTGTATCTATGGAAAAGAGGAGTTGGAATTAATAAGTGTTCACTTCTTCCTTCTCCCTTTCGAACAGTGTATACTGTAACGTTGTTGCATTTGCCATTTGCTTGTTTTTTGTTATATTTTTGTGTTCGAAATAAACTATATATCTATCTATCTAAAAATCATTACTTTATATGTTGATTTAAATATGTAGACGTTTGGACATTGCCTGTGTTTCTCCCCCAACCCATTCCACAATTATACCCCACACACAGACACACAAAAACTCTTCTGTGTAGATCTTACTAAGTGCATTTTAAATTTTCTATTCCCCCGTAAATTATATTTCCCTTCTCTCTCCCTGAAAAGATTTTGTATATTGTGTGGCAAGAGGTGTTTTACTAACTTTAAACATTAATTGTGCTGTGTAATAATGAACCAGATCCCATAATTTCAATAACGCATGAATAACGCATAATTTCAATAATGCATGAAACACAATACCCAAGCACGAAAACAAAAATACCACACACTCAGGTCAAAAAGCAAATACAACACAGGACAGAGAAGAGAAAAAAAAAAACACAGAACAATTACTCGGCTAGACCACCACCAGGAATGACCTCTACCCCCGACAGTTCACGCCGACTGGCGGAGACCAAATGCCACGGAAACAGTTCAGGTGGTCTCCCCGCGTCCAACAGCTGACGAGTGGTCATGGGGGGCGGAACATGACCGGGCGGCTTACCCCAGTCCCAGGCCCGGAAAGTCCACTCCTCCGGTGGCCGAACCAGATCTCCCAGTGAAACACACAAAATGTCAGGTGGCCGACCCGAGGCGCCGAACCAGCGAAACAGTTACTCAGGCGGCCGACCCACGTCCCTCAGCCACCAGTACCAGGGGAAAATAGCCTGCGGCGGCCTCCCTGGCAAGGACAAAATACGGGAGGGCCGGGGCAAGCGAAAAGGGACCCCCCCGGCCCCCGACGATGATGCGCAGGGGCGATGACTCAGTAGAGGGGACAGAAGGCAAGGATGAGCCCGAACTGGGTCAGGTGGCGAAGGGTCTGCAGCTCTTCCACCGTCCGTGGACCACACCAGTGCTGCACCTCCGCTGGACCGCGATTGGGTCCCAGCTGCACCCACATCGGACCCCGACTGGGCCAGAACAGTACCTGCGGTGGACCCCGATTGGGCCTCGGGCACACCCATGTCGGACCCCGATTGGGCCACAGCAGCCTCCACAACGGACCCCGACTGGGTCGGTGCAGCTCCGCTGATGACCTCCACCCCAGAACCTGGAACCTCCAACTCACCAACCACGACTGGCTCCGCGCCGGTGACACTGCAAGGAAGCTCAGGATAAACAGAAAAACCGGGATCAGTATCACCGGCAGCAACAGAACCCAGCGAGACAAGTTCGGGTGCAGCAGGCGGCTGCCCCTCACTCGCCTCCCCGAGAGGCAGGCAAAAATACTCCAACACAGGGGACAGAGATACAAGAGGGAGCACTTGCCTGCACTCGGGTTCTGTTGCCGTCCAGGACTCCGTTGATCCAGGCTCAGGGCAAAGAAGTTTGTGCGTAGGCTCCAACTCAGCTGCGTCAGGTTCCGCAGCTGGCAAGATGGATTCCGCAGTCTGAGGTTCCTCTCGCGCTGAAACCCACACCGATGACCCGTATGGCGTGGAGGCAGGGGACCCTCGACCCACTGGTTCGGACCGCTCCGGCGAGGAGACCCGGGGACGCTTCATCGTCGGCACAGACTCCAGGCCGCAGTCCGCTCTTCTCCTCTGTCCACGGCGTGGCTGCAGGGCTGGATCCAGGCTCTCCAGAACCGCAGCCCCCCCCCCCCTCGTCCAGCGACGTATGCCTTGCGTCGTGGACCACTCGGCGGTGGAAGACACAGAGGCAGCAGGTTTGGTTATTGTAACTACAGCAGGTGGTAGGAGCTCGGGGGACTGCAAACCCCGAACTCTGCCCCCAGGAGTCAGACAAGGCAGATCACAATTATCATGCAAAGATTGAACTAGCACTTGCCTTTCTCCCAGAGGGAAGATGGTTGCCTGCTGTAGGGGAAGTAGTTCCTCCCTCTCCCAGCTGGATGGTGACAGAGGGCCCCTGGAACGACGAGGAGGAGCCACTCTCGGAGATCTGTTGACGAGCCTCGCTGGCAGCGGGTCCAGCTGGGGATTCTGCTGAGGTTCACCTTGGCCGTGGCGCTGACGTCTTCAACGGCCCCCAGATGGCTCGAACTCCTGGACCGGATCCGGGACAGGAACGGGGTTCCAACGCGGGGAGCGAGGATGCCTCCTCCTCTGCTTCCTGCTTTCTTCCTCCTCCAGCCCACGGAGTATCTCGCGCTGTGTGGCGAGTTCATCTCTCCTCATCATCACCTCCGGGTGATCGTCGTAGTGGAGAGGAAGGTTGTCGAGAAGAACCTCAGCACAGTCCAGGTGCCAGCGTATGTCGCTGGGAGTGTTGTACAGCATAGCGGTGAATAGAGTTCCATCCACGTACTCCAGAGCCTCCGCTAGCTTCTTGCCCAGGCGCCAACTGCGGCCCCTGGATGACGGCATTCTCCCAGCAAATGACACCCAGACAGGGAAGAGCAATAGTCTAATTTACGCAAAAACTCACCGGTGAAAAAGCGTCTCGGTGTGGCGTCTCCGTTTAGACGACCCTGGCTGGAGTATACTGTCATGCGGTGACCCTCGCAGGCCACCATAAGACGCCAAAATTTGCCAGTGAGTTTTGCATTTGATGTTTTATTAACAAGATAAGACGAGACACAAGGCTGTGAGCTGCTGAGGGCAAAACACACACTACAGAATACAAGGGATCGTAGGGCTAACCCCAGCCACTACGACCTAAACTATGACATGAACACACATTCCAGAATACGAGTGATCAGAGGGCTAACCCCAGCCGCTACGACCTTAACTATGACGTGAACAAGAATAAGCACAAACCTGACATGATGATCAGCGCCTGCTAATAAAGCCGGCAGCTAACGAGCGGCGATGCCGAACAGCTGATCGACCTTGACAGCCGGAAACCCCACCGAGCGCTGTCACAATAAGAGCCCGGTGGAGCCAGAATGTAATCCGCAGCTGTCAAGGCCGGCAGAGATGATGCATGGCCCGAGCGTGGACGAGATCGGCGCTCGGGTCATAACAACATATATACAAACAGGTTTTATCTCTACTAGCAAATCCCACAAACAACTTGAATAATTCTCATGCCAACATCATGCATAACTACTATAACCCGGGCAATTTACATACTAACAACATGTATTGAACACATTGCCCCCCCCAGCTACCAGTCAGTCCCAGTAGAGAAACCACCCCCCGGAGACCCATCAGGCGGGTACCATCCAGAGCATCTTCTTTTCTTCGCGCCCGGAGATGACCCATGTCAAAGCGACCCCTAGAGGAGCCCGACTCGGCTTCCAGTGTCCCTGAGTGGCACGTCGTTTCACCGTGCAAGCCGGTCTTGCCCCGTTCGCTTTCATTTCAGACACTGGCGTAGCCATTGTGACCCGTTGCTTCTCAGTACCTCCCAGCCAAACTCCAGAAGTAGAATGGGCCAGCCACTTGGCTCCACCCGTCATCACGGGCGTCCCACTGCACTGCCCAGTTCCCTCAGCTAGGGTAACTTGGGCTCTGGTTCAGGAACCCTCCTGCGATGCCCCACGGTGGGGTTGGTCCTGCTCATCTTCCAGAATATTAGGCCAAGGTTCACCCCATACAGCATAGTCAACCACTTGTGGAGCCGGCCGGTCCCACAAGCCACAGCCCGATCACTCTTTTCCATCACCGTTGGTGATCGAAAAGCCCAGTCCATAAAAAAGGTCACAGCCCATAATATTGTCACCATCGGCGGTCACCACGAAGTTCAGGTTGGAGACCTCAGCCAACTTCTGCCTAGCCATCAGTTCCACTGAACCCACAATGGCCAGTCTTCGTCCTCCATACCCACACAATGGCGCTGAATGACCTCTCACTCGGTAGTATAGGAAAAGAACTCCTCACAGTTGGCCAATTCAACACAGACCTCACTGCGCCCATGTCAATCAGCAACGGCACCTCCACTCTGTCTAATTTCACCATTGGTGCTCGGAGAGATGGTGTGAATAACCATAGGAGTTGGAGGAGGGGTGTCCACTTTGTGTCGCCGTTCCCCTTGCTCAAACCTATTACAGGCCCTGGCAAAACGGTGCAGGAATCTGCACTTGCCACAGTGTTTACCTCTCGCCGGACACTCTCTAGCCTTGTATCGATGCTTAGTGGACCCACAGCCCAAACACCTAGGCGATCCCGGGGCGGACCATATCTTCACAGCCGTAGCGCATTCCTCCCTCTCCTGCTTGCTATCATTACTGTCCGGGTCCACAGCCTGCGCTGTTGATTGTGATTCAGAGTGGTGCAGCGTAGCTCTCTCACTGAGGTCACGTGACAGTTTGTCTGTTGCTTCACACTGCTGAGCTATCTCGAGAGCCATGGCTAACATCAATTCGCCAGAGTGCGGGAGGAGCCTCGACCATACCATCGAGCAAAGCGTGTGCTCCGCCAACTGGTCGCGGACCATCTCTTCTTCCAATGCTCCAAACTTGCAGTCCCCAACCAGCTGACACAGGTCCGCAACATATCGTTGCACCGACTCGCTGATCCGCTGGTGGCGCTGCCGAAACTGAATTCTCTGGATGATGACATTTACAGGGGCGCGAAAATGTCGCTCAAAATGTTGCTCAACAACGTCCTCAAAGCTGTCGCTAGCACCCAAGGTAGCAAGGATACACTGTCCTTCCATACCTAAATTATGGACCAGAATTGTCCGAGTTCATATCTTCTTCAGTTCACCAAGGTTCAGAGCCACCAAGTAATTTTTGAATGTGGTGAATCATCTCGTCCAAGAGACCGGAGGCTCTCCTGGAGACTCCAAAAATGGCCGAATTGCAGACACACCAGCATCCATACTTTATCCTCATCGCCAAATGTTATCTATGTAAATGGTGAACCAATGACGAGACCGAATGGTGAACTAGATAGGACTTTATTATAGACTCACAGTTTATACAAAGGCGCTCCCACTAGGCTGAAAGGTGGTCAAAGAGCCCTCCCCTCTTCCGCACTGCCCTCTTATACTCCGGGTGACAGCAGAACCAGAAGGTGAAGCCACCACCCATGTCACACCATAATATGTCCTAAGTACGACACTACAGATACACTTAGCAGAATTTGTAGCGTTTGGAGCCATTTGTACAACGGACTCATCCATGGCTGTTAGGATGGCTGTCAGTCATGTTTTGAGGCACTTTCAGCTGGTCAGTTAACCCTGCCCATGATAGTGGACATAACCAATGTCAAGTGGTTCCCAGCTCTGGCCCAGCAAGGAGTTGGAGCCAGCTTAGCACCAATTTTGAGAGTCTGGAGCTAGTGCTTAGGTGGTCAAAAAGCAAAAAACTGGTGCCAAGTCAGGCTCTGGCTCCAGTTAAGTACTGGAACCAGCTTGGTGGAAAAGGGATATACTGGACCACTCTTGGTTTGGCCCTTCACCCAGGACCAGTTCGTCTTGCAAGACCCTACCAAGGGCAAGTTACGCCCTGACAACATAGCTCCTGGGATCATTAGTGCACTCAAATCCCTCCACCATGATAAGGTGGCAATCCACGGAGGAGCTCAAGACAAGACCTATTAGTTAAATTGCTAAAATTCTGTTGGAGCAGCGTGTAGAATTTGGTGACATTTAACAATGAGGTTTCTACGGTGGCCCAAAGAGCTCACCAAAATACAAAAGTCACAACACAAATACAAAAACATGCTAACATTAGTGTCATTGCTAATATTAGCATTAGCTAATTTGCTTTGCTGGCTTCCGGCTTGAGCTAGTAAGGGAAGGTGCACATTTACCAAGCATCTCTGAGTCCCTCTGATCCCCCAACACTGAAACACAGTGGAGAGTTGTTGATTGGGCTGCAGTTGTTTGGAACCTGATGCCTGCATTTATATTCGATTTTAATGTTATGATTACTGTTTATCACTTTTATAGATTTTTTTGTGCAATGGTTGATTTCAGGATGTTTGTCACCCAGGCAGTGATAGTTTTAAATATGAGGCTTATGGGCGGATACCCAGGGCGGCATTCTCCAGGGGGCGCAACAAGAATGATGTTCTCAGCTTACTTGTGGCAAATGGGTGCCCTGTACAGGTGAGACGCTCCTCTCCCTGTCTGCAGCACAATCTCAACCATCTCCACCTCCCCCACCCCCCCCCCTTCTCTAAGTTGGGGATTCCTGCATAACTTGAGGCTGCAGTTTCAGGACCCTGAGGCTTTCACAACAGCGCCACCTAGTTAGAAGGAGCTAACAAGGCACATTTTTTTTTTGTGAAAAAAACAGCATCAGGGCTCTGATGAAGGGAGGAAAAACGATTTGTGAACTGCTAGATTTACAAAGTCAATGGAATTTTGTTTGCTAGGAACAGCCAATTTACTACATGTAAATACAAACAAAAAATACATACACAAAGTTAGGGATATTTGGCTTTCGGGAGAAATTTCAGGATGCACCTAAAATTGGTATTTAAACAGTCCTCTTTGTCATGCTGTTCACATTTTGACATCATGAGACCAAGACGACACCTAACAATTGATCAACAGTACCTCGCTATTGCGAGGCTTCAAACAGGATGTTCTCAGAGGGAAGGGGCCACTGAACTTGGAGTGTCACAGAGTGTCATCAGCAGGTTACAACAGAGATACAGAGAGACTGGAAGAGTCACAGAAAGACGTAGAAGTGGACATCCTTTGGCCACATCCCACGCTGATGACTGCTTCATTGTGAACAGTGCCCTGCGGAACTGGATAATGAATGCCACTCAACTCCAGGCACATTTAAGGGAGGCGAGAGGCACCCAAGTTTCACGTCAGACCATTCAAAACTGTTTACATCAGCATGGTCTGCATGCTATATGACCTGCAAGGGTACCTGATAGGGGTGTAATGGTACTATAAAATCCCGGTTCGCTACGTACCTTGGTTTTAAGGTCACGGTTCGGTTCAATTTCAGTACAGTAAGGAAACAAAATGCAAAACATAAAACTGATAGTATAGTATGTAATATATAATAGTCTGAATTATTCTTTTATTTTTTAGGAAATTAAAGTTCCTTATTACCTGATGTAATGTTTTTAACCAGGGTGCTCTGGTATGTTCAGGTTTCTGTGGGAAATTAATTATCTAATTTCACTTGTTAATTGGTCAAAAAAAATTACAAATAATGTGTCATTGTTGTGTATAGGTTCTGAAGGCACTCATGCAGAACAACAGCAAATTATTTGCAATTTTTTGGACAATTAAGTTAAATTAAATAATGTCCCACAAAAATCTGAACATACCAGGGCACTCTTGAAAAACACTGGCCTCAAGGGCAGCATTAACAGATTTAGCTTTTTCTTACAAGGATGGTGTTATTTTCTGGCTGAAGTGGGCACAACAAGTAATTACATACCGGGGCTCAGTTACCTTCAGCATGTGTTTAAACTTGATGTTCTTAACAACTGAATATGGCCTTAGATTCACTGCTTAAAAATGGTAAATGGCATTCACTTATATAATGCTTTTTCTCATCTCTGGATGACCAAAGCGCTTTTACAGATCCTGCTATCCACCAATTCAAGCACACATTCACACCAATGGCATTTGTTATTGCTTTGGCTCGATCTGAAAAGTCTTGGAGAGGCTGTCTAAATGCTGCTGGAAGCTGTGCTTGTACCACACTAGTTATTTTCTTTTTCGTGCTGCATGTTCACGTGGTGCCATTTCAAATGAGTTAACAAGTTCAACATACTGCCAAAAGCATATCTGATGCTGTTTTCATCTTATTCACTTGCCTTTGTCCATTCACATATTTCACCAGAAAGCCGAAGTGTTCCCAGACAAGAGACTTGTGAAGAGGGTCTGCACCGTTTGTTTACATGTACAGTGCGAGGCAGTTCGTCTGTTACTCAGCTTGGTCCGTGAGGAAGCTCGGTGCGCCTCTGCATCGAAAAATCCAAATCCAAATACATGTACCATTACACCCCTTGTACCTGACCACACCACCAGGCACAAGTGTCATCGTCTCGCATGGGCCAGGGAGCATTTACACTGGACAAGGGACCAGTGGGCCTCAGTGCTGTTTTCTGATGAATGCTGCCCAGGTAGCGGCCTAAATTCTTTTGGACTTTTTTTTTTGGGGGGGGGGGGGTATGTGGTGTTTTGGACATGAAGATGCACACGTATGTGACATCACCACATGGCGGACTCGCTGTGGCGAAGACGGTGCCACTCCCCTGTATATACAGTAGTTGTGTGAAACCATATTAAAGGGAGAGTTCAGTTCATGTCTCTTGTCAGTACCTCATTTCAGACATAACATGTTCCAAGAGCAACTAATCCTAATAAAGCTCTGGCATATTTGGTTCTTTGAATCCAGTCCTTTTAATCCATATGTGGCATGATGCCGCGTATTATCCAGTCAGCATGGCCATGATGCTGCCTATTATCCAATCAGCATGGCTTTGATGCTGCATATTATCCAATCAGCATGGAGTCAATCTGAAACCCTGCGCACACTTCCTGAAGCCAGGGCATGAAGAGACAAAACGGTGACAGAGCAGTGGCTAAACTTTAATTGATGAAAATCATATATTTTGCCTGAGCAACTCCATACTCGGGGATGCACACCCTCATAACTTCAGCAAAGCACTTACAGTATAAAATCTGAGGTCAGTCTGTCGAACGGTTTGGGAGATATCTGAGGAAAAGACACACACACACACACACACACACACAGACAGAGATTTGGTGCATTTGTAGATAAATACGTAGTTGTATGTGTTGCTCAGTGTTGGGCAAGTTACTAAAAAATAGTAACTACTTACTTACTAGTTACTTCTTTTCAAAAGTAACTGAATTACTTACCAATTACTGCATGATTAAAGTAATTAGGTACTTGGAAAAATAACTTTCACGTTACTTTTAAACATATACTTAAATCACCTTGCACACATAGCAAGATAATTTAATTAAGGGATTACAATACGGGCGTATTAATGTCAGGCGGAAAACAGACAGAGCTTTTAGAACATGGTCAGTCTGCTTTATCCTGCCTTGAGAGCTCTTATTGTGAGAAAAAATCGGAAGAAAATTAACATGATATTGCCAGTAATTTCATAGTGAGAAATAGGGTTTGTGAAGTAAGGGAGAGGGGAAAAAAGGGCGAGAATCACTCCAATTGGCAACACAGCATAAAGCTGCCCATGCTTAGCTTACTTTTATGATATGGATTTAATCCAACGTGCAGTGATCCAAAGAAAATGTCCATTATCCACAGTCCAAAGGTCTGCTGTGACAGAGACATGATCCAGTCCCTCAAATTCCTTTTGGAGATCTAAATCCATTTTTGAATAATCTTTATACAGGTAGCAAGTAAATGCATTTTCGTTTCAGTGGATCACAGTCCCCCTCATGGATCGTCACCTTATCGTGGTGGGGGGGTTTGCGTGCCCCAGTGATCCCAGGAGCTATGTTGTCCGGGGCAATTTGCCTCTGATAGGGTCTTCCAAGACGAACTGGTCCTGGGTGAAGGGCCAGACTAAGAACGATCCAACAGACTCTCATGATAAATTGTATATCAAGGATTCAGTGTACCCCGCCCGGTATGGGGTTACCGGGGCCCCACCCTGGAGCCAGGCCTGGGGGAGGGGCTCAAAGGCTAGCGTCTGGTGGCCAGGTTTCCACCCATGGGACCCGGCCGGGCTCAGCCCGAAGGAGTTACATGGGTCCGCCCTCCAGTAGGTTCACCACCTGCAGGAGGGATCATGGAAGTCCGGTGCTATGTGGATTAGGTGGCAGTCAAAGGCGGAGACCTTGGCGGACTGATCCCAAGCTTTCTAAACTGGCTTTTGGTACGTGGAATGTCACCTCTCTGGTGGGGAAGGAGCCTGAGCTGGTGTACGAGATTGAGCGATACCGGCTAGATATAGTCGGCCTCACCTCAACACACAGCTCTGGTTCCGGAACCAGTCTCCTGGAGAGGGGCTGGAGCTTGGCCTTTTCTGGAGTTGCCCCGGGCGAGAGGCTACGAGCAGGGGTAGGTATTCTTGTATCGCCCCACCTTGCTGCCTCTATATTGAAGTTTTCCCCGGTGGACGAAAGGGTTGCTTCCCTGCGCCTTCGGGTTGGGAAACGGGTCCTGACCATCATTTGTGCCTATGCACCAAATGATGTTTCAGAGTACCCACCCTTTTTGGAGTCTGTGACTGGGGTGCTGGAGGGTGCTCCTCCTGGAGACTCCATTGTCCTACTGGGGGATTTCAATGCGCACGTGGGCAACGACAGTGAAACCTGGAGGGGGGTGATTGGGAGGAACGGCCTGCCCGATCTGAACCCGAGTGGTGTTCAGTTATTGGACTTCTGTGCTAACCACAGTCTGTCCATAACGAACACCATGTTCAAGCATAAGGGTGTCCATATGTGCACCTGGCACCAGGACACCCTAGGCCGCAGGTCGATGATCGATTTTGTTATCGTATCATCAGACCTGCGACCGTATGTCTTGGACACCCGAGTAAAGAGAGGTGCAGAGCTGTCAACTGATCACCACCTGGTGGTGAGTTGGATCCGATGGCAGGGGAGGAAGCCATTCAGACCTGGTAGACCCAAACGTATAGTGAGGGTGTGCTGGGAGCGTCTGGCTGAGGCCCCTGTCCGGGAGGTCTTCAACTCCCACCTCCGAAAGAACTTCAGCCACATTCCGAGGGAGTCTGGAGACATGGAGTCTGAATGGGCCATGTTCTCCACCTCTGTTGTTGAAGCGGCGGCCCAGAGCTGCGGCCGCAAGGTGGTCGGTGCATCTCGTGGTGGCAACCCCCGAACCAAGTGGTGGACACCAGTGGTGAGGGGGGCCATTAAGCTGAAGAAGGAGTCCTATCAAGCTTGGTTGGCTTGTGGGACTCCCGAAGCAGCTGAGGTGTACCGGCAGGCCAAGCGGAGTGCAGCTCGGGTGGTTGCTGAAGCAAAAACCCGGGTATGGGAGGAGTTCGGTGAGGCCATGGAACAAGACTTTCGGTCGGCTTCAAAGAGATTCTGGCAAACTGTTCGGCGGCTCAGGAGGGGAAAGCAGCTCCCCGTCCACACTGTGTATGGTGCGGATGGGACACTGTTGACTTCAACTGGGGATATCGTCGGGCGGTGGAAGGAATACTTTGAGGATCTCCTCAATCCCACTGATACGCCTTCCACAGAGGAAGCAGGGTTTGGGGACAAGGGGGATGACTCGCCTATCACAGGGGCTGAGGTCGCCAAGGTGGTTAAAAATCTCCTTGGTGGCCGGGCCCCGGGGGTGGACGAGATTCGCCCCGAGTACCTCAAGGCCCTGGATGTTGTTGGGTTGTCATGGTTGACACGCCTCTGCAACATTGCGTGGAGGTCGGGGGCAGTGCCTTTGGCATGGCAAACCGGGGTGGTGGTTCCTCTCTTCAAAAAAGGAGACCGGAGGGTGTGCTCCAACTTTAGAGGGATCACACTCCTCAGCCTCCCTGGGAAGGTCTATGCCAAGGTACTGGAGAGGAGAGTCCGGCCGTTGGTCGAACCTCGGATTCAGGAGGAGCAATGTGGTTTTCGTCCTGGCCGTGGCACATCGGACCAGCTCTTTACCCTCTCGAGAATTCTTGAGGGTTCGTGGGAGTTTGCCCAACCAGTTTACATGTGTTTTGTGGACTTGGAGAAGGCATTTGACCGCGTCCCTCGTGGATTTTTGTGGGGGGTGCTTCGGGAGTATGGGGTATCGGGCTTGTTGTTACGAGCTATTCGGTCTCTGTATGACCGTTGTGAGAGTTTAGTTCGTATTGCCAACACTCGGTCGGAGTCATTCCCAGTGAGAGTTGGACTCCGCCAGGGCTGCCCTTTGTCACCGGTCCTGTTCATAATTTTTATGGACAGGATTTCTAGGCGCAGCCAGGGAATGGAGGGTGTCATGCTTGGTGACCACAGGATCTCATCTCTGTTGTTTGCAGATGATGTTGTCCTGTTGGCTTCATCCAGCAATGACCTACAGCTCTTGCTGGGACGGTTTGCCGCTGAGTGTGAAGCGGCTGGGATGAGAATCAGCACCTCCAAGTCCGAGTCCATGGTCCTCAGCCGGAAAAAGGTGGATTGTCCTCTCCGGGTTGGGGACAGGCTCCTGCCCCAAGTGGAGGAGTTTAAGTATCTTGGGGTCTTGTTCACGAGTGAGGGGAAAATGGAGCGAGAGATCGACAGACGGATTGGAGCAGCATCTGCAGTGATGCGGACGTTGTACCGGTCTGTTGTGGTGAAGAGGGAGCTTAGTTCTAAGGCAAAGCTGTCGATTTACCAGTCAATCTACGTTCCTACTCTCACCTATGGTCACAAGCTTTGGGTAATGACCGAAAGAACGAGATCGCGGATACAAGCGGCTGAAATGAGCTTTCTCCGTAGGATTGCTGGACTCACCCTCAGAGATAGGGTGAGGAGCTCAGTCATCCGGGAGAGGCTCAGAGTAGAACCGCTGCTCCTCCACATTGAAAGGAGTCAGTTGAGGTGGTATGGGCATCTGATTAGGATGCCTCCTGGACGTCTCCCACTTGAGGTGTTTCAGGCACGTCCCACTGGGAGGAGACCCCGGGGCAGACCCAGGACTCGGTGGAGAGACTATGTCTCCCAGCTAGTCTGGGAACGCCTTGGTATCCCCTCTGAAGAGCTGGAGCAGGTGGCTGGGGAGAGGGAAGTCTGGGCTTCTCTGCTTGAACTGCTGCCTCCGCGACCCGGACCTCCGGAAAAGCGGTAGAAGATGGATGGATGGATGGATGGATGGATGGATCACAGTCCAGCTGTCTGATGGAAAGTGACTGTTAGCACGTCTTCATTCTGTAATGACTTATCTGGCAATCAGTCAGTTTAATTCTTGCTGGGTCACAAACTGTCCAAATGCATATCTGTGCTTGAAATCCATGCTGTGGGTGTTGAGACGAGTATTTTCACTTTACATCCAGCCGTGGTTGTTCAGAATACAGTAGACCCACTAACACAGTGTTAGTTGTTAGCATAGCATAGCACTAGCTTTGTTGGAGCTGAAGATTGCCGTAGGTTTCAACCGGCACTTAGTTTACAACCCACCAATATGCTTTTGTCATTAACCGTGATAAAGGAAAAATAATCTGTCTATTTCCACAAAAACAAAGTAGCTTCATCTTTTCCTCCATTCAGTACTGAAGACTCATTTCTTTGCAACAGGTCACATTGAGTGACGGCTGCGTCAGCTGCGGTAGGGTCAGTTTGTATATTCATTTATTTGTGCTACAACTTTCTATCCATATTAATAAAACGAGTAACGCATCTGATCAAATTTCAGTAACTGTCAAGCATTACTGAATTTTTAAACAGTAATTTTGTTACACAGCACGCTACTGCAAAAGTAGTGGTGTTACAGTAATGCAATACTTTGTAGCATGTTACTCCCAGCACTGGTGTTGCTGTAGAATCATCCAAGATAGTTGTTTCTGTGTTTGTGCTGATACAGCTATGATCAGCAGCTCTGATGAGAAAGGATAAAAGAAGACAGGGATTCAAGTTTGGGGGGGGGGGTGTGAGAGTATTTTAAAGATGGTATTAAAGTACAGTGGGGCAAAAAAGTATTTAGTCAGCCACCAACTGTGCAAGTTCTCCCACTTAAAAGATGAGAGAGGTCTCCAATTTTCATCATAGGTATACCTCAACTATGAGAGACAAAATGAGAAAAAAAAAATCCAGAAAATTACATTGTCTGATTTTTAAAGAATTTATTTGCAAATTATGGTGGAAAATAAGTATTTGGTCACCTACAAACAAGCAAGATTTCTGGCTCTTGCAGACCTTTAACTTCTAGAGGCTCCTCTGTCCTCCACTTGTTACCTGTATTAATGGCACCTGTTTGAACTCGTTATCAGTATAAAAGACACCTGTCCACAACCTCAGTCAGACTCCAAACTCCACTATGGCCAAGACCAAAGAGCTGTCAAAGGACACCAGAAACAAAATTGTAGACCTGCACCAGGCTGGGAAGACTGAATCTGCAATAGGTAAGCAGCTTGGTGTGAAGAAATCAACTGTGGGAGCAATTATTAGAAAATGGAAGACATGCAAGACCACTGATAATCTCCCTCGATCTGGGGCTCCACGCAAGATCTCACCCCGTGGGGTCAAAATGATCATGAGAACGGTGAGCAAAAATCCCAGAACCACACGGGGGGACCTAGTGAATGACCTGCAGAGAGCTGGAACCAAAGTAACAAAGGCTACCATCAGTAACACACTACGCCGCCAGGGACTCAAATCCTGCAGTGCCAGACGCTTAAGCCAGTACATGTCCAGGCCTGTCTGAAGTTTGCTAGAGAGCATTTGGATGATCCAGAAGAGGATTGGGAGAATGTCATATGGTCAGATGAAACCAAAATAGAACTTTTTGGTAAAAACTCAACTTGCCGTGTTTGGAGGAGAAAGAATGCTGAGTTGCATCCAAAGAACACCATACCTACTGTGAATCATGGGGGTGGAAACATCATGCTTTGGGGCTGTTTTTCTGCAAAGGGACCAGGACAACTGATCCGTGTAAAGGAAAGAATGAATGGAGCCATGTATCGTGAGATTTTGAGTGAAAACCTCCTTCCATCAGCAAGGGCATTGAAGATGAAACGTGGCTGGGTCTTTCAGCATGACAATGATCCCAAACACACCACCTGGGCAATGAAGGAGTGGCTTTGTAAGAAGCATTTCAAGGTCCTGGAGTGGCCTAGCCAGTCTCCAGGTCTCAACCACATAGAAAATCTTTGGAGGGAGTTGAAAGTCAGTGTTGCCCAGCGACAGCCCCAAAACATCATTGCTCTAGAGGAGATCTGCATGGAGGAATGGACCAAAATACCAGCAACAGTGTGTGAAAACCTTGTGAAGACTTACAGAAAACGTTTGACCTCTGTCATTGCCAACAAAGGGTATATAACAAAGCATTGAGATGAACTTTTGTTATTGACCAAGTACTTATTTTCCACCATAATTTGCAAATAAATTCTTTAAAAATCAGACAATGTGATTTTCTTGATTTTTTTTTCCTCATTTTGTCTCTCATAGTTGAGGTATACCTATGATGAAAATTGGAGACCTCTCTCATCTTTTAAGTGGGAGAACTTGCACAATTGGTGGCTGACTAAATACTTTTTTGCCCCACTGTATGTGGGCAGTGCGGTGGCGGAGTGGTTAGCACTGCGGCAGCACAACAACTCACCCTTGGCCGGGGGATCCTAGGTTTGATCCCAGCCCCCGACCAATAGTGATCTGTGTGGAGTTTGCATGTTCTCCCCATGTCTGTGTGGGTTTACTCCAGGATTACTCCGGTTTCCTCCCACATGCCAAAAACATGCAAGTTTGGTTAATTGGCATCAAACTGGGGATTCTAAATTGTCCTTAGGTATGACTGTGAAAGTGAATGGCTGTCTGTCTCTCTGTGTTGACCCTGCGATGGACTGGTGTGGGTGTACCCTGCCTCTCGCCCAAAGATGCTGGGATAGGCTCCAGTGCCCCCCACCCCCCGCGACCCAAAAAGGATTAAGCGGAAGAAGATGGATGGATGAAAGTATGTTAAATAAAACTGAGTATGAGTATCACATTCATGTTCATTCCTGTTTATTGGATTTATTAACTAAGTTGTTTGTGCTTTATTGTGAACCTCTAATGGAAGAATTTTCCATTAAAAAAAACATGGCAAGGCGAAATTTATGAATAAAAGTAAAGACCATGTATACTGTTAGCACAGTGGCATGCAAAAAATTGGCCACCCCTTTGACAAATTGCATATGTAATAGGTGATTGTTTTTTAATATGTGTGTGTTTGATTATTTAAGGGTGCTCAAACACATGCCACATTTTTTTTGAAATTATTAAATAAAAAGTAACTGCGCATTAATGTGTACTGGTAATATTGTATTTTTTTTAATTATTTTTTCCTCAATTTAAAAATAAGCCAAAAGTCATGGCCAAATTTTTACATACCACTGTGTTTTATATAAATATTGTGTAAAGCTTCTTAATTTGTAGCTATTTTAAACTTGAGATCAGGATTTTTATTTGTTGTGGTAAAGAACAAATTAATTTGGTTACAAATGCTTTGACTTGACACAGTCTTAGAATTGCATATTTATTTAGCTTGCATCACACTCACTAGGCAGTGCTGTTGCAAAAAAATCATGTGTGTTTGTTTGCCACTTGCAATTTTTACTTGGTGGGGCCATGTGTTTATGTGTCGCCTTTTGTGTTCAGCCACATGCCACACAAAGCAGTATATGTCACGGAAAAGAGGAGCAGAGCATCACGGGGTAATGTGGGGCTGTGATGCACAAACGAGCAGGACTGGACTCAAAATTAATAAAACAAAACTGATATCTGACTGAAATAGTAATAAAAATGAGCTGATAAATTGATTTATTGATTGTGATTTTTTAACAGTTTACTTTGCAAGCTGTAACAAGCTAAATGGGAATATTGCATGTCTACTGTTTCAATAAAGCAGTTTTTTGAAGTTAGTCTTTTTGAAAGATATTTCGATAAGGCCAACACTCGGTCGGAGTCATTCCCAGTGAGAGTTGGACTCCGCCAGGGCTGCCCTTTGTCACCGGTCCTGTTCATAATTTTTATGGACAGGATTTCTAGGCGCAGCCAGGGAATGGAGGGTGTCATGCTTGGTGACCACAGGATCTCATCTCTGTTGTTTGCAGATGATGTTGTCCTGTTGGCTTCATCCAGCAATGACCTACAGCTCTTGCTGGGACGGTTTGCCGCTGAGTGTGAAGCGGCTGGGATGAGAATCAGCACCTCCAAGTCCGAGTCCATGGTCCTCAGCCGGAAAAAGGTGGATTGTCCTCTCCGGGTTGGGGACAGGCTCCTGCCCCAAGTGGAGGAGTTTAAGTATCTTGGGGTCTTGTTCACGAGTGAGGGGAAAATGGAGCGAGAGATCGACAGACGGATTGGAGCAGCATCTGCAGTGATGCGGACGTTGTACCGGTCTGTTGTGGTGAAGAGGGAGCTTAGTTCTAAGGCAAAGCTGTCGATTTACCAGTCAATCTACGTTCCTACTCTCACCTATGGTCACGAGCTTTGGGTAATGACCGAAAGAACGAGATCGCGGATACAAGCGGCTGAAATGAGCTTTCTCCGTAGGATTGCTGGACTCACCCTCAGAGATAGGGTGAGGAGCTCAGTCATCCGGGAGAGGCTCAGAGTAGAACCGCTGCTCCTCCACATTGAAAGGAGTCAGTTGAGGTGGTATGGGCATCTGATTAGGATGCCTCCTGGACGCCTCCCATTTGAGGTGTTTCAGGCACGTCCCACTGGGAGGAGACCCCGGGGCAGACCCAGGACTCGGTGGAGAGACTATGTCTCCCAGCTAGTCTGGGAACGCCTTGGTATCCCCTCTGAAGAGCTGGAGCAGGTGGCTGGGGAGAGGGAAGCCTGGGCTCCTCTGCTTGAACTGCTGCCTCCGCGACCCGGACCTCCGGAAAAGCGGTAGAAGATGGATGGATGGATGGATGGATGGATTTCGATAAGGTTTCTCAACATTCATTACAGGCAGAGTAAAACATTTCTAACCATTCTGATTTAATATTGATGGTTATGATTATAGTTTTTAAATTCAAATTATAAATCATGATATTGATTGATTGATGAAGAGCCTCTTTACTGGTGGGAACTTTCATATGATTATGTAAACTGACAACTTTGCATCAAGGAAAACAAGAAAGCTCAGTCTTATATTGCAGTTTGTGTGTGTGTGTGTGGGGGGGGGGGGGGTGCACTGCGAGACGGTCCACCTGGGGCGTTATACAAGCCAGGACCGGCACTGCACCCAAAATCTGGCAACACTGTTGTAATGATCAGATCCAAATCTGCTGATTCTAAACACAGGAAGTGACCAACTACAAAGCAGTTAAGCTGACCTTCTTAAGAAAATAAAGTCATATTAAACTGCAGCGGCCTGATTCAGTACCATACCCAGTAATGGAGTGAATAAACAGTGTTGACTGGATTTATGGGTACACTTTGGCACTGTACTGGTTGTCAGCAGCAGAGAGAGCCAAAGGTGGAACTGATTATACTGGTCAGGGATCGTGTACACACTCACACCGCAGCTCTGCCTGTCTCAGGGTATCTGAAGCCAAAACAATGCTTTCACCTCATGTGCTCATAATTACAGAAAACCCAGTGGGAGAAAAACAGAGCTTTTGGAGATATTCATCTGTGATTTTGCACTAAGGATTGCTTGCTTGCTCTTCAAAGGCATAATATATCTAATGAGGACTCATGCTTTGAAGTCTTTTCTCACAGAGCTCTCTGCTTTGTCTGCTTTTGTTTGGGTTGTTTTTTTTTTATAAGATGAATTGCTAATCCATTAACATTAAAAAGAAAAAAAATGAAGGGGAACCTAATGTAATTGGTGGATGACTGGATTTGATTATTATGGTTCAGTAATTTTTATAGCCCCTATTATTTCACAGCGTAGTTGATAAGAATGACTAAGAATGACGGCATCTTTCATATATATTCTGTTGAATGTGGAAAAAACATAACACAATTATAGTCTACACATTGTTCACTGTTTTGCTTTGTTTTTTTTACAGGAAAGACACTACTTTACACTGGAACACTACTTTTTTTGAACCAGAATAAACACTCATAAATGTGCCAAGTGAATTTGTTCTGCAATCTGCTCTCCTTTATAAAACATTGTCTCATTGAGCTAATGCTGGACCGGCCTGTCACTAGGTCTTTTCCCACAGCTGTGCCCAAGCACCGTCATCGTCATCTCCACTGACCTGGATCATTACCTTAGTCAGCCCTGTAGAGCACTATTGGTAAATATTTTAATGCACACGGATGCTGGGGTGGATAAACGCTTCCATGGCATGGAGTCATGTAGGGATGCTGCTGCTGTCATCAGCAATATGTGATCCCAGTGTCATATCTGTGGGCCCACGAGGGCTTCAGTTCAGGAAATAATCACTTTAGGTAAAGACTATCGGAAGTGAATAGTAAAATGTTTTATCATGTTACGTTGCAAAAAGGCAGGATTATGTCTCTCAGATTTCCAGGGCATGCATTCTGTTATCTTATGAATTTATTATCTGTGACACTGAATACTGGCAGGAGAATAAGCATAAACAGCTGTGTGACGTTGATTTAATCTCCTAGTATTTTATACACCACAGCACCATTTTTAACTTAATCTCTACAGAGTATACAACCTGATATACAGTACATCAACTGTGATGAAATTTGTTTATTAATGTATTGAATTTTTGTGCTGCAAATTGGGTCTAAGAATGGCAATCCTTACCATTGTCTTAACCTACTGTTTTTGCTTTGTTTTGTGCTCCAGATATCTGGTGGGTGGGGAAGGGCTCCTTGGGGCCAGCTAGGAGCATCTGGAGCGTCCAGTCTATAAAGCTGTTGGCTGGCTTTTCATATGGCCCCTCTCTTTTCTCTCTTTCTCTTTTCTGCCTGTTCAGACATGTTTTTGTTCCTTTCATGTTATTGTCAGGCATTTTACACCAGCTTACTGCACATCTGACTGACTTTCATACTCAATCGTTTTAATCACTTTAAATTGTCTACAGAAGTGGGTAGAGTTGCCTGAAGTTAAGCTTAAGTAAAAAATAGTTTTACATTAGAATATGTTTTTAATTGCTTAAGTAAAAGTAAGGGTCGTTTTCAAGATAATTAGTTAAATAAGAGTACAATCTCAAGTCCCACTGTGGGACTAATAAAGGCTTATCTTATCTTAAAAGTGGTGAAAGAAGTTTCTTGAATAGTGACAGCTTGACTCTCGGTGGTACAGTGGTTAGCACTGCTAACCACAAGTATGTCATGGATCTGAATCCGCCCACCTCCAGTGTGGTGTATGCAGAACGGCACAAGACACTATGTTGTGGTAACACGCACACATGTGTGATGTCAGGGCGCCTCAGGGTATATTAGGTGACTGCCCAGCCCCAGTTGACCTCTTCCTGCTTTTCCCCGCTTCCAGCCACACACTGTTCTGTACTATCTTGCTTGTTAGCTTCAATAAAGCTAACCTCAACACGTGAAGGTGTCTGCCCATATTTCCAGACATGACACTGGTGACGAGAATGACCCACGCAACATCGAGAATAATGGAAACTTTGCTGCCACCACCACCGACACCATTCCTTACCCTACCTGGTGAGCCGCCAATTCCATGGCCTTGCTGGTATGAGTCATTTAAACCCTATGTATCCACCTTTGACCTAGATAACATTAGCAAGGCTAGGCGAAGGGCCTTTCTACTTCATTGCCTTCACATTGAGGGACAGTGCATCTTTCAGTTGCTCGGACCTGCAGACACCTACTACAAGTGTGTAGCTTTGTTGACCAGACATTTCACTGCTCCACAGTGCATAATGGCCCAAAGATTTATGTTTTACCAGCGCTGACAGTGACTGGATGAGTCAGTCCCACAGTACGTAGCTGCCCTCTGCTGTTTGGCTAGCATGTGCGAGTTTGGGCACTTGGAAGATGGGTTGGAGTGAGGACAGGTGGAGATGTACCACAAATTCGGTGATACTGGGGTTGCTGCAGGAGGCGCCGGACAACCTGCCGTTGGCAAACACGGTGGAAAGGCTAAAGGAGTCAGTACTGATGGCGCTGAACATCCTGTCATTGACAGACATGGTGGAATTAGCATCCCAACTAAAGCTAGTGGGCCCCGAGTTAACATTGCAGCTAGCGGGCCCCGACTCGCGCTCCCCACATTCGTGTCCACTGGTACAAGCTGTTACCCAGGCTGCTCAGCCCTGAGACCCCACATCTCTTCATGATGGCCCTCAGGTAGACGTTGTGGGACAGCAAGGCACCACAGCACACCGACCCAGTGATAAGCTCAGTTTGACTGATGACGGTCCGAATCCACTGCACTCAGATGTGGACACAGCAACTCTCTGCTTCACACTGCGCACCAAGCAGAATCCTGTAGAACTGTAGCAGATCCTCACTCAGCACGAGTGTCCTCGAGCTGCCGCCTCACTGCAGGAGCTCCAGATCGCATCCACACAGGACCCGGAGCTGGCTCTCACACAGCACAAACATCCTCTAGCTGCTGCCTCATCAGAGGAGCTCCGGTCCACAGTCACGCAGGATCCAGAAGAAGGTAAGGTCTACCTGATCATCGGCAAGACTGGCCTGCCTCTACATCTTCCCACCAGATGGCACTCCAGTAATGGCGCCCTTTTCCAGCAGTGGGATGGAAGAGCAACGACAGAAGCATCTCACGCAACACGAGCCTCCTTGAGTTGCTGCATCACTGCAGGAGCTGCAAGCCGTAGCTGAACAGGACCGGCCACGTCCTCCATCAGATGACACCCCAGTGGTGGTGCTCTTCCCTAACAACAGTGTGGCAGAGCGACAACAGCACGTCATGAAGAAGGAAAGTCAAGTGGAGCGTCCGTCATTCACGGTGCTTGACTGGGTCCCGGTACATTGACCCAATCGCTCATACAAGCTGCAGTCCTTCTGGCCAGTGCTAACACTGGTCACCGCTCAGCTAGGACCAGCTGCCTTCCGTTTGACTGATGGGTCACGATGGAATGCCAGCCGCCACAGAAGGATGATACCACCTCCCACTTCTGACCAAAAGATCGCAACCAAGCCAGCCCGCCCAGATTGGGACTTCGCCAATGAATGGTCCACAGCTCAAGCAGGGTGCCCGGTGGAACCACCCGAGCCAGCGCAGCCTTAACCCCTCTTGGCACGAGTCTGATGAAGGCCTCTTCATCTTGAGGACTATGTAACTGGCTTTAAATGCATTGGTAGTCAGCACATGGTCTGTTCAGTGGCAGAATAACCCACATGACCATGTGGGCACACCAGCAGTCTACCTGGTTGCCCAGTTAGAAATGTTATGGTTGAAATGTACTTTAAGTGGTTCTTTATATCGGCCTGTTCAATCCGTGTACTCTTCATTCTTTTTATATTTCTTTTGTGAAACAAAAACGGAACGACTGAAAATAGCAGTTATATTGTTCTCGCCTTGTCAAAATAAAATCAAAATTGAGCAAAAACGACATAATGGATCTGATTTCGTTTGGTGTCATTTTCCTTTTATTTTGTTGGTCACAGCCGGAAGTGGTGATGGCAGCAGCAGAGCACTGCGATTTTCAAACAAGCCTGAAAGACTAGCTGCTAAATCTCACTTTAAAATCGGGAAAACGCCCAAAGTTGCAGCATAGACTCATGCAGACATCACCATCTGGTGAAAGATGAGAAGGACTGCCAGAAATATACGTTTATAGAATTCCTATCAGCCAGCAAAGAGGACAAAAGGAGTATGTTGTAGACAAATGGATACTGAAGGCCACAGGAGTCATGAAAGGTTGATGTGACTGACCTCTGTTTTGACCGTTTTGCAACAGGTAAAGTCTACTTATAAATTGTGCTTCTATTACTTTTTTCACTTTTCGGATTAGTTTGGGGTCCACATGTCGGCTCAGTACGTGATTACTGAGATGATTCAGGTTTCCAGCAGTTTTAGTATGACTGGAGTGTCTTTGATTTTATGTGATATTTAGTGTTGATATTTGCATTCTGGGTGATCCTAAGGTATTTGTACTTGATTGTCTTTTGTATTTTAATATGTCCTGCTTTAGAAAGTGATGTTTTTGTCTTTTCCTCCAAGTGTTAATGCTTTAAATTTTTTCTTCCAGAAAACTAATTTAATATACAAGTAATCATTTTTATATGACTACTTTATATCTGTCTCCACAGTAAACAGCTTTATTTACTATAGTCTCTTCACAAACCTTAACATGCAAACAAATAAACTCAGAAAAATAGACCTCATAGTGTACTATGGTCTAATGTTCTATTTCTCTGTGTCTGATAAAAGATTTTCAGAATGTGGAAACTAAAGACAGTGTGGACCACTTGTCCCAGACTGATGAGAACCAGTTCATGACCCCAACCATCACAGGTGAAATTCACTGTCTTAAATGTTAAAAGTTACAGTACAGGAAAGAGTCCATGTTGTGACCTAAATCATTTCTGTTTACAGAGGACAGCACAGAAGATCCCTGGTCCTTCACTTCATCCTGTTCAGGATGTTTCACACCAACCATCAGAGCGACCAGGACTCATATTGTCATCACCACCACTGTGCACTCTTCTCCCTGTTTTAAATGTTACAATAAAATTTAAAACGACAGCAAAATACATTTTCTTATTTATTTGTTAATTTTCTGTCTACATCTTTGTTTTAAACCAGAGGTGGGTAGAGAAGCCAAAAATTGTTCTCAAGTAATATTACTGTTATTGGAATTGTTCAAGTATAAGAGTCATCACCAGAAAAGGTGAAGATGAAGGTATTCAATAAAAAAAAGTTACTGGAGTAGTAATGACGGTTCTAAATTTGAAAACTTTTTCTCCGAAATTTGTGAGTCTTTCCATATAATTGGTCTTTTTTGAATATACAACTTTTATCCTATAAATCTGAGCTTTTTCACATAAATTAGATTTTTGTAACATACATTTTCGACTTCTTAAAAAAATTAGCAGTTCTACATTTCAAACATTTTTCTGTTAAATGTATCACTTTTTTGTAAAATTTGTGACTGTTTTATATGATTTTTTTAAAACATGAATTTGTAACATTTTACATATAAACTTCTCACTGTGGAGAAAGGAAGTAGGCGAGGGAAGGAGCTGAACGACACACGAACTTTATTCCATCTCCAACATATAATACAGTAAAAAGAATTCCTGGGTCTGTGTGCATTCCTCTTTTATACCTTTAATTCCATTCATTGAGATCCAGAACTTCCGACCATAATACACTGTTTGAAACAAAGACCTGTGTGGCACATTAACATAACAGAACGCCGGCCCCGCTGCTCACACCCTTCTCTCTTCCAGTGGCTCCGGCAATTCCTCCTCTCCCTGGGGGGTGCATAGTTCATAGTGTCCCGTTTGAGACCCCCCCCCCCCCCGGTGGCACTTCCACCTCTGGACCATTGTTTTCCCTTATCCCAGCTGCCTTGTCTGGGTGGAGAATCCCCCACCTGTGCCACCTGTGCCCAACCCCAAACACCCAGAAAGGGCACTAAACCCCCCCCCCCCTGTCCTTTGGGCTTGAGCCGACGCCCATACCAGCTGTAGTGGGGGGTCGTCGATTCACCCTGCTGGCAAGGTGTACAGGAGGGCACGTCAGTCTGTGGAGGGAAAAAGGGAGGGGGAGAAACCACATCAGCTTCACATGCATGGGTCCCTACAGAGGGATCACCAACTTGCGGAGCCACCAACAGCGGATGTCCGCGCCGGGGAGCTTGGACCAACACCACCTGCTCTTCTGCCAACACAAAAGCAGGCTTCAGCCTGTCGATGCAGACGGCCTCCCTATGCCTCCCCAAGTCTAACACAAAATGTTTCACCCCAGGTTCCAACACCCTGAACTGTCCATTGTACAGTGGGCACAGCGGGGTCCGGTGCACATCGTGCCTGACGAAACAAAGCTGGTGTTCTGCAAACTCTTGAGGATGAAAGTGTTGGGAAAACAATGGTGAGCCGGGCCCGGTACATTAAAAGCCTCTATACTGTGCAAAACTTGCATGGGCGGATCAGCCTCGGGCGCGGGGTTTTTCGGTAAAAACTCTCCTGGGATCTGCAATGGCTGAGAAAAAATTAGTTCTGCCGAGGAGGCTGTGAAATCCTCCTTATTTGTGGAGCACAACTCGAAAAGAACCCAGGGCAGGCGGTCGACCCAATTTGTGTCTGTGAGCGAAGCTCTGAGTGCTACTTTAAGTGACCTATGCTAATGGGTTATGCCTGCATAACCCATTAGCTTGGGGGCTGTACTCGGTAGTGCGGTGAATTTTGACCCCCAGGCTCTGGGCCATCGCGAACCAAAGTTCCGAAACGAATTGTGGACCCCTGTTGGAAGTGATGTCTGATGGGCATCCGAACCCTGCAACCCAAGCCGACAAAAAAGCACAAGCCACTTCTGCGGACGTGGTAGAAGCCAGCGGGATCACTTAAGGCCATCACGTGGTCCACGATTGCTAAAAGGTGCATGAAACCTTGCAACAGCGGGAGGGGTCCCACCAAATCCACGTGGACGTGGTCGAACCTCCTGGCCGGGATTTGGAACGGCTCCAGGGGGGCTCTGGTGTGCTTGTGCACTTTGGCCTGCTGGCTTGCGACACAAGCTGCAGCCCACTTCTTCACATCCTTACGCAAGCGCTGCCAGACGAATTTCACCCCCACTAGCTTCACCGGAGCGCGCATTCCCAGATGCGAAAGGGAGTGGACCAACTCAAAAATGCCACGTGCCAACAGCTCGGAACCACCGGGCGCGGGTGGCCGGTGGAGACGTCACAGAGCAAGGGAGGGAACCCTTCTTGCTCCACTCTGCCCTCCAGCCTTAGCCCAGTCGGTGCAGACTGGAGCATGCAAATGTCCGCGTTCCCGGCTTGCTCTGCGGTCATCGCAGGGAAATGTATTTCCATGTAGACCGGGGAGACAAACCCGCATGACAGACAATTGGCCATGATGCTGAGCTTACCGACAACGTGTTGAATGTCGGTCATGAACTCCGAGATCGCAGCCAAATGTCGTTGGCTGCGATCATGGTTCCAAGACCTTGGACATTGCGTATATCCGCGGCTTATGGTCCACAAATGCGGTGAACTCGTGTCCTTCTAGCCAAAACTGAAAATGACGCATCGCCAGGTGTAGAGCCAACAACTCCCTGTCAAATATGCTGTATTTGTGTTCACTGTCGCGCAAAGTCCGACTGAAAAATGCGAGCGGCTGCCACGAACCGGAGACGTACTGCTTCATCACTGCTCCTATGGCAACATCAGACGCATCTGTAGTGAGCGCTATCCATACCGACGGATCCGGATGAGTCAGCAACGCGGCATCCGCAAGCGCTGTTTTGACGTTCGTCAAAGCCTGGGCTCACTCGGGAGTCCAGTCAACGTTTTCTGCGGGCTTCTTTTGTTTTCAGTGCAGCATACAACAGCTGCATTTGTTGGGCTGCCCGGGGAAGGAAACGGTTTTAAAAATTGACCATCCCCAAAAACTCCTGCAGGGCCCTCACGGTCTGTGGACGCGGAAAGTCCGACATGGCACGCATCTTTTCCGGTAGTGGAATCACACTCTCCGGCGAAATGCGATGGCCCAAAAAATCAATCAAGGCACACCGAACTGCTACTTCACCGGGTTCACTATAAGCCTGTGCGCTTCCAACCTCTGGAAAACCGTCCTGAGATGGGTGATGTGCTCCTCTTCGGACACGCTAGCTACCAGAATGTCGTCTAAGTAGATCAAAATGAAGGACAAGTTGCAAAGCACTGCGTCCATCATCCTCTGGAAAGTCTGCGCTGCACCTTTTAATCTGAACGGCATGCATAAAAACTCGAAAAGGCCGAAAGGAGTTATTACCGCTGTTTTCGGAATGTCTTCCGCTCGCACCGGGACCTGATGGTATCTGCGGACCAGATCCACTTTCAAAAAAACACGCGCCCTGTCCAGGTGCATGGAAAAATCCTGGATGTGCGGAATGGGATAGCAATCGTGTTCTGTGGCGTTATTCAAGCACCAGGAATCACCGTACTGTCGCCACGACCCGTCGGCTTTAGGCACCATGTGTTGCGGGGATGCCCACGGGCTGTTGGAGCACCTGACAATGCCCAACTGCTCTAAGTTGGCAAATGCCTCTCTCACACTGGCCAGTTTAGCTGCGTCCAAGCTCCAAGGTCGCGCGAACACTGGCGGGCCTTTTGTCGTTTTGAAGTGTTCGACCCCGTGTTTCGTTATCGTAGCCGAAAAAGTCGGGACCGTGAGTGCTGGGAACTGTGTGAGCAAATGTTGGTACTTACCCTCTGGAGCTATAACGTTAGCCAGTGTTGTCGACCCAGCTCCCCAAGCTGTACAGGGAAGCGAGGTAAAACAGGCAGCATCCACTAATCTCCTATTAGCAACATCGACTAACAACTCATAAGCACATAAAAAATCTGTGCATAAAATGGGGGCAGAACATGCAGCTACCACAAAGTCTCACTGCAAGTTGCGTCCGTGTAAGCATATTGTTATGACTCGCCGCTCATCAGCGGCGCCAGCCGCGCGCACACCTGCTCCTCGTCAGCGGCGAGGTATTTAATCCACTGTGCCCTGGGCTTCGGCCTGAAGCCGTCTCTCTACTTTGGCCCCTTTGCTACTACGGATCTCCAACCTACTAAAGAAGATATTCTGGGTAAGCTCCCCTTACCTCTCTCCTCTAGCCTTCCCCTGTGCACAGGTGGACATCCCCGGCGGTGGACTTCTTCACCTCGCCGTTGGCTCTACGCTGCTGCCACAGGTACCGCAGGTCGCTGTCTACCGGGGTCCGCCCTTGTCGACGCCAGCCACCTGTTACAACCAAGTAAGCCAGCTATCATCATTATTTCCCTGTATTGGTGTGGTGCCCGTTACCCTTCTCCCTCTGCTCTCTCCCACAGGGTTGTCCGGCTGTACGGCCTCCTGCCCCCGTGCCTGACGCAGACGCCACCACCAATACATTCTTATTCCACAGACACGCAGTCATACACTTCCCTGTTGTTAATAAAGCTGTTGAATCTATCCTGAGCCTGCGTGTGTGTCTCCTGGGCCGTGCGTTATGTCAGTACGGCTTCAGCAGAGCGGCTCGGCAGACAGCGGGCTCGCACGCCGTCTTTCCACCCTCGAGACTCGGGTGGATTCAATAGCCTATCAGCAACAGGTGATATTGAATCAATTAATTAATATCACTAACCAATTAGACCGCTTGGACCCCCAGCAGTCGTTCCCCTCGGCTCGTCCGGGTGGCGTGGCTGCTGCGGCTCCGGTGGCTGTCCAGCCTGCTCCGGGTGCGCCAACACGGCTCACACCAATCCCCACTCCTGCTCGCTTCAGCGGTAAGCTGGGTGGAGCTCAGGGTTTTATTATGCAGTGTGAGTCCGTGTTTCTTCGCGTTCCCGGAGATTTTCCCTCAGACCATAGCAGAATTGGCTATATAGGAAATCTCCTTGAGGGTCGTGCGCTTACCTGGGCTTACGCCATTATGGTGAAGCCCAGCTACGCTACCCTCACCTATGGCCAGTTCGTGCAACAATTTCTGGAAGTGTGCGATCATTCGCATTTGGACAGTGTCCAGGTCGACCGTCTTCTCGGACTCCAACAGGGGAGCCGATCGGCGGCCGAATACGCGATCGACTTCCGGGTTACCGCGGAGGAAGTTGGCTGGGAAGAGCACGCGCTCTGCGGCATCTTCCTCTGCAGTCTAAACTCCAGTCTGAGGGATGAGCTGGCTGGACGGGATACCCTGGAGACGCTGGCGGAGCTGATTTCTCTCACCATCAGCTTGGATAACAGGCTGCGCGAGCGCACCTCCGAGCGGAAGCAGTCTTCTCGCTCGCGGAGTGCCTCTGCACGTCTGCCCCAAGCTCGCCACCTGGCGTTACCGCCGCCGGAGGTCTCCGAGGAGTCGGAACCAATGGTGACGGGCTGGACAAAGCTCCCCCTGGCGGTGAAACAGCACTGTCGTGACCTGGGCCTCTGCATGTATTGCGGAGGTAGCCAGCACACGGTGGAGAATTGTCCGGAGAAGCCAAACGAGGTGGTCCGCGAGTCACTGTAGGGGGCCTCGCGGACGCTAATCGGTTAAATCCCCTCACACATTTGACGCTGCCCATCCGCTTCTGTCACAACCTCACTGGGCATCTCACACATGCACTGGTGGATTCAGGCGCGGAGGGTAGCTTTATTTCACAAAGCCTGGCAACCCGACTGGGCATCCACTGTCACCCCCTCGATACTCCTCTCGCCCTGGTTAATCTCTCCCGAGTGTCCCTGGGAAAGGTAACTCACCAAACATCCCCTGTCCCGGTGATCATCTCTGGAAACCATCGGGAGGATATCTCCTTTTACGTCCTGCCCACCTCAGTAACACCTGTCATCCTCGGATATTCCTGGCTCCGCCTCCACAACCCCGCCTTGGACTGGAAAACTGGGAAGGTTTCAGCGTGGAGCACCTTCTGCATGGGTACCTGCCTCCAATCCGCCGCCTGCGACCCGTCCTCGCCTCCCACAGCTCAGGACACCGCGCCCCTGGATCTCACCCTAGTGCCCTCAGAGTTCCACGACCTGGGTGCCGTCTTCAGTAAATCCAAGGCGATGTCTCTACCTCCTCACCGGCCCTACGACTGCGCCATTAACATCCGCCAGGGGGCGCCATTACCCTCAGGATGCCTCTACAGTCTGTCAGCGCCAGAGAAGGAGGCAATGAACAGCTACTTGAAGGAGTCGCTCAGTGCTGGGATCATCCGACCGTCCTCCTCTCCATTAGGTGCAGGGTTCTTCTTCGTTGGAAAGAAGGACGGATCTCTTCATCCTTGTATCGACTATCGGGCTCTCAACGATATCACGGAGAAGGACCGGTACACCCTGCCTCTTATGGACACTGCCTTCCACTCCCTCCAGGGGGCGACCTGGTTTACTAAGCTGGATCTCCGCAGCGCTTACCACCTCGTCCGGATCCGGGAGGGAGATGAGTGGAAGACCGCCTTCCGTACCCCAAACGGGCATTTTGAATATCTCGTGATGCCGTTTGGGTTGACCAATGCTCCAGCCGTCTTTCAGCGCCTCATCAATGACGTCCTCCGGGACTTCATCGGCCTGTTCGTATTCGTCTACCTGGACGACATTCTCATCTTCTCCAGGTCCAGGGATGAACACCGGGTCCACGTGAGGCGGGTCCTGCAGAGACTGCTGGAGAACCGTCTGTACGTCAAGGCGGAAAAATGTGAATTCCACACCAAAACAACTTCCTTCCTGGGGTTCGTCATCTCCCATGACCAGGTGCTTCCGGACCCAGCGAAGATCAAAGCAGTGGTGGATTGGCCCACACCAACCTCCCGTAAGCAGGTTCAGCAGTTCATCGGGTTCGCCAATTTCTACCGCCGCTTTGTCCCGAACTTTGGAGCCATCGTCGGACCCCTGACCCGCCTCACCTCTCCTAAGACCCCGTTCCGGTGGACTGAAGAGGCCGCTTCGGCCTTCCAGGCGCTGAAGACGGAGTTCTCCTCCTCCCGGGTCCTCAGCCAGGTCGATCCCGCGCTGCACTGCATTGTGGAGGTGGACGCTTCGGACACGGGGGTGGGGGCGGTGTTGTCCCAGTGGTCCCCAGCCAATGGAGTCAAGCGACCCTGCGCCTTCTTCTCTCGGCGCCTGTCCCCGGCGGAACGTAACTACGACGTGGGGGACAGAGAGCTTCTTGCCATCAAGCTTGCCCTCCAAGAATGGCGTCACTGGCTGGAGGGGGCAGCCTTGCCTTTTGTGGTCCTCACTGACCACAAGAACCTGGAGTACCTGAGATCTGCCAAGCGTCTGAACGCCGCCAGGCGTGTTGGTCCCTGTTCTTTGCAAGGTTTAAGTTCAGCATCACATATAGGCCTGGCTCCAAGAACGGCCTACCTGACGCCCTCTCCAGGCAATTTGCCCCGGAGGCTGCAGACAACGTTGCTCATACCATCTTGCCCAGGTCGTGCGTCATGGGGGCTGTTACATGGGACATAGAAGACAAGATCCGGAGGGTGCAGGAATCGGAACCTGACCCTGGCGGCGGACCGGAGGGGCATCTGCCGTCCGGGGGGACGTTATACACTGGCTCCATACCTCCAAGCTCACCTGCCATCCTGGAGCTTCGCAGATGATTGACCTTCTCCAGCGATCCTTTTGGTGGCCAGGTCTGCGGAAGGATGCCGCCCGTTACGTCCGGGCCTGCCCCATCTGTGCTGCCAATAAGTCAGGTAACGCCCCCCCCTGCGGGTCTGCTCCAGCCCCTGCCTGTCCCTGGCAGGCCCTGGTCGCACATCGCTCTGGACTTCGTCACCGGGCTCCCTGTCTCCAACAACTTTGACACAGTTCTGACCATCATTGACCGTTTTTCCAAGGCCGCCCACTTCGTGCCCCTACGTGGACTTCCCTCAGCCTTGGAGACGGCGGACCTCCTCATCCAGCACGTGGTCAGACTGCATGGAATCCCGGTCGACGTGGTCTCCGACCGCGGCCCCCAGTTTTCTTCGGACATTTGGAGGTCATTTTGCAACGCCCTGGGAGCCAAGGTAAGCCTCTCCTCCGGCCATCACCCCCAGTCTAACGGGCAGTGTGAGCGGGCTAACCAGGAGCTGGAGGCAACGCTCCGCTGCGTAACTTCTTCCAAACCCACGTCCTGGAGTTCTCACCTCACCTGGGTGGAGTACGCCCACAACACCTCTCGCTCTACGGCCATCGGGATGTCGCCCTTTAAAGCATCCTTGGGCTATGATCCACCCCTGTTCCCCGTGCAGGAGGGCGAGTTGGCTGTTCCCTCTGTCCAGGCACATCTGAGGCAGTGCCGTTCCCTTTGGTCCATGGCGCGTAATGCGCTTTTACGCACGGCGGAGCGCAATAAGTCTACGGCGGACCGACATAGGAGACCTGCACCTGCTTATCAGGTGGGACAGCAAGTTTGTGTTTCCACACAGGACGTAAACCTGAAGGGTGAGAGGAGAAAGCTGGCTCAACGGTTCATCGGCCCTTATCCCATAACCAGGATCATCAACCCGGTGGCTGTGCGTGTGGCTATTCCCTCCTCCCTCCGCATCCATTCCACCTTCCACGTCTCCAAAATCAAACCGGTGGTCTCTGACCCCCTCTGCCCTCCACCTGCGGCACACCCCGCTCCCCGGATGATTGGTGGCCATCCGGCCTGGACCGTCGCTGACATCTTGGACGCCCGACGCCGGGGTCGCGGATTGCAGTACCTGGTGGATTGGGAGGGCTATGGACCCGAGTGGAGACAGTGGGTGCCTTCCTCGCTGGTGTTGGACCGGTCACTCATTTCTGAGTTTCATCGAGCGCACCCGGAAAAACCATCGCCAGGAGGCGCTGCTAGAGGGGGGAGTACTGTTATGACTCGCCGCTCATCAGCGGCGCCAGCCGCGCACACACCTGCTCCTCGTCAGCGGCGAGGTATTTAATCCACTCTGCCCTGGGCTTCGGCCTGAAGCCGTCTCTCTACTTCGGCCCCTTTGCTACTACGGATCTCCAACCTACTAAAGAAGATATTCTGGGTAAGCTCCCCTTACCTCTCTCCTCTAGCCTTCCCCTGTGCACAGGTGAACATCCCCGGCGGCGGACTTCTTCACCTCGCCGTTGGCTCTACGCTGCTGCCACAGGTACCGCAGGTCGCTGTCTCCCGGGCTCCGCCCTTGTCGACGCCAGCCACCTGTTACAACCAAGTAAGCCAGCTATCATCATCATTTCCCTGTATTGGTGTGGTGCCCGTTACCCTTCTCCCTCTGCTCTCTCCCACAGGGTTGTCCGGCTGTACGGCCTCCTGCCCCCATGCCTGACGCAGACGCCACCACCAATACATTCTTATTCCACAGACACGCAGTCATACACTTCCCTGTTGTTAATAAAGCTGTTGAATCTATCCTGAGCCTGCGTGTGTGTCTCCTGGGCCGTGCGTTATGTCACATATCATCAGTGTCCACTCGCCAAATGCCCTGATGGTGGATCTGTTGGTGGCAGTGAGCTCGGGACCGCTGCCTCCTGCCACCCTGTCTGTGTTGACCGGCAGGATGAGGCTCTTCTGGGAGCCAGAGTCCACCAAAAACCATCTCCCCGAACATGGGTCTGTGACATAAAGCAGTCTGTTCCTGTTGCCATTGGTTGCAGCTGCAACTGAATTCCGAACATGCTGTCTTCCTGGCTTTTGAATTGGCATGGCGACAGGCAGCGTTGGGCATTCAAGCCGAAACGGCGATGATAAAAACAGCTCACCCCTTTCCTTCATCTCCCGGTGTCCGTCCCAGGTACCATCAACGGCTCCTCAACCTCGCTGGAGTCCCTCATGTATGCTGGTGCCACTGCCTGCATGCTGAGAGTTCTGGTTGCCAAAATGATGTGGTCCACTTCCTGCGCCAGGGCATGGTAGTCCTTAGTAACCAGCCGTGGCGAGTTGGCCAAGATTGCCCTCGCTGTAGCCGATAGTTTCCTGAGGAACAAGAACAGGAAAGATTCATCATCCTTCCTCCTCAGTGCCAACATGCTCTCCATGAGCTCCACTGCTGATCTGTCACCTAACTCCGAATACGTTAGGAGTTTCTCTGCCCTGTCACTGTCAGAAAGGGTATCGTGCTGGAGAAGCATCCTCTTGAATGCTTCATATTTTCCTTGGCTGGCGCCTGCTGGAGCAGTCTCGTCACCTGTTGTGTGGTGTGCACATCCAGCACAGCGACCACATAGTAATACTTGGTATCGTCTGTTGTTATCCTGCAGAACGCAAACTGGGCTTCTATGTGCAAAAACCACACGGTTGGGTTGTGAAACCAGAAGTCTTGGAGCTTGACTGAGACAGTGCACGCGGCACTGGTGCTCTCTCTCCAGGTAGTCTCCGGGGCAGTGCTCGGCTCGCTTTCCATGGCACATCTTAGGGTCACCAATGTGGAGAAAGGAAGCAGGCAAGGCCACGAGCTGAACGACACATGAACTTTATTCCATCTCCAACATATAGTACAGTAAAAAGAGCTCCCGGGTCTCTGTGCAATCCTCTTTTAGACCTTTAATGCCATGCATTGAGATCCGGAAAGTCCAACCATAATACACTGTTTGGAACAAAGACCTGTGTGGCCTATTAACATAACAGAACGCCTGCCCCACTGCTCACACCCCTATCCCTTCCAGTGTCTCTAGCAGTTCCTCCTCTCCCTGGGGGGTGTATAGTCTATACTGTCCCGTTTGAGACCCCCCAGTGGCACTTCCTACTCCAGACCATTGTTCCCCCTTATCCCAGCTGCCTACTCTGGGTGGAGAATCCCCCACCAATGCCACCACATCATATAAATTTGTAACTTTTTACATCTAACTTGTTTAAATTACTTGATCTTTGTAGCTGGAATAGAAGAACAATAATATCAACACCCATCTCAGCTAAATATGATTTTAAATTTACTGAAATGACCAAAGATTCAGCAATTTCTGGTGAGACTTAGTCATTTTACACAGCCACATTTCTAATCAGTTTTCAAATCAGTGAAATTAAACTTTAGTGACTGTGACCAAAGGTACTTGAGTAAAAGTAGTTTTATCCTCATATGTACTTGAATAGAAAGTATCCTGCAATAAAGTTACTCATCTAAGTACTGTTTTGTTAAAGTATCTGCAAGTACAAGAACCTTTTCTGGCAACATGTTTCTGCATCACTGCCAATGTCTGACTGTTCTGAATAAATATAACTTGTATTTAACCCAAACCTGCATTGAATGTTAATGATTATAAATAAGTGAAAACAAATAAAGTACTTGAAATAAACCTTTTATTTATTTATTTATTTTTTTTGAAATACCAGATTATGTCTTATCATAAATAAATGCATAAAGAATGCATGAACTGAGGTACAGCTCACAGTTGTGTAAACATGTGAATGACTGGTTATTTCAAAAGGTTAATAAAGTTAAATTAGACTTTTTTATGGATTTAAATTCTATCTATCCATCTTTTTCCGCTTAATCCTTTTCGGGTCGCGGAGGGCTGGAGCCTATACCAGCATCTTTGGGCGAGAGACAGGGTACACCCTGGACAGATCACCAGTCCACCGCAGGGCCAACACAGAGAGACAGACAACCATTCACTCTCACAGTCATACCTAAGGACAATTTAGAATCCCCAGTTTTGATGCCAATTAACCTAACTTGCATGTTTTTGGCATGTGGGAGGAAACCGGAGAAATCCCAGAGTAAACCCACGCAGACACGAGGAGAACATGCAAACTCCACACAGATCACTGTTGGTCCGGGGCTGGGATCGAACCCAGGATCCTGTGGCCAAGGGTGAGTTGCTGTGCTGCCGCAGTGCTAACCACTCCACCACCGCGCTGCATAATTACCTCCGCCAAGGAGGTTATGTTTTCATCGGCGTTGGTTTTTCTGTCTGTCTGTCTGTTTGTTTGTTTGTTAGCAAGATAACTCAAAAAGTTATGGACGGATTTTCATGAAATTTTCACAGATTGTCAGAAATGGGGTATCCTACAGATGATTAGATTTTGGTGGTGATCTGGATCACCGTCCAGAAGAAAACCGCCATTACGGAAAATGCCATTTTCGTGAATAACTACTGAACCACTAATCCTATCATTGTCAATCCAATTGCTAGTCATATGTTTTCATGGTCAAGGAATCTGAAAACGTACACACAAACACTGTATGGGGGGAACTGTGGCGCTTGGCGGAGGTCTGCGCTCTCCGAGTGCTTTTCTAGTTAATGGATTTAAATTGTAAACATGTAAAACATCAATGTACGTCTTAAAGAAGAAAGGAGAAGGTGCTTCCATCTCAGAACCAGTGGATGTGGACACCATTCACACCAGACTGGTCCCCTGGTCTCTGCATCTCTCAGCTCCACATCAGCTGTAGTCGTCACGGATTACACAGACGTTTGCTGGATTGAAAAAATTCACAATGATTAACGTGCATTACTTCCTCTGCTCAGTTGAATGTTTCCAATAGAAAAAAACCTTTAATGACTTGTGTGACTGCTGGACAGTGAAGGACATCCCAGATGGTATCCTGGTGTGAGATGATTTCTGAAAGAGAGAACTGATACAAAGATGTTTGAAAATTGCCATATACAGAGGTGGGTACAGTAGTCAGAAACCTTTCAAGTAATTTATAATTACTCAAGTTTGAGTAGTCACCAAAAACATTAGTAAGAAAGTATCTACTAAAAACATTACTTTAGTAATAAGTTTACTCTCCCTTGTTTGAGGTTTTCCCCTGTTTGTGAATTTACATTTTTTTCTTATAAATTTATTTTTTTCTCTTAAATTTTCCAGCTGTTTTTTGATTGATTTGCCCCCCCCACCCCAAAATTTGTGATTTTGTCTCCATTTTGTGATGTTTTATTAGCTCACAAACCTGGTATTTATTTTGTAAATTTATAACCTTTACACAGAAATTTCTTTGAAAATTTTCATTTATTGGTTTATTATTTTTTGATATTTTTTTAAACTCATTGCTCATCAATAGTTGAAACACAATTCAGTAAATTAGTAACCGTTTTATACTAATAACAGAAAGCACAATTTGGGCGACTAGTCAATATTCTGAAGGTTCATTGGTCCTAAAGTCTAATTGTTAAAAATGGTTATATGCAGTTCAAACCAGCCCTCAAATGAATAAGTTTACAACAACTCAGCCATCTGACATGACATCCTCCATTCTCAGCCATCACACCACATATGTATACACTTTGCATTTAGTGTATTAATGTATATATACTTAATAATATTGTCAATAAAAGTTAAACTGTTATGTCTGTAATAAATAGCATGTTTAACTAATTTATCCCTATGATGGGTGAGACATAAATGCAAACTTAATTTTCAAAGAAAAATAGTCTATTAATTTAGGCCTAATTAATTTGGTCCTAATTTTTGAATCAATGGACCTTAATAATATGTCTCCTCGTAGACCTACAAGAGGTGGGTCACGTCAACCTTTCATGACTCCTGAGGCCTTCAGTATCCATTTCTCCACAATGTCCTCCTTTTGTCCTCTTTGCTGGCTGATAGGAACTCTATAAACATATATTTCTGCCAGTCCTTCTCATTTTTCATCAAATGGTGATGTCTGCGTGAGTCTATGCTGCAACATTGGGCATTTTCCTGATTTTAAAGTGAGATTTAGCAGCTAGTCTTTCAGGCTTGTTTGAAAATGGCAGCACTCTGCAGCTGCTATCTCCACTTCCGGCTGTGACCGACAAAATAAAAGGAAAATGACACCAAACGGAATCAGATCCGTTATGACATTTTTGCTCAATTTCAATTTTATTTTCAATTCAATTCAATTCAACTTTATTTATATAGCGCCATTTCACAACAACAGTCATCTCATAGCACTATCAACTGTAGGGGGAACCCCCACAGTTGCAGAAAGACCCCAGCAATCAGGCGATCCCCTGTGAGCAAGCACTTGGCGACGGTGGAGAGGAAAAACTCCCTTTTAACAGGAAGAAACCTCCAGCAGAACCAGGCTCAGGGAGGGGCAGTCATCTGCTGCGACTGGCTGGGGGGTGAGGGGATAGAGAAGATGAAAAGAGCAGACATGTAGAGAGCAAACAGCACGATGGGGACTCAATCTATGGGAGAGAACAAACAGATGTTAATGACCAGCAAAAAAAAATATTTTGACATGGTGAGAACAATATAATGGCTATTTTTGGTTGTTCCATTTTCATTTCACAAAAGAAATATTAAAAAACTAAGAGTACATGGATTCTGTTCGGCCCAGTCAGGTATGTGTTCTGTTTTACATTAGCCAGTACGCTAATTATACTGGCCCGCTCAGCCCAGTCATAGGAGGGTGTTTCAGCTTTACATTAGCCTGATAAACAACATGTATGTTCTTATGCCAGCCCATTCCTGCTAAGCTAATCCGCATATGAGTAAATGTTCTGAGCTTCTCAGGGAGGAGTAAATGTGGTATACGCGAAACAGTGCAACGTACTACGCTGCAGTAGCACGCACGCACATGTGATGTCAGGGCGCCTCAGGGTATATTTGGCGACTGCCCAGCACCAGTCAGCCTCTTCCTGCTTTTACCTGCTTCCAGCCACACGCTGTTCTGTACTATCATACTGTGCTAACTTCAATAAAGCTAACCTCAACACGTGGATGTGTCCACCCATATTTCCAGACATAACAACCAGGTACTCCAGTTTCCTCCCACAGTTCAGAGACCTAGATGTTAGGTTAATTAGCATCAACTAGCAGTACTGCATGCTCATCTATTGCCAGAACTTCTCATTGTTCAAGAATATTGAACAGATCCAGATAGAGACAAAATGTCAGGTGTCTTAAATACTGATTTTTTTTCTTTTTTGGAGGGAGAAGGGAGTCTAAAGCCTTATTTCTCTCATCAGATTAAAATATGCCCATTAGATTTCAAAGCTGAAAACTGTTCTCATTAGAGACTTATTACACCACATTTTGTGGAGAACTTACTTTAAAGTTGAATGATATAAAAGAATTTTGGTGAGTTCTGTTTTCCTACTTCACAGAATGAAGTATGGACTGACAAGCTGATCAGAATCACACAATGTTTGTGGGGAGAAAAAAAATCACAAAAAGTGCATGACAAAATGTTTTCAGACATTAAAAAATCTTGTTTAGTTCTTGGAGCAGGAGTTTGTTTGTCTAAGGTGTCCTCCAACTGTTGTCATTACTCTGCCAAGGAGGAGGCAACTTGGAAACAAATACTGGTCTCTGTGCATCAGACTTGATGTCTTACCCAAGCTTATTAGGTCCTTGTTGCATAATACTATTCTGTTTGCCAGTTTCTGAGAATTTTTTCTCTTCTTGTTTACTACAGTGTCTTTGTATGACTTACAGTTCAGTTGTTCTCCTCCTATCATAAGGCTTTAATGTGTTTATAGATGACCATGAATGAAACAAACTTCTTCTGAATAGCTGCTCCCATAAATTCTAAGTGTGAATAGCACACTGTCAAGTACAGAATGTGCCCTGAGAATGACTTTATTAAAAATTTTCTCTGTCAATAATAATGTGAAACAGAAAAGAAAATTCAGAAGGTGACGCACTGCAGGTGCATCTCAATCAAATAGAGTGTCACTGAAAAGTTGATTTGTTTCAGTAATTCAATACAAAAAAAAATGAAACTCATAGATTCATTACACACAGAGTCATGTATTTCAACTGTTTATTTATTTTAATCTTGATGGATATGGCTTACAGCTCATGGAAACCCCAAATTCAGTTTCTCAAAAAAATTACAATATTGTGGAAAAAAAATCTATATTGTAGACTCATGGTGTCACATTCTAATTGGCTAATTAACTCTTAACACCTGCAAAGGTTTCCTGAGCCTTTAAATGGTCTCTCAGTCTGGTTCAGTAGCCCACACAATTATGGGGAAGACTGCTGACTTGGCAGTTGTCCAGAAGACCATCATTGACACCCTCCACAAGGTGGGTAAGCTACAAAAGGTCATTGCTAAAGAAGCTGGCTGTTCACAGAGTGCTGTATCCAAGCATATTAATGGAAAGTTGAGTGGAAAGAAAAATTGTGGCAGAAAAAGGTGCACAAGCAACAGGGATAACCACAGCCTTGAGATAATTGTGAAGCTAAGTCCATTCAAGAATTTGGGGGAGATTCACAAGGAGTGGACTGTGGCTGGAGTCAGTGCTTCAAGAGCCACCACACACAGACATATCCAGGACATGGGCTAAAACTGTCACATTCCTTGTGTCAAGCCACTTCTGAACCAGAGATAGCATCAGAAGCGTCTTACCTAGGCTAAGGAGAAAACAGACTGGATTGTTGCTCAGTGGTCCAAAGTCCTCTTTTCAGATAAGAGTAAATTTTGCATTTCATTTGGAAATCAAGGACCCAGAGTCTGGAGGAAGAGTGGAGAGGCACAGAATCCAAGTTGCTTGAGGTCCAGTGTGAAGTTTCCACAATCTTTGATGATTTGGGGAGTCATGTCATTTGCTGGAGTTGGTACACTGTGTTTTATTAAGTCCAAAGTCAGTGCAGCTATCAGGAAATTTTAGAGCACTTGATGGATGTTTATGCTGTGTTTGTTGACTTCTCTTGTGCTTTTGACAGTTAATTACTATTAGCTGCTTTGCTCCCTGACCAACATGCATGTCAGACGCACCCTCTGGCTTATTGTAAGGAGTTATCTGAGTGACAGACAGCAAAGGGTACAGTGGGGAACCTACATCCTCTTCTTGTTCAGTCTCAGCTGGTGTCCCTCAGGGTGGGATATTATCACCATTATTTTTTTGTGATCTGCATCAACAGCCTGGACTCAAGTCTTCCTTCCTCTGTTTTCCCTTTGAAATATGCTGATGAGCTAACACTCACTGAGCTACTGATGGGGTTTTTACCTGGCCTGACCCAGAAGGCCTTGGACTCTGTGTCTGCATGATGACAAGACTTCTTTCTGATCATAAATGGAGCTAAGACAATGGATATGGTTATTAGTGGAAGAAGACAGACTCACATTCCCTCTCCTCCATTGCCAATGACCTCTGGTCATAGCATCAGTAGAGTGTTCACATTCAAGCTGCTTGGAGTTCAGATCTCATCAGATTTGTCATGGGATGCCCATATCATATATGTTCTCTAAAACAAGACCCAGGATTCACTACCTTTGTGTGGCTAAAAGAGCTGACCTCCCACCTGATGTCTTAAAACAGATTTATCTGACCTTCATTTGTCCGGTTCTGGAATATGCCTGTCCAGTTTGGAGAGGTCTCACAGAAGGCCTCTCTGAAGAGTTAGAGAAGGTACAAAAGTGGTGCTGTAGAATAATTGGCATCCCACATTCTTCTCTTCCCACCCTAAGTGAGCGGCGAGATGATGCTATCCTAAGTACCTTCACCAACATTCTGAGGGACAGCTCTTCACCTCTGCACAGCTTCCTGTCTGCCGCCCCTCCAGATCTTTATTCTGTTTGGCGGCCCAGAGAATTTGTTGTACCCAGGAGTAAAACCAAAAGACATGAACTCTCTTTTATTCCCCGTGCTTTTAAACTGTACTATAAGTAATTTTGTTTTTCAGATTCATGAGTTTTAGATTTAACTTAGTGATAACGATCATGTTTTTCATTGTATGTTTGTCTCAATTCAAGATCCATGGTCTTTAACAAGGTGTTTTTATGCTGTACTTTCCTGCTATGACAAACTTCTAATAAAATGAAACTTGATGCTTCTGTCTGCTGACAAGCTTTATGGAGATGCTGATTTCATTTTCCAGCAGGACTGGGCACCTGCCCACACTGCCAAAAGTACCAATCCTGGTTTAATGACCATAGTATCACTATGCTTGATTGGCCAGCAACCTCTCCTGACCTAAACCCCATAGAGAATCTATGTACTGTACTCTAGGTACTGCCAAGAGGAAGATGAAAGACACCAGACCCAACAATGCAGACACCACTATCAAAGCCTTCATAACATCTTAGCAGTGCTACAGGCTGATCGCCTCCATACCATGCTGCAGGAATTCATGCAAAAGGAGCCCCGGCCAAGTATTAAGTGTGTGCATTCAGTAGGCCAATATTTCTATCAAAAATCAATTTTTTTAAATTAATTTTGTGTAATATTCAAATTTTTTGAGAAACTGAATTTTGGGGATTTCATGAGCTGTAAGCCATAACCATTAAAAGAAATAAGGACATGTACTTATATAACACTTTTTCTAATCTGAAAGACCACCACTAACTCTAGTCTAAGGGCCTATAGGAGGCAGATACCTAGGGACAATTTTAGAATCACCATTTAACCAAACATGCATTTCTTTGGATTGTAGGCGGAAACCAGAGCAAACCCACACAGCACATGCAAACTCCACCCAGAAAGGTTCCTACCCCTGCCAGACTGGGGATTTGAACCTGGAACCCTCTAACTGCTAAGAAACAGTGCTAACCACTGTTCCACCATGCTGCCATAACAAGCTAACATTTGGAAGATATCATTGTGAGTAATGAATCTATATAAGAGTTTCATTTTTTGAATTGAATTACTGATTTAAATCAATTTTTGATGACATTCTAACTTATTGAGATGCACCTGTAAGGGTCATGATAAATCCACAGGAGCAGGCAATGAGCAGGCTAAAACACAGGCAAGATTCAGGAGGATGGAAATGAAATTCATCAATAAAAAAAACTGAGGTACATTAACTAGAGAACTAACAAACTGAAAACACTGAGATAACTACAATAAGAATTAAGTCCTGGCACAAGGGCCAAAAAAACAACAAAAAAACAAACACTAGTATAATCACTGACGAAACAAAACCTAATAAACAGAAATCATCAAATAAATAAAGTCAGCACACCCCTGTTCAAATGCTAGGTTTTTCTGATGTAAAAAATGGGACTAAGATAAATCATTTCAAAAAAATTTCTACCATTAATGTGACCTATAACCTGTACAACCCAACTGAAAAACAAACTGAAATCTTTTAAGGGGAAAAATAAAAAAAACCTTAAATAACCCAGTTGCATAAATATGCACACCCTTTTATAACTGGGGATGTGGCTGTGTTCAAAATTAACCAGTCACATTCAAACTCATGTTAAATGGGAGTCAACACACACCTGCCACCATTTAAAGTGCCTCTGACTAACCCCAAACAAAATTCAGCTGTTCTAGTAGGCTTTTCCTCACATTTTTGTAGCCACATCTTACAGCACAAGCCATGGTCCACAGAGAGCTTCCAAAGCAACAGAGGGATCTCATTGTTCAAAGGTGTCAGACAGGAGAAGGGAACAAAAGAGTTTCCAAGGCATTAACTATACCATGGAACACAGCGAAAACAGTCAACATCAAGTGGAGAAAATATGGCACAACGGTGACATATTACCAAGAACTGGACGTCCCTCCAAAATTGATGAAAAGATGAAAAGAAAACTGGTCAGGAAGGCTGCCAAGAGGCTGACAGCAACATTGAAGGAGCTGCAGGAATTTCTGACAAATACTGGCTGTTTAGTACACATGATAACAATCTCCCTTCTTCTTCATATGTTTTCATATGTCTGTGGCAAGACGGAAGCCTTATCTTATGAAGAAAAGCATCCAAGCCCAGCTACATTTTGAAAAAATACATTTGAAAACTCCCAAACGCATGTGGAAAAATGTGTTATGGTCCGATGAAACCAAGGTTGAACTCTTTGGCCATAATTCCAAAAGGTATATTTGACACAAACACAACACTGCTCATCTCCAAAAGAACACCATACCTACAGTGAAGCATGGTGTTGGCAGCATCATGCTTTGGGGCTGTTTTTCTTCAGCTGGAACTGGGGCCTTAGTCAAAGTGCAGGGAATTATGAACAGTTCCAAATACCAGTCAGAGTTGACAAAACGTTCAGGCTTCTGCTAGAAAGCTGAAGATGAAGAGGAATTTCATCTTTCAGCATGACAATGACCCAAAGAACACATCCAAATCAACAAAAGAACAGCTTTACCAGAAGAAGTTTAAAGTTATGGAATGCCCCAACCAGACTCCAGACCTGAATCTGATCAAACATCTGTGGGGTGATCTGAAGAGGACTATGCACAGGAGATGCCCTCACAATCTGACAGATTTGGAACGTTTTTGCAAAGAAGAGTGGGCAAATATTGCCACATCAAGATGTGCCATGCTGATAGACTCCTACCCAAAAAGACTGAGTGCTGTAATAAAAGCCAAAGGTGCTGCAACAAAGTATTAGTTTAAGGGTGTGCATATTTATGCAACCAGTTTATTGAAAGTTTAGTTTTTATTTTTTTTCCCTTAAAAGATTTCAGTTTGTTTTTCAGTTGGGTTGTACAGGTTATAGGTCACATTAATGGTGAAAAAAAAATTTGAAATGATTTACTTTGGTCTCTTTTTTTTTCACAAAAGCATGGCATTTGAAGAGGAGTGTGTAGACCTTTTATATCCACTGTAAATACACAGGAGGATAGAGATCAGGAAGCACAGAGAGAAACCACATAACATTAACAATGCCACAAAGAGGGGAGAGGTAAGACTGAATTTAAGGGGGGGGGGGGGGGAGCATAAAAGACAAACCAGAACTAAGGCATAACTAAAGAAAAAAACAAAACCAGGAATTCTCATGGACTGGGCTGAACCTGCCAGCCCAGTTCCTTGGCACGGTGGCTATTCTGCCTCCAGGAGGGTGTTTTTTTCCCCTTACCTGTCTCTAGGCTCCTCCTGGGAGGTTCTGAGCTCTGCTCAGCTGTGACAGCTCAGCCACGCCGCTCTCTCCTGCCAGTCCTTACCAGCTGTCTTCCTTAGGTTATTTTCTCTGCTGTACACACACACACACACACACACACACACACACACACACACACACAAGCATCTTCACCTGCATTCTCACTCTCATTCACTCCTTGCATACACACAAACACACCCTCATTCATTTCCACCTACATGCTCTATGCACCCTCAGTCAGTCGCTCACACACACACACACACACACACACACACACACACACACTCACTGGTGCAGAAGGCCATTCACACAGATGTTTCCACTCACGCTCTTCCACACTCTCTCTCCTCTCTCCACACCGGCTTACACTCTGCTCGTTAGTGTTGCTGCATTTAAGATCTCAGTTTGCCATTGTGCATTGTTGGGTGATTGAGGTGAATTCCCTAGTAGCCTTCATCTGTTTAGCCCTCCGTTTTTCGCTCCTGCCCTGTGGTTTCATGGATTATTCGGACTGTTCCAGTTATGTGAGTACTCGCTGTTTCGCCCCTGAAGTCTATCTTTTCTGTAGGCTCTTTTTCGGGCTCCTCCTCTGTTCCTCCGCTGCAGTTCTGTCAGCCTTGGAACATTTTTTCCTCCATGTTACTTGCCAACCTGTTGAGTGTCCTAGAGACTTCCCTGTATTCCCTTAGTTAGTTAGTTAATTCCCTTCACACCATGTTGGTGTATGGGGCGGCACCTATCTCCGTTTCTCTGACCCTAGGCCACACAGCTACTGTAAGTAGTGAAAGCTACAGTGGGGGGTCAGTCCTCTGGTAGCTCTGTGCGTAACTTTACTTTCCCCGTTCCATTATGCGGAGCACCACGCTAGAAGGCAGAAAGTACCATTTTTATATGGTCTTTGGTATGACCCAGCCGGGATTTGAACCCCTGCCTCCCAGGTGTGGGGCGGATGCTCTACCAACTGAGCCACCACTCCAGTATGTATTATTCGGACTGTTCCAGTTATGTGAGTACTCGCTGTTTCGCCCCTGCCGTCTATCTTTTCTGTAGGCTCTTTTTCGGGCTCCTCCTCCGTTCCTCAGCTGCAGTTCTGTCAGCCTTGGAACATTTTTTCCTCCATGTTACTTGCCAACCTGTTGAGTGTCCTAGAGACTTCCCTGTATTCCCTTGGTTTCCCATTAATTGTTTATTTGGACTGTTATTTTTGTTCTGCATAATAAATCACACTCAACATATTTCTGCGAGTGGGTCTCATTCCTTCTGCCTTTAACAGGTAGAAAACTCATGACAAACATGACAGAATCACCCGACCAGTAGAAACCCAGTGGAAGCGTTGTGAGTGTGTTTTTCCTTTTCACCCTTTTGTGCTGTTCATCCAGCTACTCTCCCAGCATGAACTTCACTGTTTTTGGACTTAACCCAGAGGAGTGTGCAGCGGCCGAGTGTGCAGTGATTTTCGCTTCTTGGGCTCATGCTACCCACTCCCAGGAGGAAATTTTTTTATCTGCTGGACATAGCTGTAGGGGTGATGCAGACGTGCCCCAGACTTTGGAGTTACCCGGAGTTTGTGCTGCTGCTCACCCAGATCTGCGAGACTCGACAGCACTGTGAGGAAGCGTAACGAGGGTCATCCGCAGCACCCTCCAGGCAGCCAAAGAAGCGCCCCCGGAGGCTGAAGGCCCAGCACACGCTTCCCTGACCGGTGTCCTCTTCTCCTCGTCTGATGCATTGTCCTACTCCCGGGGAGATGGAGCAAGACACCGAGACAGCGGCTGACGTCGTCACCAGCCAGGAACTCAGGCAAGTGCTACTACAATCACTCGCTCTTTCACCTGATGTAGTATGCCAGATTCCTGTGGAGGAGCTCCAGGTTTTTCTTTCCACTGGAGCTCCCCCGTCAGCTGCTGTCCTCTGTCCTTTGTCTCTGTTTCCCCCAAATTCTTGCTGGCCCCGAGAGGATGTAGCCAGACACCGGAGGAGCAAAGGGAGAGAGAGGAGCCTAAGCCATGGCATAAGAACCGTCCCTCCTTGGGACGTTGGAAGAAACCCTCCTCTGTATCGACGGCCATGGATTTGATGTCACCCCTGGCTACTCCTGCGGCAGAGCCAATCTCCGTGCCAGCTGTTCCGCCAGCCTGTGCCCTCTCAGCCCTGACCGCAACCCATGCCGCCGGAACATCTTCCCTTGCCGCCGTGAGATCAGCCAGGGGTCCCCCAGACTCTCCCACGCCTCTGCCGCAGGAACCGGGTCCTCCTCCATTCTCTGAAGGGCCCGTTACTGTCATCGACGCAGGGGAGGATGGTAGCTCGCCACTGGCAGCAGTTCCCACCAAGACCCGGAAGATCAGGCAAGTGTGTTTACATTCAGTCTTCATGAACAATGATGAATCTTGTCTGTCTCCCGGGAAGAGCCTCAGGTTGGGCAGTCACCTGCGTGCTCTCTCCCTGCTGCCACTGTCCAAGACTTACTGATCCCCTCCGTGTCTCCTCCCCATTTTTCCGAGTGCTCGCCGGAGTCAAGCTGCCAGATCGTGGAGGAGCTTGTGGTCCTGGGTGATCAAGAACAAGGGTCAACACAGAGTGGACCCCCAGCCGTCACACCGGAGGAGCAGCCTGCGTGGGAGGATTCTACTGGGGGCTTCAGGACTGCCACCACCACCATTATGCCTGCTGCGGAGGCCACCGCAGCAGGGTCTGCACCTGAGCTGGACCAATAGAGGCCGGGCCCGAGACAACGGTACCAAGATTTTCGGAGTCCCGGACGGCGGTGGAGCTCAAGCTCAGGCAAGTGCTCTATTTTGTATTCCTCTTGCCTGGCTCTTGGTGAGGAGAGCTGGGTGCAGCCACTAGCTGCACCTGAGCTCGCCTCGCCGAGCTCCGCTGCTGCCGGCGACCCTGACCCTCTAGCTCTCTTTCCTGTCTCTGAGCCTGCGTCTAGGGTTGTCGGAAAGGATCCGCTGCCCCCGGATTCCACCGCGGGTGCAGCGGAGCTCTGGCCGGGGTCCACCATGGGTACAGCTGTCCCCCGGACCTGGACTGTCACGGATGCAGCTGTCCCCCAGCTTGGGGCCACGGGGGCAGAGGGGCTTCTCCCTCGTCACTGTCCATTGACATCGGGGCTCCTCTTCTCTGGTCTCCCCTTCCTACTTTGGGTCTTTCCGTGGGCAGGCTGCCTGCTGGTCCTTTTCTCCTGAGCTGGTGGCTCTCAGACTCAGGCCGTCCACTTGGTGAACTATGCCGTGGATATCGGTGGCCCAGTTTCCCTGGCCAGCCACCCGAACCGCCTGCCTGGGCGGCCTGCCTGGGCGGCCTGCCTGGTTTTGGACGTGGTCGGGCTACTTGATTGGCCTCCTTTCATCTCCCCTGGGGCCTGGGACTTTGGTCAGCCCCCTGAACTATGGGATTCTGGGGGTTTTGGGGGATTGTTGTTCTGGGTGTTGGGACATATGTACTCTGGGTTTGCCTGTTCTACCTTGTTGTGTTCCCACCTGACCTGGTTCCCCCACCTCCCACCCTGGTTAATTGTTATAGTCTCCTGGGGGGGGGGGGTCTCCTTGTGTTGTTGTGTTTCCTTTTCTGATGGTACGCTGGGGTGTCTGGTGCCCACCCCCTGAGGGGGGTGCTCTGTCATGGGCTGGGCTGGACCTGCCAGCCCAGCTCCTTGAATCAGAATCAGAAAAGCTTTATTGCCAAGCATGTTAAAAACATGCAAGGAATTTGACTTGACATTGGCACGCTTATGTAAGCGCTTCACAATGACACGGCTGCCATGCAAGGCGCCTCATCAAAACAGTGGGGGATAAGAGGGGAAGAGGGAAGGAATGACACATTGGGCAGAGAGAAAAAAACATTGTTATCAAGGTGGCTGTTCTGCCCTCAGGAGGTTGTTTTTCCCCTTACCTGTCAGCCACGCCCCTCTCTCCTGCCAGTCTTTACCAGCTGTCTTCCTTTGGTTATTTTCTCCACTGTACACACACACACTTATATCTTCACCTGCATTCTCACTCTCATTCACTCCTTGCATACACACAAACACACCCTCATTCATTTCTACCTTCATCAGGGGTCTCAAACTCGCGGCCCACGGGCCAATTGAGGCCCGCAGGCCCCCTATTTGTGGCCCCCTACTTGACATCAAAGTTTAGAGTTAGTGCGGCCCACGCGTTTTTCTTTTTTCACAATGTTTTTCACAAGCACCTTTTTGCCAAGCCGTTGCACCAGTCGTTGCCCTGGGCATTTTATGTATTTTTTGACACTTATGGGATACCATGGCTCAGACTCGTAACAGCTTCCGGTGGTGTTTGTTGACAACACAACCTCACTTGGTTGAAACATGATTCCGGAGTGACAGAGTGTAAGGAAAATATATCCTGTAATGCTTTTTTGTCACCCAGCCCCAGTCATGTCTTTCTCAAAACGTGCCGTGAAGAGAAAAGTTGGCGACGAGCACAGACAATTTCAAGAAAAGTGGGAGATGGAATATTTTTTTGTTGAGCACAGGGGCACCCCAACGTGTCTTATATGCACAGAAAAAGTAACGGTGCACAAGGAATACAACATCAGACGACATTACTCAACTAGACATGCTGAGGAGTATGCAAAATACCAGGGAGATGAGAGAGTTGACCGGGTCGCCAATCTTAAAACATCAGAATCAGAATCAGAATCAGAATCAGGTTTATTGCCATTGTTCATGTAGTACACAAACTAGGAATTTGTCTCGGTACAATGCTGCAACATTAAACATGATAAGATAAGAGAAATAAACTATACATGTAATAAAGTGTAGGATAAGATTAAGTGATACTGGTCAACAGTTAAAATATATATTAGCCAGCAGCAGATACTGTGGAGAACTATATAGTGCAGTCGGTAATGCAGGAAGAAAACAGTGATGATTGACATGAGTCTGGTTGAGCTGCTGTACATGGTGCACGAGAGTCACTTAGTGTTCAGCAGTCTAATGGCAGAGGGGAAGAAGCTGTTCATGTGACGGGAGGTTTTAGTCTGGATGGACCGAAGTCTTCTACCAGAGGGGAGGGGGGCAAACAGTACATGACCAGGGTGTGAGGGATCGGCTATGATCCGGCCAGCACGCCTCCGGGTCCTGGAGATGTACAGATCCTGGAGAGATGGGAGCTTGCAGCCGATCACCTTCTCAGCAGTGCGCACGACGCGCTGCAGCCTTAGTCTGTCCCTGGCAGTGGCTCCTGCGTACCACACGGTTATGGAGGTGGTGAGGATGGACTCGATGATGGCTGTGTAGAACTGCACTAACATCTTGGTGGGTAGCTTGAGCTTCCTCAGCTGCCGCAGGAAGAACATCCTCTGCTGGGCTTTTTTGATGAGTGAGCTGATGGTCAGCTCCCATTTGAGGTCCCTGGTGATGGTAGTGCCTAGGAAGCGGAAGGAATCAGCAGTGGTGATGGGAGAGCCTGAGAGGGTGAGGGGGGGCAGAGGAGTAGTGACTTTCCTGAAGTCTACAATCATCTCCACTGTCTTCAGAGCGTTCAGCTGCAGGTTGTTATTGCTGCACCAGGACGCCAGACACATGTAGACACATGTCTACTGTGGCAACAAGATTTTTCAAAAAAGCAAGCAAAGAGAGTGATGCAGCAGTCGAAGCTAGCTACATGGTGAGTGAGATGATTGCTAAGGCAGGAAAGCCCTTCACAGACGGCAAGTTAATCAAAAAGTGCATGTTACAGGCTGCAAGTATGGTCTGTCTGGAAAAGAAGGGTCAGTTTTGCAACATCAGCCTTTCAGCCAACACAGTGGCAGAACGCATTTCTGACCTGTCAGGTAACATATATGAACAACTGCGTGAGAAAGCCAAACATTTCAGTGCATACTCAGTCGCTCTTGATGAGAGCACAGACAACACTGATACTGCGCAGCTCGCAATATATGTCCGTGGTGTTGACGACAATTTTGAAGTGATGGAGGAGCTACTCAAAGTGATTCCAATGCATGGCCAGACCACTGCTCAGGAGATATTCCGCCAGCTGTGTGATACCATTGTGGATGCCGGTTTACCATGGAAGAGGTTTGCTGGAATAACAACCGACGGAGTGCCATCAATGACAGGGAGGAGAAATGGACTAGTGGCACTTGTTCAAAGAAAACTGGAAGAGGAGGGTGTGGAGGAGGCCATTGCTCTGCACTGTATTATCCATCAGCAGGCCCTTTGCAGCAAATGCTTGAAGTTTGACAATGTGATGTCTGTCGTTGTGAAATGCATCAACCATATCAGATTCAGGGGCTTAAAGCACCGGCAGTTCCGCACCTTTTTGGAGGAAATAGAGTCAGCATATGAGGATGTGCTCTACTTCACTGAGGTACGTTGGCTCAGCAGGGGGAACGTCTTGAAGAGGTTTTTTGAGTTGAGAGCAGAAGCGAAAGCCTTCATGGAGAAGGATGGAATGGCTGTTCCTGTGCTAAGTGATCCCAAATGGCTCATGGACTTAGCTTTTCTTGTTGACATCACACAGGAGCTGAATGTACTGAACAAGAATTTAAAAGGACAGGGGCAGCTCGTCAGTTCTGCCTATGACAAGGTCAGAGCATTCTCCACAAAACTTGTGTTATGGAAAGCCCAGCTCTGTCAGACAGACCTCTGCCATTTCCCAGCATGCAAGGCACTCATGGATGCGGCACACCATTCAGTGGTGAGAAGTATGCTGATGCCATCTTACACTCTGCTCGTTAGTGTTGCTGTATTTAAGATCTCAGTTTGCCATTGTGCATTGTTGGGTGATTGAGGTGAATTCCCTAGTAGCCTTCATCTGTCTAGCCCTCCGTTTTTCTCTCCTGCCCTGTGGTTTCATGGATTACTCGGACCATTCCAGTTACGTGAGTACTCACTGCTTCACCCCTGCCGTCTAGCTTTTCTGTTGGCTCTTTTTCGGGCTCCTCCTCCGTTCCTCCACTGCAGTTCTGTCAGCCTTGGAACATTTTTTCCTCCATGTTACTTGCCAACCTGTTGAGCATCCTAGAGACGTCCCTGTATTCCCTTGGCTCCCCATTAATTGTTTACTTGGACTGTGTTATTTTCGTTCTGCATAATAAAGCACACTCAACGTATTTCTGCGAGTGGGTTTCATTCCTTCTGCTTTTAACAGGCAGAAAACTCATGACACACATGACAGAAATTAAACATAATTATGGAAAATCACCAGAAACTAAACCTCAAAGTAAAGTGGAAATCATAACAAAGGACTAACAAGAAGTGCATTACACAATAATACTGAAACAAGTTAAACCTAATGAAACCAGAGCAAAACAGGAAGTATTTTCAAATTAAAACTAGAACTAGGCAAAAACTTTTCATTTTATTAACTAGAAAAGCGTTCAGAGTGTGCATACCTACAGCAAAGCTCCTTCCGTCCCTCATGGATCACCTCCAAAATGTAATGGGTTTGTATGTAGGCCTAGATCCACTTCTGGTGAAAATTGCATCAAAGTCTGTCCATTAGTTTTGGAGTATTGTTGCTAACACACTGTGAGAAGATAAGAGCCTTGGCTGAGGTATGAATTCTTAGATCATCACCAAAATGTAATGGGTTCATCTGTATACCCCAAGGACCACCTCTGGTGAAAATTTCATTGAAATCCGTCCTGTAGTTTTTGTGTAATCCTACTGCACAAATACAAATAAAGCCCTTGGTGGCGGTATGCACTCTCAGATCATCACCAAAATCCAATCATCTGTTCCCCATGCCATTACACACATTTCCTAAAAATTTCATCAATATCCGTTCATAACTTTTTGAGTTATGTTGCTAACAGTCAGACAAACCAACGCTGCTAAAAACATTACTTCCTCCCTTGACAGAGGTAATAAGTTCAAATAACAAAACACAGAATAAACACAGAGTCAGACTAAACCTAGACTAGCAAGAGCTAAATATAATATCAATGATCCTAAACAGCCAAATACTGTACAAAAACTCAACATAATAAAACCAGAACAGAGTCCAACAGTAGAAAACAAGCAGAAGGTGGGGCATGATCACAGACCATGACAGCCAGCACACACTGTGTGTTTTATTATCGGCAGACTTCATCATTTTGAATTTAGATTATATTTAATGAGTTTAATGAAAAAAAGAAAAATATTTGGTTTGCTTTAATGCTACCATTAAAGCAAACCAATTTTTTATTGCCTTTGCTCAATTGTACTATATTTTCCATGGTAATATTGATATATTTTTTTATAAGAAACTACATTTTCAGTGAACTCTTAGAGGACTGTATCTGGTATAGTAATTTTTTTTCATCTCCATTTTTGTCATATCTTACTTTTCATTCCATCTTGTATTTGCAAAACTTTTATTTTAAAATGTAAATGAAATTGAGTTATTTTATAGCAAAGAAAATAATTACAAAATTGTTGTAACAATGTAATGAGATTGCAGATTTACAGTACTTTACATTGAAATATTTAAGCAATAATTGCCTTTCACTTTGTTTTCTCTTTAAATGTTTATTTAGGGCTGAGTTTAAAACATCTGATTATCTCACTGTACATATCATCCACCAGCATAAATGACAAAACTAAATCACTTTTAAGAGATGTATTTTTTTCCCTCAGAGAGCTCTAATCTATAGAACTCTCTCACAGTCTAGAGGAAGTGTCAGGGTGCAATAATTGGAGTATAACTGATGTCCCTGTCAATGTGCCAGTGCTGAGACAGTGCATCACCGGTGGCAGGAACATAATAAGAATCTTCTCCACCTTGGGCTGCAGAGGAGTATTTGATTGGAAAACATCTGTAGCAGACAGCCACATCATTAACTCCAGTCATTGGGTCGTTATTTCTGTGAAACCTACTGTAGGCATTTTGACAGTGCTCCGTGTGTGCGACCGCTCATGCATAACGGTATGTGGCTGATCCCCATTTGCATTTTTACAAGTGTTCACACATGTCATATGGTGTATTTTCACTGTAAAAGCACAAAGCAAAGAAAAAAATGAATAGGATATCCTTAATCCTGTTTTGCATATCTTCCTATGTGTGTCTAAAGGCATTAGTGTGCCTGTTTGTATATGTGCATACATGTGGGGGTTCAGCTGCTTGGAGAGCAGCATGTAGTGGGCAGCTGTGAAATTTAATCTCGGAGTGTTAATTTCACAGCCAGAAATTCAGGGAAGACAAAATCCTATTGCATCACTGAAGCAGTGGGATCCCCCTTTATTTTTTTCCACTGGTTTCCATGGTTACCATAAGGCCTTCCTCAAAGTCTCAGCGCCCAGTTTCTGCACGCTGATATGATTTTGACTTGGCGATATAAACACCAGTATTGTACAGGGATCCCACCTGGAGATTTTTCTATTATTGTCTAAATTGCTTTCTTTTTGTTTTACAGTCTTTTCCTGCTTACTTCAGATTAGCATCTTGAGGCATGTTGGATACACAAACTTAATTCAGTTTAACTTTATTTTCAAGGTGGCAATTCACAACAACAGTCATCTCATAACACTTTTAATCATAGCGCAAAGACCCCACAATCACAGACATAGACCCCCACTATCCAGGTGATCCCTTGTCTGTGAGCCAGTACTTGGTGATGGTGGAGAGAGAAAAAATCCTTTTTAAAAAATGAAACTTTCAGTAGAACCTGTCTCAGGGAGGGGCAATCATCTATTGTGAATGGTTGTATGGTGAGAGAAGAAGAAGAAAAAACAGCTATGTTGAGAGCAAACAATATGGCAGGACTCGCAGTCCAATATAAAGCAATATATGCTAAAAAAAAAATTAAGGTATTGTCCGTGACTCACTGTATCCTGCTGTTGAATCAGCATCTTGGTGTGCCTGTCATGGATCTGGGCAAGCACTGCACATCTTGCCTTATTTGGCTTATTGACTGTTTGCCTCACTCTCCAGGAGCAGCATGAACCCTAATTGACAGCAGCTGAGAGACCTGCCTCTGATGATCATGTGTTGCTACTTAAGCTTCACTCTGAGGCTGTAGCAATGTTGGATTGTGATGTTGGAAAGCCTTCTAGCCTGCTGGTCTGTCGCCTCCTGCTCCCCAAGCTCCAGTGTGCTCACTCAGCTTATCTGCATGCCTCCTAGCCTCCTCTCCTCATTGGATTCTTCCTTGGACTCAGACCTCCCAGAAAACCCCAAGCAAGGTATAATATCCACTAGGGATGGGCATTCGGTGAAATTTTCTTCACCGATCGCCGGGAGAATTAATGATTAATAATCGGTTAATCATTAACATTTTTAGGTAGGTAGACTACATTAGAACATCAGGTATCAGCACGGAGAGCACGGAGAGCCGCACAACTCAAATCTACCTCTCTCTCTCAAATCTCTCTCTCTCTGTTCTCGTGTTTGCTCGGCTCGGGAATCTCGCAAGCTGATTGGCCGAGACGTTTCACCCAGCTCTCTCTCCCTGCCGAGCGGCCACCCAACAAACAAAGACCGCATTCATTGCTCTATCGCTCGTATTGCTTAGTCTAGCCGCGTGGAACTTTTTGCTGTTCTCTTGTGCCATTTTGTGCGAAATAGTCTTCCCGTCGAGGCACTACGCCGCCTCCTGCAGCTTCCCTCGACGTGTGTACACCGAATCTTCATGACCTTCTCAATAAAGTTTCTGAAAAAAAAAAAAGAATCTTCACGACCGCCATTACTCAGCGCGCAACCACTGTTGGCGGTTTCTTCGCGTAATAAGGGTGTTCCATAGACCCTGTCGATGAGGTATATTTGTATGCTGCATTGCAGTGATTGCAGTACACCTGGTCATTTTTTAAATTGAAATGGTCCCACGCAACACTTCGCCGTAACCGCTTCATGATTTGGCGATCGCCCTACGGAAGCCCGCATGTATCAACGGAGGCACGCCAGGGTACGGCGATGGTGTAATGTTGCCCCCTGGTGCCCAAATTTTGCCATTGCATTGTTTGAGGACGGCCGTGCACTAGGCCTTAATAACCTCGGATTGTTTTAAAAAAAAAAAAATGGTTTGTCGACGAAAATGAACTTCCTCGGTGAAATTCTTAATGATCAATTATCGGTTAATCGGTAAATTATGCCCATCCCTAATATCCACCACTCATAACCTCAAAACCAACCTCAGGACCATCTCTGGCCCATGCCCCACTGGTTGGAGATACTCACTTGGATTCACCTCTCTCCTGGAACCCCCCACCCCCCAAGTAAGACCCATACGTATCACCCACAGTTACGGCTTTAGCACAGGTGTAGTGTGGTCAACCTCTGATTGGAGCGTCAGTGGTTTGATTCCTGCTCTCTCTACAGTCTGCATGGTCAAGTGTCCTTGAGCAAGACACCGAACCCCGAGTTGCTCCTGGTGGGTCAGGCCAGCACCTTGCATGGCAGCTCTGCTGCCATTAGTGTGTGAATGTGTGTGTGAATGGTTAGATAGCAGGATTTGTAAAGTGCTTTGGTCATCAAGAGATGAGAAAAAGCACTATGTAAGGGAGCCATTTACCATCTCATAATCTCTGCCCTGCACACCGCCTGTGGAGTATTCCACCTGCAACTCTCACCAGACTGTCATGTAAGAACTCAGCTTCAGCATTTTATTAAATAGTCTTACCTCAGTATTCCCCTGCCACTCATACTTCTCCTCCCTACAGGAGTCAGACCTCCTGCTCAGTGTTCTGAGCTCTACTTACTTGTACACTGTTCAATAAATGAATACTTTCACTTGCTTCTTAAACTGGGTTTATGCTCCACCTCTACTCTGCTCATCTGCTCCAGCGCAAGGCTTCTGTGACATAAATTTACATCATCCTCTCCAATCCACTATGCTCTGTGGGGGCCCTGCACAGCTGAGCCCATCCATCCATCCATCCATCTTCTTCCGCTTGATCCTGTATAGGGTCGCGGGGGGGCTGGAGCCTATCCCAGCATCTTTATAATTTTTCTGCATTGATGTATGTGGTTATTGTGTATATTTTTTATCTTGATTCTTTTTTCTAAAGCCCATCCAGGGACAAGAGTTGCAAATTAGCTAATAGCTATACACTCTATGTGCAACACATCAGATTGATTGTCTTTGATTAATTGTCTATGTTTATTGCACTGTCCCTGTCAAATAAACTAATCTACTACTACTTTGGGCGAGAGGCAGGGTACACCCTGGACAGATCGCCAGTCCATCGCAGGGCCAACACAGAGCCCGTGCAGCCCAAATTTTGTGACCGTGCTGTCTGGGCACATTAACTACGCATGTGCAAAATCCAACCTCCCATTGAAGAGGTGATGCTACAATACAGCATACAAAGATGAAGAGGAAGAAGATAAATTACAAAGAAACATCATGAGACTAGAGAAAGAAAAAGATAAGAGGTAAAAGTAGTAAACACATGAGGTTTTTTTTCTGTCCTTTGTGCAGTCCTTATTGTTGTTGCTAAAATGTGTGTGGCTTGTTTTTCTACTCTTTGAACAAACTGATGAACAAACTGACATGTCAGTGCATTTGCATTAACTATAGGGCTGGGGTAAAACTACAAATGATGGTTTTGCACATGTGTCAAACACTTGGCCTAGTAAATGCAAAAAATTAAGCATGTATACAGCCACGTGTGCACTGGCCTTGTCCAAAGGGTACACACATCGTAGACACAAAGAGCGGAGGTGGAGCATAAACAAGGCTTTAAAATTGGTCTTCATGTATTGTGTCTGCAATTGGGTCCCAGCTTCTGCAAACCATGAAAGTGCCACACCTGTCTGGTGGATGGATAAGACTGGCCTCCAACAGAAAACAATACTTTTTTTTAAAAAAATGAATATTATATGACCAAGAGTTATATTTTTAATGATTAAAAAGTGACTTCTAGTGGTTAAGGAAATTACTACATGAAGTGATGTGGTAGCGCAGGAGTGTCCATGTCATGAATTACCCTCCAGGCAATGAATGGAGACACAGGCATTGAACTGTGAGTTGCCAAATGTTTAATGAAAACACAAAAATCAAAACAGTGCAGAACTTACAAGACCAAATACAATGTCAGGATACAATGAGAGGACTGGCGCTAACTAAACCGTTTGAACTTGATTAGGATGCAGCGCCAAGTAGAGGCACAGCCGCCCTCAAATAGGTCAAAAGGAATTGATTATCAAATGGGGTACAGGTGTGGGTAACCAGAGCATGGGAAATAAATTAAACCAAATACACAGCTGGGACAAACCGTGAAACTGAACTAGGAGATAACTGGAAGTAAATAAAGAGTCCTGTCAAAAGGCACAGAAGGAATAAAGTCCAAAGCAAATATGAAATGGTACAACACAAGATACAAATAGACAACCAATCTACAAAAGGGAAGCTGAAGGTGAAGGTAAGGGTGGACTCATGTCTAAACACAGAATGATTTGATTGAGATACACAAGGATACAGAAATACATAAAATACACACGACTAAACATAACCAAACTGAGATACGATAACAGGAAAACTCAAAGGGAAGATTGATAAAACAAAATACAAACGAAACTAAACTCAAATACAAAATAAACCTGAGATACGAAAAATACAGACAAAATCAAATTCCAATTCAAAAACAAGACTGAGGTGGGGAAAGTACAGAACAGAACCTAAACAAAACTGAAGATGTGAGCACGGTTCCCCAACCGTGCTCCTCATCCTCACAGAGCCCCCACTCCCCCAAGGGGTGGAAACCAGATACCCCAATGTAACATCAAAAGAAAATACACCACAACCCCAGCAGGAACAGGCAATGACCCACCCCGGGAGGGTGGAGGGGGAAACCAGGCCAGAAGGGACAGAAACAAAAAATGTGCTTTAAGACCCACAAACAAGACAAAACAGGTGGCCTACTGAACTCCAAGACCACCGGTTGAGAAATAAGGCCGTTCCGGTGGTCTGCTGAAGTTGTAGGACTACCAGATCAAAAGATGAAATGTGCCAGGTGGCCTCCCAGAGTCCATGGGCTGCCAGATGGGAGAAAACACAGGGATTCTCTGCTCAGAAAATAGTAACCTAGAAATGTTTTGATCCACCAATAACATAGGGACGCCATGTTCAGAAGCCAACTCAGGAAACTGGAACTCAGGGAAAAACTCAGGAATATTAACCTTAGTGGGTAGCATGGAAACCCTAGATTTGGGGAAAGATGATACAAAGGCTGAGATATTAGACTTAAGAGACCCAAATACAGAAACTATAGACTCAGGGAGTAGAGATGCAGACATTTCTGTTTCATGACATGTAAATGCAAAAGTTGCAGGCTCTAAACATTCAGACACAGAAATTTCTGACAAAGGAAACACAGACGCTATGACTGCTGACCAACGGCGACCCCAGGCGGCGATGACGGCTGACCAGCAGAGAAACCAAGCAACGAGGAGTACTGATGCCCATCAGTGAAACCAGATGAAGTGGACTGAAGATTGTCAGTGAAACCAGGTGGAATGGACTGAAGACCATCAGCGAAACCAGGTGGAATGGACTGAAGACCATAGGTGGAACCAGACGGAATGGGCCGTTGACCATTGGCGAAACCAAATGAAATGGACTGAAGACCATTGGCGAAACCAGACGAAATGGACCAATGACCAACAGCGAAACCAGGCAGATTGGACCGATGGCCAACAGCAAAACCAGGCAGAATGGACTGATGGCCAACAGCGAAACCAGGCAGAATGGACTGAAGACCATTGGCAAAACCAGGCAGAATGGACTGATGACCCTCGGCGAAACCAGGCAGAGTGGACCAATGACCCTCGACGAAACCAGACAGAATGGACCAGTGACCCTCGGTGAAACCAGGCAGAATGGACTGATGACCCTCGGCAAAACCAGATGAGGTGGCTTGATGGCCCTTGGTAACCTCAGGCAAAGATGGATGACCTTTGGTGACCTCAGGCGGAGATGGAGGACCCTTGGTGGAACCAGACTTGGACTCAGACTACAGAACAGAGACAGACACCAGGTCAATATTACTGGCAGCAGTGGAGCCCGGCGAGGAAAGCTCAGAAGCAGATGGCAGCTGCGACTGGCCCTCTCTACCTAGATGTAACCCTTGCCTTATGTTAATTAGGTAAGGGAAATAATTAAGTGTAGACCAGTTGCTAGGTTCGTAAGGGTTACAATAGGGAATTAAAATGAGTGTGGAGTGAAATAGCTGGAGGCAAGAAATGAGCAATAATGGTTGTTATTTATAGGGAAAAAGTGAGCAATATATACAGACAATTTACAACTATACAAATATAACAACGGCCGGTATGAAATAAAACCCCAAAGATGTCCTACTGAGCTCAGTGTTTGTTTGTCCTTTCGGTTTAGTCGTTTGACCAGTCAAGATATCTTGTATCTCCAGACTCAGGTTTCTTTTCCTTTTCTAAAGCGGCAGCTTGAGTTGTTACCACTTCGAGTGTTGTGCACTGGAGAGAGGAAGGATGTCCTTCAATCGAGATCATGGTCAGATCTCGGTTCAATCTCGGTTCAGTCTCAGGTCAGGCTCGCCATCTCCATTCGGAGAGAATCCAGGATCCAGAAGGTTCTTGGTTGGCAACCAAAAAAAGCCTAGCCTGCACCACAATAATGGTATTATTGTTTACAGCTAGAGTAATTCGTCTTCCAACCCCTTCTTATATAACACCATAGCTTAGTGTTTAAATTTTTCTCTCATATTACTATTATTACAATCCAGCAATATAGTAATATCTTACATTTCACATCTTACATCTTATATGCATATGTTCTTTTCTCACAATCTCTCTAGTAGCACATGAAATACCCTTTTTTTCATGTAACCAATTAAATGAATTCCTCTTTTTTATCTCTGCATCATTTAACCATGAAATTATGATTAATCCTTTCTAACCTTGTCTTTGTAATTCATGAAATGAAATACAATTAATTTATCACATAACCAGGGAATATACTGTCCCATTACTTCCAATATTCCCTTTTTAAAATCAGTAAAACCCGGTCTGAGCCACTGGGTTTAGCATAACCTATGCTTTTACATAGGTGACCAACACCATGTGCTTTTAGCATCAAACTACACATTACATTTGACAGAAATAGTGCATAAGAACTAAAAGTACTTCAGCATACTGTTGGGAACTGAAATCACATTTAGGAAAACCATACAGACACAAAGACAGCCTTTTCCATTGCTTTTAAACAGGAAAAAATCCACTCGCGATTAGCATTAGCATAACATTAACATTAGCATGCATCTCACTCACCAAGATTCAATTCAATTTAATTCAATTCAACTTTATTTATATAGTGCCATTTCACAACAACAGTCATCTCATAGCACTATCAACTGTAGGGGGGAACCCCCACAGTTGCAGAAAGACCCCAGCAATCAGGCGATCCCCTGTGAGCAAGCACTTGGCGACGGTGGAGAGGAAAAACTCCCTTTTAACAGGAAGAAACCTCCAGCAGAACCAGGCTCAGGGAGGGGAAGTCATCTGCTGCGACTGGCTGGGGAGTGAGGGGATAGAGAAGAAGAAAAGAACAGACATGTAGAGAGCAAACAGCACGATGGGGACTCAATCTATGGGAGAGAACAAACAAATGTTAATGACCAGCAAAAAAAATATTTCATAGAGAGTGAGGAAAGGAGTGAGGCACAGTGCATTACTGGAGGTCCCCCGGCTGACTAAACCTATTAGCAGCATAACTAAGGGAGGGTTCAGAAACACATGATCCCTCCCTAATTGTAGGCTATATCAAAAAGGTAGGTTTTAGCCCTATTCTTAAAAACAGAGATCGAGTCTGACTCCCGAATCTAGATTGGCAGCTGATTCCACAGGAGAGGAGCTTGATAACTGAAGGCTCTGCCTCCCATTGTACTTTTGGAGATTCTAGGTATTACAAGTAATCCTGCATTTTGGGAGCGTAGTGCTCTGTTAGGATAATACGGTAGTATCAGATCTTTTAAATAAAAAGGAGCCTGATTGTTTAGAGCTTTGTAAGTAAGAAGAAGGATTTTAAACTTAATTCTAAACTCTATGGGAAGCCTATGAAGGGAGGCCAGAACCGGAGAGATATGATCTCTCTTTCTAGTACTTGTTAAAACTCTTGCTGCAGCATTTTGGATCAGCTGAAGACTTTTTAAAGATGTTTTAGGACAGCCTGATAATAAAAAGCTGCACTAAGGTCTAAAAGGACAAGTACAGAAACTAGTCCATTATCAGATGCAATGAGGAGGTCGTTAGTGACCTTCGCTAAGGCTGTTTCAGTACTATGATGGATTCTAAACCCAGATTGAAACTCTTCAAGTAAACCATTTCCCTGCAGGTGGTCAAATAATTGCGTAGCAACAACTCTGTCTAAGATTTTTGAAATGAAAGGGAGATTAGAGATTGGTCTATAGTTAGCTAAAGCTCCTGGATCTAGCGTTGGCTTTTTGAGTAAGGGTTTAATTACAGCCATTTTAAAAGCCTGCGGTACATGGCCTAAAGTTAATGAAGAATTGATTATATGAAGAATAAAGCTACCAATAAGTGGGAAGACTTCTTTAAATAACCTGGTAGGAATAGGGTCTAAAAGACAAGTTGAAGGTTTGGATGAGGAAACTATTTTGTCTAACTCACAAAGGTCGATTGGAGTAAACTCATCAAGACAGACATCAAAAGAAGGAGTTGTAGTAGTTACAGTATTTAAGTTAACTGCGGGAAGAATCTGATTGATTTTATCTCTGATGGATGAAATTTTATTATTGAAAAAGTTCATAAAGTCCTGACTAGTAAGCTCTAAGGGAATGCTAGGATTGACAGAGTCCTGACTCTTTGTCAACCTGGCTACAGTACTGAAAAGAAACCTGGGATTATTCTTGTTCTCTTCTATTAATGCAGAGTAATAACTCGTTCTAGCTTTTCTAAGAGATTTTTTATAAATTAAAAGATGATTTCTCCAAGCTAAATAGATTTCATCTAAATTAGTAGAGCGCCATTTTCTTTCTAATTCTTCTAATTCTTCATTTTCTTTCATTTTCTTTCTAATTTCTAATTCTAATTGACGAGTCTTCTGTTTTAAGCTACGAGTTTCTGTGTTGAACCAAGGAGTTAGAAATCTCTGATTAGACTTTTTTTTTTTTTAAGGGGGCCACCAAGTCTAGAGCCTGATGCAGAGAAGCTGAAACACTATCCACCATGTTATCAATTACAGAAGGAGCAAGCTGTCTATAGCTTATTTCCGTTGTGTTGACACATGGCATAGAGGAAACAATCTGCATAAATTTGGAAACAGCATCATCTGAGAGGCATCTACTGTAATAATATTTTTCTTTAGGAGCCTCTCGTCGTCGGCCTCCGTCGGTCTATGATGACCATGGAAGAGAATCCTAAACGTCTACTCTGCTGGAACAGCACCGCCTGTGGCTGAACAGGCCGATGCGCACCGGTGTTCTACCTTCCAGCGTTGGGCGTTGGTAGGATTCAAGCCTGGGCAGGAAGATATGGAGGACAAGATGCTACCCATGCAGCATGTCCCCCCTCTCCACGTCACTGATGAATCCAAGGGAACAGCAGGGCTGCTATAGTTTGGCACCAGCGCCGTCGCAGGAGCTGCCAGAACAATGTTGAGCACAACAGAGAACTGCCTTAGGGGCTCCGACTCCAGATTTTTCCTCAGGGTTGACTCCCGAAGCCTTTCCCGTTACCGGGTGTGCCGCAAGGCAGCGGAGGTTTGAAATCAGGGTTTACCTTCCCCTAGATGGGCTACCTTCCCAGGTTGACGAGCCACCATCTACCCGAAGCATTTGGTTTTAAGGTGCCAGAGATCCGCCCTCGCCCCTTCTCCTATTAGTAAAAGCAGTTCCGCCGGGCTTAAAGACTAAACCACACGGTCAGGCTAGGAGTTGGACTTTGTTGTCAGAGGCTTTTCGAGACGCACGCCGTAAGGAGCATTTTATGAGCACTGGGAGCTTAACCCCAGTGCCGCTCCTGGCTATGACAACCTTGGAGCCAAATAGTCAGAAATAGTAAAATCAAAGGTTAACAGACAATGGTCTGACAGTACAGGGTTATGAGGAGACACTACAAGATTTTCTATTTCTATGCCATATGTCAGAACAAGATCCAATGTATGGTGGAGGTAATGAGTAGAATTTCCTACTTTCTGAGAAAACCCAATCGAGTCTAATATTGAATTAAATGCCACATTAAGGCAGTCACTATCTACATCCACATGTATATTAAAGTCCCCTACTATAATTATTCTATCAGATTTCAGCACTAAATCAGCTAAGAAATCAGCAAATTTGGATAAAAATTCTGAGTAGGTTGATGGGGAACGATAAACTATGGCAAATAAAATTGGGTTTAACCTAAAATTGCTAAAGTGCCCAATACTGAGGACCAGGCCCTCAAAGGAATTATAACATGTTTTTTGCTTTACATTAACTAGTAATTTGGAATGGTAAATTGTTGCTACTCCTCAACCACGACCAGAACTTCTGGGATTTTGACAGTTTAAATAACCAGAGGGAGTTGATTCATTTAAACCAACATAATCCTCTTGCCCTAACCAAGTCTCTGTAAGGGAAATTAAATCAATCTGATGATCAATTAACAGATCGTGGACTAACAGAGACTTGGGAGTTAGAGACCTAATATTTAATAAACCACATTTAATTTTTAAATTATGAGGAGGAACAGAGGCCAAATCATTCAATTTAGAGGCTTTATGTTTAATTTGAGTTTTACCAATGTTTTGCTTTATCACTTTGGGATGCTTATACATTATATTTTTATTCACTTTGGAGGGAGCAGACAACGATTCTCTGATGGTGAAGTCAGGGGCTAAGTTGAGGGGTGGCAGGTGAAGAGGAGCTGCAGAGAGGCGTGTAAGACTGCGACTCTGCTTCCTGGTCCCAACTCTGAGTAGTCATGGTTTTGGAAATTTGGATAAAAAAGATGCCAGATTGTTAGATAAATGAGAAGCACCATCCAAAGTGGGATGAATGCTGTCTCGTCTCATAAGACCAGGTTTTCCCCAAAAAGAGCTCCAATTATCAATGTAGCCCACGTCATTTTTAGGACACCACACAGACAGACAGCGGTTCAAGGATGACGAGCAACTAAACATGTCATCACTGGTCAGATTGGGGAGGGGCCCAGAGAATACTACAGTGGCAGACATCGTTTTTGCAAAGTCACACACCGATTCTACATCAAGTTTCGTGACTTCCGACTGCCGGAGATGGATGTCATTAATGCCGGCGTGAAGATGAGGTCTCGGTGTGAACACACCAAAAGTCACCGCTTCACGGCCTCTCAAGCTCGTGCTCCCGTCAACTTAGGATAATAAAGGTTGCAAATTAGCGTTTGGAGAGTGTTTAGATCATTTATAGCATCTTTCTGAAATAACTCACCAAGAAGAGGTATCAGTGTGAACCAGACCGCTCACAGCCTCTCTCGTCCGCTCTCATATCGTGAAAGACCGACGACCAGCAGAGCGCCTCAGCACTTTGCTCGGAAGGCGGGGCTAATATCGCTCTTAACGAATGGAAAGACCCAGATCATCCTACGTGACCATGAAACTGGAATTTAAAAGTTGGATAACGAGGATCGCACTTCCTCTCCCCAAAATAACCGTTTTTCAAAATAAAATCACACACTTTCATTAAATCAAATGAAATCTGAGAAAAAAGGGTCATTTTCTCAGCTGGGTTACATAGAGCTAAACAAGACCTCTCTAATACCAACATAGTGAAGACAATGTCATGGCGGCCTCTGGGCCGTCATTGGCATCATTAACTCCAGCTGCGCACAGATCCACAGGTGTAAATCAGCAGCTGTTAAAAGCCAGCGTTGCTGACAGCCCGGCACGGAGTCATCTGACCTCCTCATCTGAGAAAGAACCAGAACTCCGTTCTCTGGCCTCGTCAAGGTATTCTCTTGTCTCGTCAGAATCTGTCTCGTCTAGAATTGTCTTGTCAAGAACTGTCTCGTCAGAATCTTCTCTGGCCTCATCTAGAACGTCTCTCGCCTCGTCAAGGACTTCAGTTCAAAGTCAAGCACGTAAGAGAGCTGTTTGCTACTCTACTCCTAACCTCTACCCCTGTGCACAGGTGGACTCCCTTGGCGGCGGACCTGCGTCCCCAGCTGACGGGGTTACACCAACTCGCACACGTAGCGGTTCGCTACCACCACGACTACCGGTACGTCCGGCTCCACAAATTCCTGAATTGTTACTGTATCAGTTACAGGAGTACTGGCCACCGTTACCGGTGGAGTTTGTGTCATCATCATCTGTTGTGTCATCGTCACCACGCTCTGTGGAAGCACTCACCTCGTCATCATCTGGATTGTCATGGTTACCACACTCTGTGGAATCACTCGCCTTGTCATCATCTGGATTATCATCGTCACCACGTTCTGTGGAATCACTCGTCTTGTCATCAGCTGGTTTGTCATCGCCTCGGTCTGTGGTGTCACAGCCGGAGTCATTGGAAGACCTGTCCTCGTCTCAGTCACGGGTGGAAGTCCCAGCTCGTTCCCGGACGCCTTCACCTCCACGTTGCACGGCCGCTGGTTCTCAGCAGGACGTAACCTGTGCTTCTCCCAAGTAAGCCTCACTACTGATAGCTTGTCATTAGCGTGGGACAAAAGTAATTGTCTGCGCTTATATGTTCCAGGGTTGCCGGGTCTCCGTCCAGAGTGCTCAGTTCCAGTGACCAGGATACTATCCACGCGCTCACACTTGCACTACACACCCTTTCACTCTAATAAAGATTATTGTTCACTAATTTGCCCGTGTCAGTGTCTGTCTCCTGGGTCCCGAAACATGACAGACAAAAAAAGAGGACTTGTAGCGGTTTGAATTCAACCCCCACAACACAGAGACAGAACAGAGACAGTCAGCTCGCACTCCTGGGTTTTTTCCGCTGCATGCTGCGTTTACAGCTATGAGGTTAAAGTGTCATCCATGCATTGTGTTCATGCATCCTGTCTGTACCTCTGATATGCAAATGCCCAGATTGACTGCTGTGAATGTCTTTGATCTATTGTTTGAGTTGAGTATATAAGCTGCACTGTGCTGTAAATCTGCCTCTCATTCTCTCATTCATTCACTCCTGCATCTGCTGCGAGACACACACACTGCGTGGCTCCTTTTCTCTGAGAGCCTGAGGACATCACCTCAGCCCGCAGCACGAGGGCTGGGGAGGTGTTCCGATGAAGGCGGGTGATAATAAAGCTATTTAAAAATCCAACGCTGCCTTTATTTTATCATCCTTTTCAGACTTGCCTTAGCACCGCCGTTCAGGACTCCGATGATCCAGGCTGGGGCGTCCTGAATCCACTCATCTGAGGATTCAACCCCGACACGGCTACCTCAGGTGGAGAGGAAGAAAAAAGCACTGGACAACAGTTACCAGCAGCAGTGGAGCCCGGCAAGGAGAGCTCAGGAGCAGAGGGCGTCTGCACCCAATTCTCCCCACCACAAGCTAGATAAGATCTCTCTAGATCTGCAGGTGTAAAAACAGAACAGAGTACTTGCCTAGACTTGAGCTCCACCACCGTCCAGGACTCTGGTGACTCTGCATTGGCAGCCCTAGCAGCAGGCGTGATAGTGGGTGCAGTTGAAGAACCTCCAGACGTGGCAACCGACGCTGGTGAAACTCCCAACATGGCGGCAGACGCTGGAGATTGCCTCACCGATGCCACTGGATACTGTGCTGGTGAAACCAGGGGACACTCTTGAACAGGTCTATCCAGGGCCCCAGGCCCCTCCGTTGTCCAGTGGCTCTCACCCAGGACTGGCGGACATTTAGGGGAAACAGGAGAGGACACGGGAGAAGCTAGTGAGGGAATAATTACAGCAGCAGGCGGTGAGGACTCAGCTAAATTAGACTGCTGTTGCTGAGCCTCACCCTCCCCCACCCTCCCTCAGCCTCCCCCTCAGGGAGACGGCGTGTCTCCCTCCACCCTGAGACTCTGTGCGAAACAGCTGGCTCCTGTCTTCACAGACATTTTTAACACCTCCCTTAAGTTATGCCACGTGCCGTCCTGCCTCAAATCCTCCACCATCATCCCTGTCCCCAAGAAGCCACGGATCACTGGACTTAATGACTACAGACCTGTAGCGCTCACCTCTGTAGTCATGAAGTCCTTTGAGCGCCTGGTCCTGTCCCACCTCAAGTCCATCACCACCCCTCTCCTGGACCCGCTGCAGTTTGCCTACCGAGCCAACAGGTCTGTAGACGATGCAGTCAACCTGGCCCTCCACTCCATCCTGCAGCACCTGGACTCCCCGGGAACCTACGCCAGGATCCTGTTTGTGGACTTCAGCTCCGCATTCAACACCATCCGCCCCGCTCTGCTCCGGGACAAGCTGTCCCTGCTCAACGTGCCTGACTCCCTCTGCAGGTGGATCATCGACTTCCTGACGGACCGGAGGCAGCATGTGCGGCTGGGAAAGACTGTCTCAGACTATACTAGCATCAGCACCGGATCACCCCAGGGCTGTGTACTTTCCCCCCTACTCTTCTCCCTTTACACCAACTCCTGCACCTCCAGCCACCAGTCTGTCAAGTGGATCAAGTTTGCGGACGACACCACCCTCATCGGGCTCATCTCCAACGGCGACGAGTCCGCCTACAGGAGAGAGGTGGCCCAGCTGGCGTCCTGGTGCAGCAATAACAACCTGCAGCTGAACGCTCTGAAGACAGTGGAGATGATTGTAGACTTCAGGAAAGTCACTACTCCTCTGCCCCCCCTCACCCTCTCAGGCTCTCCCATCACCACTGCTGATTCCTTCCGCTTCCTAGGCACTACCATCACCAGGGACCTCAAATGGGAGCTGACCATCAGCTCACTCATCAAAAAAGCCCAGCAGAGGATGTTCTTCCTGCGGCAGCTGAGGAAGCTCAAGCTACCCACCAAGATGTTAGTGCAGTTCTACACAGCCATCATCGAGTCCATCCTCACCACCTCCATAACCGTGTGGTACGCAGGAGCCACTGCCAGGGACAGACTAAGGCTGCAGCGCGTCGTGCGCACTGCTGAGAAGGTGATCGGCTGCAAGCTCCCATCTCTCCAGGATCTGTACATCTCCAGGACCCGGAGGCGTGCTGGCCGGATCATAGCCGATCCCTCACACCCTGGTCACGTACTGTTTGCCCCCCTCCCCTCTGGTAGAAGACTTCGGTCCATCCAGACTAAAACCTCCCGTCACATGAACAGCTTCTTCCCCTCTGCCATTAGACTGCTGAACACTAAGTGACTTATTGACTCTCGTGCACCATGTACAGCAGCTCAACCAGACTCATGTCAATCATCACTGTTTTCTTCCTGCATTACCGACTGCACTATATAGTTCTCCACAGTATCTGCTGCTGGCTAATATATATTTTAACTGTTGACCAGTATCACTTAATCTTATCCTACACTTTATTACATGTATAGTTTATTTCTCTTATCCTATCATGTTTAATGTTGCAGCATTGTACCGAGACAAATTCCTAGTTTGTGTACTACATGAACAATGGCAATAAACCTGATTCTGATTCTGATTCTGATTCTGATTCTGATTCTGAGCCTCACCACCGGGAATAAGGCAAGACAGTTCATTTTTAAATATAGGAAAATGAAAAGAAACTTGCCTTAATTTCCAGGGCCTGATGGTAGCTGCTGCTGTGGGACCAGACAATGTCCTTCTGGGAACTGTGGAGATCGTCTGGTGAGGAGGCGTAGGCGGGCAAGACGCCGGAGTCAGGGGATGCTGGTTCGTTGGCGGAGACTTCAGCGCAGATGATTTACCCGACCTCCTCTCGCAGAGTGACTGTGGGGTTGATGGAGCAGGGACTGGAGCTGGCAACTGATGAGGAGCAGATGGTACCATGGCCTGGGGATGTCTCCTCGTCGGCTCAGACCTCAGTTTGTTGCCGGGACTCATCCTCCTGTGGTTCTTCCACTGCAGGTCCGTCACCAGGGAAATCCTCTCCACTCCCTCAGCATGCTCCGCAAGCCAAGGATGACGCTGCACAGCCGCTTCTGTGAGACCCAGGTATCAGATACCGTCTTTAGGCGTGGAATATAAATGAGCTGAATGGATAAGACTGTCTATTTCCATTAAAGCTTGGCAGAGCTCCCACCCCAGGATCACTGGGTACCGTCTTCCGTCTGTTAACACCTCAGCAGGAGCGGATAACCAAAAGAGGAAAAAATATAATGACGGGGAAAAGAAAAAAGGGCAAACTTACAGCAGCTGGGTGAAAAACTGGCTGCGTCCTACTGTCATGCATTGCCCTCCGGGCAATGAATAGAGACCCAGGCGCTGAACTGTGAGTTGCCAAATGTTTAATGAAAACACAAAAATCCAAACGGTGCAAAACTTACAAGACCTGATACAACGGCAGGATACAGAGAGAGGATTGACGCAGACTAAACCGTCTGAATTTGATTAGGACGCATCGCTGAGTAGAGGCACAGCTATCCTTAAATAAATGAAGAGGAATTGATTATCAAATGGGGTACAGGTGTGGGTAACCAGAGCGCGGGAAATAAATTAAACCAAATACACAGCTGTGACAAACCGTGAAACTAGGAGATAACCAGAAGTAATAAAGAGTCCTGTCAAAAGGCACAGAAGGAATAAAGTCCAAAGCAAATATGAAATGGTACAACACAAGATACAAATAGACAACACAGTTACAAAAGGGAAGCTGAAGGTGAAGCTAATGGTGGACTCATGTCTAAACACAGAATGATTCGATTGAGATACACAAGGATACAGAAATACATAAAATACACGTGACTAAACATAACCAAACTGAGATACGATAACAGGAAATCTTAAAGGGCAGACTAATAAAACGAAATACAGACAAAACCAAACTCAAATACAAAATAAACCTGAGATAAGGAAAATACAGACAAAACCAAATTCCAATTCAATAACAACACTGTGTGTGGGGAAAGTACAGAACAGAACCTAGACAAAACAGAAGACGTGAGCACGGTTCCCCAACTGTGCTCCGCGTCATCACAGTCCAATCATGTGTCACGGAGGGCCAAGACCCTGCAGGTTTTCTCTTCTACCCAGTGTCTTCAGCAGGTGTTTTCACTGATCAGCAATCAGTGAGGCAAAATTTCAGTGAAATCTGCTGTTGAAGACACTGGTTGGAGGTAAAGCCTGCAGGGTCTTGGACCTCCATGGCACATGATTGGACACCCCTGTGGTAGAGGAATGGAAGTATAATATAATACAAGTACACCCTGACACTACCTTCACCCTAATTACCATAACCTTAACCACCTAAAAATATGTATTTAATTATGTGAACTACCAAATCTGAAGTGAATATTAACATAAACGGGTTTAAAAAGCACCTTTGGAATCAGCTCCTGTCTTCATCGAGTTCTATGGGGGCGAGGGTTAAAAAGATCTTTTTGGGGGGAGAGTAATGCATTTTAATTTTTGTTGCTATAATAATGAATTGAACTGTACTGTATATTTAAAGTATGAAAGGTGATATTTGCATTCTTTGTAAATAACTGTACTGAGCGTACTTTTCTGTGAAAAGCCTTTTTCCTCTTTGTGACAGGCAGTCTAGGTTTGTCAGCACAATAAGGCATTACCATCCCTACGCATTTACTGACAAAGTCAAGGCTGAAGTTAATAAATTTCCTACACAAACCGCATTTCTATTAACTTGTAAACACTCAACCCTTTAATCAGTGACCTTTTCTTTTCATTTTATTGTGCAGGGGTACTTGGGCGGGAGACTCCCACGCCTCTCGGGCAGGGAGTCCGTATTAACATCAAATTGTCACATCGACAAGAAAAGTGATTCAGCACCCGAGAAGACAGCGAGCGGATGAGCATATGCCCAGTGCTGTTTATTGTGATGCCCATTTTAATTGAGTTCTTGCTCTGCTCCTTCCTGGTGATTCCTGCTGTAGCCGGCTACATTCCCAAACAAGCCGTTCTGCCATGTCTCAGTGTGATTTGGCAGGGAGACACACACACACACACACACACACACACACACACACACACACACACACACACACACACACACACACACACACACACGGCACCAGTCAGGAGTTACATTAGTCAGCCCATCTGCTCCTTACAAACTGTGGTTCACACTTCAAACACGTCTCTTGCGCTGGCTTCTTCGCGGAGGTGCAAGCCTGGTGATTTATTGAAATAAGAGCCTACGGTGTTAACAAGACACCTCAGTATAAGTTTATGGTTATGGATGAAATTATAGCAATCTATTTTATTTTTCTTTGCCTGCCTCATCTACATTGATTGCTGATTCAGCCCTGAATGTTGATGATGTACAGTATATTGTAATGCAGGGGTCACCAACCTTTTTGAAACTGAGAGCTACTTCGAGGGTACTGAGTACTTCGAAGGGCTACCAGTTTTATACACATGAAAAAAGCTTCACTATTTAAGTTTATATATTATTATTAATGATTACTGTTATTCATCTACAGTATGTGAAGACACTGATCACGTCAATAAACTCCCACAATAATTATTAAAATGATTTAACAAGGTAGGAAACAGATACATTTTAACATACAACACTTTATTTCTAATCTCTGTAAATGTCTCATTTTCAAATGATCACTTCTACAACATTTTGCAGGAAATCTTCATGTCCCATTTTTAACAAACTGTGAACCATGTTTGTACAAGTTATCAATTATGCAAGACTACAAAAATCAACTCTTTCAGATTTTTTAAATCTTATCACATTTTGTAATAATCACCAAATCTACAGGATCTTAACAAAATCATATCTCTCACACTTTATGAAAATATTTGAAACAACTTTTTAAAATTTATATTTAACCTTGCCACGCCACTACCATGTTGCCACTTACATCATCTGGTATCTGTCAGTTAGTGAGAAGCCTGGCGTTGCGTGCTGTTCACCGGTGCGCTGTAGTCTGGGATGTAACTTGACACTGCAACTCTGAATGAGTCTTGCAGGTGTACATCAGTGAGGCGTGTTCTGTTTGTTTTTGATGAAGTTCATGTCAGAAAAGGCAGATTCACAGATAGGTTGAACCAGACAGGCTGGCAAACCTTCATAGCTGCTGTGCATATACCACTGTACTTTTCTGTATCCACAAGGCGTTAAAAGTTTGGTGCAGCCTAGTAGGCTTTGAGACGGAGGTCGTTTTGCAGTTTTATAATTTCAATCTCCACCTGTCCAGCATCCAAGTTGAATGTTGCACTTAGCTGTTCAGCAGTGCATGTTATGTCCACTTGCATGAAAGGATTGGAAATGAATGACACACATGGCTCAAGCTGATCAAAGTCACAAAACCTGTTCTCAAACTCTTGTCCAAGTCTGTTTATCACTTAACAGTACTTTTCTGCAACTTTGTCAAAAGTCAAATGCAGAAGCATTGTCTTTCTGCACTGACTGCATGGAGGGAAAGTGCAGCACTTTTTTTTCTCTGTAATTGCACAGAGAAAATGTTCATCTTGGCTTTAAATGCATTTACAGCATTTATCATGTCAGCAACAGTCTTACCTTTGCCTTGCAGCTCACAGTTCAAAAAGTTTAGTTTCCCAGTGATGTCCGTTAAAAATGCAAGGTCAAGTATCCACTCAGGGCCCTCCAGCAGTGAGACGTCTTCACCTTTGGATTGAATGAACTCTTTGATTTCACATAACAGTGACAAAAAATGCTGCAAAACTCTTCCCCTGCTGAGCCATCAGATTTCTGTGTGTAATAAAAGATCACCATATTCAGCTGACAGCTCCTCCAATAGCACCTTGAATATCCTGTGTTGTTTGGGTTTGGAGCGAATGCCGTTTATGATTTTCATGACCGGAGTCATCACATGCTCAAATCCAGTCACTTTTGCACATATGGCCTGCTGATGAATGATGCAGTGGTAATGCAGCAATGGTGGGAAGTCTGGGTCACCTTCACAGGGTGCGATGAATCCTGCATGTTGGCCGGTCGTAGTCACCGATACCAGCTTTTCCAATGGTACCTTTTTCTCCGCTAAAAACTTCTTCACTGCATTATAGCTTTGTACTCCCCTTGTAGTTGTTTTAAGAGGCAGTAGTGTCAGGAGTTCTTCTTTTGTGGAGAAATCATCAAACACTATCCGAATGAAGATCATCAGCTGCGTTGTACCGCTGCTGTCCACAGACTCGTCACACTGGATGCTAAACCACCGGCACTGCGCCAGATCCCAGTCCAGCTGCTCGGTCAAATTCTCAGACATTGCTGACACTCTTCTAACCATCGTACTTGCCCCCATTTGCACATCGGAGAGAGTGGCGATGACATCAGTTCCATTCTTTGCATCTTTAAATACAGTGTTTGCAACTATCATCATTGCTTCTTTGAAAACCTCCCCGTCTGTAAAGGCCTTCTTCTTCTTTTATCAAAAACTGTGTCGCTCTAAATGGGGCTTCAATTGTGTTTTGGGAATTTTTCAGTGGCCTCATGAAAAGACACTGCTGTTTGCCCAAAGTTGCTTTTAACTCACATGCTTTCTCTGCCCACAGTGCACTGCCCGGTGGGTAGTTAGCATGGTAGCTTTCATTGAACATACATTGTGCCGCTTTGCCGTTACCACAGTCGCCCCGCAAATGAGACACATACATTTTTCTTTCACTGTAGTAAAAAAAAGAACTCTTCTTCCCATTCACTATGAAAACAATAAGTTTTCTTTTTTTTCCTGCCATGTTTTTGGAGGTAGAATCTGTTTTTTTCAATCTGAAAAAATGGAAAATAAGAATAAAAACACATTAAAAAATACTCCCAAACTCTCACAATCAATACTAAAACTACTTTTTACTGTACTAAACTATATTTACACGGCAAAAATGCTTAAATCACAGCAAATGTACACAAACTCACGTTGTTGATTTTGCTCCTTTCTCCTCCGTTCTTGAAGCAAATAACAATAAAAAAAAAACACTCCAAAACTCTTACAATCACAGCTAAAACTACTATTTACTATGCTAAACTATTATTTACACCAGGGGTCACCAACTAAAACTGCAAAAGGTCTGATAAGTCGGTCCTCTTCCCCAGCCGAGGTCCGAAATAGGTGTGGGAATTTTTAGGCACCTCATGATTCGATTATGTTTCAGAACTCCGACTTGATTCTAAAACCATTCTCAATGCATCTTGATGCATTTTTTTTCCATTCAAAGTTTTTCCCTCCCACTGTGTGACAACTTGGCCCTTTTAAAGCAAAGTATTTGCAATGACCCATGAATTTACTTCCAACATCTTTTATTAAAACAAATGGAAGAGAAATCTGACACATGGTGGGCAGTGGTGGCCTAATGGTTAGGGATGCAGACTGGTGAGCGGAGGGTCACAGATTTGATCCCTAGACCAACAGGATTAGATCTGGGTGGGACAGATAACATAGCAGTGTTTGCCCCACCCTCCTTAACCCCACTGTGGTGCCCATGAGCAAGGCCTTTAACCCCAACTGCTCCAGTGGAGCTGCTCAGTGGTCACAGGTCAGTCTGTGGTTGTACTGGGCAGCTTCATGGTCTGAATGTGAACAGGACGTCCTTGAAAAATAGAGGTTTTCTCTCAGTGGAACTACCCTGTATAACTAAAAGTTAAATAATAAAATAAACATGGACAAATTTACCTCAAAATGTGCTTTTAAGAACTGACATTCTTTCAGAAGACCACAGCTGTCTCCAGACAGGCCAATATCATTTACTCTGCTTTCACACATTATTTTATTCAGCTCATATTTTAGCTGCTTTTAGCTCTATATAAATTTTTAACAAAGCATATTAAAATGAATTCTTTATTCAGTTTCAAACAAAACGTAATATAAAATTTTAGAATACAGGAGAATACTAAATGTGTATATAGACTCCAAATAAATAGGTCTAAAATTCTAAAATATACAACTAAAATCCTAAAAATGTTTCCCAGGAGAACACAAACTAAATTGTATTGCATTAAAAAAAAAGATTAATATCTAAAAAAAAAAGCACAATTTCACAAAAAGTCCACCTCTATACAATATTTTCAGTGCAGAAAAAACTGTTTCAAACTGTAAAACAAAAAAAACGGACACAAAATATAACTCCAGGACAGAATTCCTTGACATTTTTTTCAGTCTCAACAGTAAACTCTGTTACAGCATGGAGGGAGAGGGGAGGTGGAACTTTTTATGTGCAGTAGCACATGGAGCTTTTACAGAGTTTTCACGTGATAACCAGTGACCTCACCTCTGCATCCCAGCATGGACTACTCCCGGCTCACAACAACGTTTCTTTTTGTGGGTACAGACCGGCCTGTTCGGGGTGGATGTTGACCTTGTGTGTGTCTGTGTGTGCCGGGGGGAAGGGTGGGGGGGGTGCCCGCAGCGAACCTGATTTTGCAACCCACTGCATATTCTCTGGAGCAGTTCGAACCACAGAGTCTCTGCAAAGAGTGCCATTCGTGGTACAGCAAAGAGGGCAGTCTGCAGCAGGAGAGCGCCCAAAGGCTTGTGCCATAATCTGTTGGGTGGTCGCTGATGAAGCAGTTCAATTCAGCTTTTATCCCCACCAAACTAAAACAGTTTCCCTTTTCCCCAAATTGTATCAAAAGGCTTCGGGGTCCGGATCCGGACCGGAGTCCGCCAGTTTGTGACTCCTGATTTACACCGTAAAAACACCTGAATCACAGCAAATATAGACAATAAACTCATGTGCTGATGTTGCGTCTGTCCTCCTGAAGCACTGCGCACGCTCTGACAAATACAATGAATCCCAGGCTTTCCCGGTGCACTGTACAATATCACTTCCGGGATTACCATAATGTATCATGTATCAATGGAAAGGGCAACATCTCAGTTTTCAGAATCCATTGAGGTGAGTGCGCTAGAATGAAAGCTCAAAGAGCTACGGTACACTCAATGACACAACGCTGCCCAAGGGTTAAGAAATTTAAGATGAAGCTCAGTGACTAGTGCTATTTTAAGAACAGGCTCATGGGCGACTCATGCGGTCCGTGCAGGCGACCTGGTGCCCGGGGGCACCGTGTTGGTGACCCCTTTTCTAATGCATTGTCAAACTGCTTCTTGAGTATTTTTTTTTTTTAAATGAGTCTGGCAGGTTTGCATTACAGTATTTCATTATTGTTCATGCAAAACAGAAAATGGATACCAAAGCATGCTTTGGTATAATGGTATTTTATGTGTTTAAAGCAGCACTGTGTACGAGTTTTATCTTAAAAATAATGATTCCAAAATAATTTTGATGGTACACCAGCCTTTGACCAGAGTAATGTAACTTCCACTGTAGGCTGAGTGGGCCTGCATTGCTTGCAACAGCACTATGTTACTTTGCTTTTACTGGTAGGTAGTGTTGTCAGATAGGAAATGAAGAAATACTGTACTGTCGCTTTAAAATTATCTCATTTTGACCCAAACTATCCATCTTATTCCTGGCCCCCATGATGCCTTGCGTGAATTATGGGCACAACTTCCGGTACTAGTTGAGAACGTCTGGTTGTCACTGAAACAGGACACTTTTCCATGTTAAAAAACAATGACTTCGTCATCAAAAATGTGGGAACACGGCCTTTTGCATCTCAGAAGCAGTAATATAATCATACCACATCCCACGACTATGGAGGGATGAGATGATGACCTTAAAAAGTGGCCTGGCAGACAGTAGCTCCGTTTGTTGTTGCCGCTGCTAAGATGCTAACGCTGTAAACAAATAAAAGCTCTGAGATATATCAATGTCTCCACCGCAATAAAGTCGGATGCATTTTGTTAAAAGATGTTGGACATAATCAGATTTACCTCAGAGCAGATGCAGAATCTAGTCAGAGGCACAAAAAACCACAACACCGTGCTTGGGTGTTTTAATGTTGGGGTAAAACGGACAGCTGCAGCTGTCCGTTTTACCCCGAAATTAAAATGATCATTCTGCTGTCATGCCTTGACTGTTTGTTATCTAACTTAACACGTACAGACCTTTTTCTGACAATTGTTCAAAATTTTATTGATCTATATTTTGTGATAATTTAAAAATTATTGCATACTGAAGCTGCTAGTCCATATTGTTCCAAGGCAGTGCAACGAATGCAAAAAAAACCCAAAAAACTATTTGATATCTCTCTTTTGATATCTTTCCGATCACACCAACAGTCCTTTTTTGTTTTCAGTGGATGATCTACGCATTGCTGGTGAGAAGCCTCCATTTATACAGTCTATGGCACAACCACAAACACCAGCAACAAGTACCAGAACTACGGCAAAACATTCAAGAAACACAAAAATTACAAGTGCTGAAATTAGCTGCAATTTGAGTGCAAAACACATATGGGGACTATACATTAAAATGAATTTGAAAAACTTTTAAAAACACTATTTTAAATGCCCCTGCTACTCCACCCTTGAATAAGGTGGATAGTATGTACTAAAATAACTTGAAAAATCACAGGCTAGGACAGTGCATTTAAAAGCATCATCATCATCCTAGCAGTCTGTTGGGGGCGACAATGACTGTTTCATTTAGGTCTGATCAGATTCCTCCATACAGCTCTTTCCTTCGCCTTCCACTGCCAGGAACTCCTGACCTTGTTAACCCGGGCGACGTCTGAGCCGGTATGACAAAGCTATTCTATATGATTGGAACTGCAATAACCTAAAGAATAAATGCAGAGGCTCAGCCTTTTGAATAAAACAGTTGCTTTATGCATTGTCACAGTTAAACACACCCACCCACACAGAATTGCACATCTTTACACAACCACTGGTTCTCTCCTTTAACGTAGGGTTTAACTCCCGGGCAGGGCAATAAAGTTGCTGTGCCCGGTGGAGTTGCTTCGTTTTCTTACCGGTGTCCATATCTGTGCTGCTGGACTCTATTCTTTTAGTACTTTTTTGCTCCACCGAGTCTGAACTCATGTTGACTGATTTTTTTTTAATTTGTTGTGGTGCCAGTGCAGCTGCATGCTGCTGATGTGATTGGCACATTTGGCAGTGAGGAGGAGCCAGCCAGGTATGAGCTGATCAGCTATGAGCAGGCATCAGTTTCTGGTGATGTGTGGGTGTTCACATAAATCAAAGTGATTTTTTTTTGTTTGTTTTGGGGTTTTTTTGGGGGGGGGGCACAGAAATGCCAAAACTATTGTATATTTTGTCTTTTTTAAAACTATTGATCACATATCGTATAGGCCTTAAAACTACTATATAAATACAGTAATTATTGTATATCTGGCAACACTGCTGGTAGGAACACTGAAAAGACACTTTCATGGCCTCAGTCCCATTAGCCAATCACAAGGCATGACTTTAGCCACCAACTAACTAAGCACCTAGTGATTCGCTATTAGTTCCCAGGCTGTTAAAAGTACAAGTTAGTCTTTCCAGTATCAGAAACAAGAAGTAACATAGTGCTGCTTTAAACTGTCCCTATTAAGCAGTTTTCCCACATGTTGGCATAGTTGCTTTTGCTTTTGTCAAAAGCAACTCAGGGTTTAATTACTGCAATTTCATTTTCCACACAGGGGAAAGTGTTGTTCTCAAAACGGGCTAATTTATGCCATTTTGCTTTAAATTTTTATGAGCTCCAGTTTACCTGACCCTCCCTCTTTTGACATTTTTCTGAAATCTGTCTGTTGAACGTGACATCACATTTGAGGCTAACATTTGCTAATTAGCTTTGTATGTTGGCTTATCATAAAATTGGTTGAACTTGAGACTGTAAAAAATGCAAGCAGAACATTATCAGAGGCAGGGGTGTGTGGTGTGAGTTGTTGATGGGATATGACTCGTCCTTGTGGAACAACAAGCACTGAAACAACTCTGAATGAGTGAATGGTTAGCACTGCAAACAGCAGCCGCATTGCTGGTTGAGGAGCGATCCAGGCTGGAGAAAAATGAACTGTAATAAAACATTCTAAGGGCAGCTCAGCAGTACACTGGTTAACACTGTCACCTCATTGCAAAAACTATTGGATGGATTTTGGTTAAATTTTCTTCAGAGGTCGCCCTTGGGCTACAAATGAATCTATTAGATTTTGGAAGTGCGCTGGGTCAGAATGTGGATTCTGCTTCACTTTTTCCACTTTCTTTAACATTGTGAGATAAGGCCTTGGTGGAGGTATGCCCTCTGTGAGTGTCCTGCATTTTTCATTACATACATGAGCATGAGCGGTCTCACACACAGGCGCTATCAAAATCCTATCTTGCAAAGCCTCAGGTAGTTTTTTACACAATCCCGCTAACAAACAGACAAACATTACCAAAAATATTACCTCTGCTCTTGCAGAGGTAATAATAATGTCTATGAATGAAATATATGATAAAGGATTGTTAGATGGACTAGCCGGGAAGCTGGATATCTAGTGGGGACAGAGAGAATATAAAGAAAGCTAAGCTATAAAGGCTAGTGGCCTCACCCTTCAGTCTGTTCCCGCCAGGAGCGCCTCTTCTCAGTCAGAAAACGGGTCACTGCTACTCATCCCAACTAACACAATCAGCCCAATCTCCCTTTGTATTCTAACAAAAAAATACAACCTGGAAAAAAAAAAAAAACAGAACCCCACCATCACCCCACCACCACCACCATCATAAACCTTTCTATATCGTGTTACAGAACTGAATAAAATGTACTTCAAGCACCAATGCTAAAGATACACACCAATTCTAAGGAACACAAATATTTGGGGCAGGGAGGGGGGGGTGGATTTGAAACTTTTCTTATACATTTGTGATTATTTCTCATTTATTTTGAACTTTTTTCTTGTTAACTTGTGATTTTTTTCTGAATCTGCAACTTTTTTCATGTAAATTTACACCTTTTTTCTCATTAATTTGCAACTTTTTTCTGTAAATTTACAACTTTTTCTTATTAATTTGCAGCTTTTTTCTCATTAATTTGCAACTTTTTTCATGTAAATTAGCAACTTTTTTCTCTTGTTAATTTGCAACTTTTTTCATGCAAATTTGGAACTTTTTTCACATTAATTTGTAACTTTTGACTCATTAATTTGCGACAATTTGGGACATTTTTTGGTAAATTTGAAACTTTTCCTCACTTTCATGTAAATTTTCAACTTTTTCATGTAAATTTTCAACTTTTATTGTATAAATTTCAGAATGCATTCAAATCCAGGCTGGGTCATACCAATAACCAGGTAAAAATGGTACTTTCTAGCTTGGTGCTCAGCATAATAGAACAAGGAAAGGAAAGTTAGCACACAGAACTACCAGAGGACTGACCCCCCCCCCCCCCCCCACTGTAACTTTCACTACTTACAGTAGCTTTGTGGCCTAGGGTCATGAAATGGAGATAGGCTGCTCAAAAATGTCAACTACTCATGAATAACAACATTAATTCACAAAGACCCTAAAACACCAAGTTAAATTTTCTATGATAGTAGCATCAGTGTTAACACTGCTAAATAGCATTTAGCTAACAAGCAAAATGGATCTATATATACATATATATATATATATATATATATATATATATATATATATGTATATATGTGTGTGTGTGTGTGTGTGTGTGTGTGTGTGTGTGCACACAGATGTTTTTCCACATTTTGTAGAGTTTGAATTATTCCCCATTACAAAATATTGTATATTCACCCCCCCCCCCCAAAAAAAAACAACAACAACTGAGGAATGACTCTGACTACTATAATACTTATAGTGTTCCTCTCAATATTTACTCTTGAGAAAATGCTCTGTTTTTCATTCCCCTGCAACAGTGAAATGAAATATCAGCCCATGTATAGCCATCCATCCATCCATCCATCCATCTTCTTCCGCTTAATCCTTTTCAGGTCGCGGGGGGGCTGGAGCCTATCCCAGCATCTTTGGGCGAGAGGCAGGGTACACCCTGGACAGATCGCCAGTCCATCGCAGGGCCAACACAGAGAGACAAACAACCATTCACTCTCACATCCATACCTAAGGACAATTTAGAATCCCCAGTTGATGCCAGTTAACCTAACTCGAATGTTTTTGACATGTGGGAGTATAATGCCACAAAAATCCTACATAACCCATGAATATAAAGGAAAAACCACAAAAAGGGCATTTCAAATAGTAACTGATATGTAGGATATGTATAGCTAGCCATGACAGCCATGAATCCGTACCATATCAATACTCAGCCTTGTCTTATAAACGATTGGACAAAATTTATGACCATGCTCAGTCTACAGTCAATTAAAGGATCTTTATTAGCATCCAAGATATGGCCGGGGTACCTCTATTGTTCAAAATAACTCATGAGGTAGTCATAATGCAACAGTTCAGTGCTCAGGAGACTCTTTCTGTGATGCCTTACCAGTCTATTATTGTGTCAGAATGTCACGCAGGGGCCCAAGCTGCTTCTCCTGAGGCATCTTTAATCTGGGAGGCTGGACCTGTTCCTCAACATATGTCCCCCTTCTTGCCCATGACCTTCATATGTCAATAGCAGTGTACCATTTGGTACAGTGACAATGCATGTATCATGTCCCATCCAGGTCTTCAGCTGTCATCCTTCATGCTCGTGTCACCCTCTGTCACATCCCTCAGGACAGTGTGGCCATCATGTGTTCCCGTGTCTCCAATACCAATTTGGAGTCACAAGCTGATAAAAATTCACGTGTGAGCCTGTCTGTGTGTTAAAGGTCGGGCAATGCTAATCAGACGTGTTTGTCATTCATAAATTCAGCTGTGGGATTTGTGTTTCTGAACAAACATTTTAATTTTTGCATTGGCAGAGATAGCTTTGTGAAGGCTGAGCTGTCTGGCCTCTGTGTGTTTGAGCGCATGTGTGGAATGAAAACAAATTACTCGTAAAAGAGCACCAGTACTGTCTGCATTTGTTTAGAAGTAAGATTAAAAATAAGAATTTTCTACCACAAGAATTCAGAGCTTATGGAAGTAGCATTACATTTAAACATGTATTGACAGTGTTGCAAAGCTGTTTCATTTTTTGCCAAGTACATCACCATGGTAACATTCTTCAGTCTAAACCTGATCTACTCCAGAACAGATTTTCTTTAACATAAGAGATCGTGTCTAAAGAGAACTGATGGATAATACAGATTCCGGTAGTTTTAATTATTGATCAATTAATATGCAGACTGCAACTGATTTACTTTTCTGTAGTCATTAATCCCAGATACTAGACTAGATCTGATTTGTTGTGCCATTTAAAGATTCTAATAAACATTCAGAAAATAATAACACATTACATCAAATAACTAAGAGGAGTAACTGGTGATCATATAAATCATGCCTCGATGATGAGGAATAATAGCAATGATTAATGCACACCAAATTTAATTCAAATAATGGTATCCCCCCACGGATCGCCACCTTATCGTGGTGGGGGGTTTGCATGCCCTAGTGATTCCAGGAGCTTGGTTGTCTGGTGCAGCTTGCATCTGGGAGGGTCTCCCAAAACAAAATGGTCCTGGTGTCATGGTCCATGTGCTGACTTTGTCTGCACTTGGATTATCCGGTTGTTCCCCGTTCTCTCCTCAGGCGCACCACAAAACCTCCGGGCTTTATTATGACAGCGTCTCGGCGGTGCTTCCGGCTGTCAGAAGCCAAGCGCCACGGGACGGCTGGATTTCAATCAGCTAATGACCTTCATCAGCTGATTAACCTGTCAAAGCCCTATTTAAGGGAGCAGCTCTGTTTGCTCTGAGGCTGCGACCTCACTCGACGTATGGATTACGCTGGCTGGAGTCCCTACGTCCGGCTCCAGTCATCCTCTACTCCTCGCTATGTTCTGTAAGCTAATTCCTTATTTTGTGTGTATCATCAGTGTGCTCTTGCCGTATCCTCACTTGTGTTTTGCCCCTCGTGGCTTATAATTTTGTACCTTTTGCCTTAGTTTAATAAATACGCAAACTCACTGGTCGCCTACAGCGTCTCATTGATGGCTCGTGAGGGCCATCGTTGACAGTAGGTCGTAGCCAAAAGAGACGCCGGTAACCATGAGTTTTGCCTAATTTGGACTTGTTGTTTTCCCTGTCTGGGTACCTGTGTGCTGGGAGATTATGTTGTCGCTCAGGGGCCACGCTCTGAGACTGGACTACAAGCTGGTGGAGGCCCTCGACTATATTGATGGAACCCTTTTCACCACTCGCCTCAACAACACTCCCCGTGATGTACGCCAGCACCTGGACCTCGCTGAGGCAATCATTAACCGCCATCCTTGCTACTCCAACCACCCTGAAGTCACGGCAAGGATGGCGGACATCTCTGAGCTCCGGGAGAGACTCCGTGGGCTGGAGGGAAACTCCGGCAGGAAGCCGAAGAGAAGGCACCCTCGCTCCTCACTTCGGGATCCCGTTCCTGTCCCCGATCCAGTCCAGGAGTTTGCACCACCCAGGGGTCATCCCCAAAGGAGTGAGACGTCAGTCGGGTTTCCCCCGGAGAAGTTACAGCTGACAGCTATTTCCATCTGGGACCGAGTGGCTGCAGCTTGCTCCGCCATCCACCCCACACAGATCATGAAGCGTGTGACGGCGGCAGTCAGGCTGGTGGAGAAGAATCCTGAACTGTGTGATTATCCTGAATACGCTGACCTGCTGGCTTCTGTTTCCGCGCAGGAGCGGCGTTTGCCTAACCTCACCTTTGCCTCGCCCTCTGCCAGTAAAAGTCGTCTCCATGCAGATTGCACAACTCAGAGAGAACCCCGTCCGGATCCAGTTCCGAGGAGCCACACGAACTCTGTCTCCCAGCCAGCTGCAGCCTCCGTGTCTCGCCGAAGAGGTAAAACAGCCGCTTCTGCCCCCGGGTCATCTCTCCCCGCTGTTCCGTCAGCTCCTCATTCCCGGTTCACCTCGACTGTTTCTCCCTCCTCTTCGACGTTCACTCCAGCTGCTGTGAGCTCCACGAGTCCGTCTCCGGATGCTCCCGTTCCTGATCCGATGCGAGAGGCTCCTCTTCGTCTTCCTGGGGGGTCCTCCATTTCCATCCAGCGGGGGAAGGGAAGATTCAAGTTCAGTGCGGCGGGTCCCATCGGCCCTCCGGGAATCAGGCAAGTGTCTATTCATTCGTTTCCTTTATTGAGTGAATTGCCTTGTTTGATTCCTGGGGGCGGAGTTCGGGGTTCACAGCTCCCCGAGCTTCCTCCACCTGCTGCAGAAATTAATTATGATCCTGCCGCCTTTGTGTCTCCTTCCCCTGAGCGTCCCTCGGCGCCAGGACTACACCGGTGGACGAGGAGGGAGCCTGCGGGCCCGGAGAGCCTGGTTCCAGCCCCGCAGCCGCGTCACGGGCAGAGGAGGAGGGCGGACTGTAAGTTGGAGCCTGCGCCGGCGACGAAGCATCCCCGAGTCTCCATGGAGGAGCGGTTCGACCTAGCAGGTCGAGAATCTCCTGCCACCACGTCGTGCGGGTCGTCAGCGTGGTCATCAGCAATGGAGGGTCCTCAGGCTGTGGAGACCATCATGCCGGCTGCGGAGCCCACCGTAGCCGAGTGGGAACCAGAGGAGGTCCTTCTACGTCCTGAACCCGGATCACCGAAGTCCTGAACGGCGTCAGAACTCGAGATCAGGCAAGTGCTCTATTTTGTCTTTCTCCTTTCTACTCTTGAGCACTTTTGTCTGTCTCTCAGGGAGACGAGCCGGATGCAGCCATCCGCTGCATCCAAGCTGGTCTCGCTGGGTTCTGTCGCTGCCGGTGATCCTGATTCCAGTTCTGTTCCCTCTCCTGAGCCTTCTCCCAGGGTCGCCGGTGATGAGTCTGTCCTGGTCTCTGCTCTGGAGGTTCCGGGTTCGGGTCAGAGGTCGTCCCTGGTGCTGTTCCGACCCAGTCGGGGTCCATGTGGGTGCAGCCGCGACCCAGTCGGGGTCCGACAGGAGATCGGCACCTGTTCTGGTAAAGTTCGGAGGTGGAGCTGCAGATCCCCCACTGATCTTAGCTGGACTGGCCCCTCATCTTTCCCCCTATCCCCCCCCCCCCCCCCACCGGGTGCCACGGGGTTTTCCCGTGATCGGCTCGGCTCTCCCTTGCTATTCCTCTCAGCAGGAGGGCCATCTCCCTATTCTCCCCTGCGGGCCTGGTTCCTGAATGACGCGGGTCGGCCGCCTGGGAGTCTGTTTCGCCCGTTTGGCATCCTGGGTCGTCCACCCGACAAACTTATCCTTCTGTTTGGCGATCTGGTCCATCCGCCAGAAGTACTGTTTTTCCAGGCCGGGGACTGGGGTAGACCGCCCGAGCTTTTCCTTTTTCCCCTGCCGGCGGTTTGGACGCTTGATGAAGGAAGACCCCTTAAACTGTTTGCGTTCATGTCATCGTGCTCTGCCTGCTGTCATCCCTGTGTTGTTGTTTTTTTTCCCCTGCTCTTCTGTAATTTTTGGGATGCGCTGGTATGTTTATTATGGGACTGTGTATTTCGCCGCTGTTTGGCATGGTTTTTTTTCCTTCCCCTGGGCCTGTTATTTTGATTTGTAGGCTTGATATTTTTATTTGTGGTCTGTAGGCTGTATGTCGTGTTCGTCTGTATTGTCCTGACTATTTTTTCACATGTGTGCATTATGGAGTATTTGTTGTTTGTTTTCCCATGCTCTGTAGTTGCCCATGTTTGTATTTTCTGTATTTCTCCTGGTTCTGGCCCGCCTTGGCCTTTTTCCCCCTCCTGCCTTCCTGGGGCGGTCCCGTGGACCTTCCAGGTGGGGGGGCTCGATGTTACACCGCGTCTGGGATCCGCTTCATGAACGGGGGCAACTATCATGGTCCATGTGCTGACTTTGTCTGCACTCAGATTATCCGGTTGTTCCCCGTTCTCTCCTCAGGCGCACCACTAAGCCTCCGGGCTTTATTATGACAGCGTCTCAGCGGTGCTTCTGGCTGTCAGAAGCCAAGCGCCGCGGGACGGCTGGATTTTAATCAGCTAATGACATTCATCAGCTGATTAACCTGTCAAAGCCCTATTTAAGGGAGCAGCTCTGTTTGCTCGGGGCTGCGACCTCACTCGACGTATGGATTACGCTGGCTGGAGTCCCTACGTCCGGCTTCAGTCATCCTCTACTCCTCGCTATGTTCTGTAAGTTAATTCCTTATTTTGTGTGTATCATCAGTGTGCTCTTGCCGTATCCTCACTTGTGTTTTGCCCCTCGTGGCTTATTATTTTGTACCTTCTGCCTTAGTTTAATAAACACTCAAACTCACTGGTCGCCTACAGCGTCTCATTGATGGCTCGTGAGGGCCATCGTTGACACTTGGGTAAAGAGCCAGACTAAGAGCGATCCAACAGTCTCTCATGATAAATGAAAAGTCAAGGATTCAGTGCACCCCGCCCATTATGGGGTTACCAGGCCCCTGCCCTGGAGCCTTGCCCAGGGGAGGGGCTCGATGATGAGGGTCTGGTGGCCGGGTTTCTGCCCATGGGACTCGGCCAGGCTCATCCCAAAGGAACTACACGGATCCGCCCTTCAGTGGGCTCACCACCTGCAGGAGGGAAAATGGGGGTCCGGTGCTATGTGGATCAAGTAGCAGTCAAAGAGCGAGACCTTGGCAGTCTGATCCCCGGCTTTCTAAACTGACTTTTGAGACGTCAAATGTCCCCTCTCTAAGGGAGAGTTTGAGCTGGAGCACGAAATTGAGAGATACAGGTTAGATATAGTTGGGCTTCCCTCAGTGCACAGCTCTGGCTCTGGAACCAGTCTCCTGAAGAGGGGCTGGAGCTTGGCCTACTCTGGAGTTTCCCCAGGTGAGAGGCGATGAGCAGGAGTGGGTATTCTTGTATTCTTGCTGCCTCTACATTGGAGTTTTCCCTGGTGGACAAAAGGGTAGTTTCCCTGCATCTTCGGGTGGGGAAAAAGGTCCTGACCATCATTTGTGCCTACGCACCAAATGCTGGGTCAGAGTACCCACTCTTCTTGGAGTCTGTGACTGGAGTACTGGAGAGTGCTCCTCTTGGAGACTTCATTGTCCTACTGGGGACCTTCAATGACAGTGAAACCTGGAGGGGTGTGATTGGGATGAATGGCCTGCCCAATAATGTCCATAATGAACACCATGTTCAAGCATAAGGGTGTCCATATCACCTAGGGTGTCCTGACACCAGGACACCCTAGGTCGCAGGTCTATGATCGATTTTGTTATGGTGTCATCAGACCTCTGACCATATGTCTTGAACACTCAGGTAAAGAGAGGTGTAGAGCTGTCAACTTATCACCACCTGGTGGTGAGTTGATGCTGATGGCAGCGGTGGACACCACTCAGACCCAGCAGACCTAAATGTTCAGTGAGGGTGTGCTGGGAACATCTGGCTGAAACCCCTGTCCGAGAGGTCTTCAACTCCCACCTCCGGAAGAACTTCAACCACATTCTGGGGGAGTTTGGAGACATGGAGTCTGAATGGGTCATGTTGAAGTGGCTGCCCAGAGCTGTGGCCGTAAGGTTGTTGGTGCATCTCGTGGTGGCAACCCCGAAACAAAATGGTGGACACCAGTGGTGAGGGCAACCAACAAGCTGAAGAAGGAGTCCTATCAAGCCTGGTTGGCTTGTGGGACTCCTAAAGCAGCTGGGGTGTAGTGGAGTGCAGCTCGGGTGGTTGTTGAAGCAAAAACTCTGGTCTGGGAGGAGTTTGGTGAGGCCATGGAACAAGACTTTTGGTCTCCTCCAAGAGATTCTGGCAAACTGTCTGGCAGCTCAGGAGGGGGAAGCAGCTCCCTGTCCACATTTTGCATGATGTGGATGGGGCACTGCTGACTTCGACTGGGGGCATCGTCGGGCAATGGAAGGAATACTTTGAGGATCTCCTCAACCTCACTGACACGTCTTCCATGGAGGAAGCAAGGCTTGAAGACGAATCGGACGACTCGCTCATCACAGGGCCTGAGGTCACCGAAGTGGCTCAGAACTTTGGTGGCAAGGCCCCGGGGGTGGATGAGATTCACCCTGAATACCTCAATTCAAGGCCCTGGATGTTGTAGGGCTGCCGTGGTTGACACACCTCTGCAACATTGTGTGGAGGTCAGGGATAGTACCCTTGGCATGGCAAACTGGGGAGGTAGTTCCTCTCTTTAAGAAAAGGGATCGGAGGGTGTGTTCCATCTTTAGGGGGATCATACTTCTCAGCCTCCCTGCGAAGGCCTATACAAGCGTTCTGGAGAGGAGAGTCCGGCCATTGGTTGGACCTCGGATTTAGGAGGAGCAATGTGGTTTTCTTCCTGGCCATGGCACATCAGACCAACTCTTTCATCCTCTCATGAATCCTCAAGGGTTAGTAGGAGTTTTCCCAACCAGTCCACATGTGTTTTGTGGACTTGGAGAAAGAACTCAACTGCATCCCTCGTGATCTCTTGTGGGGGGTGCTTCAGGAGTATGGGGTGTCGGGCTTGTTGTTATGAGGTATCCGGTCCCTATACGATCATTGCAAGAGTTTGGTATGTATTGCCAACAGTCAGTTGAATTTGCTTCCAGTGAGAGTTGGACTCCACCAGGGCTGTCCTTTGTCACTGATCCTGTTCATAATTTTTATGGACAGGAGATCCAGCGTAGCCAAGGAACGAAGGGTGTCATGTTTGGTGACCACAAGATCTCATCTCTGTTGTTTGCAGGTGATGTTGTCCTGTTGGCTTCACCAACCAGTGACCTACAGATCTTACTGGGACAGTTTGCTGCTGAGTGTGAAGTGGCTGGGATGAGAATCAGCACCTCCAAGTCCGAGTCCTTGGTCCTCAGCCAGAAAAGGGTGGATTGTCCTCTCTAGGTCAGGGATGAGCTTCTGCCCCAAGTGGAGGATGTCTCGGGGTCTAATTCACGAGTAAGGGGAGAATGGAGTGGGAGATTGACAGATGGATCGGAGCAGCATCTGCAGTGATGCAGATGTTGTACCGGTCTGTTGTAGTGAAGAGGGAGCTGAGCTCAAAGACAAAGCTGTCAATTTACCGGTCAGTCTACATTCCTACCCTCACCTATGGTGTCGAGCTTTGGATAATGACTAAAAGAATGAGATCGCGGATACAAGCACCTGAAATGAGCTTTTTTCGTAGGATTGCTGGACTCACCATTAGAGATAGGGTGAGGAGCTCAGCCATCCAGGAGAGGCTCAGAGTAGAACTGCTCCTCCTCCCCATCAAAGTTGAGGTGGTTTGGGTATCTGAGCAGAATGCCTCCTGGACGCCTCCCACTTGATGTATTTCAGGCATGTCCCACTGGGAGGAGACCCCGGGGCAGACCCAAGACACGCTGGAGAGACTATGTCTCCCAGCTTGCCTGGAAACGCTTTGGTATCCTCTCTGAAGAGCTGGAGCAGGTGGCTGGAGAGAGGGAAGTCTGGGCTTCTCTACTCGTGGTGCTGCCTCCACTACCCAGACATCTGGAAAAGTGGTAGAGGATGGATGTCTGGCTGGCTGGCTGGCTGGCTGGCTGGATAATTGTATCTCTGTAACACTGCTCTAAATTCCCTGATGAGCCAGGGAGCTTGATGATCGGTCGCTTATCAAAGTCATTTATGTAAACATAATTACAAGTTCAGAAAATCCTCAGATGACTTGTTGGACTGATATTCACTGTGGTACCACCCTTTACCTAGACTGCCCCTATTAGGGTACAAGTCAGATAAGGAAATAAAGCTTGGATATCTTCAACTTGCTTCAAACTACAGGCCCCGGAGTGGTGCTGAATTTAATTCCTTGTTTTGATCTGCAGACATTTACATACATCACTTTGGCAGCAGCTGCTTGCATTTCCTTTGTGGTGAGACAAATTTAATTAATGAAGCATGCCAAATTTAAATTTCTTAGCTTCAAGAAACACATATTGTGGCCTATATAACACAATTGTTTGGTTTTAAAGGTCCCATTTACAGCTCTTTTTCCACATATTTCCAGATCCCACAGGTCTTAATGAAATGTCTGTGACATTGGTCAAATTGCCTTTAATTAATTAATTATCGCAGCATCATTGTGAATCATTGTTTGCAGCCATATAAGTTCATTTTCAAACATCCAGGCATCAGATAAGCTTTCAAAAGGAGTTTTATTTAGTCCAGTATTTTAAATAAAACTTTTGAAAGTTCATCTTTTGCAGCCTTCCTCAGAATGACTCATTTCAGTGCATGTCTCTTTACATGCCCATGAGCCCCAGTTAACTCGACCCTCCTATTTACATCACTTAGGATGCTGCTAATATCACTGGCTAATGTTTACTGGCCAGTTCCTACATCTGGTCGCTAACACAGCCAGAGCTAATTAACGTAAATTTGTCTTAAAGAATGAATTAAACTGAGCATCACGAGGGGACAGGGGTGTGTGGTTTCAGTCATCGATAGGATATGACAAAACCTATAGGTAGGGTTGGATCAGGTGACCCTGAACCTTCCCTTAGTTATGCTGCAAATAGGTTTACACACCCCAACCAGTCTCAGCAGATAACTGCCCTTCCCTGAGCATGGTTCTGCTGGAGGTTTCTTCCTACTAAAAGGGAGATTTTTCTCTCCACCATCACCAAGTGCTTACTCACAGGGGATCACCTGAATGCTGGGGTCTTTCTGCAGTTGTGGGGTGTTACGCTACAGTTTGACAGTGCTATGAGATGACTGTTGTTGTGAAATGGTGGCTATATAAATAAAGTTGAATTGACCATTTCATTGAAAATGTACTTGCACTTGTCCTTATAACCTTGAACAAACTTTAGTGGACATGTTTGGAAATGTCTGAAGGGGACATTAATAAAGAGACCTATTTGTGTTCACCTTATTCTTCTAACACTGAATGGAAATAGAGCCAATACATCTCAAAAGACCTCCAGAGGCTTTTTTTTAGGGTGTAATCCATCAAAAGAAAGCAGCACGTTAATTGCATTGTTTGTGTTTACTTTGGCTGAAAAGAGGGAACCTGTGTGGGTTTTTAATTGTCGGTCTGTTAAATAGCTCTGACTTCACTTTAGAATGAGGACCACAGTTGGAGTTTGGAAATCTCAAATGAGTTATTTGAGCACAGAAAGTGTGCATTGTTTTGTGTTTTTAAAACAAAACTGACTCGCTTTATAGTTATGTGTGTGTGTGTGGGGGGGGGGGGGGCTGAAAAGTTCATAGTGGTCAAATTTGACCAAATGTGGTTTATTTTTCAAAATCCAGCCTCCGGTAAGGCCTAGCCAGACCTGGAGCCAGTCCCAAGCCCGGATAAATGGAGAGAGTTGCTGCAGGAAGGGCATCCGGCATAAAACTCAGCTTCAACCTAGTATATGGATATGGAAGATATACATCATGACAATCTGGCTACACATCGCCATACACTACATCGCCGTATACTCGTGTCAAGTGGACTACAGCTACCATATCAGGAGCAGATACGGCTAAAGAGGATAGCTTAAAGAAGAAGGAAGAGAGTAAAGAGGGATGGCAGGAGAGTCATCAAAATTGGTACTTTAAATGTAGGCAGAAGTCAAGAACTGAGGGACTTCATGGAGAGGAGGAAGGTTAACATCTTGTGTGTCCAAGAGACCAAGTGGAAAGGCAGTAAAGCCAGAGAGCTGGGTAATGGTTTCAAGCTGTTCTACATCTGAATCGATGGAAAGCGAAATGGAGTTGGAATCATCTTGAATGACGAGCTGAACAAAGGCGTACTGGATGTGAAAAGAAAGTCAGACAGGATTATTTGGCTGAAACTCAACCTCAATGGAGAGATTGTCAACATCATGAATGCCTATGCTCCCCAGAAAAGCTGTGGGGAGGAAGAGAAGGACAAGTTCTGGGAGGAGCTGGACAAAGAGATTAGAGCCATACCAGCTGGTGAACAGCTCTCCATTGGAGGCGACTTCAATGGCCACTGTGGAAGTGACAACACTGGCAAGGAGGAAGTCATGGGTAAATTTGACGTAGGTGAAAGTAATGATGCCGGTGATGACTTTATAGCATTTGCTGTGAGTCATGATCTAAGGATTGTGAATACATTCTTTCAGAAGGCTCTGCAGCACAAGATCACGTACAAGAGTGGTGCTGCTGTGTCACAGATAGGCTGCATCCTTTTTAGAAGCATTGAGAAGAGTAACATCATGGACTGCATAGTTCTCTTAGGTGAAAGTGTCATGAGTCAACACAGTGTAATGTGTACCTTAAAGACTACAAAGGTGAAAGTCAGAAGACCTTCAAGAGTGCCAAAGACTAAGTAGTGGACACTATCTGAACCAGACAGTAAAACAGCATTCGCTTCTGAAGCTTCCAAAGTCGTAGAGCAGAGAATGACAGATGGTACAGATGACTGGGACATAGTGACAAATGTCCTGAGAAAGTTAGGTGAGGAGTTGCTTGGGAAAACATTGGGCAAAGTGAAATGTGATAAAGAAACTTGGTGGTGGAATGATGAGGTCCAACAGAGCACCCAAGCAAAGAAAACAGCAAAGAAGAGCCTAGATATGGATAACACTGAGCAAAACAAAGTTGCATACAAGACAGAAAAGAAGAATGCTAAAAGGGCTGTTGCCATCGCTAATGCAAGGGCTTACAATCAGCTGTATGATGACCTGGAATACAGTGAGGGGCAAAAATGGCTAAGCAGAGAGATAAAAACTCAAAGGACATCTACCAGACAAAGCTGATCAAGGACAAGGATGGAAATACAGTGGTGTGAAAAAGTGTTTGCCCCTTCCTGATTTCTCATTTTTTTCTATGTTTGTCACACTTAAATGTTTCAGATCATCAAGCAAATTTAAATATTAGGAAAAGATAACACAAGTAAACACAAAATGTACTTTTTAAATGAAGGTATTTGTTATTAAGGGTAAAAAAAATCCAAACCTACATGGCCCTGTGTGAAAAAGTGCCCCTCCCCCTGTTAAATATATAATTTAACAGTGGTTTATCACATCTTTGGAACACTGAGTTAAATTTCTCTAGCCACACCCAGGCCTGATTACTGCCACACCTGTTCTCAATCAAGAAATCACTTCATGAGGACCTGCCTGACAAAGTGAAGTAGACCAAAAGATCCTCAAGAGCTAGACATCAAGTTGTGATCCAAAGAAATTCAGGAACAAATGAGAAATAAAGTGATTGAGATCTATCAGTATGGAAAAAGGTTACAAATCCATTTCTAAAGCTTTGGGACTCCAGTGAACCACAGTGAGAGCCATTATCCACAAATGGCTAAAACATGTAACAGTGATGAACCTTCCCAGGTGTGGCCAGCCAACCAAAATTACCCCAAGTGCATAGCAATGACTCATCCAAGAGGTCACAAAAGACCCCACAACAACATCCAAAGAACTGCAGGCTTCACTTGCCTCAATTAAGGTCAGTGTTCATGACTCCACCATAAGGAAGGGACTGGGCAAAAATGGCCTGCATGGCAGAATTCTAAGACAAAAACCACTGCTGAGCAAAAAGAACATAAAGACTTGCTTCAGTTTTACCAGAAAACATCTTGATGATGCCCAAGACTTTTGGAAGAATACTCTGTGGACTGACGAGACAAAAGTTGAACTTTTTGGAAGGTGTGTGTCCCATTACATCAGGCATAAAAGTTACACAGCATTTCAGAAAAGGAACATCATACCAACAGTAAAATATGGCGGTGGTAGTGTGATGGTCTGGGGCTGTTTTGCTGCTTCAGGACCTGGAAGACTTGCTATGGTAAATTGAGCCATTGAGCCATTCTGCTGCCTACCATAAAATCCTGAAGGAGGATCTCCAGTCATCTGTTTGTGACCTCAAGTTGAAGTGCACTTGGGTTCTGCAGCAGGTCAGTGATCCAAAGCATACCAGCAAGTCCACCTCTGAATGGCTTAAGAAAAAAAAAATGAAGATTTTGGAGTGGCCTAGTCAAAGTCCTGACCTGAATCTGACTGAGATGCTGTGGCATGACCTGAAAAAGGCGGTTCATGCTTGAAAACCCTCCAATGTAGCTGAATTACAACAATTCTGCAAAGATGAGAGGGCCAAAATTCCTCCACAGCTCTGTAAAAGACGCATTGCCAGTTATCGCAAAGGCTTGATTGCAGTTGTTGCTGCTAAGAGTGGCCCAACCAGTTATTAGGTATAGGGAGCAATCACTTTTTCACACAGGGCCATGTAGGTTTGGATTTTTTTTCCCCTTAATAATAGACACCTTCATTTAAAAACTGCATTTTGTGTTTACTGGTGTTATCTTTGGCTAATATTTAAATTTGTTTGATGATCTGAAACATTTAAGTGTGACAAACATACAAAAGAATGAGAAATCAGGAAGGGGGCAAACACTTTTTCACACCACTGTATATTGTCTGAGAACAGTAAGATCCTGGACAGATGGCAAGGATATTTTCATAAGCTCATGAATGAAGAAAATCCACAAAAGACTATACAAGAACAGCTGGTGTAAGTAAATGTGGATGTGGAAGAGATCACAGAAATTGAGGTGGAGCAGGCTTTGAAGAAGATGAAGAATGGGTAAGCTGTTGGACCTGACAACATCCCAGTCGAAGTTTGGAAAGCTCTGGGGCCTCTAGGAACAAAGTACCTGGCAAGAGTTATGAATAAGATCTTGCAAGGAGAAAGAATGCCTGGAATTTGGAAGAAAAGCACAATGGTTCCTATTTTCAAGAACAAAGGGGAGATCATGAACTGTGGGAACTACCGTGGTATCAAGCTTATGTGTCATAGCATGAAGCTGTATGAAAGAGTGATTGAAAGCTGTCTTAAAGATATTGTTTCCATCAGTGACAAGTAATTTGGTTTCATGAAAAGAAAGTCAACAACTGATGCTATATTCTCACTCAGACAGCGACAAGAGAAGTACAGAGAAGGACAGCAGGATCTCCACAGTGTGTTCACCAACCTGGAAAAGGTATACAACAGCGTGCCAAGAGAAGTGCTTTACTGGTGTATGTGAAGCAAAGGCATCCCTGAGAAACACATTGGTCTTATGAAGGCCATGTATACTCATTATGAGACGGTGGTGAGATGTGCCTCTGAAACAAGCAAACCTTTCTCTGTGGAAGTGGGTCTCCATCAAGGGTCAGCTCTCAGCACTTTCCCGTTTGCTATAGTTATAGATTGCCTGACGGACAACATCTGAAAAGAAGCGCCTTGACAGATGATGTTTGCGGATGATGTGGTCTTGTGTAAGAGAGAGAAGAAGAGTCTTGAAGAAGAACTAGAACAGTGGAAATGTGCACTAGAAAGTAGAGAGATTAGGGTGTTAAGCTCTAAGACTGAATATATGTGCCTGAATGGACCATTGTCGGGTAGTGTGAAACTCCAATCAAGTGCGATTCCTGAAGTGAGAACTTTCAAGTAATTGGGAAGTACCCTACAGACTAATGGTGATAGCAGTGCTGAACTAACCAGGTGGATCCAGTGTGGCTGGAACAATTGAAGGAAGATGTCTGGGGTTGTGTTTGACAAGCAAGTGCCACCAAAAGTCAAAGAAAAGATACACAAGACAGTCGTTTAGCCAGCAATGCTCTACGCCATGGGAACAACACCACTGAACAGCCAACAAACAAACAGATTAGGAGTAGCAGAAATGAAGATGATGGGTTTGTGGACACATGTTGAAGGACCATTTTAGAAATGATGACATCCGTAAGAGAATGGGCATTGAAGGTATTGGTGTGAAGAGCAGACAGAGCAGGCTTAGATGTTTTGGGCATGTCAAGAGGAGAGATGATACCAATGTGTGTAGAAGGACATTAGAGATGGTACCACCAGGAAAGCGTAAGAGGATGTCCAAAATTGAGATGGTCAGACTGTGTTAAATGGGACTTGGAAAAGATTGGTGCATCAGCAAATGATGTCTATGACAGAGTAAAGTGGAAACAGAAGATGTCTGCCTCAGCGACCCCACCAGAATGTGGGAATAGCTAGAAGAAGAAGTGATTTATTTTTCAACATAGTCTCCCCTTCAGTCCACACACTTCTTTTGTCGGTGTTGCAGCACTTGGATCCCTGTGGTTTAAAAATAAACCACATTTGGTCAAATTTGACCACTATGAACTTTCCAGCCCCCCCCCCCATATATGTTAATGAAGATGCTACTGAATAATAGAAAAAAAAAAATCTTAATCTATAGACAAGCAGGTATAAAAGATGATAATACAGACAGTTTGCAATTACTAATAATGAGCTTTTAACTAGGGCATTTGAATAAAATTACAGTAAAAATATAAGTTTGTGGATGTTTTCAATTGGACAGTCAACCCACATGATCGATTCTTGCTCACCTTGTTCTCCTTTCTCCGCTTCTGTCCTTTTGGGTAGTGGGTTTCTGCCTAAACCTAAATGATCGATTCTATAGCTGCTGAACTTGAGAATTTTTTTGTCTCATAATCACACATCAGTTACATGTGTGAGTTTGTTCTCTTTATTCTCTGGAAGACATAGAGAGAAATGGAAAAACTGTGAAAGACCTTCATGCTAAAAAATAAAACTCATAACAGTGTTTTGAAAACGTGATTCTGACATCAAGAGTCTTTAGTGATACTTGTTTAACAATTAACAGCTAAGGTGATAGAATTGAAAAGGGAGAATCTATGCAAAGAGGAACATTTATGTTTAAGATTCTTCTTCTTTTGGCTGCTACCTTTAGGGGTCACCACAGCAGATCATCTGTGTCCATCTCACCCTATCCCTTTTATCTTCTTGTCTCACACCCACCCTCTCCATGTCCTCCTTCACTACATCCATGAATCTTCTCTGTGGTCTTCCACTTTTCCTCCTGCCTGACAGCCCCATCTTCAACATCCTTTGTCCAATATATCCACTATCCCTCCTCTGCACATGTCCAAACCATCTCAGCCTTGCCTCTCTTACTTTGTCTCAAAACTACTAAACCAGAGCTGTCCCTCTGATATACTCATTTCTGAATGCTGTTCCTCCTAGTCACTCCCAATGAGAATCTTAGCATTTTCAACTTTGCCACCTCCAGCTCCTGTCTTTTTGTCAGCGCCATGTCTCCAAACTGTACATCATAGCAGGTTTCACTACCGTCTTGTAAATCTTCCCTTTCACTCAAGCTGCTATCCTTCTGTCATAAATCACCGCTGACACTTGTCTCCACCCTGCCTGCACTCTCTTCTTCACCTCTCTTGTGCATTTTCCATGGCTTTGGATTGTTGAGTGCAGGTATTTAAACTTATCTACCTTCACTACCTCTACTCCTTGCATCTTCACTGTTACACCTGCCTCCGTCTCATCCACAGCCAATTCTATTTTGCTTCTACTAACTTTCATTCTGCTTCTTTCCTGTGTATACCACCACCTCTCCAGATTCTCTTCCACCTGCTCACTTCTCTCACTACAGATTGCAATGTTTTCTGCGAAGATCATCGTCCATGGACACTCCTGCCTGACTTCGTTTGTCAGCCTGTCCAGCAACATGGCAAATGAAAGAACCTTAGTGAACAAGCTCACATACTCCAAGCATCCCCATATCAGAGTTCTTGCTGAACATAGTAATGCGGGCCCAGTGTCTTTTTCATTTGGGGGGGGGGGGGAGTTAATATTCAAGTCCTTTTAGATGCTGGTTAATCTTGCAGGTTAACTCCTTTCTAGATGTGCGTCAAAATCAAACTTGTCCAAGGTATTGATTAGTTCAAGCTTCTGTATAAGTTTGAAGTCTAGCTGATGAGAAATGTAGAAGTTATTGTGGCGACAACATAAAATGTCAAACTGACAGACGGGTCAGAAACATGAAAGGGGTCAGAGCAAATCCTTGATGTAATCCCACCCCACACCTTGAATCCATGTGTAACTCCTACAACACACCTCACCTCTATAGCTCACTGTCCTCACGTACAGGGGGGCAAAAAAGTATTTAGTCAGCCACCAATTGTGCAAGTTCTCCCACTTAAAAGATGAGAGAGGTCTCCAATTTTCATCATAGGTATACCTCAACTATGAGAGACAAAATGAGAAAAAAAAATCCAGAAAATCACATTGAAGGATTTTTAATGAATTAATTGGTAAATTCCTCAGTAAAATAAGTATTTGGTCACCTACAAACAAGCAAGATTTCTGGCTCTCACAGACCTATAACTTCTTCTTTAAGAGGCTCCTCTGTCCTCCACTCGTGACCTGTCTTAATGGCACCTGTTTGAACTCGTTATCAGTATAAAAGACACCTGTCCACAACCTCAAACAGTCAGACTCCAAACTCCACTATGGCAAAGACCAAAGAGCTGTCAAAGGACACCAGAAACAAAATTGTAGACCTGCACCAGGCTGGGAAGACTGAATCTGCAATAGGTAAGCAGCTTGGTGTGAAGAAATCAACTGTGGGAGCAATTATTAGAAAATGGAAGACATACAAGACCACTGATAATCTCCCTCGAACTGGGGCTCCACGAAAGATGTCACCCCGTGGGGTCAAAATTATCACGAGAACGGTGAGCAAAAATCCCAGAACCACACGGGGGGACCTAGTGAATGACCTGCAGAGAGCTGGGACCAAAGTAACAAAGGCTACATCAGAAACACACTACGCCGCCAGGGACTCAAATCCTGCAGTGCCAGACGTGTCCCCCTGCTTAAGCCAGTACATGTCCAGGCCCATCTGAAGTTTGCTAGAGAGCATTTGGATGGTCCAGAAGAGGATTGGGAGAATGTCATATGGTAAGATGAAACCAAAATAGAACTTTTTGGTAAAAACTCAACTTGTCGTGTTTGGAGGAGAAAGAACACCATACCTACTGTGAAGCATGGGAGTGGAAACATCATACTTTGGGGCTGTTTTTCTGCAAAGGGACCAGGACGACTGATCCATATAAAGGAAAGAATGAATGGGGCCATGTATCGTGAGATTTTGAGTGAAAACCTCCTTCCACCAGCAAGGACATTGAAGATGAAACATAGCTGGGTCTTTCAGCATGACAATGATCCCAAACACACACCCCGGGCAACGAAGGAGTGGCTTCTTAAGAAGCATTTCAAGGTCCTGGAGTGGCCTAGCCAGTCTCCAGTTCTCAACCCCATAGAAAATCTTTGGAGGGAGTTGAAAATCCGTGTTGCCCAGCGACAGCCCCAAAACATCACTGCTCTAGAGGAGATCTGCATGGAGGAATGGGCCAAAATACCAGCAACAGTGTGTGAAAACCTTGTGAAGACTTACAGAAAACGTTTGACCTCTGTCATTGCCAACAAAGGGTATATAACAAAGTATTGAGATGAACTTTTGTTATTGAACAAACACTTATTTTACCGAGGAATTTACCAATTAATTCATTAAAAATCCTTCAACGTGACTTTCTGGATTTTTTTTTTCTTATTTTGTCTCTCATAGTTGAGGTATACCTATGATGAAAATTGGAGACCTCTCTCATCTTTTAAGTGGGAGAACTTGCACAATTGGTGGCTGACTAAATACTTTTTTACCCCACTGTATGTCCTGCACCACCCTCGCATACTTCTCTTCCACTCCTGATTTCCTCTCTTGGCACCCTATCATATGCTTTCCTTAGATCCCCAAAAGCATCTCCTTCTGACTTACTCAATACTTTTCCCTCAACACTCTTAAAGCAAACATTGCATCTATAGTACTGTTTCTTGGCATGAAACCTTACTGCTGCTCACTGATCATCACCTCTCCTCTTAACCTGGCTTCAGCAACTGTTCCCCATATTTTCATAGTGTGGCTGATCAACTTTATTAAATCCTGCATCAAGAGGGCTGTGAAAGATTTACAATGACAAGAGCGTAAATTAATCTCCTGATGGGCACACTCAAAGGCATGCTTGTAAATGCAGATAAATTAGGACTAATGATACCAAATGTGAGTGAAGAAGAAAAGAAGCTTAATGGTGGGTCTGAAAATTTAGGGTCATTAGGCATGACGCTTGAGTGCATTACCACAGTTGATACATGGATACACAGTTTTCAAAGCCACTGCACTCATCCATAGCTCAGACAATCCTTCAGTCACTAAGTGTTTCAGGAGAGAGCAAACATTTAGCTGCACAGTTCAATGCAAAAAAGACTTGAAATAAAATGAAGGCTGCTGCTGACGCACAAAGTTATAAAAATGGTTGAAAAGAGAGGAGACATCAAGGTCACTATTAGCATCTATTCATAAAAAGTAAAAAGAAAAAAGTTTGCTATGTAACATTCGTACAAGAAAATAAAGGATTCCTGCTCTTTATAGAAAATGTCAGGAAAGGAAAGTTGCAAAATACAATATATCACATTTGTGAAGACATTGGAATTTTGATTTAAACACTCTGACCACCAAGAGTGTTTTGCACAGAGGGCCTTGAGCACTTTAAACACTCGACCAAATAGAAAATAAGCAGAAAATAGACCCTTAAAGTATTTTTTTTAACTACATAAACCTTACAAAAGATGGTGTTGGACACCTTACGCACAATCACGGGAAAACAACATCAGGGCAGAGGGCGAATCCTGAATGAAAGAGATTATTGACAGAAGTGAGACAGCAGCCCAGTAAATAAGACAGTGTGTCACCTGTAGGAGAGCTTATGGGCCGCCAGTGAGACGGTGGATGACAGGTCTCTATAATGACCGTGTTCTCCCACCAGCATTTAAACCTGCAACCTCACAGGGCCGAGGCTTAAAAACACACTAGAAAAAAATGCTAATTTCCTAAAGTCCCTACGCTACAGCAATTCTACACAAGCAGCCTGACAACAGAGAAACGAAATGCATATTAATCATGAGTGGCTGCAATATTTAGTCTTTTTTCAGGTATATAACACAATTTTCAAAAATAGGACCTGGTATTTTTAATTTCCATGAATTGACTGGATCTTAAATCACATACTGTACTAAAGTTTTATACCCCTTTTTATACCCCTTTTACACAGGGGTGAAGATCATTGAAAGATCACTAAGTGATTAAAAAAAGGGCCAGATCTCTTAACGATGTCTCAATGATCTTCCATGATCTCCACAGTTGCCAAGGTTTTGACTCAATGATTTCATCAATCTCCCACTGATCTTTCAGTGATCTTTCAATGAACTCTATTGGTCTTTCAGCAATCTCACTGATTTCACAGCCATCTCTACCTTCGACTTGGAAAAATTTGGCATTCATTGAAAGATCTTTGAGAGATTATTGGGAGACTGATGAGATCTTTGAGCGGTCAAAGGTGTGCTCAAGAAGCCCTCAACAGTCTGAAAGACTGCAGTGGAGATCAGAGAGAAATCACTGGGGGATGGATGAGATCATTAAGTGCTTCTTGAGCAATTGCTTCCCTTTGGTGATTGTTGAGAGATTGTTTTGGATTGAGTCAAAACTTTGAGGAGACCTTGGCAACTATGGAGATCATTAGAAGATCATTGAGAGATCTTGGCGATCATTTTTATTTATCCTTACAACCACAGACTGACCTGTGGCCACTGAGCAGCTCGGGTAAGGGCCTTTTTCAGGGGCACTACAGTGGGGTTATGAAGGATGGGGAAAACACTGCTATGTTATCTGTCCCACCCAGATCTGATCTGGGTGGGACAGGGAACCTCCAGTCACCAGTCCACATCCCTAATCATTACAATAGAATAGAAGAGAAAAGGCTTTATTGTTATTGTACAGTAGTACAGTACAACGAAATTGACGGTGCTCCACCAGGCTACTGCACAATAAAGTAGGAGAGAAGAATTAGATAGAACACGGTTACAGAACACATGATTAAACACACAACTGAAATAAAAATAAATAAAATAAAAATAAAAATGGCCCAGGATTGTGGAAATATACACAGATATGGTAGTGGCTACGTGGGTGGAACTATGTATATAAGAGTGTGGAGTGCAGAACACAATTGAACACACAGTTGAGTAAAATGGCCCAAGGATTATGGAAAAGATACACAGTAGTGGTTTCACAGATTGGTCATTATACATGAAAGTGAGAAGTGCAAAGACAGGTGTGTTATTGTGATAATTAAAAAGGTCCTCAGTTCTGTGCATATGAACGTTCGAAGGGAGGGGGGTGGGGCCTCTGACTGTTCGCAGTTCGGATGGCCCAGGGGAAGAAACTGTTTGTCAGTCTGGAGGTGTGGGACCTGATCGGTCTGAACCGTCGTCCAGAGGGAAGCAGGTCAAACAGTTGGTGGGTGGGACGTGAGGGGTCTCCTGTGATGGCCTTGATCCTTCTGAGACAGGAGGATCTGGAGATGTCTTCCAGAGAGGGCAGAGGGCTGCTGATAATTTTTTGGCCGGTGTTGATGACCCGCTGTACAGCCTTCCTGTTCTCAGCTGTGGAGTTGGCGTACCACACACCCAGATAGTAGGAGAGCACGCTCTCAACTGAGCAGTGATAGAAGGCCAGCAGCAGCTTCTGGTCCAGGTTGTGCATCCTCAGGACATGGAGGAAATACCGCCACTGCTGGGCTTTCTTCACCAGGGCCTTGGTGTTGACAGTCCAGGAGAGGTCAGAGGAGATGTTGGTGTCCAGCAACCTGAAGGAGGGGATGTTTTCCACGCAGTCGCCATTTATGATGAGATGGGGATGGTCCTGTCTGTTCTTTCTGAAATCCAGTATGAGCTCTTTGGTTTTTTTGGACATTCAGTTTCAGGTTGTTTGCTTGGCACCACAGCAGCAGATTCTTTACCTCCGCCCTGTATGCCTTCGCATCATTATCGATGATGAGCTCAACCAAGGTGGTGTCGTCCGTGTATTTCATGATGACGGTGGTTGGGTGGGTTGGAATACAGTCAAAGGTGTGCAGAGAGTACAATAGAGGGCTTAGCACACAGCGCTGGGGAAAGCCAGTGCTGAGAGACAGTGTGGAGGAGTGGTGGGGGCCATGTCTGACTGTTTGTGGGCAGTTGGTGAGAAAGTTTTCATCCAGGAGCAGGTAGGGGGGATCTGGAGGAGATGCAGTTTATTGATCAGGATGTCCTGGATGATGGTGTTGAAAACTGAGCTGTAGTCCACAAAAAGCGTCTTCACGTAGCTCCTTGGGTTCTCCAGGCCATTAATGCCCCATCATTGCAAAATCGTTGAGAGAGCTGGCCATTTTTCATCTTTCAACGTTCTCTCAGTAATCTCCACCCCTGTGTAAAGGGGATAGAAGAGCATTAGAAACCTTTCAAATATATACGTATATATGTCTTTGGTCAACCAAGAAACTCTCAGTGATAACTCTGAGATCTCTCCTGGTCTCTCAAGGACATTTCAAAGATCTTTATACTAGATCACCATTAAAGTTGCTGAACCATCTCCCAAACATTTATACAGAAACAGCTTTTGGAGGCTTGAGGAGATCACTGACATTGGGCCAGTTTTTGATCTCTCAATAGGTCACCCAACAATCGCCATCTGTGTAGAGGGGCCCTTCGTACTTTACATGCAGTCAACTTAAAGTTGAATCAGCTGCTCATTTAAAACCCTGCCTGGGTGCTTGGGATCAGAGCACAAAAATTGTAGTTGCAGTATTTATGACCTTGACCTTCACTGTGACATATGATGACAGCTTTGGCTGTGGACAGTGTGAATGTGTAATGATTGTGTGTGGGATCACTGCCAATGCACAGCTGATCAATACACACCGGTCCCCGTCTCTCTCTCTTTCTGTCTGTTTCTCTCTGTCTTTATTGATCTAACTGTGTCACCAATGAGCCAGACCCAACAATAAAAAAAAAAAAAAAACCAAAAACTCTCACTTCTCCTCGTTACTCAGAAGGCAGTTCTTACAGTGTCATTTTTGATGGAAACTCTCCCCATTTTTGTGGCACCGTCTGCAATGCCGAGGAATGAAAAATGCAGATAAGATCTTTGGGAAGGGATTATTATATCACATTCCCTCATCCTCCCCCTCCAGACCAGACACACAATGTCATTTGTAATGTCACTTAAAATTCCAGTTTCTGCCATAGTTAATAAGTCATATTCTTTGGACTTCCCAGACTGATAAAAGGCTATCTTTAGCTGGCCTCAACTCCAGAGGTTTGGATACATAATAGGTCTGTTTTATCTACAGCGGGCAGGCAACGGAATGGGCTGTGAAACGGGCCCAGTGACCTTGTGGAATAGAAATGCTATTAAGCATGCAAGATTGCATGTAAGAACTGAGATCAAAATCAACAAGATTATTCCGCTCCGGCTTTGCAGTGACAATAAATCAGCTGTAGCATTGAAATTACAGCTGTAGCTGTGTAATTTTTCTTTGTCTTAGTGCCAGCGGGAAACCTGGTTGTGCTTTTCGCAAACAAGTCTTTTGTTAAATTACATTTTTAAGGACAATGCCGAATCCTGAGTACATTCATTCTGTTGAAATGCCACTTGCTTTGTTGAGCCATTTTGTTCGACCAAAGATCAAGATGAATTAAAGGAAAGAAAAATAGAGACTGACTGAACACCCCAAACTTTAATGAGTGGTTCTGGAGTGTTTTAAGTGTTTGTCCAGCCCAGGATTTAAGCCTGTTCTTCCCCCTGCTATGCTCCATCCTGTGCGTTCTTGCAGTCCACACACAGATTCACTTCCACAAGAGCAGGCCCGTTCTTTTTAGTTCCGATATGTAATGTGGGGACGGTGACAAATGGTGTCTGGTCTACCCGCTCCTGCATGAGTTGGACCGGAGATTATGTAACTTCTTCAGCTTAACTCCTTTTTTTCTAAAACACTTGATGTTTTGTTTCTATGGAGACAGCAGCCCAGACTTAAACTTCCCATGCTTGGAGATCTGGAACCACTGGGACCTTGTTAATTACAGATTTATTTATTTTTTTAGACATGTCAGATTGTTATGCAAGTGATTAACAATCGGATGGGAGTAATTTCTCTAAATTCACTTCAACAATACAAAAACTCTAGAAATTATATCAACATCTTAAATCTAATAGGATTTTATTTTATTTCATTTCTTTTTTGCCTGCAGTGCTGCACTTTTAGCCCTTTAAAATCAAATGGAGAAACAAATCAATGTTTATTGATAAGTCTGACTGTAAGTCCTACATTTCTCACTGTCACACACTAAAAATGGCTTTTGGCACTAGTCTCAAAAAGAGGAAAATTAATTGCCATTATTTATATTTTGTGTTTTTTTTTTATTAAAAACAGCCTGTAATTGTCCCTCTCAGTTCTATATCTAGCGGAGTTACTTGCTTGACTTTTATCCCTTTTGAATAGATTTACTGATTGGCTGCCCATCACCTACAAAACTATATTTGAACAACATGTATGTTTAATATGAGTAGAATGTGCTGATTTATTGAGTAAACATTGATCTTTTTTAAAAATATATGAGAAAAAAGATCATGCTTGCTGATGTCTGCATTCAATGTGAATCTGTTACATAACACCAATTTAGCATGACCAAGAGTTCACACAATCAGGAGCTAAAAGAGTAAAATAAGTCTGATATTTTATTATACAACAAGCAACTTTCTGGGTCTGTACCGTAAGAAAAAAAATAATAAAAAGATCAAATACAGATTATGAAAAGTCTCATAATACAAGGACAGATAGTAGTCCATAATTACAATTACCACATAAAACTGTTTTATTTTAAAGTACTTCCTGTTTAGTTGTTTTTAATTCTAAAATTACTTTGGGATTTATTTCAGGTTTGTTGTGCAGTTGGTGCATTGTTTCTTCTTTAGACTTGATGATTAGTTTAGTTGTTTCTGTGTTCTAGGTTCCCTTCCTTGTGTGTCTGTCTACTTGTGTATGTATTCCCTCCTTGACTGTTGTGCATTTGTCTGTTTCCTTGCCGACCTCTCTCATTAGTGGCATTCCCCACATCTGGTGATTGTTCTCCGTTTCCCATCCCACTGATCATTTGCTTCCCCTTTATATTCTGTCCTGTTGTTCTCCCCCCGTCACGCCTTCTGTTACGTATGTCTCCCATGTAGTCCTCTTCACTTGCTCCTCACTCTATGTCCCTTGTTCCCTGTCCTTGGTCAGTAACAGTAATAGCAATATTAATTATTAATAGCAATGATTTTACTTCTATATTCACAGCTCACTTCTTATTTTGTGACTAACTTCATTTATGCACATCTTTAGATGCTTATGGTCAGGTTAATGTATAGGATTAGTGGCAAAAAATATTTGGTAAACATTAGGGAAATGGTCACGGCTGCAAGTGAGAGTCTGCTTGTCACAGATTGCTTCTGTAAGCCTTCACCATGTCACTTCACTATTTCCACGACTACTAGGAGGAGAAGAGGAAGTTTCCCACTGACTCCCAGAGCTTTTTTTAAACCTTTATTTATAGAGAGGAGGTCCAGTGAGAGGCAACCTCTCTTTTTCAAGGACGCCCTCTTCACATACCAGGAAGCTGCCCAGGACAACCACAAACTGACCTGTGGCCACTGAGCAGCTCCACTGGAGCAGTTGGGGTCAAGGGCCTTGTTCAAGGACACTGCAGTGGGGTTAATGAGGGTGGGGCAAACACGGGTATGTTTAATCGCCACTCGGTGCTGACGAAAAAACTCGACGTACCGAGAGAAATAAGGCGAAAACGACGTGGTTGTCGGGCTGGTGTTAGACGGCGGACAAGGAGTATGAGGTACAGACCCACCTTCCCATCCGTTATTATGGGGAATGTACGCTCTAAACTGGGAAAGGTAGATGAGCTAGCGGCTATCTGCCGTTACGATAGCATATACCGGGAGTGCTCTCTCCTTTTGTTTACTGAGACGTGGCTAACTGAACTAGCAGCAGATGCTAACATTGAGCTGGAGGGTTTCCACATGATACGGGCAGACCGAACACCAGACAGTGGCAAAGCAAGGGGCGGTGGAGTGATAATGTATGTTAACAACAACTGGTGCAGACCGGGACATATCACTGTTAAACAACGACACTGCAGCAAAGACATTGAGTTGCTAGCTGTTAGCATGCGGCCTACATATCTCCCGAGAGAACACTCACACGTGATCTGCATTGTTGTTTATGCAAATCCAACGGCGAATGCTGGGACAGCGCGTGACGTCATCCATTCAGTAACCAGCAGGCTGCAGACAGAACACCCAGATGCTCTTCTCCTCATCTCAGGCGATTTCAACCATGTTTCACTGTCTCCCGTTCTACCCACGTTTACCCAGTATGTCACATGCCACACTAGAGACAATAAAACACTGGACTTATTCTACGCAAACACTAAGGAGGCGTACACCTCATCACAACTCCCCCAACTCGGGAGATCGGATCACAACTTGGTTCATCTCCGGCCGGTGTACAAACCCCTAGTGCACAGACAACCCCCGGCCATGCGCACAGTGATGTTATGGTCTGAGGAGGCAATGGACACTCTAAAGGGCTGTTTTGAAGCCACTGCCTGGAAGCAGCTCTGCGATCCACATGGTGAGGACATCGATGGCCTCATTCACACCTTCATGGGCTACCTCAGCTTCTGTGCGGACAAATCCGTTCCCACCAAGACCATACGGTGTTGCTCAAACAACAAACCCTGGATCAACCCTGAGATTAAAACACTTCTGAGAGAGAAGAAGAGGATCTTAAGGTCGGGGAACAGGGAGATGCTGAAGTCCATACACAGGGAGCTGAGGAGAAAGATCAGAGAAGGCAAGGACAGCTTCAGGAGGAAGATGGAGGACAAGCTGCAACAGAGCGACATCAGCGGGGTCTGGAGAAACCTCAAAACCATCTCTGGGCTCCAGAATACCTCCCCCCAGGCCACGGGGGGCAGGGAGTGGGCGAACAATCTGAATTTGTTTTTCAATAGGTTTGACCAACCGCCCTCCCCCCGACTGCACAACAACCACTGCTGCCTGTAAAGACATCAAGTCCTGCTGCCCACTCCCCACTCCACCAACACCCCCCCCCCCACTCCCAACACACAGCCCCCCATCCTGACCCTGACCAGGACCCAGGTGAGGACGGAGCTGAGGAAGATCAAGGCAAGGAAGGCCTCGGGACCGGACGGCATCAGCGCAAAGCTCCTCAAGTCCTGTGCAGACCAGCTGTGTGGGATTGTGACGTACATCTTCAACCTGAGCCTGAAGCTGGGGAGGGTACCACAGCTGTGGAAAGCATCTTGTGTGGTACCTGTACCAAAAACTTCTCACCCCAAAGACCTGAACAGCTACAGACCGGTGGCCTTGACGTCCCACTTGATGAAGACCCTGGAGAGACTGCTCCTTGCTCACCTCCGCCCACTGGTGGAACCAGCGATGGATCCACTCCAGTTCGCCTACCAGCATGGCATTGGGGTGGAGGATGCGGTGATCTTCCTCCTTCACTGTTCTCTGTCCCACCTGGAGAAGCCCGGGAATGTGGTGAGGATCATGTTCTTTGACTTCTCCAGTGCTTTCAACACCATCCAACCGATGATCCTGAAGGACAAGCTGCTGCGCGCAGGGATGGACCAGCACCTGTCATCATGGATCCTGGACTACCTCACGAACCGGCCTCAGTTTGTGAGAACCCGGGACTGTGTGTCCGACACGATCATCAGTAGCACGGGGGCCCCCCAGGGAACGGTTTTGGCTCCCTTCCTGTTCACTCTTTATACTGCGGACTTCTCACACAACACAACACACTGCCATCTACAGAAGTTCTCTGATGACTCTGCGATCGTTGGCCTCATCTCCAATGAAGATGAAGCTGAGTACAGAGGGCTTATCCAGGACTTCGTGGACTGGTGCCATCGGAACTGCCTCCAGATCAACGCGAGGAAAACTAAGGAGCTGGTGGTGGACTGCCGCAGGCAAGGACAACCCCTCACAGCACCAGTAAATATACAGGGAACAGACATTGAGATGGTGACATCCTACAAGTACCTGGGTGTTCATCTGAACAATAAACTAGACTGGTCACACAATACTGACGCACTCTACAAGAAGGGACAGTGCAGGCTGTTCCTACTGAGGAGACTCAGGTCTTTTGGTGTACAAGGGGCGCTGCTGAAGACATTCTATGACACGGTGGTGGCATCAGCCATCACTTTTGGAGTGGTCTGCTGGGGCAGTGGCATTACTGCAGCCGATAGGAAGAGACTGAACAAACTGATCAAGAAAGCTAGCTCCGTCCTGGGGCAGCGCCTTGATCCGGTGGAGGAGATAGGAGAGAGAAGGACGGTGGCTAAACTGTCATCTCTGCTGGAGTCCGAGTTCCACCCTATGCAGGACATACTGAATGCACTGAGGAGCTCATTTAGCAGCAGACTACATCATCCCAGGTGCACAACTGAGAGGTTTCGCAGGTCCTTCCTACCAACGGCTGTCAGACTGTACAACCTAAGCAGGGCTGCTCGCAGAGATAGCAAAAAGACGTAACAACCTAATAGTTTTTTGAATGCAAAAGATGCAATAGACTTACACAATGGTCCCCTCCGGCATACAACTAGGAAAATACCGGTCGCTATGGAGGGTGAGAATATGTATGGGCACATAATCATACCATGTAGGATAACTAAGTAGACGGTTGTGCTGTTTCATCCCATCTAGCAACAATGCTCTGCACTGTGTGTGTTTATATATTTACATATTTATTCCATCTAGCTACAATGCTCCGCACTGGGTGTGTTTATGTTTATGTTTATATTTATATATCTATATATTCATTCCATCTAGCTACAATGCTCCGCACTGTGTGTTTATACTGTATATCTACATATTATTCCATCTAGCTGCATTGCTCCGTACTGTGCGTTTATATATTTACATATTTTTTTTCCACCTAGCTGCAATGCTCCGTACTGTGTGCTTATATACTCATATATTTATCCCATCCAGCTACAATGCTCTACACTGTGTGTCTGTGTGTATATATATATATTTATAGTAATATGTACATATGTATATTAGCTGCTCTTGCTTGCTTGCTTTATTTTTTCTTGCCTTCTGATTGTTGCTCTGAGTGTTGCTATCCCTGTGCTGTTGCAATCCTGGAATTACCCCGTTGTGGGATTAATAAAGGGTTATCTCATCTTATCTTATCTTATCTTATCTTATCTGTCCCACCCAGATCTGATCCTGCCAGTCCAGGGATCGAACTGGCGACCCTCCAGTCAGTAGTCGACATCTCTAACCATTAAGGCCACCACTGTCCTTATATAGCCACAGCTAACTCAGCTCATACGTGGATATGGCAGTCATTAATCCACATTTGATGATATGTCATCATTCTGGCTTATTTTATCTTTTTTTTTTTTTTTTTTTGACATGACACCGGTGACGGGACTGTCAGGACTGGAAGCTCTGCAATGTGAATCAGCATGAACAGGGATTTTGTGGCTCTTTATTATAAGTTGTTGTCATGGTAACAGGTCATCTTGTTCTTTAATCTACAGTACAGTTGACTACATATATTGCACCATTCTGCCATATTTTGTTATGTTTTTGGTCGTGATAGCCGGGTATATCAAGCTGCTTACCTTATGGGCTAAGTGGAAACAGTTGGATTTCTAACAGGCTTCAACTTGCCGGGTATAAACTTAAGAGAGGAGTCAGCTAACCTAGCTGATAGACATTTATTAATGTCCATTTTACATTATTATATATTCTATCCCTTCCAGCTAGACATCCATCTTTCCAGCTGCATCATCTATCAGCTCTTGACTATATGTTTCATTCATGTGTTATTTTAGCTTATTTCGTTATGCTTTATTGTTCTCTGGACCAGTCACTTCCTCAACTAGCAACAGTTAGCAGAGTTAGCTGAGTTAGCATTTACTCATTCATCATTGTTTTTTGTGCTTATTCCTTCCCTGGGACCGGTCATATGCTATCGACCACTCAAAAGCCATGCACACATTTCTGATAATGCTTCATTCTGGCTTTTAACCTCTAGCTTTCAGCCAATATTTGTTAGCATGTTACTCAGTCTGACAACAGAAGCTAAATGCTAATGTTAATCTCAACCATGGTGTCTCCACCCCAACAGAGATCTCAGGGAAATGATGAAGGGAGGGTGTGGTAAACCTGGGCACACTGGCATTTAAAGCAGTATACCATAAAACAGCCCATTTTAAGGAGAGTTCCTTCCAAATCTTTAAAATAATACTGCAGTTATGGTGCATATTTAAGGCACATATATGGCATGCTTGTATGGTACGCATTCTCCCCCACATGCATCCAGTAGGCATGAAGGCGCAGACCCTACAGATCAAACGTCCAAAGGAACAATGCCCCAGCAGGGACCTCGGCTAGGAGGTGGGTGCTGGGGGAAGACGGAGGTTAGAGACAATGTCCCAACAGGAGCCCCGAGGTGGAGAAGAGAACGAGGCACCAGCAAGTCTCGGTGGCTATATGTGACTGTGGGTTCATGTGTTTACTAAACTTTTGTGGGTTGAAGGTGTGAGATACTTGATGTGGGGGTTTAGTATCTCTAGGTTATAAAAGCTGTGAGGAAAGTTGGTTCTGTCTCTTTTTCTGCTGAGAACTTTGATGATAGAAGATGTGACTTCCAATAAAGCTTTCCTGAGAAAATACACTCAGTCTCGTTTGTAAGGCATCTTCTACACTGGTGACCTACGACTACCTATGGCCGGTGACGGCGAGATTTCCGCACCGGACTCTTCAGGAGCCAACCGGGTTAACGCGGCTACCACGCTACAGCTGCCCGACTTCTGGCAGCATAACCCGCGCTCCTGGTTTACCACTGTGGAGGCGCAATTCCACCTTCGGGGAATCTCAGCGGATGCAACGAGGTTCTACCATGTCGTCGCGAAGCTGGACAGCCTCACAGTGCAACGAGTGGAGAGCCTGACCAACCACCCACCCCAAGACAACAAGTATAGCACATTGAAAGATGCCCTCATCCGAGCCTTCACTCCCTCGCTGGAAGAGCGGGCAGAGAAGCTCCTGGCGCTGACAGAGGGAGAAGCAGACAGGCCAGCGGACCTGATGGCGAAGATGATGAGCCTGAGAGGCGAGGACGACGACAGTTTTATCTTCGCCCACCTCTTCCTCAGAACGCTCCCGCCAGCAGTGAGAGTCACCCTGGCCAGCTCGCAGCCACTCGTCAACCGTAACTACCACGAGCTGGGACAGGTGGCGCAACGGCTCGTCGACTCCCATAAACGGCGCACAGCCACGACGGCAGCGGCAGAGATGACCGCCCCTTTGCGAGAAGGAGGGAGACCAGAGGCTGCGGCACCGGACCCACTGACGGCAGCAGCGGCGGAGACCAGGAGAAGCGGAGCTGACAACGCCCTCTGCTTCTACCATCGACGTTTCGCCGAGAAAGCCCACAGATGCGTTCCACCGTGCCGGTACCAGCGCCAGGGAAACGCCAAGACCGGGAGCCGGTAGCAGCTGCGACTCTCGGCATGAAGAATAGGCTGCTTTTCGTGACGGACGCGAATTCTGGGAAAGAATTCCTGGTGGACACGGGCTCCCAGCTGAGTTTTGTCAAGCCTACCTACGCGGACACACTGGCGCCGGCCAGCGACCCCCTGGTGTTAGCGACGAACGGCTCCACGATCAAAACCTATGGGGAGAAGACGCTCCTCCTGTCCCTCCATGGGCGCAACTTCGAGTGGACTTTCGTTGTCGCCGCAGTTAATAACAACATGCTAGGTGCTGACTTTTTGTGCTCAAACAGTTTGTTAGTTGATCTTACTAATAGACGTATTGTAAATGCACTGTCTTTCTACTCTATCTCCTGCACAGCTCGGGTGGCCCTGCCTTCTGCACATTCCAATGTCACAGCTGTGGGTGGTAAGTTTCATGCATTACTCAACCAGTTTCCAGCACTCACGGTCCCTACATTTTCAGCGTCAGTTGCCAAACACGGGGTCGAACATTTCATAAGTACTTCGGGCCCCCCTGTTTTTGCAAAAGCTCGGCGGTTGGACCCAGCTAAACTGGCCATCGCGCGCGAGGAATTTGCCAACTTAGAAAAGCTGGGCATAGTCCGGCGTTCGAACAGCGCCTGGTCGTCACCCCTGCACACGGTACCCAAAGCTGACGGCTCGTGGCGTCCTTGCGGCGATTTCCGCAGATTAAATAATGCTTCAGCCCACGACCGCTATCCGATTCCGCACATCCAGGATTTTTCGGCGCATTTAGCGGGGGCGCGCATCTTTTCCAAAATAGATTTGGTGCGTGGTTATCACCAAGTTCCAGTCCGTGCGCAGGACATACCCAAAACGGCAGTTATAACCTCTTTCGGGCTTTTCGAGTTTTTGCGCATGCCTTTCGGCCTCAAGGGCGCCGCGCAGGCGTTCCAACGCATGATGGATGCAGTGCTGCGCGACCTCCCTTTCGTGTTCGCTTATTTGGATGATATTTTGGTAGCCAGCGCGTCCGAAGCCGAGCACGAAAGCCATCTCACAGCCGTTTTTCAGAGGCTCACAGACCACGGGCTAATCATTAACCCAGCGAAGTGCCAATTCGGGGTAGCGAAAATCGATTTTTTGGGACACCGCGTGTCGCCAGAAGGCGCGGTCCCGCTGCCAGATAAAGTGCGCGCGATAACGGATTTCCCCCAACCGCAGACGGTTAAGGCGCTGCAAGAATTTTTGGGGATGGTCAGTTTTTATAACCGTTTCCTCCCAAACACGGCACGGCTCATGCACCCATTGTACGCGGCATTAAAGAAGCAAAAACCTGCATCTAAGGTCGAGTGGTCCCCGGATCGGGAGCGCGTTTTTTCACAAGTCAAATCAGCCCTCGCGAACGCTGCGTTATTGGCACACCCGGTGCCGGCAGCTCGCATGCCGCTAACCACAGACGCCTCCGACGTGGCAGTGGGAGCGGTTGTTGAGAACTGGTGGCAGGATGCTGGCAACCACTTGCGTTTTTCAGCAAAACATTGCGCGATAGCGAGCGTAAATACAGCGCGTTTGACAGGGAGCTTTTGGCCCTACATTTGGCCATCCGCCACTTCCAGTTCTGGTTGGAAGGGCGCCGTTTTACCGCATTCGTGGACCATAAACCCTTAACTTTTGCAATGGCTAAGGTTTCAGAGCCTTGGTCGGGCCAACAACAGAGGCAGCTGGCTGCAATTTCGGAGTTTACCACTGACATTCAACACGTAGCGGGTAAACACAATGTAGTGGCAGATTGCCTCTCGGGTGCAGTGGCAGCGACAGGCCCCCAGGGGGCAGATTCGGCGGCGGCAGACCTAGGCCAGGCTTGCGGCGCGGAAGCGCTCACAGCTCCGGTCTGCGTTGGGTTGGATTATGCAGCCATGGCCGCTGAACAGGTCGGCGACCCGGACGTGCGCGCGCTCCAGTCTGGGCCAACAGGGCTAAGGCTGGAGCACAGGGTGCTTCATAGAGGCATGCCCTCCCTAATCTGCGATACCTCCACGGGGCGTCCCCGTCCCGTAGTCCCGGCTGCGTGGCGTCGCCGTGTTTTTGACTTACATATACATTGACTTACATATACAATACATTCACTGGCACACCCGGGCGTCCGCGCGTCTATCAAAATGGTAGGAGAGAAGTTTGTTTGGCCGGGGCTGCGTAAACAAGTCAAAGAGTGGGCTGCAGCCTGCTCTGCGGGTCAAAGAAACAAGGTACACAAACACACACGAGCCCCTCTAGAACCTTTTCACATCCCAGCCAAACGTTTCGATCATGTGCATATCGACTTAGTAGGACCTCTTCCGCTGTCCCAGGGTTTCACACACCTTTTAACCATGGTAGACCGCACCACGCGCTGGCCAGAGGCGGTCCCTCTGGCGGCAACCACAGCAGCAGACGTTGCGCGTGCCTTTTTAACAGCTTGGGTTGCACGTTTTGGTATCCCGTCAGACATAACGTCCGACAGAGGACCCCAGTTTGTTTCTGAGCTCTGGTCATCCATGGCACTCAGCCTGGGGGTGAAAATTCATCGCACGACTGCGTATAAACCCCAGGCCAACGGTTTGTGCGAGCGCTTCCATCGGTCATTGAAAGCAGCCCTCAGAGCGGCTCTCACGGACACAAATTGGGTTGATAAACTCCCATGGGTTTTATTAGGGCTGCATTCAGCACCTAAAGAGGATTTGCGAGCCTCTCCGGCCGAACTCGTCTTCGCCCAACCCCTCCGGTTACCGGGAGATTTCCTCCCTGAGAACCCTGCTCCGGAGCACCTCCCCGCTCAGCTGCTGCAGGGCGACGCGGGGTCACACACCCTCCCCGGTCCCGTTCATCACAGTTTTCCACGTGTTTTTGTGCCCAAAGCCTTAAAGAATGCAGAATTTGTCTTTGTTAGACACGACGCACAGAGGTTAGGTTTAAGGCCACCTTACGATGGACCGTTCAGAGTGTTAGAAACCGGGGAAAAGCATTTTTTGCTCGATTTGGGAGACAGGAGGGACTTAGTCTGCATTAACAGACTCAAACCCGCTTTTGTGTTAGCTGATGACCCAGTCCAGTTGGCCAGAGCCCCCCGCCACGGCAGGCCACCCGGGAGACGCTCTGCTAAGCTTTCACGACGATGTGTTAATGATTCTACTTCACAGATGCAGCAGACAGCCACAGGCAGAGCGAGACCTGCTCGCAGCAGATATGGCAGAGAGTTGAAGCCCAAGCAGCGGGATATGTGATCTGTTGTGCCAAGTTTTTTTTTTTTTTTTTTTCTCTTGTTCCGTGTGGGGTGTCATGATTCTGTGCATTTGAAGTGTAACTTGTCCTTATTTGAACGTTTGGGGGGGGTTATATGGTGCATATTTAAGGCACATATATGGCATGCTTGTATGGTACGCATTCTCCCCCACATGCATCCAGTAGGCATGAAGGCGCAGACCCTACAGATCAAACGTCCAAAGGAACAATGCCCCAGCAGGGACCTCGGCTAGGAGGTGGGTGCTGGGGGAAGACGGAGGTTAGAGACAATGTCCCAACAGGAGCCCCGAGGTGGAGAAGAGAACGAGGCACCAGCAAGTCTCGGTGGCTATATGTGACTGTGGGTTCATGTGTTTACTAAACTTCTGTGGGTTGAAGGTGTGAGATACTTGATGTGGGGGTTTAGTATCTCTAGGTTATAAAAGCTGTGAGGAAAGTTGGTTCTGTCTCTTTTTCTGCTGAGAACTTTGATGATAGAAGATGTGACTTCCAATAAAGCTTTCCTGAGAAAATACACTCAGTCTCGTTTGTAAGGCATCTTCTACACAGTCAACAAATACTGCAATGTTTTGACCACAGCACATCACAGACATTTCATTAACACCTCTATGTCAGCATGCAGGAAAGAGCATAATAGGGGCTCTTTAAATTAAAATATTAATATTCCCACAGGCCAAACGTGTGTCTTCAAATGTGGTTGACTAACTGGATTTGGCTAAGCTGCAAATCCTCACATTTGAAGCTGTAATGTGAACCCTGAATCAGGTCAGGGGTCCTCTCAGCAAAGTGCCATCAGGCAGGAATGTCTTCCTACTTTCATCTGGTTTGTTTACTTCATTTTAGTTTCATTCATTTTTTCCCCCTGCTTGAAGCGCCATCCTCAGTCTAACTTTTCTAATCAAAACCGCAGCACAGTTACATGTAGACAACATTTTCATCTTGATGGAGGATTCAAAGGCAATGGAAACGATTTAATGGAGTGTGATGTTCACATGTGAATTTGCTTGTGATCAGGAATGTTTGGTATGTGTACAAGTGCTACAAGTGTCACATATTTGTCCTTCTAGATGGCAGCTTTTCTCAGCTCCCTTTAATATACTGTATATCTGGCAGTTTGTGTTTTTTAATACAAGAGTTTTAAAAAACTCTACCAAAGGCAAGTCTGGCTTTGAAGCTCCGCTTCCTGAAAAAGGCATCCACCTACATCAAATGGAAGGAATTCTCAAAAATATCTAAGCAAAATGTGACTCAGTTGTTTGGTGTTACAGTGCTGTGAAAAAGTATTTTCACCTTACCTGATTTCTTATATTTTTGCATATTTGTTACACTAAATGTTTCAGATCAAACAAATTTTAATATTAGACGAAAATAACCCAAGTAAATACAAAATGCAGTTTTTAAATGATGATTTCACTTATTAAGGGAAAAAAGCTATCCAAGCCTATCTGGCCCTATGTGAAAAACTAATTGTCCCCTAAATCTAATAAATTGGTTGTGCCACCCATGGTGCCAACAACTCCAATCAAGACTTTGTGATAACTGGAAATGAGTCTTCTACATTGCTGTTGAGGAATTTTGGCCCACTCTTCACAGATTTTTTTTTTTTTTCATTCAACCACATTGCGCTTGAGGTTACAAACTGATGGCTGGACGTTCTCCTTCAGGATTTTCTGGTAGAGAGAAGAATTCATGGTTCCATCAATTATGGCAAGCCATCCATGTTTGTTGGTATGATGTTCTTTTGATGAAATACTGTGTTTGTCACGATCTGTCCTCCGGGCAGATGAACGTTTACGTGTAAGCCTCATGGCGCAGGCAGGAGTATGTTGCAAACAATAACTTATTAACAAAAATACAAAGAAACAAATGGCTGCACGGGGGCTAAAAACAACATATATCAAATGACTAAATAAACTCACAGAGAATTTGGGACATGGGCTAAACACTGGGAGAAACACATGGGGAATCAACGACAGAATGAATGACAAGGACACCACACAGAGCTCATGAAAAAAGTTGCATAAATAGGGTAACTGATAATGAACTTAATGTGAGACAGCTGGGACTAATCAAGGGCAGCAGGTGAGGGAAACAGGACAGACGGGGCTACACAGACACTCACAGATGGGGAATGCACAAGAGATAAAACAATGGACATGCAGGACAGCTATACTAAACAGTAAAAATAAACACAGATCATAGACTATAACCATATACAAAAGACAACCATAAAACACAGTCAACAGAGGATGACATGACATGACAATGTCAGGGAACATGGGGGCACTTAATACTAATATTCATAATCATAATAATAATAATAACTAGAAAAGCAGATTCCTTGACCATGAAAACATATGATAAGCAATTGGATTGACAATGATAGGATTAGTGGTTCAGTAGTTATTCACGAAAATGGCATTTTGCGTAATGGCAGTTTTCTTGTGGACGGTGATCCGGATCACCACCAAAATCTAATCATCTGTAGGATACCCCATTTCTGACAATCTGTGAAAATTTCTTGAAAATCCGTCCATAACTTTTTGAGTTATCTTGCTAACAAACAAACAGACAGACAGACAGACAGACAAACCACCGCCGATGAAAACATAACCTCCTTGGCGGAGGTAATAATACTGTGAAAAGCCAAGACTAAAATGAACATAAAGCGTGGGCACGGTCCCTGGCCATGCCCCGATTGTGACTGTGTTAGTTGTCTGCTGCATGTAACAGGACGCATGCCTTCCAAAAAGTTCAACCTTTGTCTCCTCATTCCACAGAATATTTTCCAAAAAGTCTTGAGTATCATCAAGATGTTTTTTGGCAAATGTAACAAGAGCCTTTGTGTTGTTTTTGGTCAGCAGTGGTTTTCGCCTTGGAACTCTCCCATGGATGCCATTTTTGCCCAGTCTCTTTCTTATTGTTGTATCATGGACCAGTGTCCAAACTGAGGCAAGTGAGCCCTACAGTTCTTTAGATGTTGTTTTGGGTTTTTGTTTCTCATCTAGTTCTTGAATTTCTTTCGATCACAGCATGATGTGCTGTTTTTTGAGATCTTTTAGCCTACTTCACTATGTCAGACAGGTTCTATTTAAGTGATTTCTTGATTCAGCGGGTCAGGCAGTAATCAGGCCTGGGAGTGGCTAATGAAACTGAACTCAGATTTCCAAAAAAATGTGTTTAATCACAGTTAATTCATGCTGTAATAAGGGGGAATTACTTTATTCACATAGGGCTGGGTAGGTTTGGATAGCTTTTTTCCACTTAATAAATGAAATCATTTAAAACTGCATTTTGTATTTATTTGGGTTATCTTTACCTAATATCAACATTTGTTTGATGATGTGAAATATTTAAGTGTGATAAATATGCAAAAATATAAGAAATAAGGAAGGGGGCAAATGATAGAGTATTGTATAGTTGTTCTTTTGATGAATGAACTTGTCTACAGTTGTTCACTCTTCGACTTGAAATCTGTCTGAGTCTGTGTATATTATTGAAGTCACTAAAAACAAATAGTCCCTTGTGAATATAGCCACTGAAAGTAAGGTTGTTTTTTTATTAATCCTGGGGAATCTTTAGCAGACTGTCAGGCTGGAGATTAGAAAAGATGCTGCAATCACCTACAACTTTACAATGGCATTATCTTAAGCTATTGCAGCTACAGTGGTGTGAAAAAGTGTTTGCCCCTTCCTCATTTCTCATTTTTTTGTATGTTTGTCACACTTAAATGTTTCAGCTCATCAAACAAATTTAAATATTAGACAAAGATAACACAAGCAAACATAAAACACAGTTTTTAAATAACGGTGTTTATTATTAAGGGTAAAAAAAAAATCCAAACCTACATGGGCCTGTGTGAAAAAGTGATTGCCCCCTCCCCACCCTGTTAAAACATAAATTAACTGTGGTTTATCACATCTTTGGAAAGCTGAGTTCAATTTCTATAGCCACACCCAGGCCTGATTAATCAAGAAGTCACTTAAATAGGACCTGCCTGACAAAGTGAAGTAGACCAAAAGGTCCTCAAAAGCTAGACATCATGCTGTGATCCAAAGATATTCAGGAACAAATGAGAAACAAAGTAATTGAGATCTGCTTTTTTTTCTGTACATACTTCCTCTGGGTTCCGTTTTTAAAAAGCATGGTATCTCTTTCTACCTGTATGCTGATGACTGTCAGATTTATGTCCCTCTAAAACAAAAAGCTGCCTCATCAGTAAACTCACTCCTGGCATGCATTGAAGACATAAAGTCTTGGATGGCCCTAAACTTCCTAAATTTTAATGATAAGAATACCAAAGTGATGGTGTTTGGACCTAGTCGCCTCTGTGAGTCCCTTCCTGTATACTTGGGCCCCCTTACTCCTTATGTTAAATCCACAGCTAGGAACCTTGGTTTTATCATGGACAATGATTTTAAATTAGACACGCAGATTCGTTCTGTGGTAAAATCCAGCTTCTTTCATCTAAGGCGTTTAGCAAAAGTAAAACCCATTCTCTCTAGACCACACTTGGAAACAGTAATCCATGCTTTTATTTCATTTCGGCTGGATTACTGTAACGCACTTTACGCCGGTGTCAGCCAGTCATCTCTTCCCCATCTGCAGCTGGTTCAAAACGCCGCTGCTCGTCTTTTAACAGGTACACGTGGAAGAGATCACATCACACCCATCTTAGCTTCACTCCACTGGCTGCCTGTGTATTTTAGAGTTCATTTTAAAATTATTTTATTTGTTTTTAAATCCTTGAATGGTCTTGCTCCACCTTACCTCTCTGAGCTTCTGCATCCCTACGCTCCCACCCAGTCCCTTAGGTCAGCTGAACAGCTGCTTTTGGAGGTACCAAAGGCGAGGCACAAGCTCAGAGGGGACAGAGCCTTTTCGATCATGGCCCCCAGGTTATGGAATGATTTACCGTTGGACATTAGATAAGCACCTTCACTGTCCATTTTTAAAACACGTCTTAAAACACATTTTTACTCCCTGGCCTTCGACCCAGTATGAGACATTGATTTTATTGAATGAAATGGATTTTTATTTATTTTACTTTTTATTTTATTTATGAAGTTTTTACTGTGGTTCTTGTGTTAGCGCCCTTTGTGTTAGTGCCCTGCTTTTATGTTCTCTTGCTGTAGAGCACTTTGTGTAGCGAGTGTTGCTTTTAAAGTGCTTTATAAATAAAGTTGACTGATTGATTGATTGATTGATTGATCTATCAGTATGGAAAAGGTTATAAAGCCATTTCTAAAGATTTGGCACTCCAGCAAACCACAGTGAAAACCATTATCCACAAATGACGAAAATGTGGAACAGTGGTGAACTTTCCCAGGAGTGGCTGGCCGACCAAAATTACCCCAAGAGCACAGCGATGACTCATCCAAGAGGTCACAAAAGACCCCACAACAACATCCAAAGAACTGCAGGCCTTACTTGCCTCAGTTAAGGTCAGTGTTCCTGACTCCACCATAAGGAAGAGACTGGGCAAAAATGGCCTGCATGGCAGAGTTCCAAGATGAAAACCACTGCTGAGCAAAAAAAGAACATAAAGGCTTGTTTCAGTTTTACCAGAAAACAACTTGATGATGCCCAAGACTTTTGGGAAAATACTCTGTGGACTGAACAGACAAAAGCTGAACTTTTTGGAAGGTGTGTGTCCCATTATATCCAGAGTAAAAGTAACACAGCATTTCAGAAAAGGAACATCATACCAGCAGTAAAATATGGTGGTGGTAGTGTGATAGTCTGGGGCTGTTTTGCTGCTTCAGGACCTGGAAGATTTGCTGTGGTAAATGGAACCATGAATTCTGCTGTCTACCAAAAAATCCTGAAGAAGAATGTCCAGCCATCTGTCCGTGACCTCAAGCTGAAGCGCACTTGAGTTCTGCAGCAGGACAATGATCTAAAACACAGCAGCAAGTCCACTTCTGAATGGCTTAAGAAAAACAAAATGAAGACTTTGGAGTGGCCTAGTCAAAGTCCTGACCTGAATCCGACTGAGATGCTGTGGCATGACCTTAAAAGGACGGTGCATGCTCAAAAACCCTCCAATGTAGCTGAATTACAACAATTCTGCAAAGATGAGTGGGCCAAAATTCCTCCACAGCGCTGTAAAAGACTCATTGCCAGTTATCGCAAACACTTGATTGCAGTTGTTGCTGCTTAGGGTGGCCCAACCAGTTATTAGGTTTAGGGGGCAATCACTTTTTCACACAGGGCCATGTCATTTTGGATTTTTTCCCCCCTTAATAATAAACACCTTCATTTAAAAACTGCATTTTGTGTTTACTTGTGTTATCTTTGTCTAATATTTATATTTGTTTGATGATCTGAAACATTTAAGTGTGACAGACACACAAAAAAATGAGAAATCAGGAAGGGTGCAAACACTTTTTCACACCACTGTATGTAAATAATCAATGAAGAAAAAACATTACTTTTGAATGACAATATGCAAGAAATAAAAAACAGTTTGCAGTATGTGTTGAATAATACTGTCATGGATGGCCCTCACAAGCCATCATAAGACGCCACAAATCGCCAGTGAGTTTGTCAAACTACGAATGCCCTATGACACCCAAGCCCCCCCATCCCCCCCAGGGTGTGTGTGGGGGGGGGCTGCACCCGCGATGGACCCCGACTGAGTCGGCACAGCACCAGTAACAACCTCCAACCCCGAACCCGGAACCTCAAGTACAGCGACCGGGATTGGCTCCTCACCGGTGACCCTGGGAGAAGGCTAAGGAGAAAGGAAAGAACCGGGATCAGAATCACCGGTAGCGACAGAGCCCAGCGAGACGAGCTCGGGTGCAGCGGACGGCTGCCCCTGGCTCGTCTCCCCGAGAGACAGGCAAAAATGCTCCAAAATTGAAAGAAGGAAAACAAGGTAGAGCACTTGCCTGCATTCGGGTTCTGTCGCCGTCCAGGACTTCGATGATCCAGGCTCAGGACGAAGAAGGTCGTCGTCTGGCTCCCACTCGGCTACGGTGGTCTCCGCAGCCTGAGGACCCTCCGGCACTGACATCCACGCCGACGACCCGCACGGCATGGTGGTAGGTGACATAACGTTCGGCTCAGGAGACGCACACACACAGGCTCAGAGTAGTTCAAACTGTTTATTAACAACAGGGATGTTTGGGTGCGTGTCTGCGGAATGTTAATGTGTTGGTGGTGGCGTCTGCTTCGGACCCAGAGGCAGGAGACCGTTCAGCCGGCAACCCTATGGGAGAAATCAGACACAGGGTGATGAGCACACACCAACACGGGAGGAGAATAGGCGAGGGAGAGAAGCTTACTTGTTTGGGCAGATGACTGGCGCTTCAAGGATGGAAGCCCGGGAGACAGCCACCTGCAGGGCTCGGTGCAGCAGCGAGGAGAGACGAGGGACGGGATTGTCCGCCGCCGAGGAATCCACCTGTGCACAGGGGAGCAGACTGGAGAGATGAGGTAAGTGAACTTCTTACCGGAGATGAGGATGCTGAAGAGAATGTGGTAGAAGTCCATACAAGGAAATGAAGTCTACGGCTTCAGGCCGACGCTCAGGGCGAGGCGGCTTTTATCCTTCGCCGCTGACGAGTAGCAGGTGCGTGAGCAGGTGGCGCCGCTGATGAATGGCGCGGCGTGACAGTACTCCCCCCTCTAGCAGCGCCTCCTGGCGATGGCTTATCCGGGTGCGCTCGGTGGAAGTCCGCGATGAGCGATGGGTCCAACACAAACGACGGGGGCACCCACTGTCGATGCTCGGGCCCATAGCCCTCCCAGTCCACCAAGTATTGCAACCCACGACCCCGGCGCCGGGAGTCCAGGATGGAGGAGGCGGACCAGGCCGGATGGCCACCAATCATCCGGGGCGCGGGTTGCGCTGCAGGAGGAGGGCAAAGGGGGTCAGTAACCGCCAGTTTCACCTTCGACACGTGGAAAGTAGGATGAATGCGGAGGGAGGGGGGAATAGCCATGCACACAGCCACCGGGTTGATGATCCGGGTGATGGGGTAGGGACCCATGAAGCGCTGTGCCAGCTTTCTCCTCTCGCCTTTTAGAGTGACGTCCTGGGTGGAAATGTAAACAAGCTGCCCAACTCTGTACGCCGGGGCAGGTCTCCTACGCCGGTCCGCCACAGTCCTGTTGCGCTCCGCTGTGCGCAATAGCGCATGGCGCGCGGCAGCCCAGGTGGAGCGGAACTGCCTGAGATGGGCCCTAACTGACGGGACAGTTACCTCACTCTCCTGCTCCGGAAACAGCGGGGGGTCGTAACCCAGGGACGCTTTGAAGGGGGACATCCCTGTAGCAGAAGAGCGAGCGGTGTTGTGGGCATATTCAACCCAGGCAAGATGGTTGCTCCAGGACGCGGGTTTGGATCTGGACACACAGCGGAGCGCAGCCTCCAGCTCCTGGTTGGTCCTCTCACACTGCCCGTTGGATTGGGGGTGATGGCCGGAGGAGAGGCTCACCTTGGCTCCGATGGCGTTGCAGAAAGACCTCCAAACCTCAGATGAAAACTGGGGGCCCCGGTCCGAGACCACGTCCACCGGAATCCCATGCAGCCTGACCACGTGTTGGACGAGGAGGTCCGCCGTCTCCAGGGCAGTAGGGAGGCCTCGCAGGGGGACGAAGTGCACGGCCTTGGAGAAGCGGTCCACGATGGTCAGGATGGTGTCATAGGAGTTGGAGATGGGGAGTCCGGTGACGAAATCCAGAGCGATGTGCGACCAGGGCCTGCCAGGGACGGGCAGGGGCTGGAGCAGACCCGCTGGAGGGGCATTTCCCGACTTGCAGGTGGCACAGATTGGGCAAGCCCGGGCGTAGCGGGCTGCATCCCTCCGCAGGCCTGGCCACCAAAAGGACCGTTGGAGGAGATCTATCATCCGGGAGGTGCCAGGGTGACAGGTGAGCTTGGAGGTGTGGAGCCAGTGGATGACCTCTCCTCGGACCGCGGATGGCACGAACAGCCTCCCCTCCGGTCCGCCGCCAGGGTCAGGTTCCACCTCCTGTGCCTTCCGGATCTTGCTCTCAATGTCCCACGAGATGGCTCCCACGACGCACGACCTGGGCAGGATGGAGTGGGGCGCCTCCTCCGACTCCACGGGGGCGAACTGCCTGGAGAGGGCGTCAGGCAGGACGTTCTTAGAGCCAGGCCTGAAGGTGATGGAAAATTGGAACCTGGCGAAGAACAGAGACCAGCGCGCCTGGCGGGCGTTCAGGCGCTTGGCAGACCGTAAGTATTCCAGGTTCCTGTGGTCCGTGAGGACCACAAACGGCAGGCTTGCCCCCTCCAACCAGTGGCGCCACTCCTGCAGGGCGAGCTTGATGGCCAAGAGCTCTCTGTCCCCCACATCGTAGTTTCTCTCCGCCGGGGACAAGCGCCGGGAGAAGAAAGCGCACGGTCGCTTGGCGCCATCGTCCGGTGACCGCTGGGACAGCACTGCTCCCACTCCCGTGTCCGAGGCGTCTACCTCTACAATGCACTGCAGCGCGGGGTCGACCTGGCGAAGGACCCGGGAGGAGGAGAATTCCGCCTTCAGCGCCTCAAAGGCGGCAGCGACCTCTTCGGTCCACCGGAACGGGACCTTCGGGGACGTGAGGCGGGTCAGTGGTCCCACGATGGCACTGAAGTTGGGGACAAAGCGGCGGTAGAAATTGGCGAAGCCAACAAATTGCTGCACCTGTTTCCGAGATGCAGGTGTGGGCCATTCCACCACCGCCTTTACCTTCTCTGGGTCGGGGAGCACCTTATCGTGGGCGATGATGAACCCCAGGAAGGATGTGCTCCTGGCGTAAAATTCACACTTTTCCGCCTTAACGTACAGACGATTCTCCAGCAGCCTTTGGAGGACCCGCCTCACGTGGACCTGGTGCTCATCCCTGGACTTGGAGAAGATGAGAATATCGTCCAGGTAGACGAACACGAAAAGGCCAATGAAGTCCCGGAGGACGTCATTAATGAGGCGCTGGAAGACTGCAGGAGCGTTGGTCAACCCGAACGGCATCACCAGATATTCAAAGTGGCCGTTCGGGGTACGGAAGGCCGTTTTCCACTCATCTCCCTCCCGGATCCGGACGAGGTGGTAAGCGCTGCGTAGGTCCAGCTTGGTGAACCAGGTCGCCCCCTGGAGGGAGTGGAAGGCAGTGTCCATGAGAGGCAGGGTGTAACGGTCCCTCTCCGTGATATTGTTGAGGGCCCGGTAGTCGATACAAGGGCGGAGGGACCCATCCTTTTTCCCCACGAAGAAGAACCCTGCCCCCACGGGTGACGATGATGGGCGGATAATCCCAGCACTCAATGATTCCTTCAGGTAGGCGTTCATCGTCTCCTTCTCCGGCGCAGACAGGCTGTAAAGGCGACCAGAGGGTAAGGGAGCCCCCTGGCGGAGGTTGATGGCGCAGTCATAGGGCCGATGAGGGGGAAGAGACATAGCTTTCGCTTTGCTGAACACTATACCCAGGTCGTGAAATTCTGGGGGCACCAGAGACAGGTCCGGGGGTGCAGCGTCCGTAGCAGGGGGAGGAGCGGACGGAGAGCAGGCAGCGGACTGAAGGCAGGTGCCCATACAGAACGTACTCCATGCCGAGATCCCAGCTGATTTCCAATCCAGGACCGGATTGTGAAGGCGGAGCCAGGGATACCCCAGGATGACGGGCGACACAGAGTTGGGAAGGACGTAAAAGGTCATTTCCTCCCGGTGGTTTCCCGAGATGATGACCGGTAGGGGAACAGTTTGATGTGTCACTCTCCCGAGGGTGGCACGGGAGAGGTGGATTAGGGAGATGGGAGTGTTGAGTGCCTGGCAGCGGATGCCCAATCGGGTTGCCAGGCTTTGTGAAATGAAGCTGCCTTCTGCGCCCGAATCCACCAGTGCGTGGGTGAGGTGCCCAGTAGGGTTATGGCAGAAACGGATGGGCAGCTTCAATTGAGAAGGTGATCCTAACCGATTGACATCCGCGAGGCTTCCAACAGTGACTCGCGGACCCCACCGACTGGCTTTCCGTGGACAACGCTCCACGGTGTGTTGGTCGCCTCCGCAATACATGCAGAGGCCCAACTCACGGCGGCGTTGTTTCTCCACAGGGGAAAGTTTAGTCCAGCCCGTCACCATCGGCTCCGACTCCTCGGGGCGCGATGCTGGCGGCGCCGCCAGGGGGCGAGCTTGGAACAGGTGCGGCGAGGCTCCACGAGGGCGAGAAGAAGAAGACCTCCGCCCCGAGGAGCGCTCGCGCAGCCTGTTATCCAAACTTATCGCTAAGGATGTCAGCTCCGCTAGCGTCCCAGGGATATCCCGACCAGCCAGTTCATCCCTCAGATCACTATTGAGGCTGCGGAGGAACAGGCCACAGAGGGAGCGTTCCTCCCAGCCCAATTCCTCCGCCGCTACCCGGAAGTCGACCGAGTGGTCCGCTGCCGACCGGCTTCCCTGCTGGAGAGCGAGAAGCCGATCGACCTGGACCGTTTCGGTTTGTGAGTGGTCAAAGACCTCCAGAAAGCGCCTCACGAATTGGTCATAGGTGAGGGTGGCATAACTGGGCCTCGCCATTACGGCGTAGGTCCAGGTTAACGCACGCCCCTCCAGAAGATTCCCTATGTAACCAATTTGGCTGTGATCCGAGGGAAAATCTCCGGGCACACGGTGGAACACGGACTCACACTGCATAATAAACCCCCGCGCTCCGCCGAGCTTACCGCTAAAGCGGGCGGGGGTCGGAATCGGCGTGAGCCGAACCGGTGCCACTGGAGCCGGCTGGACGGCCGCTGGAACAGCAGGAGCCGCGCCACCCTGGTGAGTCGGGAGGAACGGCTGTTGGGGGTCCAAGCGGTTCAATCGGTTAGTCAGCTCTAATAATTGATGAAGAACCACCTGTTGCTGATAAACAATCTGATCCACCCGAGCCTCGAGGATGGTAAACCGGTGTGCGAGCCCGCCGTCCGCCGAGCCGCTCTGCTGAAGCCGTACTGACATAACGTTCGGCTCAGGAGACGCACACACACAGGCTCAGAGTAGTTCAAACTGTTTATTAACAACAGGGATGTTTGGGTGCGTGCCTGCGGAATGTTAATGTGTTGGTGGTGGCGTCTGCTTCGGACCCAGAGGCAGGAGACCGTTCAGCCGGCAACCCTATGGGAGAAATCAGACACAGGGTGATGAGCACACACCAACACGGGAGGAGAATAGGCGAGGGAGAGAAGCTTACTTGTTTGGGCAGATGACTGGCGCTTCAAGGATGGAAGCCCGGGAGACAGCCACCTGCAGGGCTCGGTGCAGCAGCGAGGAGAGACGAGGGACGGGATTGTCCGCCGCCGAGGAATCCACCTGTGCACAGGGGAGCAGACTGGAGAGATGAGGTAAGTGAACTTCTTACCGGAGATGAGGATGCTGAAGAGAATGTGGTAGAAGTCCATACAAGGAAATGAAGTCTACGGCTTCAGGCCGACGCTCAGGGCGAGGCGGCTTTTATCCTTCGCCGCTGACGAGTAGCAGGTGCGTGAGCAGGTGGCGCCGCTGATGAATGGCGCGGCGTGACAGTAGGGGACCCTCGACCCGCTGGACTGAACCGCTTATCTGTGGAGACCTGGGGACACTTCGTCGTCAGCGCAGGCTCCACGCTGCAGTCCGCTCTCCTCCTCTGCCCATGACGTGGCTGTGGGGCTGGAACCAGACACCCCAGAACCACAGGCCCCCTCCTCGTCCGGCGACGTAGGCCTGGCGTCGTGGACCGCTCAGCGGAGGGAGAGACAGAAGCAGCAGGTTTAATGACAATAGCTACAGCAGGTGGTGGGAGCTCGGGGGACTGCGAACCCCGAACTCAACCCCCAGGAGTCAGACAAGGCAAATCACAACTACGGGGAGAAACATGAACTTGCACTTGCCTGTTTCCCGGATGATGGATGGTGCCTGCTGTAGCGGACGTTGTTCCTCCCTTTCCCCGCTAGATCAGAATCAGAATCAGAATCAGGTTTATTGCCATTGTTCATGTAGTACACAAACTAGGAATTTGTCTTGGTGCAATGCTGCAACATTAAACATGATAAGATAAAAGAAATAAACTATACATGCAATAAAGTGTAGAATAAGAGTAAGTGATACTGGTCAGCAGTTAAAATATATTAGCGAGCAGCAGATACTGTGGAGAACTATATAGTGCAGTTGGTAATGCAGGAAGAAAACAGTGATGATTGACATGAGTCTGGTTGAGCTGCTGTACATAGTGCACGAGAGTCAATAAGTCACTTAGTGTTCAGCAGCCTGATGGCTGCTGGTGACGGAGGGCCCCCTGGGAGGACGAGGAGGAGCCGCTCGCGATGGTCCAATAATGGGCTTTGCCGGAGCAGGACTCAAAACACTCACAGCAGCCGGAGAAGACGTCAAGGAGGAGGGGACGACAGCCGAGAAGATCAGGGCACGATGAGCTGACGGGACAGCAGGGAAAGATGACCCGGGGGGAGAGGCTGCGGGAATTCCCTCCTGACGAGACGTAAGAGCGGCAGCTGTCAGAGAGGTTGAGTCTTGGCGATGACCCGGACGGGGGTTCTCGCTGAGACCTTTTGTTCGCTGTGTGACGACGGTCACCGACAGAGGGCGAGGCGAAGGAGAGGTTCGGGCTTCTTTGGGAATCACCCCTGGACGGTGCGACCTCCTGGCCTGGAGCGGGGACAGGAACGGGATTCCAAAGCGAGGAGCGAGGATGCCTCCTCTTCAGCTTCCTGCCGGAGTTTCCCTCCAGCCCACGGAGTATCTCCCATTGTGCGGCAATGTCCGCCTTCCTCGCAACGACTTCGAGATGGTCGGAATAGCGAGGAAGGCGATTCAGGATGTCCTCAGCGAGGTCCAGGTGCCGGTGTATGTCGCTGGGAGAGTCGTAGAGGGTAGCGGTGACGAGCGTTCCATCTACGTAGTCTAGGGCCTCCGCCAGCTCATAGCCCAGGCTCCGAACGCGGCCCCTGAATGACGACATAATCTCCCAGAGCACAGGCACCCAGACAGGAAGAAACAAGTCCAATTTTGGCAAAACTCACGGCAACAGGTGTCTCAGTCTGGCGGCAGTCTACTGTCATGGATGGCCCTCACGAGCCATCATAAGACGCCACAAATCGTCTTATGATTTTTGACGAGACTGCCGTGCCTCTTCGTTCTCAGCTGCCCTCTTAAGTGGAGAGCAGCAATGCGAAATGCGCCTCAGCTGTCAAGTCTGACAGCCGGAAGCCCCTCCGAGCGCTGTCACAATAAAGGCTCGGGGAGCCAAAAGAGGCACTCAGCCGTCAGATGGCCGAAAATGGTGCATGGCTCGAGCGTGGACGAGATCGGCGTTCAAACCATAACAAATACTGATCATTTTCATGAAACTGCTCAAAACGTGCTGCATGAATTTATTCACGCATTGTATTAGATACTGTACGTTTTGAGGTCTGCCACAACAAATAGGGTACCTCAGGGCACAACGTTACAATTCTTTGCAAGTGTCATACAAATGTGGTTAGTATACAGTGGGGAAAGTAAGTACTTTGGTGACACATGGGGAGTGCATAATTGTCTAACATCTGAGACTAGAACAAAGAGCAGAGGTTCCCTGGGAGATAACAGGGAGGTGTGAAGGATGAATGCAGTGTGACCTTTTGTGTGTTAGAAACTTCTAGAAGGATGTTAAAGGATTAAGGAAGTGAATGCAATGTGACCTTTTGTGTGTTAGAAGCTTCTAGAAGAATGCCATGCTTTTTAAGAGGAGAGTCTCTGCTGAGTATTCATTCTGTCTATGCTTCTTGTGTGAGACGTGTAATAAAATGTAATAAAATGTCTGAGTCAAATCCGCCTCGTTATTTACACGCTCCACAGTACTGAACATACCAACTTTTTTCTCATTAAACATATTTCTGATGTAGCCATTGATCTGAGATTTTCACCAGACATCAGTAACAACCCAAGTAATCCATACATACAAAGAAATCAAGCCAACTATTGTCATGAGCAGCGGGAGCACGCCCCTCCCCTATGGTCCCATCTCCTCCAGCTCACCACGGCACCTGAGGCAGAAGACATACCTGCGCCCGCTCATCAGCCAGCGTACTTAAGGAGGTTCCCTCCGCGCAGTCTGCGCTGGCTCATCTATACTGCCCGTCCTACAGACTAGCTATTAACAGGAATCGTTAACACATCGTTAACCTCCTTGTTCTCCTTCCCTTCAGGTTGCTGCCACCGTGTAGGTGTGTTCTCGGGACTGCGCGCACTCTCCTGCTCCACCGCACAACCCATCAGTAACTTCTTCTCCCCGGTCAGGCACCATCAGCTTCACCACTCCCCCCCTACCCTACTGGTTCGTCTATTCCCTGCTGGGTCCTGCCGGTCATCCCTGGATTTCCCGAGTAAGTGACAATTTAGCTCGCCCATTTTCCCTTACTCCACTCCTCAGCTCACGGCTCTCATCTTCTCTCCGCAGGTCCATTTCCTCTGGCGAGTGACTGTTTCTGTAGCTGTGCAGCGCTCTGTTTTGAGATTAATAAAACTGTCAAACGTGCCCCTTTGTGTGGTTCACCCTGTTTTTGGCATTGTGCGTGTGAGCTGTCAAAAACTAACACGCCATGACAACTATGTTCACAAAACAAGTCATATTTCATAAGGTGGAAAGAAAAGGGAATAAGTATTGAACACACTTGGTGAAATTCATTTAATATATAGTAGAAAAGCCTTTGTTGGTAATAACAGCTTCCAGATGCCTCCTGTATGGAGAAACTAGGTGCAGGCATTGCTCAGGAGTGATTTTAGCCCATTCTTCCACACAAACTGTCTTCAAATCTTGAAGGTTCCATGGGTGTCTTCTATGAACGCTGATCTTCAGCTCGATCCATAGATTTTCAATTGGATTCAGGTCAGGTGACTGACAGGACCATTCTAGCAGCTTTAATTTTCCTTCTCTGGAGCCAGTTGAGCATTTCCTTGGCTGTGTGTTTGGGATCATTGTTCTGCTGAAATGTCCACCCTCGTTTCACCTTCAGCATCTTGGCAGATGGCAAAAGGTTCTTATCAAGGATGTCTCTGTACATTTGTCCATTCATCTTTCCTTCAATTATATGAAGTCTGCCTGTGCCATGTGCTGAAAAACACCTCCACACCATTATGGAATGTGCAGTGCCATTTGTCCTCCAAATATGCTGTGTGTTGTAGCATCCAAAAAGTTCAATTTTGGTCTCATCTGACCAGATTATATTCTCCCATTATTTTACTGGCTTGCCCAAATGTTGTGCAGCAAACTTTAAACGAGCTTCAACATGCTTTTTCTTCAGCAATGGAGTCTTGCAAGGTGAGCGAGCATAGAGCCCATGTCAGTTGAGTGCATTACTTATTGTTTTCTTTGAAACAGCATTACCTGCTAACTCAAGGTCTTTCTAGAGCTCTCCATGAATGGTCTTTGGCTCTTGGATAACTCTTCTGATAATTCTTTTGACTCCTCTGTCAGAACTCTTGAGCGAGGAGCTCCTGGTCATCGCCAGTTTATAGTAAAATGATGTTCTTTCCACTTCCGAATGATGGCTCCAACAGTGCTCACTGGAACATTCAGCAGTTTAGAAATGCACCTGTAACCAATGCCATCATTATGTTTTGCAACAATAAGGTTGAGAAGGTCTAGAGAGAGCTCTTTGCTTCTACCCATCATGAGTTCTTTGTGGTGTGACAATTTGATATTCACAGACCCTTTTAAAGGCTATCAGTCAGGACTTAACCAGCTGAAATCAATTTGCACTGAAGGTGGATGGGATGGCTTCCTAAATTCTGATGGATTTCAGCTAGTTTCTTGGCTTTCTATGCCTTGTTGCACCTCTTTTCTTCATGTGTTCAATACTTATTCCCTGTGTCATTCTACTTTATTCAATAAAACTTGTTTTGTGAACAAAGCTGCCTTGATCTCTTTGTATGTATGGATTACTTGGGTTGTTAATGATATCTGGTGAAAATCTCACATCAATGACTCCATCAGAAATATGTTTAATGAGAAAAATGTTGCCGTGGTTAGCACTGTGGCAGCACAGTAACTCACCCTTGGCCGGGGGATCCTGGGTTCGATCCCAGCCCCCAACCAACAGTGATCTGTGCGGAGTTTGCATGTTCTCCCCATGTCTGAGTGGGTTTACTCCGGGATTTCTCCAGTTTCCTCCCACATGCCAAAAACATACAAGTTAGGTTAATTGGCATCAAACTGGGGATTCTAAATTGTCTTTAGGTATGACTGTGAGAGTGAATGGTTGTCTGTCTCCCTGTGTTGGCCCTGTGATGGACTGGCGATCTGTCCAGGGTGTACCCTGCCTCTCGCCCAAAGATGCTGGGATAGGCTCCAGCCCCCCCGCAACCCAAAAAGGATTAAGCGGAAGAAGATGAATGAATGAATGAATGAATGTTGGCATGTTCAATACTTATTTTCCCCACTGTAGCGTCATGTGGTGATCCTCGCGGATCACCAAGAAACGCCAAAGAGTCCACCAGTGAATTTGGCAATGATGTTAATTTTATTTACACACATGACAAGACAAGACTATGAACCCCGCAGGGCAAAACACACATTTAACAAGACTTGGGCTCGTAGGGCTAACCCCAGCCACTACGAACTAAACTATGACATGAGTTCAGATCACGAACCTGACATGAAGATCTGACGAAGTGTTGACCAACGTCTGGCAAGGAAGATTAGACGATACTCCTGCGTCATACCGTCGCTAGTGCTGAGTTTATAAATGCGAAGCACTAACGAACGGCAATGACATACAGCTGGCCAGCCTTGACAGGCGGAAGCCCCACTGAGCACCTTCATAATAAGAGCCTGGTGAGGCCAGAATACAGCCCACAGCTGTCAAGGCCGGCAGCGAGTTGGACATGGCCCGAGCGCTATCAGAACCAGCGCTCGGGTCGTAACAGTACCCTCCCTCCACAGGCGGACTCCGAACGCCCCAAGGGACCACACTGCCCCCCCCACCCCCCAGGGTGGGAGGCTGGGGGTAGGTGCGGAGGGAGAGAACCCAAAACCAGAAACAAAAAGTGACAACCACATCCAGGACAATGGCAAAACTAACTACTAAGCATAAATCAAGAAAATGCACATGGCAAAACCCCAAAAAACAAAACTACTAGGTCAGAAAGACTAGATACAAGGCGTAAGACAAAATACCAAATATACAAATCAGATAAATCACACAGAGGAAAATAAGGCAACAGCAGAACATAACCCAATTGCCAAAAATCCCCAACTAAACTACAGGAAACACAAGGCAGCAGGAGAAAAAATAAATCTTGGCCCACATGTTACACAAGAAGATGACACCCCCCCCCCCCGAGTGAATACACATGAGTCTTCAAAAAAAAAAAACAAATACGGAAGCAGAATACTTACTGGCACATATCTGAGTATACACACTACAAATTAAGGCCACTGCAAGACAAAAAACACAAAAACACCGGACAGCAAGGAGGAAAAAAAAAAACAGAACAATCACAGCCAGAACAACCCAGAAACACGACCACTACCCCCCTGACAGTTCACGCCAACCGGCGGAGACCAAGTGCCACAGAAACAGTTCAGGCGGTCTCCCCGCGTCCAACAGCCGGCGGGTGGTCATATGAGGCGAGACATGACCAGGCGGCTCACCAGAGTCTAATGCCCGGCACGTCCGCTCCTCCGGTGGTCGAACCAGGTCGCTCGATGACACGCACAGTAGTTCGGGTGGCCGAACCGAGGCGCCGAACCGGCAAAACAGTCCCTCCGGCGGTCGACCCGTGTCCCTCAGCCACCAGTCCAGGGCAACAACAACCCGCGGCGGCCTCCCTGACGAGGACACAACTCGGGAGAGCCGGGGCAAGCAAACAGGAGTCCCCACGGCCCCCGGAAATGATGCACAGGGGCGGTGACTCAAAAGGAACAGACGAGCAGGGCGAGCCCGTAATCCGCTCGACGGAGAAAGTTCTGCAGCTCCTCCCCCATCCATGGACCAAGCTGGCGCTGCACCGCCGTTGGACCCCGATTGGGTCCCAGCTGCACCCACGTTGGACCCCGATTGGGCCGGAACCGCACCCGCGGTGGACCCCAATTGGGCCTCCGACGCACCCACGTCGGACCCCGATTGGGCCAGAACCGCACCCGCGGTGGACCCCGATTGGGCCTCTGGTGCACCCACGTTGGACCCCGATTGGGCCGAAACCGCACCCGCGGTGGACCCCAATTGGGCCTCCGGTGCACCCGTGGTGGACCCCGATTGGGTCGGTGCAGCTCCGTTGACGGTCTCCACCCCCGAACCTGGGACCTCCAACTCTGTGACTCTGACCCGTTCCCCGCCGGTGACACTGCAAGAAAGCTCAGGGACAGGAAAACCGGGATCAGAATCACCGGTAGCAGCAGAACCCAGCGAGACGAGCTCGGGCGCAGCAGATGGCTGCTCCTCACTCGCCTCCCCGAGAGGCAGGCAAAAATGCTCCAAAACAGGGGACAGAGACACAAGAGGGAGTACTTGCCTGCACTTGGGTTCCGTTGCCACCCAGGACTCCGACGATCCAGGCTCAGGGCGACTCTCGTCAGCAGACTCACACTCAGCTGCGTTGGGCTCCGCAGCTGGGAAGATCTCATCTGCAGCCCAAGGTTCCTCCCACGCTGCTGTCCACGCCGATGACCCGTATGGCGTGGGGGCAGGGGACCCTCGACCCACTGGCTCGGACCGCTCTGGCGAGGAGACCCGGGGACGCTTCTCCGTCGGCTCAGGCTCCGGGCCGCAGTCCGCTCCTCTCCTCCGTCCACGGCGTGGCTGCAGGGCCGGATCCAGGCTTTCTAGCACTGCGGGGGCCCTCTTCATCCGACGACGCTGGCCTGGTGTCGCGGACCGCTCGGCGGGGGAGAACACAGAGGCAGCAGGTTTAGTAATTTCATCCACAGCAGGTGGAGGGAGCTCGGGAGGCTGCGAACCCCGAACTCCACCCCCAGGAGTCAGACAAGGCAGAACAAAATCAAGGTGTGACAAATTATCGTGCACTTGCCTTCCTCCCGGGGTTGAGATGGTTCCTGCTGTGGGGGACATCGTTCCTCCTTCTCCCCGTTGGATGGCGACAGAGGGCCCCCTGGGAAGACGAGGAGGGGCCGCTCTTGGAGGTTCGCTGACGGGCTCTGCCGGCAGCGAGTCCAGCCGGGGATTCTGCTGCGAATTGCCCGCGCCGTTGTACCGACGTCGTCGACCCCCAGACGGTGCGCACTCCTGGACCAACTCCGGGACGGGGACAGAACTCCAACGCGGGAAGCGAGGATGCCTCCTCCTCTGCTTCCTGCTCTCTTCCTCCTCCAGCCCACGAAGTACCTCGCGCTGCATGGCGAGTTCCTCCCACCTCGTTATCACCTCCGGGTGATCGTCATAGTCGAGGGGGAGGTTGTCCAGAAACTCCACAGCGTAGTCCAAATGCCTGCGAATGTCCCTGAGAGCGACGCACAGCGTAGTGGTGAATAACGTGCAGTCCACATACTCCAGAACCTCCGCTAGCTTCCTGCCCAGGCGCCGACCGTGGCCCCTGGAGGACAGCATTCTCCCAGCAAAAGACACTCAGACAGGGAAGAACAACAGTCTAGTTCAGGTACAAACTCACGGTGAAACGGCGTCTCGGTGTGGCGCCTCCGTTTAGACGTCCTGGCAGGAGTATACTGTCATGTGGTGATCCTCGCGGATCACCAAGAGACGCCAAAGAGTCCACCAGTGAGTTTGGCAATGACGTTAATTTATTTACACATGTGACAAGACAAGACTATGAACCCCTCAGGGCAAAACACACATTTAACAAGACTTGGACTCGCAGAGCTAAGCCCAGCCACTACGAGCTAAACTATGACATGAGTTCAGATCACGAACCTGACATGAAGATCTGACGAAGTGTTGACCAACGTCTGGCAAGGAAGATTAGACGATACTCCTGCGTCATACCGTCGCTAGTGCTGAGTTTATAAAGGCGAAGCACTAACGAACGGCAATGACATACAGCTGGCCAGCCTTGACAGGCGGAAGCCCCACCGAGCACCTTCACAATAAGAGCCCAGTGAGGCCAGAATACAGCTCGTAGCTGTCAAGGCCGGCAGCGAGTTGGACATGGCCCGAGCGCTATCAGAACCAGCGCTCGGGTCGTAACATGTAGTTGTATTTCACACAGATCTCATCCATGTGCTTTTTGACGTATCCTCGTTCATTTGATTTAATTGTTTTTATTTCTGTATTACATGCTTGTAGTGGACAAATGAAAATATATATGGCTGTGTAACTTTTCACTCCACTGCTGGGGAAAGTTGCTACATATACCAGGGTAAGTTGTTACAGTGGGAGGTAAGTGATAAATTTACAAGACAAAGTTCTTCTTTCTATAGTTATTATTACCTCCACCAAAGAGGTAATGTTTTCATGGTGGTTTGTGCATTTGTTTGTCCATCTGTCTTTCGGTTAACAGGATTATGCAAAAACTACTGGACAGATTTTGATGAAATTTTCACCAGAGGGAGGCCCTGGATGACAGAGGCACCATTAGATTTTGGAGGTGATCCAGGTAAGGATGCAGATTCTGGATCACTTTTTCACTTTCTTTCACATTGCAAGACAGGGGCTTGGCTCTGTTCTGCAAAGGATCATACCTACAACGTTTTTAAACTTTTTTTTACATAATTACACCATGTTATAAAATATTAAAGTATTTTGAACTTGAGATAGGGAGAAGAGCAGGTTGCTGTAGTTTAGCCATTCTAATTTGACACACCAGGCTTCTATACTATGATCACATAGCTCGGATGCCCAATAACAGGATCCTCAATTGTCTGCGGTACTAGATACTGTAGTATTCCAGGTATGCACACTCTCTCAACACTCTTCACTGCTCATATATAGGTGATTTGATTTGATTTGATTCAGATCCATCAACATGGTACATAAAATTAAAACATTGTGTATGAGAATCTGGGATTATACATGAGTGTTACCACTTATTTCCAGTGTGGTCCCTGAGTAAGGGAAGATGTTGGCCAGCAGGATGTCATCAACAGTGATTTGATGACAGTGGATAAATATAAGTAACCTGAGAAGCTGATTATCATCAGCTGCACCAATTACTGCACCTGCACCTCATTAGCCACTGCCTATAAGAGGAGGAATCATCACTCACTCTGATCGCAGGACTGTTGGACTTCACTTTGCCAGTGGTGAAACTCTCCCTGAGTGTGCTCTCCTGCTGCTACATCCCTTTTTCTCCTTGCCTTCTCCCTCGATGGGAAAACAAGTCAGCTTACCATACTCATTATCTGCCTTGCAAATATCCTCACCGCTTCGTCTGTCCCAGGATCTCCTACCAAGATTCCGCCCTAGGTGGACTCAGAACCACTGTGGGGGGGCCGTGGACTTAACCTAACAGCCCTCCATCCCTACCTGGGTCCCCAGTGCCTGCATTCTGTAAGTCTCAAGCAAAATTAAAGCTTTATACTTACCCTCAAGTTCCTGGGCCCGGGGCAATCTTTTACCACTTGCAGTGCATCCTATTACCTACATGAAGAAACTCTCCTCACCTGCAAGAAGGATGGAGCCTGCAAAATATACTCACCATTTTTGACCACATCTGTAAAAGTACAACAGCAACTCAAGTTCACAAACTGGTTGCCTTACCCACAATACTCACAGTTCTCCCTCTCTGTCTCTCCAGGGTCACCAACTGTTTCTAGCTCCTTTTATTATCAATAAAATATTAACTTTTGCAATCCAGTTGTTTCTCCTCTCTGCGTCTGCAAATAGGGGCCATCTTAGTCAAAACATGTCAGACACTTAGTCATGGTTCCTCAGGTGTTGAGCACCCTAAAATTAACCTCATGAAGATCTGTGAGGAGGATGTAGCCACCCTAGGCCTAGACCTAAACCTGGCCATACCCCGAGCACAAGATTGCTCAGACTGGCCATCTCCTGCGCTCCACTGAGACCCGTGCGTCACATCATGAGCAGAAAGGGCTGTCTTCAGACGGGTAGAGACTTATCCAAGAAGAAGATGAAATACTAACTTGACAGTACTCCACACTGCCACATAGTAGTTGCACTGTAACAATGTGCCCCTGGTCTCTCTGTAACAACTTGTTCCATCATCGCCATTTAGTTTTGGCACCAGGAAGGAAACCCTTTACTGCTTAGTGGGAAAATAGACATGTGGCCCAATAAGACTAGTTTTACAAGCAAAACATATTGTGCACAAGCTCACAGTGGTCTGACAGCTATGAAGACGACAACAGACTTCCAAAAATTACTCAGAGGGCCCCTGATTCATTTATCTGTCCCCATTCACGTACAAAGGTCCAGGCGCATGGCCCATGTGCAGCAGGAAAGAGGGTATTGTGCATGCCCCAAGACTAAAATTAGAAAGGCAAGGTACAGAATGTGTGCAGGAAGGGGCGTAAAAACCTGCCCCGTGTAAATTTTTGCCCTGGCTTACCCGATTTTAAAGTAGAATTACAATAAAAGTGGAAGATGTATTCAGCTAACCTCTTAGCATTCCAGTACACCACCTGTGGGATGTTTTAGGGTTAGGGTTACTGGCTGAAATAGTAAGGGATTTTAAATCTCGAGCTGTAAATCAGGTATGTGTCTGTTAGTATATTACCAATTTTCTCCAAAGTTTTCGAAAAAAAAATGTGGCTACACAATAATTGGAGTATATGGAGTCTAATAATTACTTACATCCTCTCTATGGCTTCTGACCAAATTATTCAGCTGAGAGCGCTAACTCCTACTTGATGGAACAAATTAAAAACCAAAAAAAAGTCAATAGATCAAGGTCAGGTTGTGGGAGCTGTTTTTCTGAACCTAGGAAAATAATAACTTTTGATGTAGTGAATCAGCACATTGTAGTTACAAAAAAATATCTAGATAAAGTTTGCTAATCTGGCCGTGCAATGTTTTTGTCTTATCTGTGTGACAGACAACAATGTGTAATGGTGAATAATGAAAGATCTTCTTTCTTAGCCTCTTAAAATTATAGTTTTCCCTCCACAGAACATTTCACATTGGCTGGAAATTGGCAGGAATGCTAAGGGGTATAAACTGTTAAATTTATGTTTTTGTGATGGAGCATTTAAAAATCGTTCACAGTGTTGAAACATAAAGCACCACAGTTTAGCCGTCTCTGTCTAGTTGTCACTTTAGTTTTTACCTCCACCAAGCGAGGACGGAGGTAATGTTTTTAGTGGCGTTGGTTGGTTTGTCTGTTGGTTGGTTGGTTGGTTGTTATGAACAGATTTTGATGAAATTTTCAGGAAAGGTGTGTAATCCACGGAGAACAGATTTTTACATCTTGGTGGTGATTTGGATCACAATGTGGATGCAGGAATTTTTTTTTTTTAAATATTATTTTATATATTAATCTGCCGCTTTTCATATACTGCCCCTTTAAGATGCGTCTGCTCAATTATATGCGTGGCAATGCCATAGGGCCACGCACCTTGGCAACCCGGAAGCTAAACACTGCAGAAAAAATATTAGTGGGCGTGTCCACCAAACTCATTTTTTCTGCTGTGGGCGACTATTTTCTATTCATTCTCCAGGTAGTCCAGTGGCCGCTTTTTGTCGGCTGAAAAAAGTTCAACTTGTCAGACTGCTGTACAGCTGCGCTCATCAATGTTAAACCTTTCTAAGCAGTCAATCAGAATTAAGGAAGAGCGGGACATAGGATGCCAGTACAGGAAGATGACAACGGTAGGTGACAGACGGTGGAGACGGTGGAGAGGCTGAACTTTGCTGCATCAAACAACCGGTACTCTTTGATCTGACACTAAAAGTATATCATGATCAAATTTTGAAAGCAAACGCTTGGAGGAACTTGTCCACATCTGTCGGTGTGCCAGGTGAGCATTTGTGCCTTTGTAGCTGATAACTGCAAAAAAAAAAAAAAATATGGTATGATACCTCACTGTTGTGTAATATTGCTTAATAATTATGAACCTTGTCAGTAAATTGTAATGGAGAAGAGAGGAGGGGAAAAATGAAAACTAGCCTGAAAGATTCAATAAACCATGATGATGATATAAGGTGGACTTGCCCAGCCCCAATGTATGGTCAATACAATTATGACAGTCTATTATTATTATTATTATTATGTAGTCATATTGTTTTTGCTGTCATTTCTCTGTCTGTTAATAACAACAACAACAACAACAACAACAACAACAATAATAATAATAATAATAATAGATTGCATTTATATAGCGCCTTTCATTCAAATTTTCAGGAAAGGTGTGTAATGGCACACTGAACACGATTAGTTTTTGATTATCTCAAAATGCATACCTCCACCAAGGCTCTTATCTTCTCACAGAGTTTTAGCAACAATACTCCAAAACTACTGGATGGATTTGGATGAAATTTTCACCAGAGGTGAGGTAATCCGTGAGTGCATACAGTACCTCCACCAAGGCCCTATCTTGCAATGTACAAATGGATGGCGATATGGATAGTCAAAGGGACGGAGGGGAGACGGAGCCTTGGCAGAGGTATGTGCTTTCTGAGTGCCCTCTAGTTTATTATATAATATAGTTCTCAGATTGAGAGATGGTTACTTTTTTACGTATGTATGTGTGTGTGTGGGGGGGGGGGGCTGAAAAGTTCATAGTGATCAAATTTGACCAAATGTGGTTTATTTTTCCGCAGAGTTTCCTCTTCGGTTCACACACTTCTTCCATTGGTGTTGCATTGCTTGGATCCCTGCGGTTGAAAAATAAACCACATTTGGTCAAATTTAACCACTATGAACTTTTCAGCCTGTAAACTTTACCCCCCCCCCCCACACACACACACACACACACACCACCACCACCACCCCGTATGTATTCATTTTAGATCAGTGTCATCCTCTTTTTAAGAGGATTTTCTGAAGTATGGTCGTAGCTGAGTAGTAGCTGTTGCCATATTTGGAGAGAAGAGTCTGCGCTCTCTCCCTCTAGGTTTCACGTGTTGAAATTAAAACCTGGAGCGATGCAACAAAAGGACGAATTGTGCGTTAGCCTCAAATTCAGTTTGACCTCATTAACCCCGTCGCGCGTCACTGTAGACCTCAGACAGCGGCACGCTCCTCTGATGAAGGCTGTAGGTATGAATGACAAACATGTGCGGGTTTGTAGCGCCGTCATTAAGCGCAGCTGCGGCTCCAGCTGCCAGCGGAGCGCTCTTTGAGGCGATTCTACCCACACCTGCAAACTGCTTTTTATCTTTTGTCTTTCGGGGATCGGGGCGACTGATCGCGTTGGCTTGTGTGCTTACGCGCGCGCTGTTTGCAGCAGTGAGGGGTGTTTCTTTAGATGAAGACGCACGCGAGCTGAACACGCAATAAAGTCGAATGGCGCTGCCGGGGCGCGCGCGCATTGATTCGCGAAGTGGCGCGCGCTTGTTTTCAGCACCATGGAGAGCAACACCCCCTCATCACTAAAAAGAGAACACCGAATTAAACATGTTCCGTTTTGCTTCTTTTTTTCTGCTTTTTGCTGTGATTAATAACTTTACTTGTTTTTGCCAGAAGCTTTAGATGCAAAGCGCTTTCTCGTCTTTCCGTTCACTTGATTTAAAGTATAAATCAGGTGTATTTTAATTTTTTATACCTTCTTTTTGTCTTTTTGTAGTTCTTCATGCTGTAACAACATTAATCCGTTATCAGTCCCACATGATACAGGTGATAAAGAGCCGTCAAAGTCAAAGTGGGTTTTGGATCAAACAGGTGTTGACGCGTTTTCATCATTTTTCGCCCTCACCTCTCTGGGATGGGTGACATCAAGTGTCAAGTTAATTTCCGATTGGACGGCTGCTGGACGTATGTCAGCCACACGCGTGCCGTAGGCGGGTGTCGGCGTGTTTAGGAGGGGGAAGAAGAAGAAGGAAAAAAGAGAGAAGCCAGAGGGGAGCGCAGCGCGCCTCAGCGCGTGGATCGGCACAGACAGGTGACGGTGAGCGGAGATGCGTGGCGTCGACCTCAGCTCTCCAAAGCGGTGAGCTTTGGCTGCGAGTGGCGTGGCGCACTCAGCCCCTCCGTCCGAAAACCACCTGTATGGATGACCAGACCGACGGCGTGATCCGCACGGCCCCGCCAGCGGGGCTCAGGGGCGCAGACGAGCCCGACAGTCTGGATTATGACGAGCTGGAGAAGGGCGTCATGACGGCGGATAACATGCTGGAGGAGTCCGCCGCGCTCGCGGCGCCTCACCTGTCGGCGGACAGATACGAACGCGGCCGACAGGGGTGCTGCGAGAGGGTGGTCATCAACATTTCTGGTTTGCGCTTTGAGACCCAACTCAAAACTTTCAACCAGTTCCCAGACACGCTGCTTGGGGACCCGAGGAAGAGGATGCGCTACTTTGACCCGCTGAGGAACGAGTACTTTTTCGACAGGAACAGACCGAGCTTTGACGCCATCCTGTACTACTACCAGTCAGGGGGGCGCATCAGGAGACCTGTTAACGTGCCAATTGATATATTTTCAGAGGAGATCAGGTTTTACCAACTCGGGGAGGAAGCCATGGAGAAATTCCGCGAAGACGAAGGTTTTCTTAAAGAAGACGAGCGCGTCCTCCCCAAAAATGATTTCCAAAAGCAGGTCTGGTTGTTGTTTGAGTATCCAGAAAGCTCTGGCCCCGCAAGGGGGATAGCCATCGTCTCGGTGCTCGTTATTTTGATTTCAATTGTTATTTTTTGCATGGAGACTCTGCCAGAATTCCGGGACGACAGAGAAGCCACAGTGGCACCCCCAGTTAACGCCACATCCCCCAGCGCCACCAGCCCCTTCACAGACCCCTTCTTTGTCATAGAGACGCTTTGCATCATATGGTTCTCTTTCGAATTGCTGGTCAGGTTTTTCGCCTGCCCCAGCAAAACCACTTTCTCCAAAAACATCATGAATATCATCGATATCGTCGCCATAATCCCGTACTTTATCACTCTGGGGACAGAGCTGGCTGAGAGGCAGACCAACGGCGGCCAGCAGGCGATGTCGCTCGCCATTCTGAGGGTGATCAGACTGGTGAGAGTCTTCCGCATTTTTAAGCTCTCCAGACACTCAAAGGGACTCCAGATTTTGGGGCAGACCCTCAAGGCCAGCATGAGGGAGCTCGGCTTGCTCATATTCTTCCTCTTCATCGGGGTCATCCTCTTCTCCAGCGCCGTTTACTTCGCCGAAGCAGACGACCCCACGTCCAGCTTCAGCAGCATCCCGGACGCGTTCTGGTGGGCGGTGGTCACCATGACCACGGTGGGATACGGAGACATGCACCCGGTGACCATCGGCGGCAAGATAGTGGGGTCGCTGTGCGCGATAGCGGGCGTGCTGACCATTGCCTTACCCGTGCCAGTGATTGTGTCCAACTTCAACTACTTTTACCACAGGGAGACCGACGGGGAGGAGCACCAGCAGTACCTGAACGCCATCAGCTGCGAGCACCTGCCCCAGGAGGAGCTGAGGGGGTCGTGCAGCTCGTCGACCCTCAGCAAGTCGGAGTACATGGTGATCGAGGAGGCGATCAACAGCGCGTTCAGGGCGCCCAACTTCAGCACGGAGAACAACCAGAACTGCGTGAACATCAAGAAGATCTTCACGGACGTGTAAATGAGCCCCCGCTGTGGATCATTTATCAAGCATGAATAAACAGTAGCTATAATACTTTTTTTATATATCTATAAGCAGCCGTGATTTGTGAGTCCATATCTGTGGATGGATGCTGCAAATTTCCCATTTAACAAGGCACTTATTATTCAATTAATTTGAATACTAACCCCAAAATTATGCACAGCAAAACTTTAATAATAATTTAAAAAAAAACAATAAGTGTCTTGTTAAAACAGACGTTTCCAGTGTACAGTGCCACAACGCGATGCCTACGTATCTTGTTAAAATGCAAACGTTGTTGGTGTTCATGACTGGGAAACACGTGTAGCATTTTAGTCTACCCGCCAGTGCAAAACCACGTCTTGTGCTTCGTGGAAATCTATCGACTCTATGGTCATTTCTATAGCCAAATGTCTGTGTAGGTTATATTTGATATCAAAAGCCTGTCGAGATGTTTATTATTCAGGTGACACAGTTGCAGAAGTGGTGACGCTTATCACGAATTATGAGTTGAGCTTTTCGTAAAATTTGTACTTTTATCCAGATCTGCCTATATAGCCTATATTCAATAAATTGGGGGAGAAACAAAAATGAAGCGACTTTGACTCAAACTGTCACTTGATTGTGTAGCTGCGACGAGCAGCGAGGTGTGGCATCGAGGTCACGTGCAGCGGCGCCGAGGGTGAACGCGCCGCACGTCCACGCCCCTCTCCGCCTGTCGGACCCGCCTTGTGAGGCAGTCTCCATGGCGACGACGGTGGTTTCCTGGGTAACCCCGTGTAGCGTTGCGTCGCATCCTCACAAAAGACTCTATTGAAACCGAGGCTGATCGTCGCCTCCCCGCTCCTCGGAGAGGGAGGAAGTGGGACGACGACCACAGCTGCGCGCGATTTAGACACAAAAGCGACATGTTGCGTTTAACGATGCGTCACTCTCCTCACGGGGTTTTAAACCAGCATCGGCCAGGCTTTGTGTCACACGTAGTAGCCCATTTACGGGTAATCAGCCTGCAGAGTGAGATCATAAAGAAAAAAAAAGCGAAGCATCATTTCTTCCCTTAAATCTCTTCAGATGCAGTTCCATTCTCAGAGTTGGCATGCCAACCCGGTCTGACGCCAGCTACCTTTCATCTCCACCTGCAGATGCACGGGGTGGGGGCTTTTTTCAGCGCAAAGTGGTACAGACAAAAAAAAAAAAAAAAGCTGAAGCTCAAAGGAGACTGAAAAATTACCCCCAGAGATGCATCTGGTGCACATCGAGCAGAGCAGAGTAGCCAGAAAATGTACTCGAGTAAAAGTAGCGTTACATCGTGATGCTAAGAGCCTGTTCCAGTGCAGGCAGTGGGTGATTTGAGGGTGGATGGCGGTGATGTGCACAGACATTTGGGGGGGGGGGGGGGGGGCAGGTGCTCAACCACAAAGAAGGGGAGGGGGCACTCCTAAATACTGAAAAAAAATAAAGTTACATTCAGTAGTGCAAATCTTACCGTACTTACTTGGAATATGTATTTTATCATAATATACCTGTACACTCATGGCGATATTAAATAACCCATGGATTTCTACAAAACTGTCAACGCACACAGAGATCATGGTCTTCATCACTGATTACACTGGTCAACACCAGATTTATTGTCTAAGTTTTTTTAGCCGATTTAGGACAATTTTGATGTGCTGAATCCAAAAATCACATTGGTTTTACTCAGTCAGGTCAACTTTTTGAACTATGGCCACATGTTTTCTTATGTTTTTGTTTACATGTACGGGTATTTACGCTTTATATGATGCAAAATTCTTTTTTATTTCTTGAAATTCTCTGAATTTTGAACAATGATTACATAACATTCAATTTACATGTACTTACCTTTATCAGTGTCTACTATTCAATTTACAGTACACCTGTACAACTGCTTATAACTTAACATAAAAACCTGACCTGATCGAGAGAAACGGATGTCATTTTTGGATTCAGCGGTGCAAAATTAGCTTAAATCAGTTGAAAAACACAGACAACTTACAAAAAAAATTATTTTTATGTTGTGCTATGTATTTACATGACATAAGGCCAATGACAAAAAAAAAGAGCGTTGCAAAATGAACCTGTTCAAAATAAATCTTTGCAAAAAATCTGAACAAAAGGGATTTTTTTTTTCCGATAAATAAAATATTAAACCTTCATTCAAATAAATAAATCTCTACAAAAAAACAAAAATTAAAAAGGCCATTCCACCAAAATCATCCCTTCTTGTTAGCCTGCCACCCTCCAAGAGTGCAAGTTTCTACAGGACAACTCAGTATATCAGTGTGAGTTTGGTAGCAAATGCACAAGAAAAATCATGAGAACCTAAGAAAAAAAGGTTGCAAATTTTATAGAAAAAAAGCTGCAAATTTATGAGTATATTGTAATTTTGTGTGGGGGAACAGTAACAAATTTATCAGAAATCATGAAAAATTTATACAAAAAGTACAAAATTACAAAAACGTAGTAAATTTGCCAGGAAAAAGTTGCAAATTTATATTAAAAAGTTATACCTTTCCAAGATAAATGTTAAAATCAACCCGGTCTCAGTAAAAAACGTATCTAATAAACGTTTTCCCACCCCTCTAAAAACATACATTTGCGCGTTAAAGCCAAGAAAACCGCGCCTCGGTACGTTTTTACAAGCTCACCCACTGTGCATACAGTCCTCACCGAGCATGCGCAGAACAACGCATCTTTGACTGGTTTCCCAGCGCTCATTTGGATGGCGGGAGGGGGATGGTTGACGGTTACCTACACAGCCGTTCAGGCAACGGACACAAAAACATTCGAGTTCCACTCCCACTCTCGTCTGTGACTGATTTTTTTCTTCGTTTTTTTCCTTACTTTGCTTTTCACTCCCCTAATGAAAGGTTCCTGTCAGGTTAAGGTTAGGGATTAAAGTATGGGGTAGTTGGTCGATGTTGAAAGGCAATAAAAAAGGCAATAAAAGTGAAAAAAAACCCCTGCTGTTAGACACCCAGCTGTAAACGCCACGTACCCACTGCATGTCAAATATCTTTTTTTACTTGTTTTCTCTGAGTGACAAAACATGCAATTGAACATTCTTTTTTTTTTTCTGAGACTGGGCTCATTAAAATTTACAAGAAAAACCTCACTAATTGGTAAGAAAACTGGAAAGTTATGAGAGAAAAAAAAGTTTTTAAAAAAATTAACTGATTTTTTTTTTTTTCCAAAAGCCAGTTTAGAAAGCTGGGTATCAGATCGCCAAGGTTTCTGCCTTCACCCGCCACCTGATCCGCATAGCACCGGACCCCCATGATCCCTCCTGCAGGTGGGTAGCCCACTGGAGGGCAGACCCATGTAGCTCCTTCAGGCTGAGCCCAGCCGGGTCCCATGTTCAGAAACCCGGCCACCAGGCGCTAGCCATCGAGCCCCTCCCCTAAGCCTGGCTCCAGGGCAGAACCCTGGTAACCCCATGCCAGGCGGGGTACACTGAATCCTTGTTGTAACATTCATCATGAGGCTTTTGGATCGTTCTTAGTCTGGCCCTTCACCCAGGACCAGTTTGTCTTGGGTGGCCCTACCAGAGGCAAATTGCCCCGGACAGCATAGCTCCTGGAATCACTAGGGCATGCAAACTTCCCACCACAATAAGGTGACAATACATGGAGGGTCCTCTCTGGGTTGGGGACGAGCTCCTGCCCCAAGTGAAGGAGTTTAAGTATCTCAGGATCTTATTCACAAATAGATAGATAGACACAGTGGATATAAACTGTCTACACACCCCTGTTCAAATGCCATTTTTTTTGTGATGTAAAAAAATGAGACCAAGATAAATCATTTCAAAACTTCTTCCCCTTTAAATGTGGCCTATAACCTGTACAACCCAATTGAAAAACAAACTGAAATCTTTTAAGGGGAAAAATAAAAAATAAAAAACTTAGAATAACCTGGTTGCATAAATATGCACACACTCTTATAACTGGGGATGTGGCTGTGTTCAAAATAAACCAGTAACATTCAAACTCATGTTAAATGGGAGTCAGCACACACCTGCCACCATTTAAAGTGCCTCCGATTAACCCCAAATAAAGTTCAGCTGTTCTAGTAGGCTTTTCCTGATATTTTTGTAGTCACATCTTACAGCACAAGCCATGGTCCACAGAGAGCTTCCAAAGCATCAGAGGGATCTCATTGTTCAAAGGTATCAGTAAGGAGAAGGGTACAAAAGAATTTCCAAGGCATTAAATATACCATGGAACACAGTGAAGACAGCCATCATCAAGTGAAGAAAATATGGCACAACAGTGATATTACCAAGAACTGGACGACCCTCCAAAATTGATAAAAAGACAAGAAGAAAACTGGTCAGGGAGGCTGCCAAGAGGCCAACAGCAAACTTTAGGCCAATTATTTGGAATGGCCCAGCCAGAGTCCAGACCTGAATCCGATTGAACATCTCTGGGGTGATCTGAAGAGGGATGTACACAGGAGATGCCCTCACAATCTGACAGATTTACAGCATTTTTGCAAAGAAGAATGGGCAAATATTGCCACATCAAGATGTGCCATGCTGATAGACTCCTACCTAAAAAGACTGAGTGCTGTAATAAAAGCAAAGGCGCTGCAACAAAGTATTAGTTTAAGAGTGTGCATATTTATGCAACCAGGTTATTGTAAGTTTTTTTATTTTTCCACTTAAAATATTTCAGTTTGCTGTTCAATTGAGTTGTACAGGTTATAGGTCACATTAATGGTGGAAAAAGTTTTGAAATGATTCATCTTGATCTCATTTTTTTACATCACAAAAACCTGGCATTAGAACGGGGTGTGTAGACTTTTTATATTCACTGTAGATAGATAGATAGATAGATAGATAGATAGATAGATAGATAGATAGATAGATAGATAGATAGATAGATAGATCGGAGCAGCATCTGCAGTGATGCGGATGTTGTACCGGTCTGTTGTGGTGAAGAGGGAGCTGAGCTCTAAGGCAAAGCTGTCGATTTTCTGGTCAATCTACATTCCTGCCCTCACTTACGGTCACGAGCTCTGGGTAATGACTGAAAGAATGAGATCGCGGATGCAAGTGGCTGAAATGAGCATTCTTCGTAGGATTGCTGGACTCACCCTCAGAGATAGGGTGAGGAGTTCAATCATCTGGGAGAGGCTCAGAGCAGAGCCGCTGCTCCTCCACATCAAAAGGAGCTAGTTGAGGTGGTGTGGGAATCTGATCAGGATGCCTCCTGGATGCCTCCCACTTGAGGTGTTTCAGGCCTGTCCCACTGGGAGGAGACCCTGGAGCAGACCCAGGACACGCTGGAGAGACTATTGCTATGTTTGAAATGTTCACTCATTCCCCATATAGTGTACTATATAGTGAATCAGCCATTTTGTAGTGCTGTTCGAAATCTTAACTGAAAATTTCATTCACGATATAGTACACTCAAAATATCCCACAATACATTTTGAAAAGTAGTGTACAACGGATGGTCACTACGTTAGTCAATACAATATATCCCATAATGCAATGAGCAGCCAACGGAGCAGTGAGAGGAGAGCTTCACATCACAACATAAACTATATTTAACTATTCAGCAAAAACGATTTGATTTAACACATATTTTCTACAAATTCCATGCAGGTATTTATTTTTTGTATCACAGTTAGTCTGTTATGTTTTACCATCTCACCATGATGACATCATTAACCGCACTGTGAAAACAAGCCCAGTAGTATCCAAAAGCTGTTAATTTTATTGTTATATAGAGTTTACTATATAGTCAACTATATGTAAATTCACTATATAGCGAGTAGGGAGAGAGGGAGTGAGTGGACATTCCGAACACAACCTACGTCTCCCAGCTGGTCTGGGAATGTCTTGGTATCCTCTCTGAACAGCTGGAGCAGGTGGCCGGGGAGAGAAAGTCTGGGCTTCTCTGCTTGAACTGCTGCCTCCCCGACCCGGACCTCCAGAAAAGCGGTGCAAGATGGGTGGATGGATGGAATTTTTTCCCTGTAAATTTGTGGCTTTATTGTAGTAAATTTATTACCCTTTTCCTGGAAACACAGTACAAGGTTTTTCAGCATTTTGAAGTTATGTTGTAAAATGTAACTTTTTTCTTGTAAATTTTTTGACATTTTAAATTGTAAATTGCCATCTTTTATCATATTTTTTGCACCTTTATTCTTGCACATTCGCACTGAAATTGCATTTATACCTTTGTACCTTTATGCTAAATTTATGAAAATCCCCCTTCTCCCACAACCACCATCCCCACTGTTAAAAAAAAAAAAAAAAAAAAAATCACCTACTGCATGTACTTTCACAACAGTAACAAAAAATGCCAAGGCTTAAGGCAAGGAAATACTAACCTGGCTGAAAGACAGGAGATGTAGGTTGCAGCTGCTGAGTGTCTGCAGAGAAGCGGGGAGGAGAGCCACGATCATGCAGATTTAATATGATGTCAAAATATAGTCATCGGGCATTAAAATACATTTGACGGGCAACTGGTATTTCTGAGGGGAAAAATTAAAATCACCAATATCTTTAAGAAGCTCTCCAGAAGGGCGCTTGAGAAGGCAGAGGGCAAAGGGGGTGGTGCTCGAGCACTACCTGGGTTATATCTGTGCACGTGCCTGGGCCGATAACATTTTGTTAGCAAAATGATCCAAAAACCTTCCCCCCCTTTGTTAACATCTGCCATCCCCAGAGAAAGTGCATGGATAAGTTACATTTACCAGATGTGCTCAAGTAGTTTTCTCACAAAATTGTACTTTTATGAGTCGTGGAGTTTGTGTGATGACTGACATTTCTAATACTTTTTTTACACAGGGGTGGAGATCGTTGAGAGATGGTTGAGCAATGACAAAATGGCCAGAGCTCTCAAATTCTTTCAATGACCTTCCAGCAATCTCCTTCAAATTTTGACTCAGTCCAAAACAATCAATTATCTCCCAAACATTTACAAAGAAACAGTTTTTTCGAGGCTTTAGGAGATCGTTGAGAGATCGGGACAGTTTTCCGATCTCCCAATAGTCATCCAAGGATCTCTGTGCTGTGTAAAGGAGCCCTAAGAGAAAAAAATGTCTCAAACTGGTGAGATCACAGCTGCAAATGTGCAATAAAAATGTTGAAATTTATGAGGGGAAAAAAGTTTTAAATGTGTGTATACAGGTTTACATTTGTGTGGGGAAAACGGTAACTATTTTGTCACAAAAAGTGGCAAATTTATTGGAAAAAGCAAAAAATTTATTAATTTATTTTAAAAACAGTTAATTTATAAGGAAAAAATTGTACACTTCCAAGAAAAATGTTGCAAGTTTACAAGAAAAATTTCACAAATTAGTAAGAAAATTGGAAATTTTTGTAGAAATCTTTTAAAAAATTATGGAAATTTGCATTTTTTAATTGTAAATTTGTGACCTCATTCTTGTGACTTAATTTTTTTTAATGGAAATGTGATTATTTTTCCTCTTTCTTCATCTCCTTTTTCTTCTTCTTTCAACTGCTCCCTCTAGGGGTCGCCACAGCAGATCATCTGCCTCCATCTCATCCTATCTGTTGCATCTTCCTCTGTAACACCAACCTTCTCCATGTCCTCCTTCACTACATCCATGATTCTTCTCTGTGGTCTTCCTCTTTTGTTCCTGCCTGACAGTTTCATCTTCAACATCCTTTGTCCAATACAGTGGGGCAAAAAAGTATTTAGTCAGCCACCAATTGTGCAAGTTCTCCTACTTAAAAGATGAGAGAGGTCTCCAATTTCCATCATAGGTATACCTCAACTATGAGAGACAAAATGAGAAAAAAAAATCCACAAAATCACATTGAAGGATTTTTAATGAATTAATTGGTAAATTCCTCAGTAAAATAAGTATTTGGTCACCTACAAACAAGCAAGATTTCTGGCTCTCACAGACCTGTAACTTCTTCTTTAAGAGGCTCCTCTGTCCTCCACTTGTTACCTGTATTAATGGCACCTGTTTGAACTCGTTATCAGTATAAAAGACACCTGTCCACAATCTCAAACAGTCAGACTCCAAACTCCACTAATGGCCAAGACCAAAGAGCTGTCAAAGGACACCAGAAACAAAATTGTAGACCTGCACCAGGCTGGGAAGACTGAATCTGCAATAGGTAAGCAGCTTGGTGTGAAGAAATCAACTGTGGGAGCAATTATTAGAAAATGGAAGACATACAAGACCACTGATAATCTCCCTCGATCTGGGGCTCCACGCAAGATCTCACCCCGTGAGGTCAAAATGATCACGAGAACGGTGAGCAAAAATCCCAGAACCACACGGGGGGACCTAGTGAATGACCTGCAGAGAGCTGGGACCAAAGTAACAAAGGCTACATCAGTAACACACTACGCCGCCAGGGACTCAAATCCTGCAGTGCCAGACGTGTCCCCCTGCTTAAGCCAGTACATGTCCAGGCCCATCTGAAGTTTGCTAGAGAGCATTTGGATGATCCAGAAGAGGATTGGGAGAATGTCATATGGTCAGATGAAACCAAAATAGAACTTTTTGGTAAAAACTCAACTTGTCGTGTTTGGAGGAGAAAGAACACCATACCTACTGTGAAGCATGGGGGTGAAAACATTATACTTTGGGTCTGTTTTTCTGCAAAGGGACCAGGACGACTGATCTGTGTAAAGGAAAGAATAAATGGGGCCATGTATCGTGAGATTTTGAGTGAAAACCTCCTTCCACCAGCAAGGGCATTGAAGATGAAACGTGGCTGGGTCTTTCAGCATGACAATGATCCCAAACACACCACCCGGGCAACGAAGGAGTGGCTTCTTAAGAAGCATTTCAAGGTCCTGGAGTGGCCTAGCCAGTCTCCAGATCTCAACCCCATAGAAAATCTTTGGAGGAAGTTGAAAGTCTGTGTTGCCCAGCGGCAGCCCCAAAACATCACTGCTCTAGAGGAGATCTGTATGGAGGAATGGGCCAAAATACCAGCAACAGTGTGTGAAAACCTTGTGAAGACTTACAGAAAACGTTTGACCTCTGTCATTGCCAACAAAGGGTATATAACAGAGTATTGAGATGAACTTTTGTTATTGACCAAATACTTATTTTACCGAGGAATTTACCAATTAATTCATTAAAAATCCTTCAATGTGATTTTCTGGATTTTTTTTTTCTCATTTTGTCTCTCATAGTTGAGGTATACCTATGATGAAAATTGGAGACCTCTGTCATCTTTTAAGTGGGAGAACTTGCACAATTGGTGGCTGACTAAATACTTTTTTACCCCATTGTATATCCACCATCTCTCCTCTGCACATGTCCAAACCATCTCAGCCTTGCCTCTCATACTTTGTCTCCAAACCGCTCAACCTGAGCTGTCCCTCTGATATACTCATTTCTAATCTTGTCCATCTTAGTCACTCCCAGTGAAAATCTTATCATCTTCAACTCTGCCACCTCCAGCGCCACCTCCTGTCGTTTTGTCAGCGCCACTGTCTCCAAACCATACATCATAGCAGATCTCACTACCGTCTTGTAAATCTTCCCTTTCACTCTTGCTCCTACCTTTCTGTCACAAGTCACCCCTGACACTCGTCTCCACCCACTCCACCCTGCCTGCACTCTCTTCTTCACCTCTTGTGTATTTTCCATTGTTTTGGATGGTTGACCCCAGGTATTTAAACTCATCTACTTTCACTACCACTACTCCTTCCATCTTCACCATTGCACCTGCCTCCTTCTCATTCACACTTATGTATTCAGAGCCGATCCCTGATGTAACCCCACCCCCATCTTGAATCCATCCGTCACTCCTACAGCACACTTCACCACTATCTCGCTGTCCTCATCCATGTCCTGCACCACCCTTGCATACTTCTCTGCCACTCCTGACTTTCTCATACAGTGCCACACTTCCTCTCTTGGCACCCTATCATATGCTTTCTGTTCACTGATTGTCACCCATTCTCATAACCTGGCTTCAACAACTCTTTCTCATATCTTCATAGTTGGACTAATTAACTTTATGCCTCTGTAGTTACCACAGCTCTGAGCATCAGCTTTGTTCTTGAAAATTGGTACCAAAACACTTCTTCTCCACTCCTCAGGCATCCTCTCACTCTCCAAGATTGTGTTAAACAATCTGGTTAAAAAGTCCACTGCCATCTCTCCTAAACATATCCATACCTCCACAGGTATGTCATCTGGACCAACAGCCTTTTCATTCTTCATCCTCGTCAAAGCTGCCTTCACCTCTGCCTTGCTAATCCTGGAGACTTCCTTGTTCACTATCGTTCCTTCATCCATCCTCCTCTCTCTCATTTTCTTTATTCATCAGCTCTTCAAAGTACTCCTTCAACCTTCTCAACACACTCTCATCATTTGTTAGTACATTATCATTTCTGTCCTCAATCAACCTAACCTGGTGTACATCTTTTCCAGCTCGATATCTGTCTAGCCAGTCGATACAAGTCCTTTTCGCCTTCTTTAGTGTCCAGTATCTCATACAACTCACTATATGCCTTATCCGTTTCCTTTGCCACCTCTCTCTTTGTCATGCGCCTAGATTCCAAATACTCCTGTCTACTTTTTTCATATCCTGACTATCCCACTTTTTCTTTGCTAACCTCTTCCTTTGAATACTTTCCTGTACCTCCTCATTCCACCACCAAGTCTCCTTGTTTTCCTTCCTCTGTCCACTGGATACATCACATACCTTTCTACCCGTTTCCCTCAATACTTTTGCTGTACTTTCCCAGTCATCTGGTAATTCGTCCCTACCACCCAGAGCCTGTATCAACTCCTTACTGAACTCTGTGAGACCTTCTTCCTTCTGTAACTTCCTCCACTTAATCTTTGGCTCTGCCTTCACTGTTTTCCTCTTCTTGCTTTGCAAAGTCATCCTACAGACTACCATTCAATGCTGTCTAGCTACATTCTTCCCTGCCACCACCTTGCAGTCTCCTATCTCTTTCAGATTCTCCTTCTGCATAAGATATAGTCCACCTGTGTGCACCTTCCTCCACTCTTGTAAGTCACCCTACGTTCCTCTCTCTTCTTAAAGTAAGTGTTCACCACAGCCATTTCCATCCTTTTAGCAAAATCCACAACCATCTGTCCTTCCACATTTCTCTCCTTCAGACCATACCTACCAAGAACCTCCTCATCACCTCTGTTCCCTTCACCTACATGTCCATTAAAGTCCGCTCCAATCACCACTCTCTTCCCCCTGGGAACACTCTCTACCACTTCATCCAACTGACTCCAGAATTACTCTTTCTTTTCTACCTGACATCCAACTTGTGGGGCATATACACTGACAACATTCAACATCACACCTTTGACTTCTAGCTTCAAACTCATGATTCTGTCTGACTCCCTCTTTACCTCCTGAACACTCTTCACATACTCTTCCTTCAAGATTACTCCTACTCCATTTCTCTTCCTATCTACACCATGGTGGAACAGTTTAAATCCACCTCCAATGCTCCTAGCCTTGCTTCCCTTCCATCTGGTTTCTTGAACACAGTATATCTACCTTTCTTCTCTCCATCATATCAGCCAACTCTCTGCCTTTACCAGTCAGTCACTACATTTAACGTCCCTACTCTCACCGCCACACTTCTACCTTCCCTTTTCTCTCTCTCCCTCCTAACACACCTTCCCCCTCTCCTCCTCCTCCTTGATCTTCGACCAACAGTAGCCCAATTTTCCCTGGCACCCTGTTGGTTAACAGCACCAGTGGCGGTCATTGTTAACCCGGGCCTCGACCAATCCGGTATGAAAGTTTCATTTGTCACAATCCGCATGTTTGATTTGGCAAAGGTTTTATGTCGGTTGCCTTTCCTGACACAACCCTTCCCATTTACCTGGGCTTGGGACCGGCACTAGGAGTACACTAGCTTGTGCACCCCCTGTGGCTGGGTTTTTGCTTTATCCACTTTTATTCATGTTTTTCCTGTATTTATTTGTTTTTCCTCTTTAATCATGAGTTTTTCCTCACAATTTTGTAACTTATGGTAAATTTGTGACTTTCATTATTGTAAATTACTACCTTTTATGATATTTTTGCGCCTTTATTCAATCAAATTTATAGCTGATTTGCATTTATAAATTTGTACTTTAATTTGTGAATCCCTCCTACCACCGTCCCTCTTGTTAAAAAATGACAAATCTTCTCATACTGAGTAAACTTTCTTACTCTTGAGCAACAGTTACAAAACAGCAGTAGCTGATTTGTAAGGTTTTTCTCCAAAATTTGTGATTTTTTTTTCACATTAATTTCAGACATTTTCTTATGTCTTATGAATGTACAACTTCTCCCTCACAAATTTTGCAAATTTTTTCCTCATAAATTTGTGACTTTTTTCCTTGTACATTTGACACGTTTTCATAAATTTGCAAGCACTTTCACAAACATTTCAGACATTTTCCTTCAAATACTTGTTTTCCCTCATACATTTACTGTTTTGTGACAATATTGTGAATTTTTTTTTTGACATCTTATAAATTTGTAACGTTTTTCTCCTTCCTGTGCAACTGAGCCCCAATAGAAGAACAATGATATCAACACCAGTGTCATTGAAATAAGATTATAAAATTACTAAAAATGACCAAAGATGCAGCTATTGCTGGCGACAGTAAGTTATTACATTTTAAGTGAACATGCAAGTTAGGTTAATTGGCATCAACTGGGGATTCTAAATTGTCCTTAGGTATGACTGAATATATCTATTTAGCTTGGAGAAATCATCTTTTAATTTACAAAAAATCTCTTAGAAAAGCTAGAACGAGTTATTACTCTGCATTAATAGAAGAGAACAAGAATAATCCCAGGTTTCTTTTCAGTACTGTAGCCAGGTTGACAAAGAGTCAGGACTCTGTCAATCCTAGCATCCCCTTAGAGCTTACTAGTCAGGACTTTATGAACTTTTTCAATAATAAAATTTCATCCATCAGAGATAAAATCAATCAGATTCTTCCCACAGTTAACTTAAATACTGTAACTACTACAACTCCTTCTATTGATGTCTGTCTTGATGAGTTTACTCCAATCGACCTTTGTGAGTTAGACAAAATAGTTTCCTCATCCAAACCTTCAACTTGTCTTTTAGACCCTATTCCTACCAGGTTATTTAAAGAAGTCTTCCCACTTATTGGTAGCTTTATTCTTCATATAATCAATTCTTCATTAACTTTAGGCCATGTACCGCAGGCTTTTAAAACGGCTGTAATTAAACCCTTACTCAAAAAGCCAACGCTAGATCCAGGAGCTTTAGCTAACTATAGACCAATCTCTAATCTCCCTTTCATTTCAAAAATCTTAGAAAGAGTTGTTGCTACGCAATTATTTGACCACCTGCAGGGAAATGGTTTATTTGAGGAGTTTCAATCTGGGTTTAGAATCCATCATAGCACTGAAACAGCCTTAGCGAAGGTCACTAACGACCTCCTCATTGCATCTGATAATGGACTAGTTTCTGTACTTGTCCTTTTAGATCTTAGTGCAGCTTTTGATACTATTGATCATAATATTCTACTTGATAGATTAGAACACTATGTTGGACTTAATGGAACTTCGTTGCAGTGGTTTAGATCTTATTTATCTGATAGGTTCCAGTTTGTTCATGTAAATGATGAGTTTTCTCTCAGCTCAAAGCTTAGTCATGGAGTTCCACAGGGATCTGTGCTTGGCCCTACTCTTTTTAGTTTATATATGCTTCCATTAGGCAACATTATTAGAAAGCACTGTATACATTTTCACTGTTATGCAGATGACACACAATTATACCTGTCAATGAAGCCAGATGATACTAATCAATTAGCCAAGTTAGAAGCCTGTCTTAAGGAAATCAAAGTTTGGATGACTTGTAATTTCCTGCTATTAAATTCAGATAAGACTGAAGTCATTCTTGTTGGTCCAAAAAAACCTTAGAAATTCCTTTCCAAATCAAACTTTCAGTTTGGATGCAGTTACTCTTTCTCTTAATAGCTCTGTGAGGAACCTTGGAGTTATTTTTGATCAGGATTTGTCCTTCAATTCACATATTAAATTTGTTTCTAAGACTGCCTTCTATCATTTGCGTAATATTGCCAAGATTAGGAGCATCTTGTCTCAGAGTGATGCTGAGAAGCTGATCCACGCTTTTGTTAGCTCGAGATTAGATTATTGTAATTCTTTATTATCAGGCTGTCCTAAAACATCTTTAAAAAGTCTTCAGCTGATCCAAAATGCTGCAGCAAGAGTTTTAACAGGTACTAGAAAGAGAGATCATATCTCTCCGGTTCTGGCCTCCCTTCATTGGCTTCCCATAGAGTTTAGAATTAAGTTTAAAATCCTTCTTCTTACTTACAAAGCTCTAAACAATCAGGCTCCTTTTTATTTAAAAGATCTGATACTACCGTATCATCCTAACAGAGCACTACGCTCCCAAAATGCAGGTTTACTTGTAATACCTAGAATCTCCAAAAGTACAATGGGAGGCAGAGCCTTCAGTTATCAAGCTCCTCTCCTGTGGAATCAGCTGCCAATCTGGATTCGGGAGTCAGACTCGATCTCTGTTTTTAAGAATAGGGCTAAAACCTACCTTTTTGATATAGCCTACAATTAGGGAGGGATCATGTGTTTCTGAACCCTCCCTTAGTTATGCTGCTAATAGGTTTAGTCAGCCGGGGGACCTCCAGTAATGCACTGGGCCTCACTCCTTTCCTCACTCTCTATGAAATATTTTTTTTTTTGCTGGTCATTAACATTTGTTTGTTCTCTCCCATAGATTGAGTCCCCATCGTGCTGTTTGCTCTCTACATGTCTGTTCTTTTCTTCTTCTCTGTCCCCTCACCCCCCAGCCAGTCGCAGCAGATGACTGCCCCTCCCTGAGCCTGGTTCTGCTGGAGGTTTCTTCCTGTTAAAAGGGAGTTTTTCCTCTCCACCGTCGCCAAGTGCTTGCTCACAGGGGATCGCCTGATTGCTGGGGTCTTTCTGCAACTGTGGGGGTCCTCCCTACAGTTGATAGTGCTATGAGATGACTGTTGTTGTGAAATGGCGCTATATAAATAAAGTTGAATTGAATTGAATTGAATTGAATTGAGAGTGAATGGTTGTCTGTCTCTCTGTGTTGGCCCTGCGATGGACTGGCGATCTGTCCAGGGTGTACCCTGCCTCTCGCCCAAAGATGCTGAATATAGGCTCCAGCCCCCCACCCCCCCACCTCCGCAACCCAAAAAGGATTAAGTGGAAGAAGATGGATGGATGGATGGATGTTTTCAAATCAGTGAAATCAACAGTAACTTCGAATCTATGACAAAATCTAGTTGAGTAAAAATACAGTACAACTTTTTTCTCTAAAATGCATAAAAAAATAAGAGTAAAAAGCATCCTGGAATAAAATTACTCACATAAGTACAATTTTGTGAAGAAGTTGCTTCAGTATATGTGCCTGAGTAAATGTAACTAGCCATGTGGAGATGAATTTATTTGACATTCATTTGCTGATTAGATTGAATTATTGATTTTATCAGTCAAATACAATGAGGAAAAACAGTGTAATATGAAGATTAGATTTTTCAGCACATTGTTTTGGTTGGCTGATTGTCCTAAATCTTTTTTTATAGTATAACTGGGGGCACTCAGAGAGCACATACTTCCACCAAGGCTCTGTCCAGCCATCTGCCCCCCCCCCCCGTCCATCTGTCAGTCTGTCCCTCCATACTTTCATCCATACCTTTGTCCGTACTTCCAAATTCATCCAGTAGTTTTTGCACAATCCTGCTGATGGATGGAGGAACAGACGATCACATTACATTGTGAGATAGGTCCTTGGTGGAGGTATACACTCTGAGATCACCTCCAAAATCTAAAGGGTTCATCAGTTTCACCTCTGTTGAAAATCTCGACAAAATCTGTCCAGTAGTTTTTGTGTAATCCTGCCAACACACTGCGAGAAAAGAGGGCCTTGGTGGCGGTATGCACTCATGGTTCACTACCAAAATGTAATCGGTTCATCCGCAGCCCAAGGGCCACCTCTGGTAAAAATTTCATCCAAATTGTTGAGTATCTTTTTCGTAATCCTGCTGCTCACAAACAAACAAACCACCCCGATCATATTACCTCCTTAGTGGAGGTTAAAAAAAGTGTAGAAAGCATCACTGTCATTTTTCCCAGGAATAAAATAAATGATCAGTTGTCAAATTAGCCATGTGGGTCAAGTAATCATAAAAATTACCACGAGGGATCACGCAGTTTCATTTAATTCCGTTTTAATAGTGTTTTGTTAATCCATAGGTAAAAAAACTGTTGCTGCAGTGAACTGTGAGAGTCAGGTTCTGTGGTGTTGTTGAAGATGGCTCAGCTCTGCCCTCTAGTGGAGACGCTGCCTTATTACTGCTTGGAAAAATTTAAATCTTGAGCTGAGGATGAGAAATTTGACATGAACTCACAATTGAAATTAATGGGAGGATTGATGGCGGAAGAAGTTACTTTAAAATAACTTTATTGGCAAATTAAAAACAAAGTTAAACTAATCAACATCACAGGAGTTATTTGCATCTATAAAGAAAATTAAACAAATGGGAAAGAACAGGAAATATAAAACATACGGTTATTATGTTCAGAGGTCAACAGTTTTTAGAACTTTCGGGTCTATGGAATGCTGAATAGTTTCTTTGTATTGCTGACCATAAATTTAATGGTGGAAGAAATATTACCTGTAAGACATCTAAACATTTTGGAAGCCACAATAACTGCCTAAAGGTTTTTTCCAATATAACTACACAGTGGTAAGGTTCCTCACACCAATTTTAGTTTATATTAATAAAGGGGGGGGAATCTAATGGTGCTACACAAATATGGTAGTGGTAAATATTTTATGATATTGATCATGTGTTGGATCAATGTTACGCCTATCCCAACCTCTTTGGGCAAGCAGCAGGGTAGACCCTGGACAGATTGCCAGTCCATCACAGGACCAGCACAGAGATACTGATATTCACTCTCACATTCATACCTAAGGACAGTTTAGAATCCCCACTTGATGCCAATTAGCCTAATGTGCATGTCTTTGGCCTGTGGGAGGAAACCTGTGTACCCAGTGAAAATGTGCAAACTCCACACAGAAGGGTCACCACGGGTCAGGGGGTGGGCTCAAACCCTCGACCCTCTTCCTGTACTGTCACAGTGCTAATCACTGCACCACCAAATGATGGAAAACATTCCTTACAGTAACTATATAAAGTAAAATATAATATCTTTTTGCGTGTTCTATATATGTGACTGGTTCCGGCTTTCATTTTTCACACATTACCTCTTTAAAATGGCTAACTACTTAGTTTGGATATTTCTGATTTGTATTTTATATTGTTTGTCACGTCTGCAGGAAGGTTGGCCCTCTCTGGATTTAACCTAGAACTAAACAAAAGTAATGTTCTGTAATGTTGTGCACTCATGTTTTCAGTTTGTGAATGCTACAAAAAACTGCACAGTGACTGAATGATTTAATACAAATAACCAGAATAGTTCAGCCATGAACTGACAAGCAAAAGCAAAATGTGAACGTTCAGTGAAACGTTTATTCAGATTTTTGTTGTTCCTGTTCAAAAATGTGAGGACAGAAAACTACGGTGGATTAACAGCGCAGAGCAACTGATAACAGATTAAACTAGAGGGCACTCAGACAGGGCATATCTCTGCCAAGGCTCCATCCATCCCTCCCTTTGGCCGTCTGGCCGTCCGGCCGTATGTTGTGAGATAGGGCCTTGGTAGAGGTATGCACTCATGGATCACCTCCAAAATCTAATGGGTTCATCTGTAGCTCAAGGGTCACCTCTGGTGAAAATTTCATCCAAATCCATCCTGTAGTTTTTGTGTAATCCTGCTACCAAACGGACAAACAAACACCAGCAGAAACATGACATATTCTATATTAAATGGTTGAAAGCAATTAACATTGCAAACATCAAAAGTGGGATTTATCTGAATAGTTGGACTAAAGCTGCCACTGAGGGGCATCTGGACTGTATGTGCATTTCAGGTTTTGATTAGTTCAAAAGAGAGAAAACTGTCCTGTTTCATCTCAGCCAAACTGGCAACTTGTGGCTATTAATCACAGTAGTGTTACTGTTAAAATCATTACCATTTTTACACATGTAGCAGTGAGGATGAAACAGTACTTTTTTTTCTTGAATGTAGCAAATGTAGCCAACTGGAATTTGTCATGAGGGTCAGGACACCACCGTCAGATTTCACCCAGAGGTGTTCTAGTGTGACCCATAATTGTTTAATTTCCCATAAGACGTGGGGGATTACAGTTGGTGATCCTCAGCAGGCATATTAACTTCTTTCCTGTACTTTATATGGCTTTGAAGGCGCACAAATCAAGGTTACTTGAAGTTGGCTGTCGGGATGGCGCTCAGCTAAATCCTAATTTGTAGCATGGAGTTAAAACTGTTGTGTTCTCTTCTAAAAAGCAGAGTTTAAATTATTAAAAAGGACAATATGAGTATGAATTCGTGAACTACGCATTCTCTTGCAGACATGCCTGATTTTGACCAGTCTGACACATTTTTTAATATAGCTTGTACTTATACACATTGTGAAACAACTTGACAAGAACTACCTGGCTATAGTTTTAAAGCAAAGCAGTTGTTTTGGACAGATTTCTAAAGCTTCTCTTTTACATGCAGAGCCACCACGTGTCCCACAGCTCCAGGTGTGTTGCCTTAGAACTGCTGAGTGGGTCTTGTACCTTCTCTGTCCCCTACCAGAGTTAAATCCCTTCTTTGGTGTATTTTTAATAAGGGGAGAATAAAAAGGCTCCCACAAATTATAGCGCGCGATTAATCATCGGCCATTAATCCTCTCCTGTGCAGCTACGCGGCTGTGGGAGCAAGAGACACGTGCAATTCACTGTGAATTATCCTGCTCTGCTTTCTGAGAGGTAAGGACTGTGTTAGAGAAAGGTCTGATTCAATAGACTAGAGCAATGTGACTTTGGAGAAATATGTTTTTATGATGAAATAACATTTAATGATACTTAATTAGCATTTCTTTTGCAAGGGTCAGCAGCACCTCATGAAGAATATGAAAAAGCATACAATATCCTTCTGTATGCACAAGATTGTTCTGTGGTTATATGTGCCAAATAATTTTCCAATAAAAACTTAATATTTAGAGTTATCTATGTCAGTGTTTTTCAACATTTGAGCCATGGTACCTTCTTCACATTGGGGAAAAAAAGGCACCCCACCAACCAAAAATGTTATAAAATGACACATTGTAACCTGCTACAGCATCAGGTAATGATGATGTAGCCTTGTAATTTGTTTATACTCAGTGTGAAAATGCAATGCAATTACACACAAAGTCAGTGGAAAGACGCAAACGTGCATTTCCTCTGAGAGAGTTGGATTTTACACAACTCAGGCCAAAAATTCACTTGATGCTTGCTTGCGATAGCCAGTCACCATTGATATTCCACCATTATAGCAGAATAAATTTGTTAGAAAATGAGACTGCCACATACCGGAGACAGACGTGCTCCCACGAAGGGGGTGCTTTTCACAGCAGATGTACAACATTCCTCCGCTTATATGGAAAGACAGGAACTTCCTTCTGCTCCTTTTAAAGATCTGCAACCATTTGTTTAGATCCCATGTTGCACCTAACTCATTAACTTCGAGCATGATACCTTTAACTAAAAAAGGGAATCTTACCCTACACAATAGCTACTGCAAGATCGCTTTGACTGCAATAGCTGCAAAACTGTACAACAAGATGCTGCTGAACAGACTTGTCACAGAAGTAGACCCACTTTTCCGTGACAATCAAAATGGATTCTGTGGAAGACGTTCCACTTTGAGTCAGATCCTTTTGCACCATAGATTAGTGGAGGAAATGCGGAATGCCAAAAAAAGACTTCACACTAGTGTTCGTAGACTTTAAGAACGCTTTCAACTCTGTCAGCAGAGAGATTATGTTCAAAATCCTTCCACTTTATGGCATTCCTGACAAAATCATCCAAGTGATCAAGGCTTTCTACATAAATACTCGCTCTAAAGTCATCACCCCTGATGGAGTAACCAAATCTTTTGATATTAACACTGGTATTCTGCAAGGGAACACACATGCCCCCTTTTACTTCATTATCATTCTTGACTACATCGTCCAGGTTTCAATCAATGTCAACGGTGATAGGGACTTGTTGATCAAGCCTCGGTTGAGTTGCAGGCACCCGGCCCAGTACATCACCGATTTTGATTTTGCAGATGATATTGCTATTTGTATTAAATTGGTAGCCAGTGCTGAGGCATTCCTCCATGCCCTGGAAGATGGTGCTAAGTGCGTAGGAATGAAAGGCAATTCCTCCAAGACAGAGTTCATTTCCCCAAACCAAATGCCACCTTGACCTCCAAATCTGGGGCCTGTCTAAAGCAAATTGACGATTTCAAGTATCTCAGCTCCTGGATTATGGACTCTGGAAAAGACTTTGTTATCCGGAAAGCCCAAGCCTGGAAGGCATGTAACAAAATGGATAGCATCTGGCACTCTAACCTGCCAAAATTACTAAAGCTTAACCTCTTCAGGTGTACCACTGAGCCTATTTTACACTGCGTTCCAAACTATTATGCAAATGATATTTGTCTCTGATTTTCCTAAATAGTCGATGCACATGACAGTCAGTATAATTTTCAAGTCATCAACCATTAGATCATAATTCAAATTTTATTGAACAAACCTCCCAATGATAACTTTTTTTGCAAAAATCAAAAACTCAAAATGCACTGTTCCAAATGATTATGCACAACAGTTTCAAAACATTTTATTGGTTGTAAAGAACTGAAAATGGTCATTTTATTGAATTTGCAGCATTAGGAGGTAATATTTACTGAAATCAAAAGCTATAGTACGTCAATCAAAAACATCTTAACAGGCCAAGTTACATGTTAACATAGGACCCCTTCTTTGATACTGTATAACCTTCACAATTCTTGCATCCATTGAACTTGTGAGCTTTTGGAGAGTTTCTGCTTGAATATTCTTTGCAAGATGTCAGAATAGCCTCCCACAGCTGCTGTTTTGATGTGAACTACCTCCCACCCTCATTGATCTTTTGCTTGAGGACGCTCCAAAGGTTCTCAATAGGGTTGAAGTCAGGGGAGGATGGGGGCCACACCATGAGTTTCTCTCCTTTTATGCCGATAGCAGCCAATGGCACAGAGGTATTCTTTGCAACATGAAATGATGCATTGTCATGCATGAAGATAATTTTGCTACAGAAGGCACAGTTCTTCTTTTTGTACCATGGAAGAAAGTGGTGAGTCAGAAACTCTATATACAGTACTTTGCCGGGGTCATTTTCACACCTTCAGGAACCCTAAAGCAGCCTACCAGGTCTCTCCCCATGATTCTGGCCCAAAACATGACTCCACCACCTCCTTGTTGATGTCAAAGCCTTGTTGGGACATGGTGGCCATCCACCAACCATCCACTACTCCATCCATCTGGACCATCCAGGGTTGCACGACACTCATCAGTAAACAAGACTGTTTGAAAATTAGTCTTCATGTATTTCTGGGCCGACTGCAACCGTTTCTGCTTGTGAGCATTGGTTAGGGGTGGCTGAATAGTAGGTTTATGCACAACTGCAAGACTCTGGAAGATCCTACACCTTGAGATTTGTGGGACTCCAGAGGCACCAGCAGCTTCAAATACCTGTTTGCTGCTTTGTAATGGCATTTTAGCAGCTTCTCTGTTAATCCGATGAATTTGTCTGGCAGAAACCTTCCTCATTATGCCTTTATCTGCACAAACCCGTCTGTGCTCTGAATCAGCCACAAATTTCTTCACAGTCCAATGATCACGCTTCAGTTTTCGTGAAATATCTAATGTTTTCATACCTCATCCAAGGCATTGCACTAGTTGATGCTTTTCAGCAGCAGAGAGAGCCTTTTTCTTTCCCATATTGCTTGAAACCTGTGGCATGCTTAATAATGCGGAACATCCTTCTTAAGTAGTTTTCCTTTAATTGAACTCACCTGGCAAACTAATTATGACAGGTGTCTGAGATTGATATCAGTGATCCATAGAGCCCTGGGACACAAAACCATCCATGAGTTTAATTGGAAAAACAAAAAAATAAATGTTTATGACACTAAAATCCTATTTGCATAATAATTTGGAATGCAGTGTAATGTACGGTTCAGAAACTTGGACTCTCACTGTCTGCCTTCAAAACGCCTCGACAGTTACTATGCAAACCTTCTATGAAGGGTCCAAGGTATTTCCTGGATATCTCATTCCACTCTTGACCAGTTCTGTGGTTTGCTACCAAGATTGAGCATCCGCCTAAGCCAGTGGTGCACACAGTTTGCAGGACACTGTTTCTGCACCAAGAGTGAACTAATATCAAGACTTCTCCTATGGAAACAGTCGAACAAAGGCCGCCTGACCTATCCTCAGGTTATCTCACAGGATAATACCATCAGAAATAGGTAATGCCATGGCAGACCCGGAGTTCTGGCGAGAGCGTGTGCGTGCCATCTCAGCCAAGGCCGCAACATGATGATGAACACCCTCTCTAATAATAATTAATGCAATAATAATAATTATGATAATTATAATTATATATAATATAATATAATATATATAATATATATATAATATATATACTATAATATATATAATATAATATAATATAATATAATATATATTATATATATTATATAATTATTATAATTATAATAATAATAATGCAATAATTTAATGCAGTTGTCCCAAAATTTTATCAAGACTTAGACACATCTGAATGTTCACTCAGAACTGGAATCTTTCTTTCTTTCAGAAAGTGAAGCTGCCAACTCTCTGGCAAAAAAAAAAGATCATTCAGAAGCCTCTATAACAGAAGATGAAGTAACAACTATAATATCATTGTCTTCTAGTTATCCAGTTGTCAGTGTAAACTGGTGTCTTTGTTTTGAGATTTTTTTTATTTATTTATTTATATTTTTTGTAAAATCTTAACTGATTCAATCCACCTTATTCCTAGGCCCCATGATGCCTTCCGTGAATTATGGTAGCAACTTCCGGTACTAGTTTAGAACATATGGTTGTCACTGAAACGGGACACTTTTCCTTGTTATAAAACAATGACTTTGGCATCAGAAACGTGGGAACACGGCCTCTTGCACCTCAAAAAAGTAACATAATCATACCACTTCCCACGACCCGTGCTGGCAAAATGAGTCACTTTGAGGATATTTTCAAAACTGATCTAATGCTATTTCTATATTCTGTATTGAAAGACCTTCAAAATGATATTTAATTTGTAGGAAGTTGCAAAAACATCCAGAAAAAGACGATTTGTTTATATTTTAGCTAGGTTGAAAACTCGCGTTCGATTGGTTGGTAGTTTCGTCTTCCACAAAAACATAGGTATTTTTAGAAAGTACGATTTCTAAGCTTTCCGATGGTATCAGGCAGTCAAGGGGTTTTCCCGGGACTTGCCCTACCAAACAAAGAAAGAGTCATGATTTATGACTTCTCGTTGCCTGTACTCATAATGACACGGTGGGCATTCCAACCAGCACGTCTTCATTGTAATAAAGTCGGCTGCATTTTGTTAAAATATGTTGGACATAATCAAATTTACCTTTGAGCAGACGTACGCCACAACACCATGCTTGGATGTCGTCTGTCACCGTGTGGTGAGAAGCCTCTATTTGTCCAGTCTGGCACAACCATGAACACCAGCAAGTACCAGAACTACGTAAAAAACATTCAAAAAATACAAAAACTAGAAGAGCTAAAATTAGCTGCCACTTGAGTGCAAAACACGTATATGGACTATACATTAAAATGAATTTGAAAAACTTTTAAAAACGCTATTTTAAATGCCCCTGCTACTCCACTCTTACTGACTGATTTAACACTACATCAGTCAAAACCAGAAGCTCCGCCCATAATCGTTCCTATAGCAGCACCCCCAGGAATAAGGTGGATTAAAAGAAAAAACTAAATTATAAGAAAAAATAAGAACAATGTACAGTGGTGTGAAAAAGTGTTTGCCCCCTTCCTGATTTTTCATTTTTTTTGTATGTTTGTCACACTTAAATGTTTCAGATCATCAAGCAGATTCAAATATTAGACAAATATAACACAAGTAAACACAAAATGCAGTTTTTAAATGAAGCTGTTTATTATTAAGAGGAAAAAAATCCAAACTTACATGGCCCTGTGGGAAAAAGTGATTGCCCACGAAACCTAATAGCTGGTTGGGCTACCCTTAACAGCAACAACTGCAATCAAGCGTTTGTGATAACTGGCAATGAGTTTTTTACAGCGCTGTGAAGGAATTTTGGCACACTCATTTTTGCAGAATTGTTGTAATTCGGCCACATTGGAGGGTTTCTGAGCATGAACCGCCTTTTTAAGGTCATGCTACAACATTTTAATCTGATTCAGGTAAGGACTTTGACTAAGCCACTCCAAAGTCTTCATTTTGTTTTTTTTCAGCCATTCAGAGGTGGACTTGCTGGTGTGTTTTGAATCATTGTCCTGCTGCAGAACTCAAGTGCGCTTCAGCTTGAGGTCACAAACAGATGGCCGGACATTCTCCTTCAGGATTTTTTGGTAGGCAGCAGAATTCATGGTTCCATTTACCACAGCAAGTCTTCCAGGTTCTGAAGCAGCAAAGCAGCCCCACACATCACACTACCACTGCCATATTTTACTGTTGGTATGATGTTCCTTTTCTGAAATGCTGTGTTACTTTTACGGCCGATGTAATGGGAAACACACCTTCCAAAAAGTTCAACTTTTGTCTCGTCAGTCCACAGAGTATTTTCCCAAAAGTCTTGGGGATCATTAAGATGTTTTCTGGCAAAACTGAGATGAGCCTTTATGTTCTTTTTGTTCAGCAGTGGTTTTCGTCTTGGAACTCTGCCATGCAGGCTGTTTTTGCCCAGTCTCTTTCTTATGGTGGAGTCATGAACACTGACCTTAACTGAGGCAAGTGAGGCCTGCAGTTCTTTGGATGTTGTTGTGGGGTCTTTTGTGACCTCTTGGATGAGTCATCACTGTGCTCTTGGGGTAATTTTGGCTCTCTGGCCGCTCCTGGGAAGGTTCACCACTGTTCCATGTTTTTGCCATTTGTGGATAATGGCTCTCACTGTGGTTCACTGGAGTCCCAAAGCTTTAGAAATGGATTTGTAGCCTTTTCCATACTGATAGATCTCAATCACTTTGTTTCTCATTTGTTCCTGAATTTCTTTGGATCACAACATGATGTCTAGCTTTTGAGGATCTTTTGGTCTACTTCACTTTGTCAGGCAGGTCCTATTTAAGTGATTTCTTGATTGAGAACAGGTGTGACAGTAATCAGGCCTGGTTGTGGTGAGAGAAATTGAACTCAGCTTTCCAAAGATGTGATAAACCACAGTCAGTTTATGTTTTATCAAGGGGGGGCAACCACTTTTTCACACAGGGCCATGTAGATTTGGATTTTTTTTTTACCCTTAAGAATAAACACCTTCATTTAAAAACGGCATTTTGTGTTTACTTGTGTTATCTTTGTCTAATATTTAAATTAGTTTGATGATCTCAAACATTTAAGTGTGACAAGCATACAAAAAAATGAGAAATGAGGAAGGGAGCAAACACTTTTTCACACCACTGTAGATCAGATCAAAAAGTGTGACAGTGTATGTAGTAGGATCAAATATCTAGCCATGTAAAGCAGAAGTGTTAGCAAGTGGTACATTTTAAACACGGCATTGATGCACATGGGACAGAACAGCCATCTTAAAGTATGGACTTTAAGTCAGTCCTGCTTTACATAACTTCAGAGGTGAAAAAAGATGACTTCACACTCCAGAAGTATTTGACATGAGTTGCTCACCATTATTTTGTTGATAGTACAGGTCAGGTGTCACCTAGTACAGCCGTGGACAAAATTGTTGGTACCCCTCTGTTAATGAAAGAAAAACCCACAATGGTCACAGAAATAACTTGAATCTGACAAAAGTGGTAATAAATAAAAATTGTATGAAAATTAACCAATGAAAATCACACAGTGCTTTTGAATTGTGGTTCAACAGAATTACTTTAAAAAACAAACTCATGAAACAGGCCTGGACAAAAATGATGGTACCCCTAGAAAAGATTGACAATAATGTAACCATAGGGACATGTTCAACCAAGATGTGTCCTCTAATTAACATCACAGGTGTCTACAAACTTGTAATCAGTCAGTCGGCCTATTTAAAGGGTGACAAGTAGTCACTGTGCTGTTTGGTGACATGGTGTGTACCACACTAAACATGGACCAGAGGAAGCAAAGGAAAGAGTTGTCTCTGGAGATTAGAAAGAAAATTATAGACAAGCATGTTAAAGGTAAAGGCTATAAGACCATCTCCAAGCAGCTTGATGTTCCTGTGACTACAGTTGCACATATTATTCAGAAATTTAAGATCCACGAGACTGTAGCCAACCTCCCTGGACGTGGCCGCAGGAGGAGATGGATAATACGAATGGTAACAAAAGAGCCCAGAACAACCTCTAAACACATTCATGGTGAACTCCAAGGTCAAGGTACATCAGTGTCAGATTGCACCATCCGTCGTTGTTTGAGCCAAAGTGGACTTCATAGGAGACGACCAAGGAGGACACCACTGTTGAAAACAAATCATAAAAAAGCCAGACTGGAATTTGCCAAACTGCATGTTGACAAGCCACAAAGCTTCTGGGAGAATGTCCTATGGACAGATGAGACAAAACTGGAACTTTTTGGCAAGGCACATCAGCTTTATGTTCACAGACACAAAAATGAAGCATACCAAGAAAAGAACACTGTCCCTACTGTGAAACATGGAGGAAGTTCTGTTATGTTCTGGGGCTGCTTTGCTGCATCTGGCACAGAGTGTCTTGAATCTGTGCAGGGTACAATGAAATCTCAAGACTATCGAGGTATTCTAGAGAGAAATGTGCTGCCCAGTGTCAGACAGCTTGGTCTCAGTCGCAGGTCATGGGTCTTGCAGCAGGATAATGACCCAAAACACACAGCTAAAAACACCCAAGAATGGCTAAGAGCGAAACATTGAACTATTCTAAAGTGGCCTTCTATGAGCCCTGATCTAAATCCTATTGAACATCTGTGGAAGGAGCTGTAACATGCCATCTGGAGAAGGCACCCTTCAAACCTGAGACAACTGGAGCAGTTTGCTCATGAGGAGTGGGCCAAAATACCTGCTGAGAGGTGTAGAAGTCTCATTGACAGTTACAGAAATCGTTTGATTGCAGTGATTGCCTCAAAAGGTTGTGCAACAAAATATTAAGTTAAGGGTACCATCATTTTTGTCCAGGCCTGCTTCAAGAGTTTGTTTTTTAAAATAATTCTGTTGAACCACAATTCAAAAGCACTGTCTGATTTTCATTGGTTAATTTTCATAGAATTTTTACTTATTACCACTTTTGTCAGATTCAAGTTATTTCTGTGACCACTGTGGGTTTTTCTTTCATTAACAGAGGGGTACCAACAATTTTGTCCACGTGTGTATGTTTGGTTTCTATTGTCTGTAGAGCAGGGGTCTCAAACTCATTCCATGGAGGGCCAAGACCCTGCAGGTTTTACCTCCACCCAGTGTCTTCAGCAGGTGATTTCACTGAATTTCTTCCCACTGATTGCTGATCAGTGGAAACACCTGCTGAAGACACTGGGTGGAGGTAAAACCTGCAGGGTCTTGGCCCTCCATGGAATGAGTTTGAGACTCCTGCTGTAGAGGGTGAGGACTGAAACAGTGAGTCCATCACTGCAGGTTGTGGCATGGAAAGAAAAATTAAAAATCTTTCTGATGTGTTCAGTCTTTATTGAGCACAACTCTTCTTCAGATCTAGCATGAGCATATCTAAATTTATATTTGCATGTATGTTATTGCAAAGACCAAAAGCAACATTACATCTGCAGTTAAAATTACTACAGGAAATGGGCAATAAGCACATGATGACTCACACTGAGCCCTGCTTCTATGATCAGGTGCCCACAACCAAGAATGATGATTATGTTGCACTTTATGAATGTCTGGAAAAACATCCAAAATAGGGATTGCTGCAGTTGAGAGCAAATATGCTCTTGTGGTACTATATGTATTGTTCCTGTTACGGGTCCCGGGAAGGTGACCACAATAACAAAAAGAAATAGTTTTAAAGCGTGAAAAGACGTGATCCTTCGCGTCTGCTCTTGGGTCTGTAAAATACAAAAAGAGTCTTTGAAAGACAGAACACAGGACCACTCGTGTCTTTCTCCAGATAGTACTCTTATTTCATTTTCATTTTCATTTACAGGCAGCATCACATTTTGTGCTTTATATGTCATCTTCTTTTACATACTGTAAATAATGTTCTTTTTCCCTCAGTCACACAGTGCATAAACTACACTACATCTGACATCTCAAATTTTCATACTTCACAAATCACAATTTACTTATACAGGACCTTCAATTACTAGACTGACTCCCATTAATTAGGACAAAACATAGGACTTAACTATGACCTTAGGCTAGTTTAGACATTGCACTTAGATTAGCTGACCTGGACTTAACAAATTATTTTACAAACTTGACAATAGGCAAATATACACAGGACACACTCTGACTATTAATTAGCATCAGGAGACTTTTACATTCACACGGAGCAAAATATACTTGTATTGAGTAAAACATTTTATGTGAGCTAACCGTCTTTCCCAAAGCTAAATTTGACTGGCGCGAAACCGCTACCGCGATGCGGCTCGCCTTTGATCTCCGGCGCCAACTGCAGCCTGAACTTGTATAAAACTTATCAAAACGCCACACCAACATCACAGTATTACTCGTCGCGACACACAGAAATAACACGGAGCTTAAGGCTCTTATTTATGGCATTTTTAACCAAATACTGACCTGTAAAATACAAAAAGAGTCTTTGAAAGACAGAACACAGGACCACTCGTGTCTTTCTCCAGATAGTACTAAAGGGGGGGCCGGAAGTGCACCCTATTTGTTTACCTGAGGTGGAACGACCGCAGTGCCTAAGGTTCCGCTGCTTACTCTTAAATATTTATACAGGGCTACATATCAAATGTTAATATTATTGATCGTCCACAATCTCAAAATATATTTAGATACTCTTAAAATAAAAATAAAATGACAGTCTCTCTGTATTATTTCCAAATGTGGTGCCCTATTTGGGTGTACCACACGCTCCCCAACAACAAAAGTGGCTCCTGACACTTAACAGTAACAAATCAAAATCCCAACACTATTAAAGTCTCTATTCAAAAGTCTCTGGAATGTCTTTCTTTTCATCTTCAGGTATTATCCAAGATCTGATTAGTTTAATAGCAAGGAATAGCATACTGACATGGCAAGTAGTTAGAGGTGAAAGAAGGAAGATAAAAAGGTTGAGGATAGAAAGGAGGGTAACACATAAAAGGATATGGTGTTGACTGCTGGACACTGACAGTGTTCACCGACGGACGAGTCTGGAAGGCTGGCTGGCCCAGGGACGGATAGGTGAACACCATGTTGGGTCGTCTCTGTCTGGTGGACTGCCTCAGACGTGGTGGTGACTCAGGACGACGGTCTGGCTCTGGACTGGGCACCAGCTCAGGATGAGCTGCAGGTCCGGGACTAGGAGCAGGAACATCTTGGTGGATATGAAGCACTTCCCCGTCGTCGTCTGGTTGAAGTTGGTCCACGTTTTGTTCGCTTTCCCTTTGTATTTCTTGTCCTTCTTCCGTAATATTGTCTCTTTCTTGTTCAGGTTGAATAGGAACTTGTACTTGTCTTTGCTGTGTTGTTCCCTGTCTTCTTTGTGACTCACATTGAACTCGGTCGACTGGACGCTGACTTTCTTGCAGGTGTCTGGGAACACGAAACCAATAGAGGGGTTCGTCTTCTTCTGAATCACTCGCTTCAGGACTGTTTGACTTTTCCAGTGTGTTTTGTCTGATATCGGTAGGTCTGTTGTTTCTCTTTTGTGACTTGGCAACTGGACTTTGAACGATGTCGACTGGTAAGTCGTTGACTTGGAGAAGCAAGTTTCTGTGTAGGGTACGGATGGGACGACCTCCTGTCTCTGGACTTACTTTGTAGACGGGGTTGTCTCCAACCTGCTCCCTCACGATGTAGACTGTTTGTTCCCAGTAGGGCCTTAGCTTGCCAGGACCACCTCTTTCGCCCAGGTTCCGTACAAGCACTCTGTCTCCTACTTGCAGGACTACACCTCTGCATCGTTTGTCATAGTTTGTCTTTCCTTTGGAGCTTGACTGTTGACTGTTTGCACTTGCGATCCTGTACGCCTCTGTCATTTTCCCTTTCCATTTCTGAGCGTATCCATGGGCTGTCTCTGTGTCTTCTTCTGTCATGAGGCCAAAGAGAAGGTCTACTGGGAGGCGAGGATGTCTGCCGTACAACAGGAAGTATGGAGAAAAACCAGTGGCCTCATGCTTAGTGCAGTTGTAAGCATGGATGGTGTGAGGTAAGTGTTCCTTCCAGTTTAGTTTCTCTTTCTCTCTCAATGTACGTAGCATCTGCAACAAGGTCCGATTCAGCCTTTCGACCGGGTTACCTTGGGGGTGGTAGGGAGAAGTCCTTGAGTGGCCAACACCTGCTAGCTCTCTGAGGGACTTGAATAACTCGTTCTCAAATTCCCGACCCTGATCGTGATGAAGCTTGGAGGGGTAGCCGAATCTTGGAATGAAATCATTGAAGAGGCGGTCTGCTGCTGTCTTTGCGGCCTTGTTCTTGGTGGGGTAGGCTTGTGCAAACCTGGTGAAATGGTCGACTACCACCAAGATGTATTCAAACCCGCCTTTACAGGACTCTAGGTGCAGGAAATCGATGCATACTAACTCGAGTGGGAAGTTGGATGTTATACTGCCCATGGGTGCTCTCTCATGCGTTGCTGGCTTTTTCTGTTTTATGCATGGGCACTTCCTGGTGACATACTCCTCGATCTCTCGCTTCATGAAAGGCCAGTAGAATCGCTCACGGGCTAAGCTCAAGACTTTCTCCACACCGACATGGCCCATGTTGTTATGGAGATGGGTGAGAGCTACTTGTCTGTAGACAGCGGGCAGAACTAGCTGCTTGCGTTCTGCGGTTTTCCTATAGAGAAGGCCATTTTCAATGCGCATCCGACTCCACTCTCTCAACAGTCTCTTTGTGCTTATGTCAAGCTTGGCTTTGTCGTCTTCAGTTGGTGTCATATCTTTTTCTTTCATCTCCATGACTTTCCCGATGGCTGGATCTGCTCTTTGTTCTTGGACTAGTTTATCGTGGCCGATGAAATGCAGTGGCTCCTTGAGGGGTGAACTTGGTGAAGCAAGGCTGAGGGCTGCAATCCATGCTACATCACCTTGCTTGGCTCTTCTGCTCCCTTCCCATACTGCACCAACGGCTTCCTCTGACAGTTCTCCTGTACACTCTTGCATGAAGGCTTCAATGTTGAGTGGACAACGGGATAATACATCAGCGTCAATGTTTGTTTTTCCGGGGCGATATTTTATGTCAAAGTGGAAATCTGCGAGCTGTCCCACCCAACGATGCCCTACGGCGTTGAGCTTTGCAGTGCTGAGGACATACGTCAAGGGGTTATTGTCCGTAAAAACTGTGAAACTTGGGGCATAATAGAGATAGTCTCTGAACTTGTCGCAAACTGCCCACTTGAGGGCGAGAAACTCTAGTTTTCCACTGTGCAAGTGGTAGTTTTGCTCGGCAGGTGTTAGTGTGCGTGACCCGTACCCAATCACTCTCATCTTATTGTCTTGGTTTTGATACAGGACCGCGCCAAGGCCTTTCTGGGACGCGTCCGTGTGGAGTACGAAGGGCTGGGTGAAGTCAGGATACGCTAACACAGGTGGCTGGGTCAACATGTCAATCAAGCGCTCAAGGGTCTCTTGGTGTTCCTTGTCCCATTTCACTGGAGCTCGGGAAGACTGCTGTGGGTACTTTGCTCTGCCCTTGGATGGCTTGGACGGCAGTGTGTCAGACTTTACCTGGAGCAAGTCGTACAGGGGTTTGGCAATGCGCGAGAAGTCCTGCACATACGTCCGATAATAGCTCAGGAACCCCAAAAGTTGTCTGACTTCTCCAACTATTTGTGGCCTTCTGTGTTTGAGTGCCTGCACAGCTTCGATGTCCTTGGGGTCCACCCTCACTCCATCTTCTGACACCAGGCGACCGACATACCGAACCTCTCTGCGGAACAACTCACACTTCTCAGGCTTCAGCTTCGCCCCGTGGCGTTGCAAAGCTTGGAGAACTTTCCTCAGCACTTGGACATGTTCATTAAATGACTTGGAAAAACAGAGCACATCATCAAGGTAGGGTATGCAGCACTCATCACGGAGCGTGTCCAGCATTTCTTCCATGCTCCGCTGAAAGGCTGCGGGTGCGTTGGACAGCCCGAAGGGTATTCTCACCCATTCGTAGAGACCCCACGGGGTGGTGAATGCAGTCAGGTACCTTGAGCCCTCTGCGATGAAACCTTGATGGTAAGCTTTACCCTGGTCCAGGATCGAGAACCAGCTGTAACCACCGAGGGAGTCGGTGAGGTCCTGGATCCGGGGAAGCGGGTGTCTGTCGGGCACTGTTTTGTTGTTTAGGAGGCGGTAATCAATACACAGACGTAAAGATCCGTCCTTCTTCCTGACACAGATAACTGGGGCTGCGTAGGGTGACTGAGACTTTACGATCCATCCCTTCACTATCAGTTCCTGAATGTACTCTTTTACTTCCCTATACAGGGGCTTGGGGATGGAGGCGTAAGCTCTCTGAACTGGCGTGTCATCTTTGAGTCTGATTTCCATTTGCAAAGAAGGGATACAGCCAATATCAGTGCTATCGCGAGAGAATGCCTCGCACTCTTCCATCAGAACCTTTTCGACTGACTTTTGCTGATCTGGGCTTAGATGACTGAGATCGACCGGTGGCAACCAAGGCTCGGCAGGAGAGTCACCTTGGGCGGTCTTACTTAGTACCTCTGCTGTAGTTGCTGATGTCAGTATGGGCTGGGTTTCTGGTGGCTCTAGTGTATCAGTTTCAATGACTTTGGCGACATGTTCGATGGTGCCTAGGGCTGTTCTTTTCGGCAGGATTACTTCATGTTTGGAATGGTTGGAGATGGGGACCTTTACAAAAGGTCTTTGGGAATTGTTAATCTCCAAAAGTCCTTCCCCCACACTCAAATTTCTCAAAGCAATGTTCTCTTCAGCAGGTTCGTAAAGTACAAGAGGGTCAGAGATGTCAAAGTTCTGGGGCACCCTGCAACATATTTGTACTGCTTTGCCAGCTGGGATAATCATGTTGTCTTTACCGACTCTGAGTGTAACAGGATCACAGTCAGTTCTTTGCGGCACTTGAATGAAGTTTACCATGGCCACTACCTGGTCTTCGTCCATTCCAAGAGCTCTGCGCAGTAGACTATATAGTACTGTACTGGCTTCCTCATCTGTCCCTTGGCCTTGTATAATCGCTCCCAGCACATTAGCTCCAACTAGTGGTTGGTTCAGTGACAGCTTACTGACTAGGAATGGCGCTTGTGCAGTGAGATTGGGATCTTCGTGACCCGCTAAAGTGACTGTAAGCTCGACCCATCCGTCATATGGGACTGCTTGGCCATTAACTGCATAAACCTCAAGCTCGTCGTTCAGCAGATCTTGGAGTGGTCTTACCACAGTGTTGGGTATGTGCTTTTTGACCCATTGCCTGTCAACTATACTCACTTGTGAGCCAGAGTCAAACAGCACTGTCGCAGGGTAACCACCGATTAGACATTTCAGCAGACTTTTCTTGCCGACAAGGGGAGCTTGGTATTTGGTGGCACTCTGACAGGAGGGAATCTGACCTTTCCTTCTGTTGCATTTGACCTGCTTTCTCGGCTGCTTGCTCTGGTGCCTGGGGCACGGAGTTGAAGCTTCGGTAGAGGAAGAGTTTACTGGCTGGGACTTTGGCTCTGTACCGATCTCTGGCTGTCCCTTGACAGAGACCGATTCCCGTTTCCCTGATTCTTGGGTCGCTTCAGACATCCGACTGCTCTGTGTCCCGACTCACTGCATACAAAGCAATGACTGCACTCCTGTAAGCTTTGTTCAGTACATTTCGGACAGAGATAGGTTTTCTTTTGGTTAGCTGGAGGCTGAGAATGCTGAGGGGAGGAGTTTACAGCTTTCTGTTCCATGAAAGTTGCCACCATCTTGGTTAGAGTCTCTACTTGTGCAGCGAGTTGTTTGATTGTCTGTGAGGCTTGTTGGTCTTTGGCTGTCGTGTCCCTTGTTGCAATCACAGCGCTATGTGCTGACTTCTGACGAGGGGTTTGCCCTAACCTTCGCTGGTGCTCATTCTCATCACTGATAATCTTTGTGACCTCACTAAGAATCTCTTCATCTGTTACATTGTTGTTTGATGTAAGAGGTCTTAGTCGTTGCCGCAAGTCTGCATACTTCACTCCCAGACCTTGATAGACTGTGTGCAGAAACACTTCCTGGATTGTCCTTGGGTCATACGAGATGTCTGCAGTGGCTTGTTTTGACTGAAAGATGAGTTTCTGTTTGAGCCCAATCATGCGATATAGGAATTGCTGAGGGGACTCCTGCTCAGTTTGTCGGGCGCACATTAACTCCTGGAACATCTCTGTTGTTGCCTTTTCTCCAAGGTGGGATCGGAGAAAGCCCTGAAGTTCAGAAAGAACCAGTTCATCTTTGAGCATGAGCATGTCCCTGAACGTGCCAGGCTTTACAATTCTCAGTACCCCCCTCATGACCTCTGCTTCAGAAAATCCTTCTTTTAATCCTTCATTGATCTGTCTCATGAGACTGTTATAATTGATTTCAGAGCTGTTGTCTCCAATTTGTCCTCCAAAAGCCTTGAATTCTCTCCGAGGCAGGTAGGAAAGGTCTTTGAGAGTGACATGCCTTTCTGGACTTCCTTGTTCCCTTGGCTGCGGTTGTGAGTGGCTCTGACGACTGGGTGCTACAGGTGGTTGGAGTGTCACAACTTCACACAGTCTTAGTCTTTCTCCCAGTGTCTCATATGCTTTCCTCAGTTCCTCTACAGACTCTGCGTTTGCGTTCACACTAACTTGGGTGCCTGGTGGAACAGCAGATGGTGATGGTGGATCTGGCAACATCTTGGATGGATGAGGACTTGACTTGGTTGGTATTGCAGCCTGATCAGCTGAATGCGTGGTGGAGCCACTCGTTTGTATCACTTTAGTGAGCAGGTCATCCAACATCAGCAACTGACTCATTCCCTCATCTTCAAGTTTCAGCAGAGTTGGGGACCGTAGATATGCATTGACATAGTCCATACAGCTCTCATTATCGTCTTCACTGAACTGTGTGTCTTTGTCTCCAGCTGCTAGGCTCTTTGTTAGCTCGAAAAGATCCTTACTTGAGAGGGCAAACAAGCGTCCTCTGATGCTCCATATCAGTTCTTTTCGTGCTGTCGACATGGTACTTTAGCTATCTGTAGTTCGAGTGTTGTATTATTTGTACAGTGACTAGGCTGCGTTTTACCTTCTTGACAGCAGTGCAGTTCCACTTTTGGTTGAAGATCCTTTCTTTCTCTTTGATCTTCCTCCTTGGACACCCACTGACTGACGTGTCTGATGTAGCAGCTTGGCAACCGTTGTCTCGTAGTTCTGGTATCACTGGATCTTCCCTCGATGACTGTAGAGGAGAGATCCCGGACGAGCCCCCACAGTTTGTTACGGGTCCCGGGAAGGTGACCACAATAACAAAAAGAAATAGTTTTAAAGCGTGAAAAGACGTGATCCTTCGCGTCTGCTCTTGGGTCTGTAAAATACAAAAAGAGTCTTTGAAAGACAGAACACAGGACCACTCGTGTCTTTCTCCAGATAGTACTCTTATTTCATTTTCATTTTCATTTACAGGCAGCATCACATTTTGTGCTTTATATGTCATCTTCTTTTACATACTGTAAATAATGTTCTTTTTCCCTCAGTCACACAGTGCATAAACTACACTACATCTGACATCTCAAATTTTCATACTTCACAAATCACAATTTACTTATACAGGACCTTCAATTACTAGACTGACTCCCATTAATTAGGACAAAACATAGGACTTAACTATGACCTTAGGCTAGTTTAGACATTGCACTTAGATTAGCTGACCTGGACTTAACAAATTATTTTACAAACTTGACAATAGGCAAATATACACAGGACACACTCTGACTATTAATTAGCATCAGGAGACTTTTACATTCACACGGAGCAAAATATACTTGTATTGAGTAAAACATTTTATGTGAGCTAACCGTCTTTCCCAAAGCTAAATTTGACTGGCGCGAAACCGCTACCGCGATGCGGCTCGCCTTTGATCTCCGGCGCCAACTGCAGCCTGAACTTGTATAAAACTTATCAAAACGCCACACCAACATCACAGTATTACTCGTCGCGACACACAGAAATAACACGGAGCTTAAGGCTCTTATTTATGGCATTTTTAACCAAATACTGACCTGTAAAATACAAAAAGAGTCTTTGAAAGACAGAACACAGGACCACTCGTGTCTTTCTCCAGATAGTACTAAAGGGGGGGCCGGAAGTGCACCCTATTTGTTTACCTGAGGTGGAACGACCGCAGTGCCTAAGGTTCCGCTGCTTACTCTTAAATATTTATACAGGGCTACATATCAAATGTTAATATTATTGATCGTCCACAATCTCAAAATATATTTAGATACTCTTAAAATAAAAATAAAATGACAGTCTCTCTGTATTATTTCCAAATGTGGTGCCCTATTTGGGTGTACCACATTCCCATTATACGCCCCCAGCCGCTATCATACAGTTAAGCAATATTACACAAGACAGAGTATGGAGCCATTGTATTTAGTAACTGCAGCTTGTACGCGGAGGGCATTGCCGCATCACAACCTGTAGCACGGCTTCACTCCTTTCTCCAATCTCAATGAAATATTTTTGTTGGTCATTAACATTTGTTTGTTCTCTCCCATAGATTGAGTCCCCTTCTTGCTGTTTGCTCTCTACATGTCTGTTCTTTTCTTCTTTTTCTCTATCCCCTCACCTATCCCCCAGCCAGTCGCAGCAGATGACTGTTCCTCCCTGAGCCTGGTTCTGCTGGAGGTTTCTTCCTGCTAAAAGGGAGTTTTTCCTCTCCATCGTCACCATCGCCTGGTTGCTGGGATCTTTTTGCAATTGTGGGGGTTTTCCCTACAGTTGAAAGTGCTATGAGATGACTGTTGTTGTGAAATGGCGCTATATAAATAAAGTTGAATTGAATTGAATTATATAAATTTACACCGTAATGTCGTTGTGTGTAATATCTCTTTTATACAACAGTTCCGCAAGCACAATTTATTAAATGATAGCAATACTGAACAAACTATTATGATTTGTTTGTTTAAGCAGTTATTTTGCACAGCTGAGAAAAAATAGTCCCTTCTCAATGTAGCCAGTAACTCTTGCTAAACATCAGCATAAAGACTGTTATATATGGATATATTACCAACATGCATGTCATGGACGTGGGGATGCACGTACGACATGACATCATCACGCCGTCACTATATTAGGGGTCCAATGGCAGGAGACTGCCTCTTTAGCGCTCCGCCTCTAGCCTGCTACCGGTCTGCGTTACCTCTCAGTTAGCTTGTTGCTATTATAGTTCACTGTTCAATAAAGTCACTGTTCAGCACAGCCACCACCTCCGCTGTCCTGTTTCCAGACATAACAAAGATGTCTACTGTCATTACAAACACATGTAAACAAATTAAATATTGTCAAGTGCAAAAATAATAAGTGTTTTTAAAACATACAGTGTACCTGTTGAGTCAGTACTACAGAAGACCCCAGATCAAAACGTATCCAATGCTGGTGTTCTGACATCTAGTTGGTAGCTAGTAGTTAGCATGCTAGAGATTCAGCACATTTTGCTCGCTTTTCTTCGTATTTTCAGATGAAAGAGTCCATCACCACAAAGGTATTGTGGTTTGTTAATCGAGACTATAAATCAAACTCTAGCACTGCTAATTTTTTTTTTAAACAGACATGAAATAGATTAATGAGCTTAAAATTACATTGATACACAGGTAGACAGAAAGTTTTTTTTTTTTTTTTTTTCAAAAGAGTCAGACTTCCGGGTCACAGATGTATATTTTCTTGTCAAACAGCACCTCACTGTGGAAATTAAGGTATCCAAAACTGTACTGCAATTGTCAGAGAGCTGATAGTAAATTACTGTTAATCAATGGTTACGTGAACATCTTTGAAGCGGAGTGATACATATCCAGTGAAACTGGAGTGCAATTATCGTGGAATAAAAGATGCATTCTGATTTCCCAGTAGTGTACTCCGAAGTGGACTGCATAGGGTATTCCACCATATTAAGTGAGATTCCAAACCAAAGGGAGTGAACGGTCTTCAGTTCAAAGGGAACTGAGAACCGAGCAGGGAAGAAGTGAACAACTGGACATCACTTCACCGGAAGTTGACAGGAAGATTACCCATAAGCCATTGCATCTCAAATACGAGTAAAACAAACTGTTGTTTACAGGGTTGGTTACAGGATGTTTCAAATGGAGAAATTTTGTGAAGGGCAGTTAACTTAACTGAGTTTCCCTGAGAATGGAGCAGGGAGTAGGGAGTACAGTTGAAGTACACTGTGGATCGGAACATAGCTAAAGTAACTCCTGGAATCCTTATTGTCCAATCAGATTGCTCGGTCGGAACTAACTGTTGTATAATGCATGTCTGTGTTTTGTTTGCAGCTTGTTTAACTGCCACTGATGATGTTTTAACTATTGGGTTAATGTTTTTAACACCTTTGATCATATCTTATTTAAATGAGTCATTGACTGAAAAATTGTGTTTTTGTAGGTTTTACTCTTCTGAAATGCATTTTATTTGTACAGGTAGTCCCATTGAGACACAGGGTCTCATTTTCAAGAGGGACCTGTATTGGTCATGTAATTGTTGAAAAAAATTCACACTCACTTCTCTTAAGAAAACATAGCCTTTATCCTGGTTTTCTCTCCAAGAAGCCGTTTTAACTCTTTCAGGCATTTTCCTGTATGTCTAATCTTGATACCTGCTCCCTGTTCTATTATTGCTAGCTATCTGTCATGTAGATGGGTGTTAGCTTAAAAGCTAACAGTGCTTGTTACATCATAAATTAACTGTGATCAACCTTTTTTTGGGGGGGGGGGGACTGAATTCAATTTCACTAGCCACACCCAGGCCTGAATACTGTCAGACCTTTTGAATCAAGAAATCATTTAAATAGAACCTGTCTGACACAGTGAAGTAGACTGTGATCTAGAGAAACTCAAGAACAGATGAGAAACAAAAACCCAAAACAACATCTAAAGAATTGCAGGCCCCACTTGCCTCAATTTGGACACTGGTCCATGATTCAGCAATAAGAAAGGGACTGGGCAAAAATGGCATCCATGGGAGAGCTCCAAGGCAAAACCCACTAATGACCAAAAACAACACAAAGGCTCCTCTCACATTTGTCAACAAACATCTTGATGATCACCAAGACTTTTTGGAAAATATTCTGTGGACTGATGAGACAAAGGTTGAACTTTATGGAAGGCATGAGTCCTGTTACATCTGGCGTAAAACTAACATCGCATTTCATGAACATCATACCAACAGTCAAACATGGTGGTGGTAGTGTTATGGTCTGGGGCTGCTTTGCTGCTTCAGGACCTGAACGACTTGCTGTAACTGATGGAACCATGAATTCTGCTCTCTCCCAGAAAATCCAGAAGGAGAATGTCCGGCCATCATTTCGTGACCTTAAGCTCTACTCCTCCATTGTGGCTGAATTAAAGCAATTCTGCAAAGAGGAGTGGGCCAAAATTCCTCAAGAGTGATGTAAAACACTCATTGCCAGTTATCACAAATGCTCAGTTGCAGCTGTTGTTGCCAAAGGTAGCACAACTAGCTATTAGGTTTAAGGGGCAATTACTTTTCCACATAGGGCCAGGTAGGTTTGGATAAAAGTTTTTTCCCTAATATATGAAATCATCATTTAAAAACTGCATTTTGTATTTACTCAGGTTATCTTTGTCTAATATTAAAATTTGTTTAATGATCTGAAATATTTAAGTGTGACAAATATGCAAAAATATAAGAAATCAGGAAGGGGTAAATACTTTTTCACAGCACTGTACTTTCTGTCATTCTGGCTTATTTTGTTATTTTTTTGCGGCGATGCAACATCATTAGCACCACCAAGGTGGCTAGCTGAAGCTAGCAGTTTAGCCACTAGTCCTCACTCATTTACAAATGTGTCTGTGCTTACTGCCCTCCAGGGACCGATCATACTGAAACTACACACCCTTCTCCACTGGTGATGCTTTATTTCATTCATTCTTTGAGACAAATTTCCATTAGTTTGCTCAGAGCTAGGAGCTAGGATCTTGTCAGCTAAGATTAGCAATAGTAATGTAAGAGGAAGGGTGGAGTTAAATGCAGCCTTGAAGTTTTAGAGACATGCACTGAAACCAGTAGTTCTCGGAAAGGCTACAAAAGATGATAAACAATATTGCTGCAATAATTAAATAATAAAATAAAATGTTTCCAAAATATGTTACAAACATTTCAGTAAGACCTAGGTGAGCTGTTAAAATGTGGAAAAATTGACATCTACCTATGACCCCTTTAAAGAAAAATCACAAACTTGTGTTTAGGCTTGCCCCCATCCGTGTTTGTTCTAATGTCTTCAACTACTGTATAAATAATAATCAACAGTGACAATAGGCAGGTAACCCAGCCATAGGGGGTGCACAAGCCAGTGTACTCCCAGGGCCAGTCCAAAGCCCGGGTAAAGCAGGGCTGCTCGCAGAGATAGCAAAAAGACGTAACAAACTAATAGTTTTTTGAATGCAAAAGATGCAATAGACTTACACAATGGTCCCCTCCGGCATACAACTAGGAAAATACCGGTCGCTATGGAGGGTGAGAATATGTATGGGCACATAATCATACCATGTAGGATAACTAAGTAGACGGTTATGCTGTTTCATTCCATCTAGCAACAATGCTCTGCACTGTGTGTGTTTATATATTTGCATATTTATTCCATCTAGCTACAATGCTCAGCACTGGGTGTGTTTATATATTTATATATCTACATATTATTCCATCTAGCTACATTGCTCCGCACTGTGTGTGTTTATATACTTGCATATTTATTCCACCTAGCTGCAATGCTCCGTACTGTGGGTGTTTATATATTTACATATTTATTCCATCTAGCTACAATGCTCTGCACTGTGTGTTCATATATTCATATATTTATTCCATCCAGCTACAATGCTCTGCACTGTGTGTCTGTGTGTGTGTGTATATATATATATTTTATAGTAATACGTACATATGTTTATTAGCTGCTCTTGCTTGCTTGTTTTTTTTCTTGCCTTCTGATTGTTGCTCTGAGTGTTGCTATCCCTGTGCTGTTGCAATCCTGGAATTTCCCCGTTGTGGGACTAATAAAGGCTTATCTTAAATGGAAAGGGTTGTGTCAGGAAGAGCATCTGACATGAAACCTTTGCCAAATCAAACATGTGGATCATGATGAACGTTAGAGAGTGCAGGCAGGGTGGAGCGGGTAGAGAAGAGTCTTGAGGTGATTTGTAACAGAAGCGTAGCAGCAAGAGAGAAAGGGAAGATTTAAAAGATGTAGTGAGACCTGCGATGATGTATGGTTTGGAGATGGTGGCGCTGACAAAAAGACAGGAAATGGAGCTGGAGGTGGGAGAGTTGAAGATGCTATGACTTTCACTGGGGGTGACTAGGAGGGACAGGATTAGAAATTAGTATATCAGAGGGACAGCTCAGGCTGAGCGGTTTGGAGACAAAAGTAAAAGAGGCAAGGCTGAGATGGTTTGGACATGTTCAGAGGAGGGATAGTGGAGATATTGGACAAAGTATGTTGAAGATGGTGCTGCCAGGCATGAGAAAAAGAGGAAGACCACAGAGAAGATTCATGGATGTAGTGAAGGAGGACATGGAGAGGGTTGGTGTTACAGAGGAAGATGCAAGGGATAGGGTGAGACGGAGACAGACGGTCTGCTGTGGCGACCCCTAAAGGGAGCAGCCGAAGTAACAAAGATCCTACTTATTGCTTATTTATTAAGTTGACAACAATAAACAAAGTAAGGGAAGTCAAGATGTCACAATGATGATGTTAATTGAAAGCAAAAGATAAAAAAAAAAACAAAAGCAAGGAGGTGTAAATCCTTAGAGGTGGACAGGATGATTTCATCTGGCTATTTTTAAGCCATGTGTGTGGAGAAACACATGCTGCGCTAGTGTCTGCAATCTCCTGAAGTAATTCTCCTTTTCTTCCCTTTCTACATGAAAGAGAAGAAAAGGAGAATTACGGCAGGATGTGTGAATTGTGCGGTCTACAAGTCACACAGGACTGCAGTTCCACTGTGACTGTCCGAGTCTGCATGGGTGTCAGTGCATATATATGAATCATCATGCTTGACTGCTGCACAGTTGTAAGACGGTCACAGCTGGTTTGCCTCAGTGTGCTGTGCTGTGGGATCCTGGTCATTAGAGTGACGAGGCACACACATCCATCCTTGCATGCATACACAAATACACACACAGGCAAGCAAGTAAAAGTCCAAATGTTCATCCCCACAGCTGGTCCTCTGCTGCAGGCAGATATGGGGAATGCAATTCCAGGCCTGTGCTCGGTCTGGGGGTGGGGGGGTGGAGGTCACCCCAGGCCTCCCGTTTTCTCTCATCTGCTCGCTGTCCTCATCGTGCCAGCATTCACCACATGAGAGGAGTCGTGCCTCCTGGCAGGATGCTACCTCTGATGATACCCAGCACGCCAACATGGGTGGGAGTGCCCGCCGGCTGAGGTGCCTCTTGTCATGCTTGAGCTTTAACGAAGCACACTGATTATAAATGGCTGCATCCGGTGCAATCACTCACAGCAGTGGATGTTTAATTTCTTCCTGCTCTGATGATATTTTTATGTGCCACAGTATTTGCCCTAAAACTGTATCTCACTGCTACCAAAAATAGAAAACAGGAGACATATTGCCATTATTTCTCTGGGTGCCATTCATCCATCTGCTTTTTTGAGAACATGTAATGGTACTCTTGGGGCTATTCATAAAGTTCACTCTTCTGCATCAAGACTCAGTGTTCAGGGCTTTTAGTGAGACAAAAGGAAAGGAAGCATGGGAGAGAAAGCGTGCATCTCTGCCCCCACAGGGCAAACAAAAGCTTGGCGTAAAACCACTGAAGAGTTTGTCTGATGGAAAACATGTAGCAGGTGTGGGAAAAATCAGCACAAGACTTTTTTTCTTACTACAAATTATCTAGAGCAGCTGACTGCTGAGGAACAAAAAGTACTTTGTCATCAGTGCTGCAACTTTACCTGAAATATCCCACTTGCATCAGGAATGCTATTGCAGTGACATCACAACTCAGACTCCTCCCACTGCTGCCCTTGAAAATAGTCTCATAGCAACTATAACAGTTGCCCACCTGCAGAGATGAGGACTTGGGATCTTTTTGTGGTGATTCCAGATGTCTTTTTAGCTGAACTGTGATTTATCATACTGTGGAAAAAAAAGTCAGGTGACTTAGGTTTCTCTCATGAGGGGGATATAACCCCCTTGCCCCCCCCCCCTCAACCTGGAAAAGATTTATCCCCCACCCCGCAATATTGTCATAAACCTTTAATATCATGTTCCATAAGGCCTTGCGCCAATGCTAAATGCAAAAAAAGCTTGCAAATTTAGAACACTTCCTGCAAATTTACAACTTCTTTTAAATCTACTTCTTTTCTCATAAATTTGCAACTTTTTTCTTTTAAATCAGCTCATTTTTTCTTATAATTTCTTGTAATTCTGATATACAAGACGGGTGACAGAGGGGAACTCTCAAACTATAGACCAATTTCACTATTACCGCAATTTTCCAAGATACTTGAAAAAATATTCTATGAGAGAACTGACAACTTCATACTGAAGAATAATTTACTGTGTGAGCAGCAATATGGGTTCAGACACAAGAGGACAACTGCATATGCTCTAATGGAATTTATAGAAAAAATATCAACAGCCATTGAAAATAAAGAGTATTCAGTTGGAGTATTCCTGGATCTTAAAAAAGCATTTGATACAGTGGATCATAATTTATTATTAAAGAAACTACAAAATTGTGGTATTAGAGGGGTAGCACTGTCCTGGTTAAGTAGTTACTTAAAGAATAGATACCAGTATGTATGTGTTAGTAACAAAAACTCACAGTTACTGAAGGTTACTTGTGGAGTCCCACAGGGTTCAGTTTTGGGGCCATTACTATTCAATATGTATATAAATGATATATGTAAAGTTTCAGAAAAAATGGACTTAATATTGTTTGCCGATGGCACTAATCTATTATGCAGTGGAAACAATTTGGAACAACTTCTGGATACACTCGGAAAGGAATTAGGAAAGCTTAAACTGTGGTTTGACTCAAACAAATTAACACTCAATTTAAGTAAGACAAAATTTATAGTCTTTAACAACCATCACAACAACCCAGTACCTAAACTCAGTGTAAATGGTGTAGAGATTGAAAGGGTATCTGAAACTAAATTTCTTGGAGTAATAATTGATAATAAATTGTGTTGGAAGTCACATATTAACTATATCAAAGGTAAAGTATCCAAATCAATTGCAATATTACACAGAGTGAAATATTTGCTGAATCAACCCACACTATACACCTTGTATCATTCATTAATACTCCCATACATGACATATTGTAATGAAGTATGGAGAAATACATATAAAACAAACATATATCCACTCTTTATGCTTCAGAAGAGAGCTATTAGAATAATAAACAAAGCAGCTTACAGGGAACCAACAAACCCACTTTTTCTTAAACTAAAAGCTCTCAAGTTGAAAGATCTGGTTGACTTTAAAACTGCAATAATAATGTTTAAAGTGAAGAATTTATCACTGCCCGCAAATATCCAAAAGCTGTTCCAAATAAGGGAGAAACAATATCATTTCAGAGGAACATGTATATTTCAAAAGCCTACAGTGAGAACTACCACCAAGCAACACTGTGTTTCAGTGCAAGGAGTCAGATTATGGAACGATTTTGGACCTGAATTAAAATCATGTACAACGCTTGGACAATTTAAGCAAAAACTAAAGGAAGAAATACTCCAAACATATATACAAGATAACATGTAAAATCACATAAGGATTGTCATATCCAGCCTGTGCTGTGTTGTTGCCTAGTTTTTGGGGGGGGGGTTTGGGTTTTTTTTTTACTTTTTTTCTGTCACCCTTGGTCTTAGCTTTGTTCTGAATTGTAATCGCTCTTGCTTTGTTTTTTCTTTTGAATTCTTGGATGGAATATGGGTGGGCAATATAAGCTGCGGCTTCAGCCATCACCCATTTCGGATAACTTTTGTTGAACTGTATAATCAGAGGAGTTATTGCCTAATTTGACCTTGTTGGATTTTATTTCCCCCTTTTGCTATACTATTCAGTTCCTTTTAACCTGTACTATCCGAAATAAAGATTCATTCATTCATTCATTCATCTTTTTTCTCATAAATTAGAAACTTTTTTTCTTGTAAATTTGCAACTTTTTACATAAATTTGCTTCTTTTTTGTGGTAAGGTTGCAAATTTTTTTAAATCAAATTGTGACTTTTTTTCTTGTAAATTTGTTCATTTTGGTTCATAAATTTTGTTATAACTCTGCCCTATGGTAGGCAGATGAAGGTGGAAAAGGACCCAAGGGCACAGGCAGGACTTTAGGTGCAATAATATTTATGAACAGAAAACTAACGAGAAAACAAACAGCAGCATGGGGGCCGAAAACCAAACTAAACACAGAGGACTAATGTACTCACTAAGGATTAATCATAGGAAAACCACAGGGAAGAACCAACTGGAGATACGACAATGACGCCACACCGAGCACAATCAAAGACTAACATATATAGGGAGACTCATGATTACAGACGCAGGAAAGCTGGGAGAACAATCAAGGGCTACATGGTGACACACGAGGGACTGGCTAGAGGTATGGAGCACATGGGGGCTGGGATCAATAGGTGAACAAGTACACTCACACAGATGCAGGGCCAGACAGGGGATAACCCCCCTCTCAGACATCTACCTCACCCGCCTCACCCGCAGAGCCATCAACATTGCAGGCGACACTTCCCACCCCTCACACTCCCTCTTCACCCCCTGCCCTCGGGGAAAAGTTATCGAAGCCTCCAGGCCCACTCCACAAGACTGCTTAACAGCTTTGTTCATCAGGCCATCAGAACCCTGAACTCTGGCAACTTCCTTCCCCCCACCCCCCACCCCCCGGACGGTAACACAATCACCTGCACAATAACTACCTCAGCTGTTGGCACAGAAAGACTGGCACACCAACAGTAATACATTTGCTGCTGTATGTCTCTGCACTTTAACCGCAACCATTTGCGCAAATGCCATATCTGCTGCTGTCTGTCTCTCATACTGGTCATGTGCAGTCTTATCTGTTACTATCTGCACCTACACTACTGCACTGAACTGCATCTATGGGTATTACATCTCTAGTGGTCTGTATATAGGATTGCTAGGTTTAATCATCGTTATCATCATTAACTGTTTATCTCTATTTGTACTATGGGAGGTCTGGCTCTGTCTTTTGTCACCATCTGTACTATGGACTGCATTACTGTACATAGACTGCTGTTGTTTTCTTTTTTCCAGCCTTATTCCTTTTTCTTTTTTATATTTTGCACACCAATGAAGAGAGAGAGAAATGGCATTTCAATTCTCCTGTATGTCCTGTACTTATAGTAGTATTGACAAATAAAATCTTTGAATCTCTGAATAATCCACAGACCAGGGGAACATGAAGGACAATCACAAGGGGTACAGAGGAGAAATAATGCAATAAATAATGCTGATGGAACACAAGGGGCAACTAATGAAAACTAATAATGACAAGGAGCACAAAGGGCAGATAATGATAATGGAAAATACAAAGAAAACACAATGACCTCAAAAATGAACTGAAAGTGTGGGCATGGTCCCCAGACCATGCCCAGATCATAACAAATTTTCAACTTTTTTCTTTTAAATTTGCTACTTATTCTTATACTTGTTTATTATGGGCAGTGCGGTGGCACAGTGGTTAGCGCTGCGGCAGGACAGCAACTCACCCTTAGCCATGGGATCCCTGGTTCAATCCCAGCCCCTGACCAACAGTGATCTGTGTGGAGTTTGCATGTTCTCCCCGTGTCTGCGTGGGTTTACTCCGGGAGTTCTCCGGCTTCCTCCCACAGGCCAAAAACATGCAGGTTAGGTTAATTGGAGACTCTAAAGTGGCCCTAGGTGTGAATGGTAAAGGGGTAGCGCCGTACCACGGCTGCTTCATCCATCCAGGTGGATGCCCTCAATTTCCCCTCTGGGGATCAATAAAGTATACAAAATTAAAAAAAAAAAAATATTCACACAAATTTGCAATTTTTTTTTCTGGTAAAAATACTGATTTTTTTTTTTATCATAAATCTGCAACTTTTTGTTGTAAATCTGTGACTTTTTTTCTGTTAAATTTACAACATTCATATGTGTGCTGGTTAAGTTTTTATTCTATGTAAGAATGCTTTAAATTTTCTCTCTTCTTTTAGACAATGACTCAAATTTGTTTTTATAAAGTTTTTGTTTTGAAGGATTTGAACTCATCCCTATTACAAAAATAAGGGCCCCTAAACACAATCTTGCGTAGGGCCCCAGTTACCTGTAGTGTCCCCTCAATCTTTACTCTAGAGAAAATATTCTGTTTATTGCCCCCCCCAACAGTGACATGAAATATCCGCCCATGGTCATGAGGCCCCGCAGCCCTAGAAACTGTGGATCCCTCAGGTGTTCTGTGATTCCTGCAGACGCTCTGTCGATGGGAGAACCAACTGCTGCTCGTGGCTGTGGAATATATTTTGGTCCACTTGCAAGCAAAAATCAGAGCACTGCACCATCATAGTAATCCAATAGTTTCCAGTCAAAATCAGGCACGTTTTTTTCTCAAGCATACAAAAATAACTCAGCAATAAAGGCTTTATTCACAAATGTTTCGTGCCCTATTTTACGTTGACAAAGGATTAAGCTTTGCAGGTGTGCTGTCGGCGACGTACAAAGCAAACCTTGCTGTGTATATTAAAAGAAAACCTATGTCACTGACAATGTTTTATTTTTGCTCTCCCCTTCTTGTGCAATGGGCGTCTTGTTTCTAGCATGACCTTGGTGTAATATAACCTGGTGTTCTTTAAGCAAATGCTTACCTTGACTTAAATTTCCCTCACTCATACAGAGGCATTGTATAATGCAGTATCAGGGCATTCCTGCAACAGTGACACTGACTCATTGGCTCACTGAATCATAGTCCTCCCCTTCAGCAGCAGCTTAACTGGCTAAAGTGAATGTAGTCTGCTTTTAATGTCATTTTTCTAGTACAGATGATGGAAGAATAAACTCATTCAAGTATTACTTCCAACCATATATTCAAAATGATTTGCTGTTATTATTGTCCTGGATTTTAGAGAATGAGCTTTTGCAGTGGGTGTATGTGCAGCAGATACCTATGATGCTATGTGGCTAAAGTGAGATGCAGTTTGGCAGCATACCGCAGTGGGCCGGTGTCCTTGTGTCTCTCCTGGTGTCTGGATCTTTTCCAGCATCTGGCCTCATCCTGCCGGGCCTCAATTTGATGAGCACGACTCTCCTCTCCCTCCCCCTTTTCTTCTCCTCCCTCTCTTTGCACAGTCCTCTCCTCCCTATCCACCTCTTCCTCATCTCTAGCATTCTTTGTCTCTGCCTCAGATGTGCTGCTAGCTCTGGGGGACAAGTAGGACAAGAGGAGATGCACTGCTTTTTATTTGTGCACCTAAGCCACTTATTTGTTGCATCCGCCCTCCTGGTCCCATATTTGGATGTGTAACCTGGCAGGGCACTATCTCCTGAGCAGCAGTGCTGGAGTGACTCATCTCCCAGAAGGTTAAACAAATTGAGTCCCTGTAAAGATACATTAGAATATGTTTTGCAGCACAGGATTGTAGGCAGGTAATAGGTTCAGGAAATGCCCAGAATGCATTGAACAAAAATTATTTTAGCCTAATATGATGATGTTTTTGCATCAGAGAATTTGTTTATGAGGAATTACATGCGGGAGAGTGTTCCATCATAATATCTGGAAGCAGAAAATCAGCATTAATGCAGCAGAAAATCCAAGCGTAAACATGATATACACAGCTTGTCCATTCCATCTTATCACATTACTCTGGCCATTATCGAGCTGGTAATAGACCGAGCCGGCAGTTGAAGAGAATCACGATGGAATTTGCACCCTTTGTTTAAGACCTTTTTCATACAGAATGAGTGTGCTGGAAACCTGTGGCTGCTGCAATGCAGTAAGGAGCAAGGAGGCAGAGCAGACCTCCAGCTCTCATTAAAAGACCAGAGCACTCAGGGTCTGCACCGGCTGAATGGCACCACCATTTGGCAGTGATTAGTACATTTTCATGAAGCATACAGGAATGTTGAACACATCATATTCTGACAGTGTTACAATAGTTTTGAAGCTCCGGGTTTCTCAAGAAAAACCTAGCAAACGTGATCAACATGAGGTGAATCTTCACGCACACTAATTTCTGTAAAAGCACAGTGAACTTTCTTCAAACTTCTTAAAGAGAAGAGAACATCGTCTCCACTGTAATAAACAAAATCACGACAGAAGAAGAAATAAAATAATTGCTATTAAAGACTGGCAACAAAATCGGTGAGTGAGAAAAAAATAATGAAATGCATCCAAATATTGGTAGAGGGAAAATGACTGGGGAGAAATACTGCATCAATTAAAATTAAAAATATAGCAGGATAATGTTAATGCTAATTTGTATAACAACAAATATATTCTACAGATCTATTGATGTTTTTTTTTTCCCATTGACTATGATGTCTGCAGACAATATTGTGATCTGTAGGGAGAGTAGGGAGCAGGTGGAAGAGAACCTGGAGAGGTGGAGGTGTGCTCTGGAGAGAAGAAGAATGAAAATCAGCAGAAACAAGACAGAATACATGTGTGTAAATGAGAGGGATTCAGGTGTAACAGTGAAGATGCAAGGACTAGAGGTAGTGAAGGTAAATGAGTTTAAATACCTGGGGTCAGCCATCCAAAGCAATGGACAGTGCACAACAGAGGTGAAGAAGAGAGTGCAGGCAGGGTGGAGTGGGTAGGGACAAGTGTCAGGTGTGACTTGTGACAGAAGAATAGCAGGTAGAGTGAAAGGGAACGTTTACAAGATGGTAGTGAGACCTGCTGTGATGCATGGTTTGAAGATGGTGGCGCTGACAAAAAAACAGGGGGCGGTGCTGAAGGTGGTAGAGTTGAGGGGGCTAAGATTCTCATTAGGAGTGACTAGGAGGGACAGTTCATGTTTCTGTTCTGCCCTTTTGTCTCTGCTGTCTGTGCTACTTTTTCTTTCTCATTTGTGACTCACTTAAGGTTTTGAAATGAGCTTTCTTTGGACATTAAATACATGTTTTTAGGTAGCTGAGGTTAGAGTAATGGTTGTGGGTTAAACATAGAGAAAGGTGAGAGTCTATTTTGTATGCACATTGCAACAGTAAACCTCCACCATGTCACTTTAATAGTCATTCATTATTTACACAGTCACTAGAGGGCGCTCGATGTCAAATTGTACTACAGGTCATTAATTCCTGTAGGAAAAAGTGACCATATGTACAGTTTGTTTCAGTTGGAGGACAATCTCAATAAATGAACATGAGCACCAGTGTCCTGGTTCTGATCAGGTTTTGAAGTATCCTGTTTATGTCACTGAGCATTTCCCAGTTTTAAAAAAATGTATATGCCCTTATCTGGTTTATGAAAAATTCAAATTTGCTGTCTGGCATAATCCATCAATAACCAGTATATTAATGCATACACACACACCAATTCCTGATTACAGACAGTTGCAGGCCACCTGCACATGCACCGCATTACAGTGGGTGATGCAAGGGAAACACAAACACGGTGGCGACTGTGGGGAAAGCTTGTGGAGCAAAGAAGAAAGAAAAGATGGACACGCTAAACTCGATCATGACAACTCTGTCTCACCAGTCCCACTTTGTATCCTCATCCACAGCACTCTGGTCCTTTCCGGGAATGACAGTGAAATACTGACAGCTGTCAAAGTGAGGGGCATGTTCTGCATATTTTCTTGCTGTCTTTCTCCACTGTTAATAATAAGATGGGTAAGCCAAACCTGAAAGGCAATGTTGACATTTGATGGCGCTAAACCTGCTATAAGCCAAAGTTGTCTCATTTTTAGCCATGGCTTTTATATTCACAGGGATGTTGTAAATGTAACAAACACATGGACAAGTGCAGCAAAATATTTTTAATAATCTGAATTTGATCATGTAGAGAAATTAAAGCCAGATTTCTCTAATATCAAGTGAATGCCATAACCAGGAAATGATCATAACAAGGATCAGGTTCTTATTGGGGATGCTGGTGCTGATGGAGACACACTTATGGAAATATGTGTGAGAAATATATTATGGAAATAACTCCTATGAGTCAAAAGGTCAAAATTTAGACTGATTGAAAGACCTGGAATTAGAGTGCTTTCTGCTCTAGGATGTCAAAATAAGGAAGGATCACTACAGAATTTTAAAAGTTTATAAGAGAAACTGTCAGAAAAGTGAAAAAAATCTGATGCAGTGTTCCCAGACTTTTTTTCTCTCATGGACTGGTAACAACAAAATATGTTTGCAGACTGGCGTGGTGGTGTGGGGCGTTAAAATGAATGGAATACATCAGCACCGCAGGGATCTCCAGCAAACGACTGGGGACCCCTTCCTCCTGATACAACTCAAACTTTTGAAAGCAAAGGTTGCTTCAGGAAATAATTTTCAAGCTTCACACTAATTAGGTAATGACGAAACAGGTGTGTGTGTCAAGACAAGCAAACAGGAATGGCAGACAGGAAGTCAGGCATGGAAAGAGAGAGAATATTCAGTAATTTTTCAAAATAAAACACAGATACAGAGTGTGATATATGGGAAACAGCATGACACACCACGCTGCAGTAGCATGTACACACGTATGACGTTGTCACACCGGAGAGTATATTAGTCGGCTACCCAGGGCTAGCCGCTCTGTTTGGCACCCTGCTCTTCCAGTTACACTTGCCTGTGTACTCCCTCTCTGAGCTTGATCAGCTAAAACGGTGGTGTGAAAAAGTGTTTGCCCCCTTCCTCATTTCTCATTTTTTTTGTATGTTTGTCACACTTAAATCTGATCATCAGATCATCAAACAAATTTAAATATTAGACAAAGATACTGTAACACAAGTAAAAACAAAATGCAGCTTTTAAATGAAGGTGTTTATTATTAAGGATAAAAAAAAAATCCAAACCTACATGGCCTTGTGTGAAAAAGTGATGCCCCCCCCCCCCCGCATTAAAACATAAATGAACTGCGGTTTATCACATCTTTGGAAAGATGAGTTCAATTTCTCTACTATTTCTACTATTTCTCACACTAGGCCCGATTACTGCCACACTTGTTCTCAATCAAGAAATCACTTAAATAGGACCTACCTGACAAAATGAAGTAAACCAATAATTTGTAATAATGTAATAATGTAATAATTTTTTTCCAATGTCAAAAAACAAAAAAAGGGGGAATATGTGATGAAAATGTAAACAATGCAATGCTGTAAAGACATGTATACCCTTGACAAAAACTTAAATTAAAAAAAAAAGCTAGACATCATGCTGCGATCCAAATAAATTCAGGAACGAATGAGAAACAAAGTAATTGAGATCTATCAGTCTGGAAAAGGTTACAAATCCATTTCTAACCTTTGGGACTCCAGCAAGCCACAGTGAGAGCCATTATCCACAAAAGGTGAAAACATGGAACAGTAGTGGAACAGGTGTGGTCGGCCGACCAAAATTACCCCAGGAGCACAGCGGCGACTCATCCAAGAGGCCACAAAAGGCCCCACAACAACATCCAAAAAACTGCAGGCCTCACTTGCCTCAGTTAAGGTCAGTGTTCATGACTCCACCATAAGAACAACACTGGTCAAAAACAGCCTGCATGGCAGAGTTCCAAGACGAAAGCCACTGCTGAGCAAAAAGAATATAAAGGTTCATCTTAGTTATGCCAGAAAACATCTTGATGATCCCCAAGACTTTGGGAAAATACTCTGTGGATTGATGAGACAAAAGTTGAACTTTTTGGAAGCTGTGTGTCCCATTACATCTGGTGTAAAAGTAACACAGCATTTCAAAAAGGAACATCATACCAACAGTAAAATATGATGGTCATAGTGTGATGGTCTGGGGCTGTTTTGCTGCTTCAGGACCTGGAAGACTTGCTGTGGTAAATGGAACCATGAATTCTGCTACCAAAAAATCCTGAAGGAGAATGTCCGACCATCTGTTCATGACCTCAAGCCAAAGTGCACTTGGGTTCTGCAGCAGGACAATGATCCAAAACACACCAGCAAGTCCACCTCTGAATGGCTTAAGAAAAACAAAATGAAGACTTTGGAGTGGCCTAGTCAAACTCCTGACCTGAATCCGATTGAGATGCTGTGGCATGACCTTAAAAAGGTGGTTCATGCTCGAAAACCCTCCATTGTGGCTGAATTACAACAATTCTGCAAAGATGAATGTGCCAAAATTCCTCCACAGTGCTGTAAAAGACTCATCGCCAGTTATCGTAAACACTTGATAGCAGTTGTTGATGCTAAGGGTGGCCCAACCAGTTATTAGGTTTAGGGGACAATCACTTTTTCACACAGGGCCATGTAGGTTTGGATTCTTTTTTTCCTTAATCACAAACACCTTCATTTAAAAACTGCATTTTGTGTTTACTTGTGTTGTTTTTGTCCCGACCCATGAGACAAGTAGTACCTGTTTTCATGGTTATCCAGTAACAAGCAAACCAATGCCTGACCTGACACCAAACACGTATCAAATGATATCAATAAAAGCATTTGAAACCCCAATGACCATCCCAAGAGTTCAACCATGTCTTCAGTAGCGGATACTGTCTTGAGAGAAAGAATATGAATTTATTTATTTGTCCATAATGCATAAAATCCACTACAAAGAGAAAAATTAAATATTCCTGATTCATCCACCAGATGGCACTGTGAAACTGTTTGGTTGTTTACTGGAGAATCTTGCCTCCCCAGGTCTAGATTAGGTCAACCATAAATCTGTCGATTTGGAACATTCCTTTGCCAAAGAGCAGAAAAGGAAGAATGACTATGTCCTGGAGAAGGGATTAACTTCCACCTGGGTCGGGCTGTCTGCGAATCAATAGGCATCCCTGTCCTTCCGAGGGCGTGGAGGGTGAAACGGGGCATGCTGGCAGAACTAAAAGCAATATCTGCCACAGGTCTGTGGTGGGCCACTCCCAGTTACATGGGGTGAGACTGGACATCCTGGCAGATAAACACATCTGTCGCAAGGTCTGTGGTGGACTGTGCCAGTCGGTGCATTGTGACATGCACTACACAAAGAGCAGAGATCAACAAACCTATCATCTGGTCAGTCACTGCAACAGATACTGGAGTCAGTTTGTCTTGACTTGTCTTTGTCACTGATAATATCTCTATCTGCCAAGAATGTGCTGCTAGTCCAGCAAAAGCTAGTGGTACTCAAATACTTTGCAAGCAGTTTCATGAAATGGTCAGTCAGAAAGCAACTCATACCGGCTCGGATGTCGCCTGGGTTAACAAGATCCACGCTGATCTGTTCACACTCCAACAGGCAGCGAAAAGTAAGTTAGGAGCAGGAAGAGAAAAGAAGAGGAAAACAGCAACCTTGTGTGTAGCAGAATGGAATGTATGCACTCTGTTGGACAGATCAACAACACAGTGCCCAGAAAGACAGACCGTGCTTGTGGCCCTGGAAATGAATAGGTACAATATAGACATAGCTGCACTTAGTGAAATACGATTTCCTGGATATGACAGCTTGGAAGACCATGGGTACATCTTCTTATGGAGTGGGAAATCAACTCAAGAAAGAAGAGAAGCAGGAGTGGGCTTTGCAGTTAGAAAGGACACAGCAGCAATGGTTGATGAGGAACTGCTGCCAATCAACGACAGGATAATGACATAATGACTATGAGACTCCCACTACAGCGGAAGATGTATTCCACACTCATCAGAGTGTATGCCCCAACAATGACAAACACAGAGAAGGTGAAGGAAGAGTACTACAGTGATTTCCGTGAGACTATCAGGCGTGTAACGACTGAAGAAAGGCTGATATTCGTTGGAGATTTTAATGCTAGAGTTGGTTCGGACACTGAGAAATGGAAAGGAGTGCTAGGCAGTCATGGAGTAGGCAAGTGTAATGCTAATGGCAAACTTCTACTTGCACTATGTTCAGAGTACAACCTTGTAATAACCAACACCCTATTTAAGCATAAGGACGCACACAAGAAGACATGGATGCACCCAAGATCCAAGCACTGGCACTTGTTAGACTACATCACAGTAAGGCAGAGAGACATAAGGGATGCATTGGACACCAGAGCAATGAGAGGTGCAGACTGTGGTACTGATCATGTTATGCTGAGATCTAGATTAAGGATTTGCAAATGAAAACGGCACTACAGGACAGGTGCGAAGCCACCACAGAAGCTAAACACTAGTGCACTGAAAGGCCAAAAGAAGCAGGAAGAACTTACACAGGAAATGGATGAAAATTTAAAAGACTGGGACAGCAACAACTCAGAGAATGACATAATGGGCAACACTGAAGGATACGGTGTATCAGACTGTGAGTGATGTTTTAGGCAACCCTGAGAGGAAACATCAAGATTGGTTTGATGAGCATGATGAACATCTGAAGAAACTACTAGAAGCAAGGAATAACGCTAGGCAGGAAAATCTACAGTGTAACATAAGGTCGAAGAAGAAGAAATGCTCAAAGGCTCAGAGTGAGCTACAGAAGTACACCAGAGAGATGAAGTGCAACTGGTAGGATCAAAAAGCGGAGGAACTTCAAACTGCAGTAGACAGGAAGGACATGAAAACATTCTTCACAGGTTTGAGAGAAATCTGCAGCCCTAAACCAAGAGGACTGATTCAACTAAAGGCTATGGATGGTGAAACGGTTTTGCAGGAGAAATCCAAGATCCTGGACAGATTTGCAGACCACTTTGACCAACTACTAAACAACTCTGGAGATCTCGCTGAAAAGGCTAAAAGCTGTAGTGCAGCAACCAGTTGTATCAAGTCTAGATGAACCACCAAATCTTGATGTACTAATGGCAGCTATCAGGACAATACAGGATTGTAAAGCTCCAGGAAGGGATGGAATTCCAGCAGAAGTGTGGAAATTCGGTGGTGTTCAGCTGACCAACTGCCTGCACAAGCTCATCCAAGAGATATGGGATGCCCAGAAAGGACTTCAAGACTGGAAGGATGCAAATATTGTGCCTTTGTTCAAGAAAGGTGACAGGAAAGATTGTGGAAATTACCGAGGTATATCACTGCTAGCCACTGTTAGTAAGATTCTCTCGTGTGTACTACTGAACAGACTTAATGAACACATCTCACAGAATGTACTACCGGAAACCCAGTGCGGCTTTAGAAGTGGAAGAAGCACAATGGACGTGATTTTCTACCTGAAACAGGTTCAAGAAAAGTGTATCAAACAGAACATGCCGCTTTATGTAGTCTTCATAGACTTCAGCAAAGCCTTCAATACTGTATTGCAACAAGGACTTTGGCAGGTACTCAAGAATAATGGTTGTACAGAGAGATTTGTCAGCCTGATTGAGGCACTCCATACAGGTATGCAAGCAAATGTGACAATGAGTGGTTCAGTGTCTAAAGACTTTTCAGTAAGCAACGGGGTGAAACAAGGGTGTGTGCTGGCACCTACACTTTTCTTGCTATATCTGGCAACCATGCTTGAGGTGGCCTTCAAAGACACTTCAGAAGGAGTATACATTCAAACAAGGAAAGAAGCAGACTTGTTCAATGTGGCACAGTTTAAAGCCAAGAGTAAGATATCGATAAAGGTAGTAAGAGAAATGCTCTTTGCTAACAACAGTGCTCTAGTTGCACACAGTGCGGAAGATATGCAATCTTTAGTGAAGAAATTTGCAAGAGCAGCTAGCCAATCAGCCTCAAAATCAACATCAAGAAGACAGAGTGCCTTTATCAACCACCAAAGTTCCAGTTATCAGCATCACTACCAGAAGAGATAAGCATTGGTACAGAGCCACTAGTCAAGTGTAAGACTTTCAAGTATCTCGGGAGTACTGTTTCAGAGAATGCTAGGCTGGAGGATGAACTATCTCTCAGAATGGGAAGAGCGAGCGCTGTGTTTGGAAACTTGAGGGAGAGACTGTGGAACAATTGACATGTCTCTATCCGTGTGAAATGCAAAGTGTACAGAGCGACAGTACTGACTACTCTATTGTACGGTGCAGAAACTTGGACAGTCTACAGGGTGCAGGTAAAGAAACTCTATGCATACATGATGAGACACCTTCGAGTCATAATGAACATCTCATGGAAAGACAAGATAACCAACATAGAAGTGCTGAAGTGAGCTGGTCTACCATCAATGGAGAACATGCTAATACAGATTAATATGAGATGGCTCAGACATGTTGAGAGGATAGATTACCAGCATCTCCCTGGGGCGTTACTCTACTCACAGTTATGCGAGGGCAAACACAATCAGGGTAGCCCAAGGCTCAGATTTAAAGACACTGTAAAGAGAAACTTGAAGAAGTTGAAAAAGGTGACAGGAGTTCCTGGCAGCGGAAGGCGAAGGACAGAGCTGCATTGAGGAATCTGATCAGACCTAAATGAAACAGTCATTGTCGCCCACAACAGACTGCTATGATTTGATGTAATGATGTGTTATTTTTGTCTAATATTTAAATTTGTTTGATGATCTGAAACATTTAAGTGTGACAAACATACAAAAAAATGAGAAATCAGGAAAACGGCAAACACTTTTTCACACCACTGTATTTAATAAAGCTAACCTCAACACGTGGATGTGTCCGCATTCATCATTTCCAGACATAACATTGGCGACAAGGATAATGGAATCGCTACTGACATCTCTGCCACCATTTCTCGCTTTGCCCGGTGAGCCGCCCATTCCTTGGTCTCATTGGCACGAGTTATTTGAAATGTTTATGTCTGCCATCGGCCTAGCTAAAGCTAGCAAGCTTAGGCTGTGTGGCATGCTAATCCACTGCCTCAGCAGCGAGGGACAGCGTGTCTTTAGAATGCTTGGACCTGCAGATACCTACGACAAGTGTTTTGCTTTGGTGGCCAGACATTTCGCCACCTCAGAGAGTGTGTTGATCAGAAAAATCAATGCTGACAGCATGTGGGTGAGTTATCCAGCAATATGTCACTGACCTCCGCTGTCTGGCCAGCATGTGTAGGTTTGCACAGCTGGAAGACGAGATGGTGCGGGACCAGTTAGCGGAGCACACCACCAACCCGAAGCTGGGGGAGAAGCTGCTAATGGCACCGGACGACCTACCGCTGTCCACGGCGGTGGAACTGGCATCCCAGCTAGAGGCAGCAGCTCAGTTAGCAACATAGCTAGGAGCCTCCAGCCCACGCTCATCACATTTAGCTCCGCTAGCACAGGCTGTTACACTGACTGCTGAACCCGCTGACCTCTGGTCCCTACAGGAGGACCCCGAGGTGAACATCGCAGGATGACAGGACACTACAGCACACCAACCATGAGGTGACTGTGACTCTCCCTCGCACTGGACACACGCACCCGCCTACCCTGCCAAAGGACAGAAGTGCCAACGCTGCGGTAAGCTGAATCACTGTGCCAAAGTGTGTCACTCAGCCCCAGGAAGCCCGCTATCTAGCTCACTCAGTTGGCCCAGTCCAACGGCCATTCATTCAGTGGACTCTTGTAACACGCCATACAAGTGGTGCACAGTGGAATTGGATGGGGTCAATCTACTGCTGCTGCTGGACACTGCTGCCATGAGGTCCCTGATGGACGAGGCCACAGTTACAACATTCCTTCCTCTGCATCCAATCAAGCCAGATGCGGTGGAACTGGTTGGGTATGGAGACAAAATTCAGCATGGCAGGAACCATTACTCGGTTGGTTCTCTATGGGTCAAGAGTCCTCCCAGCGTTCACGTTTCAAGTGATGTGCCTCGGTGACAACATCCTGGGATGTGATTTTTTCCACGAGTTGGGCTTTTCCATCACAGATCACATGGGATTCTGTTTGGTCACTACAGCTCGAGCCCGCTTTGCCTAGACATGGGTGCAGCCTCTCCTTATTTCACACTGCACAATGAGCAGATCACAGGAGACTGGGAACTGATCCTTGCACAGCATAAGCCTCCCCGAGCCGCCGCCCCACTGCAGGAGTTCCAGTCTGTGTTAACGCAGGACCCAGGTAAACATAGGGTCCATCCTGTCAAGGTCGAGACCGGCTCGCCTCCACAACCATCAACAACCCAATTATGGCCTTTGTTAGACGGCGCCCCAGCAACGACGCCTTTCACCAGCCATGGGATGAGGGAGCAGCAGCACATCGTGAAACGGAAACAATCATTGCTCACAGTTCTCGACTGGGTCTGGATCTGTCGATCCAACCACCCACACGAGCTGCAGATGTTCCAGTCACCGTAGATGCAGATCGCAGCTCAACTTGGACCATGCCACCTTCCAGATGGCTGATGGGTCATGATGGCATGCTAGCTGTCTCAGCACCACACCACCACTTGCCCCAGACCAAGAAACAGCAACTGAGCCAACCCAGCCAGTGTGGGGTCCAGACTGGGACTTTGCTGACGAGCAAGCCACAATTCCAACGAGGTGGTCTCCAGATTCGCCTGAGCCAGCGCTGCCGGCGTGCGGCCACGCCCACCAGGGGCTCGACAGAGGCCCCACTGAGCGCTGAAGTGTCACTGACTCTAAAGTTCGTAATTACATATTCAGCAAGGGCATGGTCTGTTCAAAGTAGCAGAAAAACCCACACAACCATGCAGGTACACCGGCAGTCTACCCAGATACCCAGGTTAAAACAAATATAAAAATAATAAAATGTTATGGTTTGAAATATGCCTTAGGTGGTTCTCTACAGTGGTCCAGTTAAGTATACACTTTGTTTTACATCAGGCAGTATGCTAATCATCATATTGACCCGTCTGGCCACATCATGTGTGTGTTTAAACTTTACATCAGCCGATATGCCAGTTTTTGTGTGCTTACTTGCTGCCCTTGCTAAGGGTAATTTACAGATATATGTGATATATGGGAAATGGCATGATGCACCACGCTGCAGTAGCACGTACGCACGCGTGACCTCATCACACCGGAGAGTATATTAGTCTGCTACCTACGGCTAGCCACCCTCTTTGGCGCCCCGCCCTTCCAGTTACACCTGCCTGTGTACTCCTTCTCTTAGCTTTTTCAGCTAATATTTAATAAAGCTAACCTCAACACGTGGAGCTGTCTGCATCCATCATTTCCAAACAAAACACAGAGGAACAGCATAAATAATTTATATTTTTCTCTGCAGCTCTCTGTGGCCCGGTACCAAGGGGACCACTGATCTAAAGCACCAGGGACACTAAGTCTTCACTTTCTTCACTGAAAAAAAAGTTCTTTGAGCTTACTTGATTTTAACGTGTACATCCGTCTCACATGATCCAAATGTGTCCAACGGCATACTTTTCCTCTCCCTCTCAGTTAATTATTGCTTGTTAAACCAAAGTATCTCATTCACCTCATGCTATTCAAAATAATCACGTTGTTTTAAAATTATATTTTTAAATTAGTTAGGCTAATCCCTCTTCCACAGCATGTGGGACACCGTGTGGTGTATGGGGCGGCGCCTATCTCCGTTCCACTGACCCTAGGCCACGCAGCTACTGTGAGTAGTGAAAGCAACAGTGGGGGGTCAGTCCTCTGGTAGCTCTGTGCGTTAACTTTCCTTTCCTCATTTTGGGCTTTGAACCCACACACGATGCTCTTCCAACTAGGCCTCCACTCCAGGACTTTTAAATGACCATAACAAAAATGTATTGTATAGACTGCTTAAATCAGGGGTGCCCAATCATGTGCCATGGAGGGCCAAGACGCAGCAGGATTTACCTCCAACCAGTGTCTTCAACAGCAGATTTCACTGAATTTCTTCCCATTGATTGCTGATAAGTGAAAACACCTGCTGAAGAGACTGGATAGAAGAGAAAACATTTTTTGTTAAGGTAATTTAAAAATCCCAGAGTGGTGGCCTAGTTGGTAGGGCGGCTGTGGGTTCAAATCCCAGAATGGGGAAAGGAAAGTTAACGCACAGAGCTACCAGAGGACTGACCCCCCCCCCCCACACACACACACACACACACACACACACTGCAGCTTTCACTACTCATAGTAGCTGCGTGGCCTAGGGTCAGTGGAATGGAGATAGGCGCCGCCACAAGGTGTCCCACCTGCTGTGGAAGGGGGAATTAATTTAAAAATATCATTTTAAAACAACATGATTATTTCGAACAGTGTGACGTGAATGAGATACTTTAAATTAACAAGCAATAATTAACTGAGAGGAAGAGGAAAAGTATGCTGGTTGGACACATTTGGATCATGTGGGACCGATGTACAGATTAAAATCACGAAAATTCAAAGAACTTTGTTTTCAGCGTTGAGTCTTCAGTTCATTCTCTCTTTTCCCTGATCCAGTGCCAAAAAAAAAACAAACATCTGAAGCAAGGAGGGGCAAATCTTGAAATCAATACCTCTTGGAAACAAACTCATTGTTGATGTCCTCCTTTGCCAGCTCATACAGCCAGCCATTCCCACTTCCTTATGATTAAAGCACACTATTTACATTCCCTTTGCCACCAACTGTAATCTAAAGTGAACAGACCTCCACAACCGGCTTTTGCAGTTGTTGTAACGTGCCCCCAGTTCATAAATAATAGCTGTGCTGTCATAAGGAACCTGGGAACGCCATTAGGAGACAGTGAGAGGTATCAGCTTGTGTGGCAGCAGGCAGGCAGGCAGACGGACAGAAGGGTGGAGGTTGGGAGCCATGTCGGGTCCCGGGGTCTGCCAAGAGCAACCTTGGCAAAGCTCAGTCTCACATAAATCAGCCCGCTGTGTTCCCCGTCATCGGTTTCTCTCCCCCACAGTCACCCCCCCCCCCAACCCCCTCCACAACCAGGGGATTCCCGTTGACCTCTGGCTTCTCTGGAGGTCACTTAGGGCTGCCGGTGCTTTTTTTTTTTTTTTTTTATTCCCACCTCCACTACAGATTTCACCCATTGATCAGTTTGTTCTTTATTCTCAATATACCAGTCTACAATGATGGCGGGTTTGCTCTATTTTAGTCCCCTTCCTATTTATTATTCATCAAGTGTGCTGCCAGGAAAGCCTGCAAGAATAATGGCTGTGAACATGTTTTCTTCAAATAAAACCAGAGAGGAAAGACGCTCGAGCTGCACAGCAAGAACAATTATAAAAAAAAGCCTTCTCAGGTACAAATTTGGATGATTTCTAAGCCATCACTTCCGAGTCTCGTCTGCACCTTTTCAATCAAAGTCTCTCTCAGCAACCCTGCAGCTGTGTACCCCTTTAAATCTGCCCACACTGCAGATAAGGTGAGTGTTGGTAAGCCGCGCGGCGCAGATGGAGAGGGGAGGCTTTGCTCCCCACCCCTTTCTTCTCCATCAGTCGCTCGTCTCTTGGTATGCATAGCAATGCCCGACTGCAGGTTTGACTGCGCTTTATCCACCAGCCCCGCAGCCAAGGCTGGCAACACATCAACATTCACCCCCACCATCCCCCCCCCACCATCCCAAATAAAATCTCTCACCTCCCACCGAGCTGACACCAATAAAGCTTATTTTATTTTATTTATTTATTTGCGTGTGCAGCGCGCGTGGGCCCCTGGCTCAGCGAAATTGCGTAATCTCCTCTATGGCCCACTACGCGGGGCGGTTCTTTCACGCATGTCGTTTCAAGTCAGCGTCTGAGGATGAGGATGCTGCTCCGCGCGCCATGGAGGCTGTGGGAGCGGCGCCCGCGCGCTCGGCGGTTGGGGCGCGCTTCGGCGCGTCTGCGGCTCGGGCGCTGATTTCTGTCGAGACGGCACATAATTTTTTTTTTTTTCTTAAAATGTAAATTGGCTGGGTCACAGAATAGATTAAAGTTCTGAGCAGAAGAAGCTTTAGTCAAAAAAAAAAAAAAAAAAAAAAAAAAAAAGCCTTTAGCTTGACGCGTCCCAGAACGCCTCCAATTATTAAATCTTGGTAATAAGATTACATTTTTAAGCTGCCCCCCACCCCCGTCTCGCCTTCCCCCCACCCGCCCCTCTTTGCAGATGGTGCCCCTGTGAGCGGCGCTTCTCCGGGCTGCTGCACCTCCGCAGACAGCCGCTCACCGGCACACATCCAGGGCACAGGTGGAGGCACGTTTTTATTCGTTTCTGCTGATCCCAGCACCTTCGGCTATTCAGGGAAGCACCAGCGCCTCCTCGGTCGGTTTCCTCCTCCTTCTCCTCCTCCTCCTCCTCCTCCTCTTCCTCCTCCTCCCTCTTTCTTTTTTGCCAATCGCCATCCCACGACAGCCTGCCCGGAGGAAAGGCGTCGGGGAGGGAAAAGCGAGGACACACCCGCGTATACTGTACCCGGTGTCCGCGGCGAGGATGCTGCAGACAACATGAGGTGAATATCGTCGGCTGGCCCCCCCTCAAAAAAAAAAACTGGAGATTGATATTTGATTCTGGTAACGGAAGATCCCCCCCCCCCCCACCGATCATCGCTGCTGGCCGTTTACCAGCCCGATACCAGCATCCGGCGGGAGCATCACCACAAGCCAAGATATGAAAAATATGTCTGCAGGTATGTGGCAACCTGAAACCATTTTTTTTTCTACGTAGCTTTTCATTTACATGTAATCAACAGCTGGATGCGTTTCGTTCTTAATGTGGCGATGTGGTGAGAAGATGCATTAATGACAGGTAAACATGCAGCATTTGGTTTCATAAGCGTTTTATTTAAAAAAAAAAAAAAAAACCTGCTGCCACTTTGTGAGTGGAGACGACGCAGAGGAGAGATACAGTTTTTTTTTCTCTCTCTTGGAAGCAATTTCCTTCTATGGATACATTATTTATGAGTGTTTTTTGAATATTTCAGTAACAGACACCATCTCAAGACTGAAATGCTCCATCAAAAACTACACGGAAGTCAGTTCTTGGAGAAAGTCTCCCCCCCCAAAAAAATGTCTCATTCATTTATAGGCTGCAGTAGTTTTCGGATTTATTGAACAGGATGCTGTCTGTATGTATATGGTGCATGCTGCATTGCCATATCCGGGCATGGCTTCACTTCATATCAGAAACCATTATCAGTAAATACTGTTCATTGCAGCAAATCTGTAGCCCTAACCTACAGACTTAGTGTACCTGCATTGTACCAATTGATATGCAAGGTGTATTACTTATTTGCATGTCAATTTTTTCAAGTTGAGAGCAGGAGTGTCTCAAGTTTTCATGGGCTGATTAATTTTTGTGCCAAATGCTTTCCTGACATAACTTCCTATCAAATCTCATGACATTTACTTTAAGAGAGCGGCTTTGTCTCTATATTGAGTTGCTTGATTTCCAGGTCCTGTCTCTTCTTAACAGAGTATTGAGTGCTGAATCATGTCTCACGTTTACCTGACCTTGCTGTTTGCCTTTGCTCTCTCTGCCCTACATGCAGCCAGATCCTAGGTGACACCCTGTGGCCATCAGGTCTGTACAGTGTTGAGCCCCCTCCCTCCCCTGGCCATCGCCTGCAGTTCTCCAGGCTGCAGGACCCAGACTTGCTGAAAGGTGCAGGCCTCCTCCCCCTGCAGAATGACTGTTGCCACAGGCGACCCGTCCGACGAGGCGGCCGCACACCCGGGGCACCCGCAGGACTATGACCCAGAGGCGGACCATGAGTGCTGCGAGAGGGTGGTCATCAACATCTCAGGACTGCGCTTTGAGACGCAACTCAAAACCCTCTCCCAGTTCCCAGAGACCCTGCTGGGGGACCCCAAAAAGAGGATGCGATACTTTGACCCACTGAGGAACGAGTACTTTTTTGACAGGAACAGACCCAGCTTTGATGCCATATTGTATTATTATCAATCAGGAGGCCGGCTAAGAAGGCCGGTCAACGTCACCTTAGATATTTTCTCAGAGGAGATTCGCTTTTACGAGCTGGGCGAGGAGGCCATCGAGATGTTCAGGGAGGATGAGGGCTTCATCAAGGAGGAGGAGCGGCCTCTTCCTGACAACGAGTTTCAGAGACAAGTGTGGCTACTGTTTGAGTACCCAGAGAGCTCAGGTCCTGCTAGGATTATTGCCATAATCTCTGTCATGGTCATCCTCATATCCATAGTCAGCTTCTGCTTGGAGACGCTCCCAATTTTCCGCAATGATGAGGAGGAAATGCACAAGTCTCACGCAAAAGTCTTTTCACCTGAGACCAACACCACAATCATCAGCTACACGTCCACCTATTTCACCGACCCCTTCTTCATCTTGGAGACACTTTGCATTATATGGTTCTCTTTTGAGTTTTTAGTGCGCTTCTTTGCCTGCCCCAGCAAAGCGGGCTTTTTTGGTAATATAATGAACATTATTGATATTGTTGCCATCATCCCTTACTTCATCACTCTCGGCACAGAGCTGGCAGACAGCCCAGAGGATGGTCAGCCGGGTCAGCAAGCCATGTCTTTAGCCATTCTCAGGGTCATCCGTTTGGTGCGAGTCTTCAGAATTTTTAAGCTCTCCCGTCATTCTAAGGGGCTTCAGATTTTGGGTCAGACCCTGAAAGCTAGCATGAGAGAGCTTGGCCTTCTCATTTTCTTCCTCTTCATAGGGGTCATCCTGTTTTCCAGTGCGGTCTACTTTGCTGAAGCAGATGAGCCAGAGTCACAGTTTGAAAGCATCCCAGATGCGTTTTGGTGGGCTGTGGTGTCCATGACGACAGTCGGCTACGGTGATATGGTCCCTACTACGATTGGCGGCAAGATTGTCGGGTCCTTATGTGCCATCGCAGGTGTACTGACCATCGCACTGCCTGTGCCTGTCATTGTATCCAATTTTAACTACTTCTACCATCGTGAGACTGAAGGGGAAGAACAGGCTCAGTACCTGCAGGTCAACGTGCCCAAAGCAGATTCGGCCGAGGAGCTGAAGAAAAGCCGGAGCGGCTCCACAATCAGTAAATCAGACTATATGGAGATCCAGGAGGCTGTGAACAACAGCAACGAGGACTTCCAAGAGGAGAACCTTAAGACAGCCAACTGCACACTGGCCAACACAAACTATGTAAACATCACCAAAATGCTGACAGACGTGTAGTTGTCTGGAATGTTTCCTTCCCGTAATGGCAGGAAATGTGGAGCAGACCAACTGGATGGGACAGGTGTACACCCCTCCCACCTCAGTGTGTGGGGGAAATCGAGGCAATAGAATTCAGGATGTTGATGACGACTGACTGAAAACAATATCGCAAAATACCATTCACTCCTTCTGTGCCCATACACCCCTCTCCTCACTGTTCACAACTTGCCCCATCAAATGTCAGAGTTAAATTTCAAATTTAGCCTTTTCTGCATGAAGTTGGCTTTTTTCCTGTGTGGCTGTTTGAAAAAATGATGATAATACAGTAACCACAAATTCCTGCTCATGACAATAGCCAACATTAGCGCACAAACAGAACAGAAAAAGAAACAGAAAAAAATTGTTTCAGAAAGAAAAAAAAAGTAAGACAACACAAGGCTGCTTTAGTCCCCCATCCCCTGATCCCTTATTTCCCAAGACGCACTCCTCCGCCATGCGCTTCTGAAGAGCCGTACTTGTGCACTACATATGCTGCTTCCTGGAGCCAATGAAACAAAACTGTCTTATGCTACACCATTTTAGAGATAAAAGGATGTGTGAGCATAAAGCGAGCTGACCCCAGCGTTGACGCGGCCTGCGGGTGACTCGTGACGAGGTTGGTGGTAGAGTACACCACGTTATTTCAAGGATGGATGACAGCCATCAGCGCTAAGCTTATGGTTTGACACCTTTGTTCCTAGTAGACATCAGTATCTGATGAATGATTGAGAATGGCCTTGAATTTTCACTGCTTTGGTCTTACATGTACTGTATGTATTGCAATGCAAGCCCCGCCCCCCTCCATTCACCCAAACTGGTCTTACCGCAGAGCTTTGAGGACAACTTGAATGTTTCTTCTTTTTTTTTAAATTTTCACAGTTTGACACATGCAGTTCTTACTCGTGTAGATAGATAGATAGGATGACTTCTAATCTAATAGCTGATACGTAGGTAGGTCGGTAGGTGCTGTTAGAGTTAGTCAGTAGATTTAATTGCATGACATTTTTTTATCTGAATGAGAATTTCCACTTGTTTCTCAATCGCCACCGGCTTCGTCACACCACTGTATAGTCGTCTGCACACTGCCTTCTGTACAAATTCACGTTTTTTAAAGCGGATGCCTGCAGGTAGCTGTTACAAGAACCCTAAAGCTGTATGTTAGAGGATTTCGTAACAAATACAGTAAGCTCAAGGCCAAATCCCACATACATCGGGGATGCGGTGACCTCGTCGATATCAACATTCCATGTAGAAGTCATTGCCGTTTAACTTTTTTGCCAGGTTGCTGTAAACTGAGCTGTGATTTTTGGGGTGCAAACTTTAATTCCGGTTGCAGATGTGACAGATTCGCAGTGTCGTCTTTTTTCACAGCTTTGTCACATGATCACGTCCTCATGATCAGATAGTAACTCTTAAGGACTCGTGTACGTATAAAAAAATGATTCCCCTAAACTGCCTTTTAACTGGGTTTACGCTACTCTTCTAGTGTTGCATGACCTAAAAAAACATTCCTAGCATGCATTTAAGCTTAAAGAAGAAGCCTCTAAAACAAAACAAGTATAATTATTGCAATAGACATATTTATTTCTTATATATAAAACAATAAATGTATACAGATTGAATACATATACAGTACAAACACACCTTTTATCGGATAATTAAAAAATAGCAACTTTAAGAGAAAGCAAGAGACTTTCCACAATGTGCAGATCTTTTTTTTTTATTTATTTCAGTGCTACTTTTGAGCACAGTTGTCCTCCTGCTTCAGAGCCTGTTCAGGGTGCCAAAGATGCAAAGATTTCACTAGTGGTTTTCTTCACCGTGAGTTTTAAAAACCAGACGCAAGTCCTGGTTTTTAAGCGTAAAATTTGCTGCACATATTTCCAAACTGCCCCGTGTGAAAGAGCTGTTGCCCAAAACTGTCGATACCACACCTAACCTTTTAACTGGAAGTTGTTGACATCTAATTGGTCGGATTTTAAATGGAGTCTGGCTGTCCTCTGAAAAGGCCTCTGATGCCAGAAGCTCAATCTGTCTTCTAAAACCTGGCATTCGAGGCGATTCTTGGATAGTGTCCAGCTAAGTTTTTACATTGTTTGCTCAGCACTGCCAAGGTAACAGTCAAAGGCAGTAACATTGATATGGGAGGTGGTGATTAGCAGCAGTGTAGCAGATATTGTCTAGCCTAAAGGTCCTCCGGTATCATTCCCCGAGTTTCCTTCCTTTCTGCATCTTTTCACAGATGCCCTACGTAATTTCAGAAAGGAGAGGCTCTGTAGCAGGGACTGTCTCGACAAATTCTGTCACACCAGGATGTACGTCTTTATTCTTAGGGGTTCATTCTGCTCGCTGCAGTCACAAACTGCAGTAGCAGAATGTTTAAACACCATTGCTGCCAATATATGCTTGTCCAACTGCCTGACACGAGACATCTCTCTGTCAAAATTTGTGCTTGCTTTTGTGTATCTCGAAAAAGGATTCTTGGAGAATTTTAGTCAGTAAACTACAGCGGGTTTTCCTGATAAATTTCCAAGACGAGCTAAGAGATGGATTGAGAATTTTTTTAAAAAGAAAGTTGAATAAATCACAGTAAGACCAGATTAAATCGATGTTTAGCAACACTTCCATGATCCTTTAGTGGGAGGAACATAAGCGTTCTTTAATAAAAATGGTTAAATCGCTACGGACCGTCACAACCAAGAGCTCATGGACCATCAGTTGAGTTTTGGCTTGGGTGTCTCGATGCACAGCTGTGTGCATATGTGTGTCTGTGAGTGAGGGAGCACGCTTTAGTGAAAGAGCGAGAGAGAGTGCAGATCGGTGAACGTCAGTGTCTTGGAAGTCTGGTTGTAACGCTGCATTTATGCAACAGCCATTCGCATATCTTTGTGTGTGGGGTGAAAGAACACTCACAGTCTGACCAAAAATATTTGTCTATGCATGCAAATAGGTTGGACAACCGCTGGCAAAATGTATGGAATCACCACTGTTGGAAAATGTCTATTCAGTTGTTTAATTTTTAAAATAACAATAATAATAATAATAATCACAGGCATGTCACAAAACTATTTTTATTCAAAATGCCAACCTTCTGGCTTTAAGAAACATTAAACAAAATAATGAAAGAACGTTATTGTAGTCAATTGCCATTTTTTTATTAGATCAAGCAGAAGGAAAAAAATTGGAATCACTCATTCTGAGGAAAATATTATGGACTCGTGAAAAAACTGCTACACCACTAGTACTCTGTTGCACCACCTCTGGCTCTTATCGCAGCTTGAATTCTGTGAGACATGGACTTAACTATTGACAAGCAATATTCTTCATCAATCCAACCCCAACTTTCTCTTATTGCTGTTGCCAGATCAGCTTTGCAGGTTGGAGCCTTGTCATGGACAGTTTTCTTCAATTCCCGCCATAGACTGTCAATGGTATTCAGGTCTGGAGTATGTACAGGCCATGCCACTGACATTGTATGTCTTCTTGAACAAAAGTTTTCACGCTTTTTACCATACGCCAAGATGCATTATCATCCTGGAAAAGGATGTCATCATCACCAAACATCCTTTCAATTGATGGAATGAGAAAAGTGTCCAAAATTTCAATACAAACTTGTCTTTATTGAAGATGTTCGCCCCCGACAGACTGCTATGATGATGATGATGATGACTGCCACCTCCCTCATACCTTTACCTGTCATGCGGCTCCATATCATCAATGACTGTAGAAATTGGCATGTTTTCTACAGGCAGTCATCTTCATAAATTTCACTGGAAAGGCACCAACCCAAAGCTCCTGCATCATCACCCTGTCCAGTGCAGTCATGGTTATTCACTGAATATCACTTTCATCTTATCATTCACAGTCCATGATTGCTTTTCTTTAGCCCACTGTAACCTTGTTTTTGTTTTTTTTTTCTGTTTAGGTGTTAATTGTGGCTTTTGTTTTACTTTTCTGTATGTAAATCCCATTTCCTTTAATTGATTTCTTACAGCTCGCTCACACACATTGACTCCAGTTTTGTTCCTCATTTGTTCTGCTGTGCGTTTTTCTGTTTTCAAAACATTGTTTAAGTTTTCCCTCTTGATACGTTGATGTCTGCCTTGGTCTACCAGTGCGTCCCTTTTACAGCCTTCCCATTTTGTTTGCACTTGGTCCAGATTTTAGACACAGCTGCCTGGGAAGAACCGACACCTTTTGCTTCATTCCGTGGTGATTTGCCTCCTTGCAGAAGTTTTATAATCCTCTGCTTCAACTGACATTTATCATACTGGAGCCATGATTCATGTTTATCACTTTGGTGCACAGCTCACCAAGGTGTGCAAGTACTCTTTTTTAAACTGGAACCTAATTAGCAGATTTAGTTTGATGCAGGTATTTGTTTTAGGACTGCAAAATACAGGGTGAGCCCAAAATATTTTTTATCAGAACTGAGTGATTCCAATTTTTTCCTCTACTTGTTCTAATTTTAAAAATTGAAGTTGACTACAACAAATTCCTTTTTTAAATGTTTCTTAAAGCCAGAAGGTTTGCATTTTGAATAAAAACAGTTTTGTGACATGTCTGATCATTTTTTTTTTTTTTTTTTTTACAAATGTAAACCACTGAATGAGCATCCTCCAAGCATGGTGATGCCATCATTTTTTGCCAGAGGTTGTATGCGACTGTCTTCATTCCTCATCTCTGGGCAGATATTCATGATAAATGTGACAAGGCAGCTTTTATCCGTTAACGTAAGACACTGGGCATGTTATCGTACCTCAGCGAAATTCACTGTAGCAACTCATTTAGCAGAGTTCATTACACTGTAGTTGAATAACAGCAATTAGTTCTGCTTAAAGCACAAAGTGGAATAACGCTCATCTACTTACCTACAGATATAATCTGCACACCGTTTTTGTTCAAAGGGAAACAGAGTCAATTAAACACAACGTTGTGCCGCTTTATAGGGAGCACCACAGTCTCTAACAGTGTCATCTCTCACCTGCTGAGGGACCCACCAGCAAATCCACTCCATGAGGAGGGTGCCCACCCATGAATACACTGAAGAAATCTATGCAGAGATTGGTTATGAGGTGGTAGTTTGGGAGGGAAATAAGTGCAGATTTTTTTCTTCATTGTTTTATCAGGCACCAATTCCATGTTGACCCATAGAGCTGGCAGAGGATTTCAAAGAGGTCTTAAAGCAAAAAAACAAAAAAAAAAAACCCACTTTGCAATATTCTGCTGCTGTACGTCAAATGTTAGCTGAATGTGAACATAAGATGTCTGATCTTTGGGGTCTGTTTGAACTGCAATGTCAGCTCTTTGAGACAAGATTCCTTTAGAGAAAAAACATACAGGATACAATATGATCAATATGCAATCTGTATGCATGTGCGTGTCTGAGGATTTTTCTTTTTATTTGACCCCACCTCCCCCGGAGTCTGGTAGGGTGGCTTCCACTGGGACGATATGTACAGTTCACCCACCTCCCCCCAGTCCTCCCCACATCATAGAGGCCTGAGAACATCCATCAACGTTGATACAGTGGATTTCAGATTTTCTTTCTATGAAATGAAATGTGAGAGAATAGTGTAAATAGTAACTAATGGATTATGGAGCAAAATCCATGTACGTACTATATACTGTATGTGAAGTCTGAATTTAAAAACATAGTATTATCTGCACTTTACGACAAAAAGGACAATCTATGGACAAAGAAAAATGTGGAATTACAAAAAAAAGAAGCATATAATCCTTTCAAGTGGTCATAACCCTGGAAAAAGTAATATCAATAATAATGAAGCCAATAATAATTCAACAGAACTTGTGTTCGGTGTGTTTATTGTGTGTTCTTTCTGTGTGATGGAAATCATGTGACACAGGTGGTTTTCGACTGCTTACGGCGGGTTTTTTTATCCCGCCGCACATCACATTGTTCACAAGGTGTTCGGTCTGTAACAGTGAAGAAGAGCTAATTTTAGCACGACAGCATCTGTGCCGATACAAAATGCCTTAAATCGATCAAAGCCACCTTTGTTGTTATTCTTAGGACGGCATCTTTGTAGCCATGGGCGGTGGAGAGGACATTTTCCAACGCCTCTTGGTATCTTCAGCTTCTGCCTCCCTTTAAGTGCATGGAATACGCTCCCTGCCATTTAACAGTGAGAGCATGGTGTTCTATTAATAGCTTTTTTTGTTGTTGTTGGAAGAAGAGATAGGAGGAGGTGGAAGAAGAATGTGAGCAGAAACAGGGAGAAAAGTGATTAGAGAGGAAAACTGAGGGAAGATCCTTGGTGAACTTTCTTTGGTCCCGTAGTCATGGCATCAATGTGTAACAACACATATGAAAGACTGTTCATTCCTAAATTTGTTGGACGCTTGCTTTTTTTTTTCTTTCTTTGAGTCTGCAGCCAAACTTGAATGCGAGGAAATGCTCTTCTCGTCATCTTTCCCCAGATTTAGCCTCTCACCTGACACATCCACACCTGAGGGCACAGTTGCTGTAGTCCACTGCTGCCTTGCACCCGGCTATCTTTAGTCCATCCATGGTTTAACTACAGCACTGCATTGCAAGCGGGAGCACTTGGGGCCTTTTGGTGCTGTAGCTACAGCTCTGCTGTAGTCATTAGTCTTGCTTTGATCCCGCGATGCAGTGCAGCACTCCGCAGAAACCAGGGCAAACAGGGAGAGGCAGATGGGACAGAGCAGCTCAGCCAAGGATGCAGACAGCGGGAGCGCAGGCCTGCAGGTGGCTGCCACGGTGTTGTAGTTAAGGGAGGAGTGAGAGTGTGCATGTGTTGTTTGTCAGGGATGTAGCATGCCCACAGGAGCATGCTTGAGCAGACATGAGGGCTTGCACTGTGCTTACCAGCTTGTAATTACGGAAAAAAAAAAGAGCTGTGGGACTTGGAACTAATCCAGCAGGGCTGCCCTCTTAGCACCGGGCCACACCCCATTATTAGAAGGTGCTCAGCTTTTTTGCTCATTAACTCCTGTCCTGAAACCGGTCAGTTATGAAAACACCACAGTGAGTCCTGATGTGAAGAGTAGCGTGACAATTTGATATGAAGTAATATAACTGGTGTATGTTCAGTGTAACTCAGAACATTGCCTGTTCAGTAATGAGGTAAAATAAAGAAGGATGGGTTACTGCCCTCTAGAGGTTGACTGCAGAAACAACACAATGGTTGGACCACAATTGATTTGACAAGTTTGAATGATAAAGAATACTGGAAGCAAATTGTAATTAATGTGATCTTTGTTTAAAGTATAAAAAGTTAAAATAGTAGAAAATTACTGTTGTAGCATGTAGGTGTTATATATTAATGTAATATAGGTGTCAGAGAGATTATCTAAGGGGTCATGGCATTTTTAAAGGTTATGGGAGAAAAGCTTCTCAACATAAAATTATTAATCTAATCTTGATCATTTGTTTTGGGGTTTTTTTTAGCTCATTCCGGTGAAGCGACATCCGTCATCTGTCTGTCCATGCATACACATTTCATGGGAATCGCCACTCCTCCGAGGCATGTCACCAAACTCGCAGATCGTGATCCTCGAGTGGGTCTGCATCCAGGTTGTGCTCAAGGTCAGGGCCGGCCCAAGGCATGAGCAAACTAAGCAACTGCTCAGGAAACCTCGACCCCCAGGGGGCCCTCTAGAACACTTAATTATTTGATTTTAACTTTTTTTTAGTTTTCCAAGTGTGTGATAATAAAATTGCCCTAGCCATGCCAAAGATGTACATAAAAGCACATTATTATACATACTGTTTTGCATGCAGTACTGCTGTTAGAGTTGTGATTTTCTCTCTGTCAGAGATCATCTGACGACAGCTATGGCATCCACTGGTTCTTGCAGCACACTGCTGTGTAGAGCTGATGCGAGGATGAGCGTACATTATGTCCCAAAAATGTATGTACCCATCAAGGGCTGAAAAAAGTAAGAAGAGAGCAGAGGATCAGAGAAAAGAGGAAGGGGTTTTTGATAATGTAACTTAGGTGTCAGCGCCACTTAGGCACATATTCATTTGCAAGCTAGCTGTAGTTTACAATGCTGGCCCAGAAGGCTAAATCAGCACCAGACTACTCTTCTGAAGTTGGTACCATTTAAATTAAGTCAAATATTAGGGTGAAACACACCAGACAGACATTGAGATGATGCACGCAATGCTGCTGAAACTGCAAAATTCCCTCAGAATCATCATGTAATTTACTTTACCTGGTGTAGACCGGAGTGGGGGTGTAGTTGTAGAGCATCCGCCCCATAGCCGGGAGGTTGTGGGTTCTAGTCCTGGCTGGATCATACCAAAGATCATATAAAAACTTCCCACCTTCTAGGTTGGTGCCCAGCATAATAGAACAGTGGAAGGAAAGCTGGTTGTGGTGGTGCCTTGCACAGCAGTGACACCTCTGAGTCTAGACGTGATTAACACTGGAAATAGGAGACAATGAAATGTAATTCTGCTGTACATGCTTAGCTGTATGGATAGAATGACAATAAATTTCTCTTTCTTACCAAAGAGGTGCTCCAAATTCAAATTTCACTTAGGGTCCCATGAAGACTTGGATTGGTCCTGCTCAAGCTCAGGGTCAGAGGTCAGAAAATCTGAGTATTTAGGTGATTTCAGAAAAAAAATCAATACTCTTTCTAGGCAACTGCCCTAATTCTTAACAAATTTGTGCACAATGATCCTCAGGTAGGTCTGCATCCAGGTTGTGCTCAAGATCAAGGTCACTGTCGTAGGTGAGGCGATTCTGAAATTTATGATTTCATAAGAATTGTTACTCCTCCTAGGTAATGACCTTGACCTTAAGCACATCCTAGATGGGTCAGTATCTAGGCTGCTGACCCAGGCTCTGGGTCAGTAGTCAGGAGAGCTGACCGGTCTCTGGGTGATTTCATCAGGCCGGAATGAGCTACTCCGTCATTGGCGGCCTGGTTATTTCTTCTGTTCCATTTGGTAGAACAGCAAATAACTGGGTTGTAAGATCCAGCTCACAGTAAAATTGCTCTTGGATTGGAAAAATGATTAATTTTCACTTACAGGACAGAGTTTAGAATGGTCTGGATTGGCTTTATGTAGAATCATTTATACCACTGTTTAAAACTACAAGTGACTAGTGATTTTATTCTGTAAAAAGCGAAGTATAGGCTGTATTACCACAGCTTGAATGGTACTTCATTTAACTTATTTACAGTACATACGTGAGTGAAAGTGTTACCTCCAGTCTCTATTTGAAACAAAACTACCAGCATGTCCTCCATATAAACACTCAGTCTTCATTTTCTAATCAGTAATTGGGTTTCTTGTCATGGTTAAATACGTCATGTAGCCCCGTTCAGGTACAGCAGGAATCATGTCCGTCCTGTTCCTTTCATTCTCACATGGAAAATCAATACATTTCTGTCCTGAAATCCCCGCCTTCTCCATCCATCTGGGGCTGACAAATGGGCTAAGGTCAGTCAACCATGAATGCCATCTCATAGGAATGGTACAAGTCATTAAAAAACCATTATAACCCTAAAAATGTCCTATTTAAATTTGTAATCAAGAAATGTAATTGTGGTTCTTTTAAAAAAAAGTGTCATATGATATGCTATATCACGCTAATATGATTTGGAAATGAGGAAATCAGCCCCTATAAAGTTGGGAGGTTTTGTACCTGATGGATGACATGTACTTCAGGCAGAAATGAGCAAAGATGGAAACTATGTCATAATTACAAATCTATGGATCATTATCCCCCTTTAAAGTTATACTTTCCATTACTTTTTCTGATAATATCAAAGGCAGTAAAGTTTACTTTCTTTCTTTCTTTCAAAGCATTCCTGGACCCATGTATTGATTTCTAACGCAGGATTCCATCTATTTTTAAACTGTCCGTGGTCGTAAAGATCATGGACAGTCAGTATTGGTTTTAGGCCATGTGTCTGTTGTTATCAGGCTTTTGTTAGAATCCTCACAAACTCTAAATTATATTTTTAAATAAATACTGAATCATGCTGCTGGTTACATTTTTGGAGCCTATTGCTGACAGCCAATCAAAGATGAAAACATGTAGAGGAAAGTGTGATCTAGCCAGGGCCGTTTCTAGCTTTTTAAGGGTCCTATGCAATATTGTGTTTGGAAAGCCCTATTTTTTCAATGTGGAAGAGTTCAAACCCTTTAAAATAGAAAAAAATTTGGCTCCATCCATCCATCCATCCATCTTCTACCGCTTTTCCGGAGGTCCGGGTCGCGGAGGCAGCAGTTCAAGCAGAGAAGCCCAGACTTCCCTCTCCCCAGCCACCTGCTCCAGCTCTTCAGAGGGGATACCAAGGCGTTCCCAGACTAGCTGGGAGACATAGTCTCTCCACCGAGTCCTGGGTCTGCCCCGGGGTCTCCTCCCAGTGGGACGTGCCTGAAACACCTCAAGTGGGAGACGTCCAGGAGGCATCCTAATCAGATGCCCATACCACCTCAACTGACTCCTTTCAATGTGGAGGAGCAGCGGTTCTACTCTGAGCCTCTCCCGGATGACTGAGCTCCTCACCCTATCTCTGAGGGTGAGTCCAGCAATCCTACGGAGAAAGCTCATTTCAGCCGCTTGTATCCGCGATCTCGTTCTTTCGGTCATTACCCAAAGCTCGTGACCATAGGTGAGAGTAGGAACGTAGATTGACTGGTAAATCGACAGCTTTGCCTTAGAACTAAGCTCCCTCTTCACCACAACAGACCGGTACAACGTCCACATCACTGCAGATGCTGCTCCAATCCGTCTGTCGATCTCTCGCTCCATTTTCCCCTCACTCGTGAACAAGACCCCAAGATACTTAAACTCCTCCACTTGGGGCAGGAGCCTGTCCCCAACCCGGAGAGGACAATCCACCTTTTTCCGGCTGAGGACCATGGACTCGGACTTGGAGGTGCTGATTCTCATCCCAGCCGCTTCACACTCAGCGGCAAACCGTCCCAGCAAGAGCTGTAGGTCATTGCTGGATGAAGCCAACAGGACAACATCATCTGCAAACAACAGAGATGAGATCCTGTGGTCACCAAGCATGACACCCTCCATTCCCTGGCTGCGCCTAGAAATCCTGTCCATAAAAATTATGAACAGGACCGGTGACAAAGGGCAGCCCTGGCGGAGTCCAACTCTCACTGGGAATGACTCCGACCGAGTGTTGGCAATACGAACTAAACTCTCACAACGGTCGTACAGAGACCGAATAGCTCGTAACAACAAGCCCGATACCCCATACTCCCGAAGCACCCCCCACAAAAATCCACGAGGGACGCGGTCAAATGCCTTCTCCAAGTCCACAAAACACATGTAAACTGGTTGGGCAAACTCCCACGAACCCTCAAGAATTCTCGAGAGGGTAAAGAGCTGGTCCGATGTGCCACGGCCAGGACGAAAACCACATTGCTCCTCCTGAATCCGAGGTTCGACCAACGGCCGGTGACGATCCCCCTCATGGATCGTCACCTTATCCCCCTCATGGATCGTCACCTTATCCCCCTCATGGATCGTCACCTTACCCCCTCATGGATCGTCACCTTATCGTGGTGGGGGGGTTTGCATGCCCCAGTGATCCCAGGAGCTATGTTGTCCGGGGCAATTTGCCTCTGATAGGGTCTCCCAAGACAAACTGGTCCTGGGTGAAGGGCCAGACTAAGAACGATCCAACAGACTCTCATGATAAATTGTATATCAAGGATTCAGTGTACCCCGCCCGGTATGGGGTTACCGGGGCCCCACCCTGGAGCCAGGCCTGGGGGAGGGGCTCGAAGGCTAGCGTCTGGTGGCCAGGTTTCCACCCATGGGACCCGGCCGGGCTCAGCCCGAAGGAGTTACATGGGTCCGCCCTCCAGTAGGTTCACCACCTGCAGGAGGGATCATGGAAGTCCGGTGCTATGTGGATTAGGTGGCAGTCAAAGGCGGAGACCTTGGCGGACTGATCCCAAGCTTTCTAAACTGGCTTTTGGTACGTGGAAAAATTTGGCTCCACTTAACAAAAACAGATAAAAACATACACTATTAGATAGAATAAAAATTTAAACAGCATCCATAAGAAAGTTACAAAGAAAAGGTAGAACATTTTAGAAATATAGATGCAAATTTACCTTTTTTCTTAAATTTACAAGAAAAAAAATGGAAAATTTAAGAACAAAAAATGGCAACATGTTATAGCACAGCCTGTAAAGTACTATGGAATTAAAGGACACTTTCCATGTACTTTCAGTGAAATTACTGATGTAAAAAAGCTGGGATAATATTAGGATATAATGACTTTTTTTAATGAAAGTACTTTGTTGTTACCATGTAAGTACATACTGTATCATGTAAGAACCCTGTATTTACTCTGTAGAAACCATGAGAACTTGGGTGTAAGTACTCCGAAGCTACCCAGTATTTTTTGGGCTCTTATTTCATAACTACCCAGAAATTACGTGGTACTTACAGGGTTCCAGGCTGTTTTATACAGGTAAGTACCAGGTAATTTTGGGGTAAGAATTAGTTAGCAAAATACCTGTATAACACAGCTTGGAACCCTGAAATTTTGGGGTATTAGAACTCGGGGTGTGCTATATCGTATCATTCATGATAATACTGGTATAAATTTTGATACTGGTGTAAAAATGAATATCGCAATATTTGGGGTCTGCTGTGTGATGATGTCACACCACATAGAAATAGCAAAACAAACATGGCGGGAAGCTGCCACTCCAAAGTCAGACCGTCTCCAGCTGAGTGGAAATATTTAAGTTTCACTTTCTGTTTCAGACTGCTGTCACGTAAAAATAAAACAACGAACAAACAGTGCAGCAGTGTGGATAATCTGCCTGCAGTTTTTCCGCACGTCAACGCCACTGGAGCGGTATTAACGTTGAAAAATGTGCAGCTCGAAATGGCTGTAGATTTTTACTTCCATTTTGCCTGCCTTATCTTGATTTTATTCAACCACCCGAAGAGAGAGGAAAAGAAAACATCCGTTCTGTCATGAACTCCTCATGCGCTTTTCCACAGCACATGGAGGAGGGGAAAAAGGATGAGGATTTAGGCGCAGGGTTAAACCACACACACATTTATTGGACACCGCACCAACAAACAATACTCGTGCAAACAATTCACATAGGCTCGAGGAGTCCTCCAGGATGCTCCACAGTCTGGGTGAGAATACCGGGGAAGGAACACACACAGATAATACTCACGAGACTGGAGCTGTCCAAGTAAGTCTGAATAAGCACAAGGTGAAACACAGTCCTTCGTTGACGTGACTTCATACGATGAGTGCTGATCGTATATGAAGTGCAATGACCCAGCAATGCATGACTGGAAAAAGGCTCCTTAAGTACATGCATTGCTGGATCCACAAATTAATCACACCTGGGCGAGGAGCGGGGAAATGGCACACGGGAGTGGGAACGGCTGGCAGTAATAGATAGGGGGAGTGATCCGAACAGCAGACAGTTAGACAGCGCTCACTCCAGCGTGAGCCCAAGAGGCTGCCTCACCGCTGCTGGCCAGACAGCAGTGGCTATGGGTACGGTAGAGTGCACAGAAATACATACTAACATACATACAACATGGCACGTACCCACAGAGAGGCCAGGACCGAGCCGGGGGAAACCAAGCCGGCTCAGTTCCTGACAGAGCCCCCCCCCCTTTAAGGGGTGGATTCCCAGACACCCAAAGAAACATCCCACCCACCCCACAACAGGAACAAACAACACAAACCTGGGTGGGAGGTAGGGGGAACAGGAAAGGTGGGAACAAAACTCCCTACCCAGGGACTACAATTAACCCCCCCAAGTCCATGGGCGTTGGGACTCAGGAGGCCGCCCAGAGTCCCAGGCCCAGCAGAAGGTCTGGTGGACGGAATCTGGCGGTCTGCTGGAGTCAATCCTTCCGGCAGCCGGCCAGCGTTGTTCATCCACCAGGGCCGGCGGGATGAGGCGGGAGGTGGCCTGCCTACCGGGAAGTTCGCAGGTGGGTGACCGGACCGAAGGGAGGAAACCCCCATGGCATAGGACCGGGAGGAGAAGGGGACCCTGGTGTCCTCATGGTGATCCGCAGCACCCTTGATGATCCCGGCTTGGGACCCAGCTGCACTCATGATGGGCCCCCACCGGGCCAGCTCTGCTGCACCTGCGATGGACTTGCAGCACCCATGGTGGAACCCGACCTGGAGCGTGGTGTCCATGATGGGTCTGGGCAGGAGTGCAGCACCCACGTCGGGCTAATCTTGTTGCGCAGCCCCCATGAGGGTCCAAAGCCCGCCCGCTGCACCCACAGTGAAACGGCCTGCGGAGGGGACCACACAACGACCTCAGACCTCAGGGGATCTGGACCCATGACGTTGTCAGGCGGTGAGACTGGCTCCACGAGGACCCCTGGAGCTGGTTGTTCCTCTCCAGTGACCCTAGAACGTGGCTCAGGAGCGGGAGAAGAAACAGAGTCGTTAGGGTCGCCAGCAGCGGTGGAGCCCGGCGAGGGAAGTTCAGACGCAGCTGTGCGCTGCGCCTGACTCTCCTCACCTAGATCCAGACAAGATCTCGCTAAAGCTGACATAAGAAAAACAAGAGAGAACACCTGCCTGAGCTTGAGCTCCACCGCTGTCCAGGACTCCATCGATCCCAGCGACGAATACTCGGGCCTGGCCTCCAAGAGGTCCAGCTCTGGCTCCCACTCCGCTGCAACTTCGTCCACAGCAGGCGAGATGGTTATTGCAATCCTATTGTCTCCAACACTGGGGATTCCTCCAGCGTGGCTGCAGGAGAACCTCTCCGTGCTGGCTTTGGGGTGGAGTCCTCCGAAGCCCCCGGCTCCTCCACTGTCTGACAGCTCTGCCCTTGGGTCATCGGGAGCTCAGGAAAAATCGGAGGAGGCACAGAGAGAACAGGAAAAGAAAAAGTATCTGCAGCTGGAGGAGAGAGCCCAGTGGACTGCAAAGACTGGGCCTCTCCCTCAGGAGACAGACAAGGTTCATCATAATTCACTGGAGTAAAATGAAAAAACACTTGCCTGTCACCCTGGTGTTTGATGTTGGCAGCTGTAGCGGGTGAACAGTCATCCCTCCCCATGTCGGCGGTGATCTGGCTCCTTTCCAAGGTCTGTGGAGGAGCCGTCTCCATGGCTACGGAGGTGGGCATTCCCAGGGTGGCCCTAGCAGGCCTCACGACAGCTGTAGGGGAGATGACGGCTGCCGAAGACGAGGAGGTCTTCTCCCGGCATCTCCTCGCGGGATGATGCTGCTTATGGGCGGCCGACGCTGCCGGCAAAGCTGGGGAGAGAACGGCTGCAGACTGTAGAGTGCATTCCCGCTTGGGCTCCGTAAGGAACGCCGCTCTCCCCACACCAGGAAACATGCGCTGGAGCGCGTAGACCAAAGTGATCAGGTTTGCGTACTGAGGGTAATCCCAGAGACCAGGATGCGCTTCCAGGATTCCCTCCGCTGCATCCAGGCTGCTCCACTTCGCCTTGGGTCCGCGGGCTTTATGGGCCTCCTCCATAAAGTCCTGGATGAAAGTCGCTGCCCATTCCTCTTCCACCGTGGGATGCCTCGCCGCTGATTTCCTCCGGCCAGTGTGGAAGCGGCGCACCGAAGGGATAGTGGGGCAAACCAGTGGGTGAAAAAGACAGTCTAACAAATGAACAAATAATTAGTGTGGGTGTAACCCGCTAAATCCCTTTAGCGGGCTGGGTCATTCTGTCATGAACTCCTCGTGCGCTTTTCACCAGCACACGGAGGAGGGGAAAAAGGATCAGGATTTAGGCGCAGGGTTAAACCACACACACATTTATTGGACACCGCACCAACAAACAATACTCGTGCAAACAATTCACATAGGCTCAAGGAGTCCTCCAGGATGCTCCACAGTCTGGGTGAGAATACCGGGGAAGGAACACACACAGATAATACTCACGAGACTGGAGCTGTCCAAGTAAGTCTGAATAAGCACAAGGTGAAACACAGTCCTTCGTTGACGTGACTTCATACGATGAGTGCTGATCGTATATGAAGTGCAATGACCCAGCAATGCATGACTGGAAAAAGGCTCCTTAAGTACATGCATTGCTGGATCCACAAATTAATCACACCTGGGCGAGGAGCGGGGAAATGGCACACGGGAGTGGGAACGGCTGGCAGTAATAGATAGGGGGAGTGATCCGAACAGCAGACAGTTAGACAGCGCTCACTCCAGCGTGAGCCCAAGAGGCTGCCTCACCGCTGCTGGCCAGACAGCAGTGGCTATGGGTACGGTAGAGTGCACAGAAATACATACTAACATACATACAACATGGCACGTACCCACAGAGAGGCCAGGACCGAGCCGGGGGAAACCAAGCCGGCTCAGTTCCTGACAGAGCCCCCCCCCCTTTAAGGGGTGGATTCCCAGACACCCAAAGAAAATGGCAAATGGCACACGGGAGTGGGAACGGCTGGCAGTAATAGAGAGGGGGTGTGGTCCGACCTGCAGACAGTTAGACAGTGCTCACTACAGCGTGAGCCCAAGAGGCTGCCTCACTGCTGCCGGCCAGACAGCAGTGGCTATGGGTACGGCAGAGTACACAGAAATACATACTAACATACATACAACGTGGCACGTACCCACTGAGAGGCCAGGACCGAGCCGGGGGAAACCAAGCCGGCTCAGTTCCTGACACGTTCAGTGCAACGACGAAAGCCAAAAGCCCCAGGCCAGGTCCATGCAACGGTCGGGAGTAATGCAGGGCATAAAATCCGACCTCTGTGTGCAGTTAAGATCTAACAGTTTATAGTATCTTCTTGTAATATTTGATCCAGGACTAAGAAATATTTTAAACTAAATCTGAGCTGCTGTTTATAAAATGGAGAAATAAGAGTTTTTGTTTTGTTTTTCCTGAATATGTTGAAGGTAAATAACACTGGCTGGTGTTATGCTGAGAATTGCTTGCTTTTCGAGAATTGCATCCCATCATCGCAAGCAGGTGTTTAGTGTTAGTCAGAGTCAATACAAGTTTGAAAAAGTGATTACCCTTTTTACCGACAATGCATGAATGCAAAATCTCAACTTTGAAGATCATAAAACGTGGAGTTGGATCACTATGATTTGTAACCCTCTTTGAAACACTAAAATCTCTGGAAAATAAACATAATTTAAAGGTAATGTACAAGAGGTAATAACAATTTTTACTTCTACAAATGTATAATGGGTACTTCTAAAAATGCACACATGGTTACAAGCCTGGCTGTAGTGTTACATTTTATAGTTTTGGAGGAGGGGATGCAATTCTCGGCAAGCGTGCAATTCTATGGCATAACACCGATAAAACTGTCCTTTTTGCATAAATTTAAAAGAAAAAAAAAACTGTATTCTGCAATATCATGAAAAATATCGTTATCGTGAAAATTCACAGAAATATCGTGATATCATTTTTAGACCATATTGCCCACCCCTAATTAGAACCCAAGAAGTAGTCACACATAAGACTAATTTTAACAAATAAACTTGTCTCAAGCATGGAAACTGTAAAGTTCTTATATTGTTAGAAAAGGATACCGACATGGTAAATACATGGTTCTTATATGACAAATACAGTATATGTACTTAAAGGGTAAAAACAAAGTATTCACTGTAGTAACACTGTTTTACACCAGTACTTTCACAGGAAGTACCCTGTAATTTATTAATACTTCACAGGCTGTGTTATAAAGTATTACTAAAAAAAAGTTGCAAATTTACAAGAAAAAATAAGAATTTTTAGTGGCTGATGGGGCTTGTTGCATTTGTATATGCTGCTTTATAGCCAGATATGGTTCTGGAACTATCTCACAGGTCTGAAAAATGAAGCTAATCTGTAAGAACCTTAATTTCCATCAGGTAGCTGCTAAAGATGCCCAGTCTATTAGAAGTTGTTGCATAACAGCATGACAGAGTTCAAGCACTATTACCCCTTCCTGTTTTATTATCTCTTAAACCTTAGCTTTAAATCCTGATAAATAATACAAATCATTTTATAAATCACAGCCCCAGTCAGGATTATGCAGTAGAATGGCTTTTAGCTTGTGATTTAAAATTCACCACTTGACTTCTTGCATCCATAACAAGAAGATGGTGATGGTGGAAATGCTAAATTCAAGGCTTTATAAGTCAATGAGTGACTAATTTCATGTTAAATGTGTCCTACATTTGTTTTATTTTGACATATTTACAGTAGTCAACATTTTTAAGACATAGAGTCTAGTAATATTTTTTAAATTGATCATGCACCATCACTCACTGTAAGCATATAATAATCAGAAAAATGTGTAATTTGATGAATGATAAAAACTTAAACATTAAAAGCAGAAAATGTGGAAACAATGATCAGTTCTCTATTATATTTAAAGGTGTAGCAACTACAGATTAAATCAGCATCCTGAACTTTAGACTGCAAAAATGTTGAATTTGCCATCACTCTCAAAGCATTTTAAGAATCATCCTGATCACTCAATTAACTGCAGGGAAAACGACATCCCCGTAGCTGACTGCATTTTGAAGGCCATTTCTAAAATGTTGAGCAGGAAAAGAATGTCAGAGGCTTTAAATATCCTGCGTGAGTTAATATTTTATCAACATGTCAGTCCCAGGGCCTCTTCCTCCTTTTTAAACGTCCCCCCCCCTCCGAGATTGTGCTTAGAGCAGTAACAGCACTGTAAAGTCAACAGTACACTCCACAGCATTTTGTCCAAATATACAAATCCCTCCTCCTTCCACCAATTCCTTCTCCCTCCTCTTGCATGGTGTAATTTTTGTTTTCTTTTTAATTTTTTTTTTTAGGAGAATTGCCTTCAATGCTATGGTTGGGTAATCAGCCTCTAAAAACTGCAGATTTCCTTATAGAAACTGCTGGTGCCCTTATCATAGCAGATAAAAAAGTTGTCCAATCAGCACTTTTAATAGAGGTCATTTATTAAATTCAAACTGCCATCATGAAAAGCTCAGTCCAAGCTCTCTGGTACCACATTTAGAAAGCGGGGAAAAGAGGTCCTAGTGTGGAGGTATGTCATCTTTTATAACATTAAAGAGTGAACCCTAATCTCACCTAGTCAAATTACCACTTACGTGAGCCAAGCACAGAACCCGAGAGAGAGAGAGACCCAGCAGTAATAGACAAACCAGCGGGATGACGCTGCCAGGAAATAGGTAAGGAAAGAGCTGGGTGGTGTCTGACCGGGTGGAGAAGGCTGCTGAAGCCGGATGAGGTTGATGGGGCAGGTGAGCACACAACAATCCCCGAAGATGCACCACGCAGATGGCAGCAACATGAGAAGGGAAGAAAGCAGAGGAATAAATTATCCTCAACTAGAAACTGCTTACACTTGCTGAGGCAGTATACCCAATGAGCCAGCGCTGCAGTCTCCGCTTGGTGGTCTTTTATGTGCTGGTGAGGCAGAAGTGGCAGGTGCGTTCAATCACACAGGTGTAATGATTGCCTGTGAGGTCGGGGAGATTCTTCTCAGGAAGGAGGGGCGTGCGCTCACCTGAACATGACAGTGCCCCCCTTCCCCCTCAAGGGGCGCCTCCTGGTGGTCCACTGGGCTTTTCTGGATGGGCTTGATGGTAGGCCCGAATCATCCCCTTGTCATGAAAGTAGCACTTAGGGATCCATGATCTTTCTTCCGGGCCGTAGCCCTTCCAGTGAACCAAATACTGGAGGTCCCGGCCCCAACGGCGAACGTCCAGAATTCTCTGCACGGTGTAAGTGGTCTGGCCATCGAGGATCTGAGGAGGAGGAGGCGGCTTCGGGTGGGGGGGGGCAAAGAGGGCTGGTGGAGAGGGGTTGATGCATGACACGTGGAATGTAGGATGGATGGGGAGGGCCCGTGGGAGCTGTAGGCGGACCGTGACATCGTTGATGATCTTGATAATAGCATATGGACCCAAGAAGCGGGGTGACAATTTTCTGGAGTCTGTTTTCAATGGTATTTGGTCCACCGATAACCAGACACGCTGACCGACCCTGTACTTTGGAGTCGGGACCAGCTTATGGTCCGCATATTGGCGGTTGCGCTCCGTGGAGCGGCTCAGGTGGCTTTCCAGAGTTGGTAGCAGCGGTGTGCGTGAGCCTCCATGGACGGCACGGCAACCTCCCTCTCCGCCATGGGCAACGGGGGGTGGGGGGGTACCCAATAGAGGCCTCAAATGGAGTGAGTCTGGTAGCAGCAGAGACAGCTGAGTTATGAGCATATTCCACCCAGGCCAGATGCGAGCTCCATGTGGAGGGGTTCTCGGCTGTCACACATCTGAGGGCGGCCTCCAGGGACTGGTTGGTACGCTCAGCCTGCCTGTTGCTCTGGGGGTGGTAACCAGACGTGAGGCTGACAGTCGTCCCAAACGATCGGCAGAAAGACTTGCAAACCATTGAGGTGAACTGGGGACACCGGTCAGACACAATGTCCAAAGGGATACCATGGAGGCGGATGACGTGGGAAGTGAGAAGGTCAGCGGTTTCGGAAGCGGTGGGTAATTTGGGGAGGGCTACAAGGTGAATAGCCTTAGAAAAATGGTCAACAATGGTGAGAATGGCAGTCTTGCATTGAGAAGGGGGAAGTCCAGTAACAAAGTCTAAGGCAATATGGGACCATGGTCAACCAGGCACAGGCAGGGGGTGAAGCAAGCCAGCAGGAGGTAAGGAGTTGGATTTGTTGCGGGCACAGGTCTGACATGCTTTCACGTATTCCTGTACGTCCCTCCACAGGGTGGGTCACCAGAACACTCGCCGAATAAGGTCCGTAGTGCAGGACACCCCAGGATGATAGGCGAAGTGACTGGAATGGCCCCACTGGATGATATCACTGCGGAGGGTGGCAGGAACAAACAGACGATTACCAGACCCTCCCACCGGTTCGGGCTCCAGTGACTGGGCCTGTCGGACCCTCTGCTCGATCTGCCAGGTAAGGGTTCTGAGGACGCTCAAAGGTGGAACAATAGGCTGGGGGAGGGATGGGGGGCCTAGATGATCTGGGCTAAATTGTCAGGAAAGAGCATCTGGTTTAACATTGCATGAGCCAGACTTATAGGTGATGGCGAAATTAAATCTAAGGAAAAATAGGGCCCAGCAGGCCTGCCTGACGTTGAGTTGGGGGGCTGACCTGAGGTATTCTGGGTTCTTATGGTTGGTCTCATGGGTTGGGCTGTCGGCGACTCAACCGGCAACTCTGCCCATCTGAGGGTGTGGAGGGTGAAACGGCATCCTGGCAGAACTAAAAACAATATCTGTCACAGGTCTGTGGTGGACCACTCCCAGTTACACGGGGTGAGACTGGACATCCTGGCAGATAAGCACATCTGTCGCAAGGTCTGTGGTGGACTTTTGCCAGTCGGTGCATCATGACATGCACTACACAAAGAGCAGAGATAAACAAACCTATCACCTGGTCAGTCACTGCAACAGATACTGGAGTCAGTTTGTCTTGGCCTGTCCTTACCACTGATCATACCGCTATCTGCCAAGAATGCCACTAGTCCAGCAAAAGCTAGCGGTACTCAACTATTTTGCAAGCAGTTTCATGAAATGGTCAGTCAGAAAGCAACTCATACCAGCTTGGACGTCCCCTGGGTTAACAAGGTCAGGAGCTCCTGGCAGCAGAGGGTGAAGGATAGAGCTGCATGGAGGAATCTGATCAGACCTAAATGAAACAGTCAGCCACGGTTACATGGGCAAAATTTCTTCAATCTGATTACAATTCATATCAGAATTTTACTGTTTACATGGATCCTGAAAAAGCTGATCCGATTAGGACGTGCGTTTCCATGTGTCACACATTTGAACGGAATAAATCATTTTGACAGGCACACGTCGACATTTCGCAAGCAACTTCCGGTGTTAGCAAGCCCCGTTATTCAGACTGTACTTTTGTTTCTCCTGGTCTCCATAATGAAGCTACAAGTACATACTTCTGCATATGACGAACAGAGGGAGACAGCAGGACAATACAGACCAGTTTTGTTTTACTCCCGCTATGTTTTCCGCTAGTTGCTGCTAAGGCGGAAATACGTCATGTCGACGTGCGGCTGGTGTACAGACATCCGCAGTAAACATATTTTCTGCCCTACGTTTAGAATAAGTGTTTTCATGTGCACCATTCAGATTAACAATCAGCGTAACCCACCCGTCTGTATCGGAATGAAATTTTGATCCGAATGAGCGTGATCGGGTCAGAATATTCAGATTGGCGTGTTTACATGAAGCATTTTTATTCCGATCAGGCTTTTAATCCGGTTACTTGTGTCCATGTAAACATAGCCATTTATATTGTCGCCCCCGACAGACTGCTATGATGATGATGATGATGGTCGGTCCACACAACTATGGGATGCATAGCTCCCTCCAACCAATGCCTCCACTCTTCAAGAGCCAATTTAATGGCTAGGAGCTCGCGGTACCCTACGTCGTAATTCCTCTTGGATGGGGTGAGCCACCAAGAGAAACACGCGCGGGGGTGGAGCTTCTGATTGGAGGCCGAGCACTGTGAGAGGACAGCACCCACCTCTGAGTCAGACACATCCACCTCTAGGGTGAACTGGAGCTGAGGGTCGACCTGGGCCAAGATGGGAGTATTAGAGAACAGGCTCTTTAATTTGAAAAAAGCCTGTTCAGCTGCCTTGGACCAAAGAAATGGCATCTTAACGGAGGTCAGCTGCATGACAGGCTGTGCGACCCCACTATCGTTCCTGATGAACCTGCGATAAAAATTTGCAAACCCCAAGAAATGCTGAAGCTCCTTGCAGGAGTGGGGTGCAGGCCAATCTAGCACAGCCTTCACCTTGGCCAGGTTGGCTCTCAGTTCCCCCTCCGCCACAATAAATCCAAGGAAGGAAGTGGAGCAGGTGGAAAACTCGCACTTTTCAGCCTTCACAAACAGTTGGTTTTCCAGAAGCCATTGTAACATGGCTCTGACATGGACCTTATGTTCCTCTGGTGTGCGGGAAAAGATGAGAATGTTGTCTAAATAGACAAAAACGAATTGATTAACCATATCGCGGAGGACGTCATTAATGAGTCGCTGGAAGACGGCAGGGGCGTTAGTGAGACCAAAAGGCATAACCAGGTACTCAAACTGCCCCAGGTGAGTTTTAAAGGCTGTCTTCCACTCATCCCCCTTGTGAATAAGGACTAAATGATACGCATTGCGTAGGTCAAGTTTGGTAAACACCCGCACACGCTGAAGGAGCTCAAACGCGGAGTTTATCAGAGGCAGAGGATATTTATCTTTAACGGTAATTGCATTAAGTTCTGGATAGTCAATACATGGACGCAGAGATCCGTCCTTCTTACTGACAAAGAAAAATCCTGTCCCAAGAGGAGCCGAGGAAGGCCTAATGAGGCTGGCGTTCAGTGAGTCCTTAATATATCTTTCCATCGCTTTCCTCTCCAGGACAGAAATGCTATAAAGCTGTCTGGACGGTAGCCACGCACCCGGGAAGAGATCTATAGCACAGTTGTATGCACGATGAGATGAGAGCGCTCTCGACTTGCTAAAGACCTCCCCAAGGTCATGATAGACCTCGGGTACGAAGGTGAGGTCTGGCGGCTCGGCTGGAAGGGAAGAGATGGCTAAGGACGGTGAACACTCGGCTGAACTCAAACAAGATACCAAACAATGCAGGCTCCAGGAGGAAATTGAATTCTGTGTCCAGTTAATTATGGGATTATGCCTCCGGAGCCATGGGTACCCTAGGACCATCGGGGAGGAAGAATTTGAGAGGATGAGGAACGACAACTCCTCCCGGTGGTTCCCGGAAAGAAGGAGGGGTATTGGCGCCGTGCATTCAGTTACTGAAGCCACATTTTTGCCCAATAAAATAGTGACGCTCAGTGGGAGCGATAATTTGGTGATGGGAATACCCATCTCCCGCACAAGCTGGGATGAAACAAAATTCTGCTCCGCCCCCGAGTCAATTAAAGCCGTAACCCTCCTCTCGACCCCCGGTAACTGAATAAGGGCCGAAATAGATAGATTACCAGGGGTATGACAAAAGGTCCCGCTTATCAGACCCCCCACGGCTATTGACGGGCCGCGTCTTTTTGGCTTCAAGTGGCAATAATCCAATTTATGCTCTAAAGAGCCATAATACATGCAAGCACCGATCCTCCGTTGCTGTTGGTGCTCCTCCAGGTTCAAACAGACCTGGCCAAGCACCATCGGTTCGGAGGAGGACTTGACTCCACCTAAATCAGTAGCCTGGACGGGCACTCGCACAAAGGGCGGGCAAAAGAAGGATTTGCCCTCTTTTGCACGCTCGCAGTAGCAGTTATCCAAATCGACAGCTTGGTCAATTAAGCCGTCCAGAGATGAGGGAACAGCATGAACCTCCAGGTCGTTGCGGAGGTGACCGTTTAAACCCTGGAGGAACGCGCTGCGTAACGTAACATCATTCCATCCAGAGTCCGCTGCGACCACCCGAAACTCCACTGAGAAGTCGGGTACAGACCGGCTTCCCTGGCGGAGAGACAAAAGGCAGCTCATAATGTTGCTCTCACTCTCCGTGTGGTCAAAGGTACAAGAAAAACTCAGTGACAAAGCGATCAAATGCATAGGTGGGACCGTCCGGACTGTCGAGTATGGACCAAGCCCAACTGAGGGCTCGTTCCGCAGCAAGAGAGTCGTGAAATGAATTCTGGAGATCTCGTCCGGACACTCCCCACCTGGCCCAGGTAAAGCCGAACGTGACAAAGAAAGTTCTTACATTTCCCCACCTCCTCCACATACAGGGCAGGTGAGGGAATGTAAGTTGTTCAGCCATGATGGAAGAAATAGGGGCCACAGGTGGAGCGAAGGGAGCCGGATGAGAGATATGGGCCAAATGCTCGGTGACAGTGCCCAATTGCTACCTAATAGATTGCAGCTGTTGAGTGAGCATGGCTACCTGTCTCCCTGTGACGTCTAAGCGGTGGAGAGTGGAGTGTTCCGCTGATGCAGCTCCTGCTGAGCTCCCGCTATGGCTGGATCATTCTGTCATGTTGACAGAATGATCAGCTCACGTGCAGGGAACCACACCAGAGAAAACACTCACGCCACAGAGAAATAACGTTTAAACATTTTATTGATTTCAAAAACAGAAAGCACTGTTATGGAAAACGCCACTGGCCAGAGGAAGACTAGGCCTGTGGAGAGAAATGAGAGCAATTAGTGGAGAAAGGCTGCTGTGGAAGTGTATAGTCAAATTACTACTTATGTGAGCCGAGCAGAAATCCCGACAGAGAGAGACCCAGCAGTAATAGACAAACCAGCGGGATGACGCTGCCAGGAAACAGGTAAGGAAAGAGCTGGGTGGTGTCTGACCGGGTGGAGAAGGCTGCTGAAGTGGGATGAGGTTGATGGGGCAGGTGAGCGCACAACAATCCCCGAAGATGCACCACGCAGATGGCAGCAACCTGAGAAGGGAAGAAAAGCAGAGGAATAAATTATCCTCAACTAGAAACTGCTTACACTTGTTGAGGCAGTATACCCAACGAGCCAGCGCCGCAGTCTCCGCTTGGTGGTCTTTTATGTGTTGGCAAGGCAGAAGTGGCAGGTGCGTTCAGTCACACAGGTGTAATGATTGCCTGTGAGGTCAGGGAGATTCTTCTCAGGAAGGAGGGGGCGAGGGCTCACCTGAACATGACCAAAGGCAGCCATGGTCTTTGGTATGACCTGGCTGGGACTTGAACCCACAACTTAACTCTGTGGGGCAGATGCGCTACCACTAGGCCACCACTCTGATACAATGCTGCAAGTGCTGTCAACCATTGTAATTACCTACAGAATATGGGGCCATGAAAATGTTAGCCATGTCCTATCTAGCGTTTATATATATCTATGTCACGGGCCACTATAGAATCACCATCCAGCTGCTCAGATATTACGCTTGTTTTGGACCCATAAAACATTTTAAAGTATTTTTCGTCAATATATTGTCGTACTTTTTTTTTTTTTTAAAGAAATTAAAGTCTTTAATTCTCCAGCTTTCTAAACATTTTGTTAATTTATTTTTTCTAAACATTTGTTTTCATGAAAACACTAATAAGTCTAATTCACCTTTAAGCAGCCAGTCTTATCTCTCTGTCTTATTTTTTCCCCCGGAGAATTGTGTTATCACAAGTAATTTTAACACTCTGAAAGTCATACTATGCCCCCAAAATGCCCAAATTAGGCAAATCTTACCCTATCAGCTCCATTATATTTTTAGAAACAGGAACTGCTGACATAACGGGGTTCCTGAGTGCTGCATGGGCACCTCGTGTCAGGTGCTCGTAACTTGCCTTAATTTATTATTCATGCTTGATCAAAGACAGTGATCCAGTACTGCAGTGAGGAATACAAACGCTCACAGTTTTCCTTTTCTTTTTTCATTCAGATGTTGGAGTAATTCCAAGCAAAATAGATGCTGTTTTGGTGATTTATACAATGAAAAGGACAGCTGTAACACCAGTACTGGTCAATTAACCCCCATCTGCTAGTTTGTGTTATTATCAGACCCTCGGTGGTATGTGAAAAAACAGCACCCTGACTTCTGCAGTCTTAAAGATTTATAGCCTGGCCCCTGTATTCTTCCAAAGCAGCAGCCCATGCAGCCACACCATGGCAACAATGACACAGTGTTCCACTGGATAAGAAGATACCCAGTGTTTAGGGTTGAATACCTGTCTGTCTGTCTCCAGCAGCATGGCCTCAGTGAGGGCTTTTCAGCACCTCTGAGACACACATATTGAGGTGTGTGGTTCCTGCAAATAACAGTACACAGAGCCCAAACAAAGCAATCAGAAGTCTCACGAGCATTCAAGGCAAGAGTTTGGTGCAGAAATATTTTATAAGCCAACAATAAGGAATGGTGTTTCAAAAGAGAGCATTAGCAGCAGGGAATTGTGTAATCGGTATTGTGCGTTTTAGAACTGTAGTCTGGTGATAAGGCTTAGCAAGAGTGCAGCAAGCAAAAGGAAGATGCTCAACAAATATACTATATTCTAGGTTAGGAATACAATGTTATATTGTACTTTAAAGTATACTAAATATTAGACTGTCACTATATAGTAATATGACAGGCCTGTATTGTCATATTGTAGTTGCCTTTCATGAAAATAGATTGTATGTAATCCCTTCTGACAAAATGGAAATAAAACCTAACTAAAACGAAGACTTCACCTGATCCTAGCCACTGTATTTCTACAAAACTGACAAGGTTACTGGCTTAGACCAAAACGCAACTAGGAAGGAGACGGTAAGTATAATTACAATAGTCTTTATTTACAATAACTAGTACATACCCGTGCATGCCTGTGCATACCCCTGCATGCCCATAGAAACCAAGTATAAGCAAGTATTTCTGCATGCCCATAGAAAGCAGGTGTAAGCAAGGGTGTAAGCAAGCACTCGGCACTCATTCAGTGATGCCTGCCTTTGTTTTTTGATGGTGTCATGGTGAGTCCTATGATCTGTGATGATGTCATAGCGAGTCCTGTGATCGTGAGTCATGCCTGTGTTTGATCTTGGAAGGTGTCCTTTGTCCTATGATCTTAGATGATGGCATAGCGAGTCCTATGATGCCTGCATTCAATCCCGGTTTCAATTAAGTGTGTCCTATAGGCTGTCCTATGATGCAGACTTCATAGGGGCAGCATAGGCGCATCATAGGCTGTCCTATGATGTCCTATGATTGTGACGCACAGACAGACACACAAACTGAGATTTCTTGAATTTATAGACAGATATATACAATCACAGCAACATTATAGTATAATTTTTTAAGCATTACATCTTCACTATTCTTTCTTGTCAGATTTGTCGCTTTTCATTTCTTTTTTTTTGTTTGCAAAGTATTGACTCTCCTTTAAATGGGATTTGAAATTGTACTCTTCGTTGGTGAGTGATGGTCTTTATGACATCATAAAGACATCAAGGCCAGCATCAATGTCCTATGAAGCAGACATCATAGGGACATCATAGGCTGTCCTATAATGCAGACATCATAGGCACATCATAGGCCGTCCTATGATGTCCTATAAACGTGACAGACACACACACACACACAGATTTCATGCTTTAATAGAGTGATTGTGCAAATTAGCTGGTGAGGATCTGGCAACCCTCTAGGGAGGAGAGAAGAGACATGAGTGAGCAACATTAAACAGTGAGGGTGAGAATGCAATACTGAACTATGCTTATAGGCTCTTCCAGGGAGAACAGCTGGGACAGTAGTGAAGGTTCTCCAGGCAGAGGAGCCGGCTGTCAGTGGGGATGAGTGCAGGGGTGCTGCAAGAACGCTGCGGGAAGAGTGCTGGGGAGCAGGCTGGCCAGGCCTGGGGGTAGAGGATATGGTGCAGGGAGCAGTGAAGCGGCAGTAAGTTAATTTACTTGTAGGGAAAGTGATAATGTGCACAAATCCAAGGGTGTCCAAATCCAAGTCCGTAAGGAAAGATGCAAGGTCCAAATCCAGGCAGAGGTCCAAACACGGTAGAGGTCCAACAGACAAATAGAGGCTCCAGGGCGAGAGGCAGGTAGCTGGGTAAAGGGCAAACAGATGTCAAACACAAACAGGTGAGACAAGAATGCAATAACACAGACAGAGCTGGGCTCAGGCAGGTACAGAGTCTGACGTGACCAGACAGAGCAGTGAGAGAGCCTCCCTTATAAAGGGCTTTCTCTGATTAGCCCCAGGGATGATCAAGGCTGCAGGGAGAGTGCTAATCAGCAGGGAGAGAGGAAGACAGACAGAGCAGGTAGAGATCCTTACAGTACTCCCCCCTCATGAACACCTCCTGGTGTAACATGAGGCTTGACAGGATGCCGTTGATAGAACTCTGTGATGAGAGAGTTGTCCATAATGAAAGACCTCGATATCCAAGATCGTTCCTCTGGCCCATACCCCTGCCAGTCGACCATGAACTGAATGCCACGGCCCCTGTGGCAGGCATCCAAGATGCGGGTCACAGTATAACCTAGCCCCCCCCCCCCGTCATCCATCTTGGGTGGAGGTGGTGGTTTGGAGGGCGGACAGAGGGAGCTGGGGAAGACGGGCTTGATCTCGGATACGTGGAAGGATGGGTTGATCTTGAGGGAGGCGGGGAGGTCAAGGCTCACTGAGGCAGGATTGATGATGGCCGAGATGGTAAATGGGCCCGCAAACTGGGGAGCTAGCTTCCTGGAGTCAGTCTTAAGGAGGGAAATGCTTGGTGGATAACCAAACACTCTCACCAACCTTATACGCCGGGGCAGGGTGCCTCCTCCTGTTAGTCATTTGGCATTCTCCTCCAAGGAGCGGAGCAACCCGGCCTTGGTGTCCTTCCAGAAGTGTCTGCACCGTGCCACATGGGCCGAGATGGATGGAGTGGCGATCTCCTCCTCAGAGATGGAAAGGGGCAGGGGGTTGTATCCAAGAGAGGCCTCGAAGGAGGAGAAACCCGTGCCGGCAGAAGTGGATGAGTTGTGGGCGTACTCCACCCAAGGGAGAAAGGTGCTCCAGGAGGACTGGTCTGATGCAGTAACACACCATAGCATGGCCTCCAGCTCCTGATTAGCCCATTCACTCTGCCCATTACTCTGCGGGTGGCAGCTGGAGGAGAGGCTGACCATGGTCCCAATGGACCTGCAGAAGGCTTACCACACCTTAGAGATGAACTGGGGACCACGGTCATACATGATGTCAGACAGGATGCCATGTAACCTGACCACATGGGTCGACAGGAGCTGGGCCGTCTCCAAGGCCGAGGGAAGCCTCTTAAGTGGCACAAAGTGCGCTGTCTTGGAGAACCTGTCGACGATGGTGAGGATGACATTGTGACCATTGGAGGGGGGGTAGTCTTGTAACGAAGTCCACGGCAATATTAGACCTAGGATGAGTAGGAATAGGGAGGCGCTGAAGCAGACTGGCAGGAAGGGAGGTGGAGGTCTTGCCCGTGGAGCACTTGGGACAGGCCCTTGGACATTCCTGTCCATGGAGGGCCACCAAAAGGTGCAGCGGGGGGCAGAGAGGGTCCTGGTGACTCCAGGGTGGCAGAAAAGCTTCAGTGAGTGCACTCAGTGAATGACCTCTCCCTTCACAGTTGCTGGAATGAATAGGCAACCCCTTGGACCTCAACCAGGGTCTGGGTCGGTGATCTGAGCCTCCCTAATACGGCGCTCAATGTCCCAAGAGAGCACCCCCACAATGACCCCCCTCGGCAGGATGGTCTACTCCCTCGAGACCAACAGGTTGGCTGCAAACTGATGGGGAAGGGTGTCTGGTTTCACGGTCTTGGAGCCAGGTTGATAAGTGAGGATGAAACAAAATCTGGTGAAGAACAGGGCCCATCTGGCTTGATGGGAGTTAAGTCACTTGGTAAACCTGATGTACTCCAGGTTTCTGTGGTCAGTCCAAACCACAAAGGGCTGGGCCACCCCCTTGAGCCAGTGATGCCACTCCTCCAAGGCCATCTTCACCGCAAGCAGCTCCAGGTCATCGATGTCATAATTTCTCTCGGCCGGAGACAAGCACCAAGAGATATAGGCACAAGGGTGCAGTTTATTATCGGTGGCTGAATGCTGCGAGAGGACAGCTCCCACTCCAATGTCAGATGTGTCCACATCAACAATGAATTGGTGTGCAGGGTCGGACTGGAGCAGGATGGGGAACTCGGTGAAGTGCATCTTGGACTGGGAGAATGCCTCATTAACCTCTGGGGTCCAGAGGGATCTTGGTGGAATTGAGGGTGGTGAGTGGGTGGGTGATGGAGCTGTAGTTTCTAATGAAACGTCAGTAGAAGTTGGCGATCCGAGGAATTGTTGGAGTTGTTTGCGAGTTGCAGGGACTGGCCAACCCATAACCACCCTAATCTTCTTGGGGTCGGGTTCATCCATCCTCCTCTCTCATTTTCTTTATTCATCAGCTCTTCAAAGTACTCCTTCCACCTTCTCAACACACTCTTGTCATTTGCTAGTACATTACCATTTCCATCCTTAATCAGTTTAACCTGCTGCACATCCTTTCCAGCTTGATCTCTCTTTCTAGTCAATCGATACAAGTCCTTCGTGTTTAGCTTCTCATGCAACTCATTATATGCCCGTTCCTTTTCCTTTGTCACCTTTCTCTTTGCCATGCGCCCAGATTCCAAATACTCCTGTCTACGTTCTTCATCTCCCTGACTATCCCACTTTTTCTTTGCTAACCTCTTCCTTTGGATACTTTCCTGTACCTCCTCAATCCACCATCAAGTTTCTTTGTCTTCCTTCCTCTGTCCACTAGATACACCACATACCTTTCTACCCGTTTCCCTCAATACTTTTGCTGTACTTTCCCAGTCATCTGGTAATTCTTTCCCTACCACCCAGAGCCTGTATCAACTCCTTCCTGAACTCTGTGCGATCTTCTTTCTTCTGTAACTTCCCCCACTTAATCTTTGATTCTGCCTTCACTCTTTTCCTCTTCTTGCTTGCCAAAGTCATCCTACAGACTACCATCTGATGCTGTCTAGCTACATTTTCCCCTGTCACTACCTTGCAGTCTCCTGTCTCGTTTAGATTTCTACTTCTGCATAAGATGTAGTTCACCTGTGTGCATCTTCCTCCACTCTTGTAAGTCACCCTATGTTCCTCTCTCTTCTTGATGTGTTCAGCATGGCCATTTCCATCCTCTTAACAAAATCAACAACTATCTTCCCTTCCACCTTTCTCTCTTTAAGACCATACCTACCCAGAACCTCCTCATCACCTCTGTTCCCTTCACCCACATGTCCATTAAAGTCTGCTCCAATCACCGCCACCCCCCCCCCCCCCGGGAACACTCTCTACCACTTCATCCAACTTACTCCAGAATTCCTCTTTCTCGTCTACCTGACATCCAACTTGTGGAGCATACACACTGACAACATTCAACATCACACCTTTGACTTCTAACTTCAAACTCATGATTCTGTCTGACTCCCTCTGTACCTCCTGAACACTCTTCACATACTCTAACTTCAAGATTACTCCTACTCCATTTCTCTTCCTATCTACACCATGGTAGAACAGTTTAAATCCACCTCCAATGCTCCTAGCCTTGCTTCCCTTTCTTGAACACACTGTACATCTACCTTTCTTCTCTCCATCATATCAGCCAACTCTCTGCCTTTACCAGTCATAGTCCCTATATTTAATATCCCTACTCTCACCTCCACACTTCTACCTTTACTTTTCTCTCTCTCCCTTCTGGCACGCCTTCCCCCTCTCCTCCTCCTCGATCTTCGGCCAACAATAGCCCAATTTCCACTGGCACCCTGTCAGTTAACAGCACCGGTGGCAGTCATTATTAATCCGGGCCTCAACCGATCCGGTATGAAAGTCTCATGCTACGTATCCACTGGTCCCGTCGTTTTTCTGCTGACCATTCATTGTGTATTGGAAACGCAGCGGAAAGCATTTGGGTGCGGAGCGGTCGAACACCATACTTGTACCAAGTTGCCCGTGGGTACCCTACAGCTCATTTGCATAAAGATCTCCCTTGGTAAAGATTCTTTCTGTACGGTCATGAACCGGAGGCAGCGCTCTCATCCTGAACTTTTAAACCAGCGGTTTTTGATGTCAAATAATGACGGATTCATTAACTCAACCTACTATTACTCGCACAAAATGATGTTAGAAACACTTTTCGCCAGTTTGTTTTAAAGATATGGAGACCAAGGATGCCATATTGTCCTGAAGCAGCAGAGAGCTGAAGACCGCCCACAGCCGGACCCATCGACCAGTCCAGTGAACCAGCCAGCTGGAGGAGAAGTCGAGAGGGGAGGGGGGGGGAGGGAAAGAGAAACTGATCTGTATGCTGCCTGTTGTTGTGAAGACTTGAAGGAGAAATTAGTAACTGCTGTTTCAGGCAACTCAATACTATATGACCACTCCTTGCCATCATATAGAAACAACATACAAAGGAACGAGGCATGGAGAGCAGTGGAACATGGGCTCATCCAGCTGAAGCTCATGAACCAGATGGTCAAATTCACCATGCATTGTGCAGGTCTGTAGGATTGGGCGAACCCAAAACCAGTGGCGACGATGACAAAGTCGCCTTTTGTAACGCAACTATACCAGTACTATTAAAAACAGTCTGCTCATGGTTAATGACTATTCCAGTATTTCCTCCCACTTTGCTCAACTCCGCCTAGCCGAGAACTACGCTACATACCCCTTTTCTGCACCTCAGAGGTTGCGGTATGCAGATTCCTTTCCGAAAAATGCAGACCAGTGGACATATAGCATCATCCGTCATGATCCACATGTCTGATTTGGCAATGGTTTTACGTCGGATGCCCTTCCTGGCACAACCCTCCAGTTTACTCAGGCTTGGGACCAGCACTAGGGGTTCACTGGCTTGTGAACCCCCTGTGGCTAGGTTAACGTTTCTCACCTCATTATAGCAAAAACATTTGAATTTTTTCCAGTTCTTACCAAGGCGCTTCAAACTCTTGTCAGTACCCTGCCCCACAGGTAAGCACTGGTGTGCTCTCTGCATCCCTTGGGTGAGGGGCGGTTAACTACAGTGTGCTGCAGCTAACGCTTTGATAGCTGCTCTTTGTTAGCTTGCAAGAGACAGGAGTCAAGAGAGATGTGTCACACCATTTTAATTTGAGGTAATTATCATTACTGTATCATTGCAAGATGGAAAATGTTAACATTTAATGAGGAAGCTGTTGGTACTGATAAGACATCAATGTTGGTGTGTCACTAGTGTAAAACACTGTCGAGTTCTGCTTAATTTTTCCCTAAAATTTGATTAATATTGCCAAAGCGCTTGTTGGTGGCAAAAAAAAAAAAAAAAAAAGTCAGAGCAAACTGAGAGCTAATTGGATTTGGATTATATTAGTGGGATTATATGCATAATTTTATTTTATTAAAGTCACAAATTTATTGGAAAAAATGAGAAGGAACAAGAAGTTGCAAATTTAAAAGTTAAAAAAATCCCAAATCTAGATACAAAATCAAAAAGTTATAACAAAATGTCAGATCTATAAGACAAAAGCTGTAAATTTATTATTTTCTTTTTTTCATTTATTGGCTTATTTAAAGGGACAATGCTCATAAATAAACAGAGAACAATTCTGTAAATAAGCCAGAGTTAGCTAAAAAGCTAATTTTCTTCTGTTGTCCCTGGCCAGATGTATAAAGGCAACCTAAAAACAAAATCATCACTATGAGATAGAATCTAATAGTGTTAGATAGAGTCTAATAGACTATATATTAAATAAAGTCTAAGAGTGAATCACTTAGATAGATGTTGAAGCAAATAATAAAAATAGTATGAAAAACTGTAAAATTTACAAGAAAAAAGTCTGCAATTTTGAAGAAAAATCTCAACTTTATTAGAATGAAACATCAAATGTACAAAAATACACGTTTACACAAAATGCAAAATTTGGTGAAAAAGTTACTCATTTAAGAGAAATTCCTCATAATAGAGTGATGAAAATTATTTCCCACTATTCAAGTAACTTTTTTTTTTTAGCAATTTTTGGTGACAGTCTTACTTGAGTAATCGTCGTCGGCCTCCGTCGGTCTATGATGACCATGGAAGAGAATCCTAAACGTCTACTCTGCTGGAACAGCACCGCCTGTGGCTGAAGAGGCCGATGCGCGAATGGCAGTCCCTGTCACACAGGTCGCACTTGTGGGTGGTCTCCGTGCTGCTGGGTCTGTGGCGGTTCTTCCTGTGGGTCCTTTTTTCATCTGCTGCAGCAGTCAGTCTCTCTTCACCCGCCTTGAGCTGTCTGGTCAGGGTGCCTCTCCATTTGGAGCGGTCCGTTGCAAGGTCCTCCCAGCGCTCTGTGCTGATCTCCAGGGCCTTCATGTCTCTCTTGCAGACGTCTCTAAAGCGCAGCTGTGGGTGGCCAACGTCTCTCCTGCCAATCGCCAGTTCTCCGTAGAGGACGTCTTTGGGGATTCTGCCATTCTCCATACGGTGAACGTGGCTTAGCCAGTGGAGCCTGCGCTGCCTGAGTAGAGTGAACATGGAGGGAAGGCCGGCGCGGGACAGAACTTCTGTGTTGGGCACTTTGTCCTGCCAGGATATGTCCAGGATGTGGCGAATGCAGCGCAAGTGGAAGGAGTTCAGTCTCTTTTCCTGCCGGGCATATGTTGTCCACGTCTCACTCCCATAGAGCAGTGTGCTGATGACGCAGGCGTTGTACACTGCCATCTTCGTCTTGACAGAGAGTTTGGGATTCTCCCACACTCGTGTGGTGAGGCGAGCGAGTGTGAAGGCTGATTTTCCAATCCTCTTGTCGATCTCTGTATCAAGGGAGAGGTTGTTGCTGATCGTGGACCCCCGGTACGTGAACTGATTCATGACCTCCAGCTCGTAGTCGTCGGTGGTGATGGTTGGTGGTGCTTCCGTGCCTTGCGCCAAGACGTTAGTCTTCTTCAGGCTGATGGTAAGCCCGAAGTCCTTGCATGCCTGGGAGAAGCGGTCCATCAGGGTCTGAAGCTCCTGCTGTGTGTGGGTTGTGACTGCAGCGTTGTCTGCAAACAGCATGTCTCTGATTAGAGCCTCGCGTACTTTGGTTCTGGCTTTCAGGCGGGCGAGGTTGAAAAGCCTGCCGTCAGATCTTGTGTGCAGGTAGATTCCCTCTGTTGCTGTGCTGAAGGGATGCCTCAGGAGCATAGCAAAGAAAATCCCAAAGAGGGTTGGTGCAAGTACACAGCCCTGTTTCACTCCGCTGCGTATGTTGAATGGCTCTGAGATGTTGCCGTCGTGCTGCACTATCCCCTGCATGTTGGTGTGAAACGATTCGATGAGGAAACAGTCTTACTTGAGTAATATTGTAAGGTAAAACTAGTTTTGCTTGAGTACAAAGTCTTGCTGCTGTCCCCACCTGTGGTCCATGGACAGATAAACTGTAGCTGATAGATGTAGATATCAGACGGCGAGCAGAAGTGTTCATGGTGATATTTCAGCTATTATGCACTGCTATCAGATTTTCTTTTCCACATTTAGCTAATGTTCTGTCCAGTAGAAGTTCAAGTGATGTCAGTCAGCTGCCTGAATTTTTAAATGTTTTTCATGGCCCAGTAAAGGTCAGTGTTAAAAATCATCTTAGCCATTCCAGATCCTTTGCACATATGATTGTTGAAAAAGAATTTTGATGTACACCAGAGTTGTTTTGTCTGATCTGATCATTTCTTAGAAATGATCAGCTTTTCTCTCTCAAGCAGATTTGGTCTATACATTGTGTTAATGACAGGGTGTGGTGTGTTCGTAATGCCTCTGCAGGCAGGAAAACTGTTACCCTTGTCATAGTCTAGATGACTAAGTCACAGTAATGTCCTTAGTCCATCTACTTGGTAAGAAATAGCTACATGGTAGCAAGTGGTGATATCATAAATTAATGAAAAAATAGTCCTGTAAGAATAAATGTATTAATCACCACAAATGATTAATAACAAAATAAAATGAGTTAAGAATAATGGTGATTAAGCCTCATTCAGCATTTACATTAACCTATTAATGTTGATTGCACTGTTAAGATGCTATTAAGACGGAAGAAGGGGTAAAGAATATTTTACATTTTTTCAAGTTTTTGGCACTGGAAAATCTAGCATGAATTACATTCTCCAAAATTGTTCATGAAGTACCTCTTTTAAACCATTTGAACATTAACTGAACTATTTTATATCAGGAGCTAGAATGTGGCAGCAGCAGGATGAACCTAGAAAAGCACTCGGAGAGCGCAGACCTCCGCCAAGCGCCACAGTTCCCCCCATACAGTGTTTGTGTGAACGTTTTCAGATTCCTTGACCATGAAAACATATGACTAGCAATTGGATTGACAATGATAGGATTAGTGGTTCAGTGGTTATTCACTAAAATGACATTTTCCATAATGGCGGCCACAGTTCCCCCCATACAGTGTTTGTGTGTACGTTTTCAGATTCCTTGACCACGAAAACATATGACTAGCAATTGGATTGACAATGATAGGATTAGTGGTTCAGTAGTTATACATGAAAATGGCATTTTCCGTAATGGCGGTTTTCTTCTGGACGGTGATCCGGATCACCACCAAAATGTAATCATCTGTAGGATTCCCCATTTCTGACAATCTGTGAAAATTTCATGAAAATCCATCCATAAGTTTTTGAGTTATCTTGCTAACAAACAGACACAGACAGACAAACCAACGCCGATGATCACATAACCTCCGCCACCTCCTTGGCGGAGGTAACAAGAAGGAGAGGAGGTAAAGGTAACCAGAGAATCAGCACAGGCGCCCAGAGGGAGCAAGAGACAGCACTGATGAATATATATAGAGAGAGAGGAGGCACACCTGACCAGGTAACAATAGTCAAAACTTGATTTCTGCCAGCGGTGAAATACTTGACACTCTAGAAAACCACTCAGAAAGCAAATCCCTCCACCAAGGCTGCTTCAAGGTCCTTGGTGGATGTATGCAGTCTCAGATCATCACTGAAATTTAATGGAATCATCCTTGGCCCAAGGGCTACCTCTGGTGAAAATTTCATCAAAATCTGTCTGGTGCACAATGTGATAAATGCTCAGCAGCAGAGGCGAACCTCGTTCACTCCTTTGTTCTGTGCCCCAAATTAACAAGATATTGGACAAAAAAGTTTTGATGCCTTATCAAAAATTCTCCAGATTAAAATTCAACCAGACCCATTTTAATCATATTTGGAGTATCTGATAGTATATCTATGTTACAGAAAACACAAAATCAACTCCTTTCTTATAGTCTGTGTGGTGTCTGTCATATCCGGCTCTAGGGAGCCGGGCAATCAGAGCCAGGGACAAGCCAGTGAGTTGTGATATTTTATTCAGGGTAAAGGGGAAGGGATGAGGAGAGCACAGATACTCATGCAGACGTACACTCACAGGTTGCACAGCGCAGAGGTAAGCAGCTCGTACCGGACGTGGGGGTAACAAGACGTACATCCTCACAGCGGGATACAAACACAGGAATGCTGCAAGAGGAGTATAAGCTGACACCAGACGAAGGGGCTTCAGCTTAGCAATGTGTTTATGTCGCAGCCCCGAGTCATCGAGGCTGCTCCTATTTATCCTCATTGGCAGCGCCCCAGCTGATGAAGACTAATTGGCCCCAGCCGTCCATAATGCTGCCAGCTGGGGGCCAGCTGAGACGCTGCTCAATGGGAAGCAGGGATGAGGGAAAACATGGGCTGAGTGCCGAGACGGCATCTCAACCCATGGTGACAGAGCCCCTCCCTCAAGGTCGGGCTCCTGAACGACCAGGAACAACCCAGCCCCCCCCCCCCCCACCTAGGGTGGGAGGAAGGGAGGCGGACCGGAGGGGAAGAAGCCAAGGGAAGGACAACACCAATAGGGCAATGTAGGGTAGCGGGAAAGAAAAACCCAAATACAATACTGACAAAACAGAATAATTAACCCAGGTACAGATGGGGAGAAGAACTGGGTCAGCACGCCGGTTACATACTACCCAGAGAGTACCAACCATGCGTGACCCAGAGCAAGGAAAAAAGAACCACCAAAAAGGTACAGGGCAAAAAATGCTGAGTACGGTTAAATAAAGGGGAACCTATACACAGCGCTAATTTAAGTACATACACAGTCACCAAGAAAAGTGAGGGTGACTGGAACAAATGACAATTATAGAGCATGGTGTTACGGAAAACAAGGCACATGACTCTATAATGAACCAACAGGACAAAAAAGAAATACTGAGTGCAGGCAAAGAAAAACCCACACACACGAATATATAAATACCCAGTCACCTAAAGAAATGAAAGTGACTGGAATAAATGGATAACTGCAGAGCATGGTGTTACGGAAAACAAAACATAACTCTACAATACAAAAAACGAGGCTAAAAACATGGCACAAAAAGTAAAATGCTGAGCATGAGCGATGGAAAACACAGCACTATAAAAACAAATCCACCAACAGGACAGAACATTACACCCGAGTGACCTTAATAACAAAAGAAAAAGTGACACCCGAGGTGAATGGCAGGCAGAGTCCAAAAATGGCCGAGATGGCTCCGGAGATCTCCCCGCCCATCGTCCAGCTGGCGAATCAGGGAAAGAGAAGTGTTCGGACGGCGAACTCTGGACCCAGATCCCAGGAATCCAGTCCACCGGCAGCCGAACCAGGCTGCCCAGAGGGAAACACAGACCAGTGGGGGGAACCAGATCACCGAACCGAAAGTTCTGTGGGTCGGGTCGTCGACCCGCATCACTCAACCACCAGGACCGTTGAGACGGGCGAAGGATCAGAGCGGATCCCGGTGGAAGAGGCTCAGGGGAGAGCCGATGACTAACTACTAACTAACTAACCTGCACTTATATAGCGCTTTTCTAGTCACAAAGACCACTCAAAGCGCTTACATTAATACTAACCCTCTATTCTAAGGGCCTATAGGAAACAGATATCTAGGGACAATTTAGAACAGCCAATTAACCTAACATGCATGTTTTTGGCATGTGGGAGGAAACCGGAGAAATCCCGGAGTAAACCCACGCAACACGGGGAGAACATGCAAACTCCACACAGATCACTGTTGGTCGGGGGCTGGGATCGAACCCACGATCCCATGATCCCCACAATCCCCCGGCCAAGGGTAAACTGTGCTGCCGCAGTGCTAACCACTGCGCCACCGTGCAGCCCATGACGGGGGCGGCGGGCGTCAGGCCGCAGGAAAACGGCCACCTCCTCACCGGACCTGGACAATACTGGGGCAGCACCCACGTCGGACCCCGATCGGGCCTCAGGCGAACCCACGTTGGACCCCGACTGGGTCTCGGGCGAACCCACGTTGAATACTGCACCAGAACCGACCTCCAACGTTGAACCCGGACCCTCCAGCACCACGAGGAACAGCAACTCCTTGCCGGTGACCCTGGAAGAAGGCTCAGAAGAGAAAACAGAACCGGGATCAGGATCACCGGCAGCGCCAGAACCCGGCGAGACGAGCTCAGACGCAGCGAACGGCTGCACCCGGCTCGTCTCCCCTGGAGATAGGCTGAAGTGCTCGGGGATAAAAAGAGAGAAAAGAAAGGAGAGCACTCGCCTGATCTCGGGTTCTGACGCCGTCCAGGACTGCGAAGATCCAGGATCCGTCGTCAGGAGGTCATTGTCAGGCTCCCATCTAGCCGCGTCGGGCCCCGCAGCCAGCACGATGGTCAGCGCAGCTTGAGATTCCTCCAGCTCAGGTGACCCCGCCGACGATCCACTCGGTGTGAAGCCAGAAGAATCTCGTCCCGCCGGACCGAACCGCTCCTCCGTGGAGACCCGGGGACGCTCGGTCGTCGGCGTAGACTCCACGCAGCAGTCAGTCCCCCTCCTCCGTCCGCAATGTAGCTGCGGAACCACAGGCCCTCTCCATATCCCACCACGTTGACCCGGAGCCGGGGACCGCTCGGCGGAGAGAGACACAGAGGATGCGGGATTAGGCATACAGGTTACAGCAGGTGGGGAGAGTTCAGGGAGCTGCGAACCCTGAACTTCTCCAGGGATGTGACAGAGCAAATCATTAAGCAGGTGTGAAAAAACAATGACTTGCCTGCCCCCTGGAGGTTGAGTATCGCCTGCTGTAGTGGAATCTGCTTCTTCCTCTCCCCGCCCGGCGATAACGGAGGACCCCCCGGGAATTCGTCTGAGGGTCGCTCGCGTTGTCTCCAGCAGAGAGCTCACCAGGCCGGGATTCCAGGCACACACAGCGGTCAGGAAGCGCGTCGAGGAGGAGGGGGAAACAGCCGGGGTGAGCCAGCCCGAATGTCCAGGAATGACAGCGGGGGAACGAGGCTCAGGGGACGAGGCTGTAGAATCTCCACACTGACGAGGCGAAGGGATGACAGCTGCGTGGGAGGAACGGTCCTGACGATGACCCAGAACTGGATCCGGACGAGGTTCGTGCAGAAGTGACTCGGCGATGTGATGACGACTACTCCCAGGGGACGAAGCGAGGGGGAAACCCAGGATTCGCTGCACCAGATCGGAGATCGAGACGAGGAAGGCGTCGAGCACGGGAAAGCTTCGTAGCCCTGAAGTCCTCACCATCAATCTCACTGCCGCCGCCACATGCCTTAAGGTGGTGACAGGAAACACAGTAGAGCTCGCGACAGCCACTCGACCCCGGACATAACTGCTGTCAGCTGCGGCTCCTAGAAGGGAATCCCGAGTGACGTGGCGCAGGTCGGGGGAAGTCCTCTGGTTGGCGCGAACTCCCGGACTGGAATGACAGCAGGAACGGGACTCCGAAGCGGGGAAAGACGTCGCCCACTTCGACTCCCTGCCGGGATTTCCATCCACCCCGTGGAGCTTCTCTCGCTGTGTACCTGCAGCGTCTATCCTGGCACTGTCCTCCAGATGGTACAGAGAGTGAGGGTGACAGTCCAGGAGTTCCTCAGCACGGCCCGGATGCCAGCGTCTCGCGTTGGAGGCGTCGTGCAGGGTGAAGAATGTCCCGTCGACAGCCTCCGAGATGGACCTTAGCTCGTCGCCCTGGCGCCGGAAGTGACTCCTGGGAAACGGCATGCTAGCAGCGCTGACACTCGGACAGAAAAGTACATTTCCACAGCGACTCACGGCCGCCGGCAACTCTTCTGGCTGCGACATACTGTCATATCCGGCTCTAGGGAGCCGGGCAATCAGAGCCAGGGACAAGCCAGTGAGTCGTGATATTTTATTCAGGGTAAAGGGGAAGGGATGAGGAGAGCACAGATACTCATGCAGACGTACACTCACAGGTTGCACAGCGCAGAGGTAAGCAGCTCGTACCGGACGTGGGGGTAGCAAGACGTACATCCTCACAGCGGGATACAAACACAGGAATGCTGCAAGAGGAGTATAAGCTGACACCAGACGAAGGGGCTTCAGCTTAGCAATGTGTTTATGTCGCAGCCCCGAGTCATCGAGGCTGCTCCTATTTATCCTCATTGGCAGCGCCCCAGCTGATGAAGACTAATTGGCCCCAGCCGTCCATAATGCTGCCAGCTGGGGGCCAGCTGAGACGCTGCTCAATGGGAAGCAGGGATGAGGGAAAACATGGGCTGAGTGCCAAGACGGCATCTCAACCCATGGTGACAGTGTCCTGCAAATGAAGTGGGCTACATAGACAATTGGAGCTCATTCTGGGGAAAACCTGGTCTTATTAGACGAGACGGCATCCATCCCACTTTGGATGGTGCGTCTCATTTATCTAACAATCTGGCATCATTTTTATCCAAATTTCCAAAACATTGACAACTCAGAGTTGGGACCAGGAAGCAGAGTCGCAGTCTTACACGCCTCTCTGCAGCTCCTCTTCATCTGCCACCCCTCAGCTTAAACCCTGTCTTCCCCATCAGAGAATCATTGTCTGCTCCCTCCAAAGTAAATAAAAAATACAATGGGGCAAAAAAGTATTTAGTCAGCCACCAATTGTGCAAGTTCTCCGACTTAAAATATGAGAGAGGTCTCCAATTTTCATCATAGGTATACCTCAACTATGAGAGACAAAATGAGAAAAAAAAAAATCCAGAAAATCACATTGAAGGATTTTTAATGAATTAATTGGTAAATTCCTTGGTAAAATAAGTATTTGGTCACCTACAAACAAGCAAGATTTCTGGCTCTCACAGACCTGTAACTTCTTCTTTAAGAGGCTCCTCTGTCCTCCACTCGTTACCTGTATTAATGGCACCTGTTTGAACTCATTATCACTATAAAAGACACCTGTCCACAACCTCAAACAGTCAGACTCCAAACTCCACTATGGCCAAGACCAAAGAGCTGTCAAAGGACACCAGAAACAAAATTGTAGACCTGCACCAGGCTGGGAAGACTGAATCTGCAATAGGTAAGCAGCTTGGTGTGAAGAAATCAACTGTGGGAGCAATTATTAGAAAATGGAAGACATACAAGACCACTGATAACCTCTCTTGATCTGGGGCTCCACGCAAGATCTCACCCCGTGAGGTCAAAATGATCACAAGAACGGTGAGGAAAAATCCCAGATCCACACGGGGGGACCTAATGAATGACCTGCAGAGAGCTGGGACCAAAGTAACAAAGGCTACATCAGTAACACACTATGCCGCCAGGGACTCAAATCCTGCAGTGCCAGACATGTCCCCCTGCTTAAGCCAGTACATGTCCAGGCCCGTCTGAAGTTTGCTAGAGAGCATTTGGATGATCCAGAAGAGGATTGGGAGAATGTCATATGGTCAGATGAAACCAAAATAGAACTTTTTGGTAAAAACTCAACTTGTCGTGTTTGGAGGAGAAAGAACACCATACCTACTGTGAAGCATGGGGGTGAAAACATTATGTTTTGGGGCTGTTTTTCTGCAAAGGGACCAGGACGACTGATCCATGTAAAGGAAAAAATGAATGGGGCCATGTATCATGAGATTTTGAGTGAAAACCTTCTTCCATCAGCAAGGGCATTGAAGATGAAATGTGGCTGGGTCTTTCAGCATGACAATGATCCCAAACACACTGCCCGGGCAATGAAGGAGTGGCTTCGTAAGAAGCATTTCAAGGTCCTGGAGTGGCCTAGCCAGTCTCCAGTTCTCAACCCCATAGAAAATCTTTGGAGGGAGTTGAAAATCCGTGTTGCCCAGCGACAGCCCCAAAACATCACTGCTCTAGAGGAGATCTGCATGGAGGAATGGGCCAAAATACCAGCAACAGTGTGTAAAAACCTTGTGAAGACTTACAGAAAACGTTTGACCTCTGTCATTGCCAACAAAGGGTATATAACAAAGTATTGAGATGAACTTTTGTTATTGAGCAAATACTTATTTTACCAAGGAATTTACCAATTAATTCATTAAAAATTCTTCAATGTGATTTTCTGGATTTTTTTTTTTCTCATTTTGTCTCTCATAGTTGAGGTATACCTATGATGAAAATTGGAGACCTCTCTCATCTTTTAAGTGGGAGAACTTGCACAATTGGTGGCTGACTAAATACTTTTTTTTTCCCCACTGTATAATGTATAAAAATCCCAAAGTGATTAACAAAAAGTTGGTAAAACTCAAATTAAACATGAAGCCTTTAAATTGAATGATTTGGCCTCTGTTCCTCCTCATAATTTAAAAATTAAATGCGGTTTGTTAAATATTAGATCTCTAACTCCCAAGTCTCTTCTAGTCCATGATTTGTTAATTGATCATCAGATTGATTTAATATCCCTTACAGAGACTTAGTTAGGGCAAGAGGATTGTGTTGGTTTAAATGAATCAACTCCCTCTGGTTATTTAAACTGTCAAAATCCCAGAAGTTCTGGTCGTGGAGAAGGAGTAACAATAATTTACCATTCCAAATTACTAGTTAATGAAAAGCAAAAGACACGTTATAATTCCTTTGAGGGCCTGGTCCTCAGTATTGAGCATTTTAGCAATTTTAGGCTAAACCCAATTTTATTTGCCATAGTTTATCGTCCTCCATCAACCCACTCAGAGTTTTTATCTGAATTTGTCGAATTCTTAGCTGATTTAGTGCTGAAATCAGAATAATTATAGTAGGGGAATTTAATATACATGTAGATGTAACTAGTGATTGCCTTAATGTGGCTTTTAATTCAATATTAGACTCGATTGGGTTTTCTCAGAAAGTAAGAAATTCTACCCATTATTTCCACCATACGTTGGACCTTGTTCTGGCATATGGCATAGAAATAGAAAATCTGGTAGTGTCTCTTCATAACCCTGTACTGTCAGACCATTGTCTGTTAACCTTTGATTTTACCATTTCTGACTATTTGGCTCCTAAAGAAAAATATTACGACAGTAGATGCCTCTCAGATGATGTTGTAACCAAATTTATACAGATTGTTTCCTCTATGCCATGTGTCAACACAACGGAAATAAGCTATAGACAGCTTGCTCCTTCTGTAATTGATAGCATGGTAGATAGTGTTTCAGCTTCTCTGCATCAGACTCTAGACATCGTGGCCCCTTAAAAAAAAAAAAAAAAAAAAGTCTAATCAGAGACTTCTAGCTCCTTGGTTCAATACAGAAACTCGTAGCTTAAAACAGAAGACTTGTCAATTAGAAAGAAAATGGCGCCCCACTAATTTAGATGAAATCTATTTAGCTTGGAGAAATCATCTTTTAATTTACAAAAAAATCTCTTAGAAAAGCTAGAACGAGTTATTATTCTGCATTAATAGAAGAGAACAAGAATAATCCCAGGTTTCTTTTCAGCACTGCAGCCAGGCTGACGAAGAGTCAGGACTCTGTCAATCCTAGCATTCCCTTAGAGCTTATTAGTCAGGACTTTATGAACTTTTTCAATAATAGAATTTCATCTATCAGAGATAAAATCAATCAGCTTCTTCCCACCATTAACTTAAATACAGTAACTACTACAACTCCTTCAATTGATATCTGTTTGGATGAGTTTACTCTAATTGACCTTTTAGAGTTAGACAAAATAATTTCCTCATCCAAGCCTTCAACTTGTCTTTTAGACCCTATTCTTACCAGGTTATTTTAAAGAAGTCTTCCCATTTATTAGTAGCTTTATTCTTCAAATAATCAATTCCTCATTAACTTTAGGCCATGTAATGCAGGCTTTTAAAACGGCTGTAATTAAACCCTTACTCAAAAAGCCAACGCTGGATCCAGGAGTTTTAGCTAACTATAGATCAATCTCTAATCTCCCTTTCATTTCAGAAATCTTAGAAAGAGTTGTTGCTACATAATTATTTGACCACTTGCAGGGAAATGGTTTACTTGAAGAGTTTCAATCTGGGTTTAGAATCCATCATAGCACTGAAACAGCCTTAGTGAAGGTCACTAATGACCTCCTTATTGCATCTGATAATGGACTTGTTTCTGTACTTGACCTTTTTAGACCTTTTAGACCTTAGTGCAGCTTTTGATACTATCGATCATAATACTCTACTTGATAGATTAGAACACTATGTTGGACTTAATGGAACTTCATTACAGTGGTTTAGATCTTATTTATCTGATAAGTTCTAGTTTGTTCATGTCAGTAATGAGTTTTCTTTCAACTCAAAGCTCAGTCATGGAGTTCCACAGGGATCTGTGCTAGGCCCTGCTCTTTTTAGTTTATATATGCTTCTGCTAGGCAACATTATTAGAAAGCACTGTATACATTTTCATTGTTATGCAGATGACACACAGTTATACCTGTCAATGAAGCCAGATGATAGTAATCAATTAGCCAAGTTAGAAGCCTGTCTTAAGGAAATCAAAGCTTGGATGACTTGTAATTTCCTGCTATTAAATTCAGATAAGACTGAAGTCATTCTTGTTGGTCTAAAAAACCTCAGAAATACCTTTCCAAATCAAACTTTTAGTTTGGATGCAGTTACTCTTTCTCTTAATAGCTCTGTGAGGAACCTTGGAGTTATTTTTGATCAAGATCTGTCTTTCAATTCACATTAAATTTGTTTCTAAGACTGCCTTCTATCATTTGCGTAATATTGCCAAGATTAGGAGCATCTTGTCTCAGAGTGATGCTGAGAAACTGATCCACGCTTTTTTTTAGCTCTAGATTAGATTATTGTAACTCTTTATTATCAGGTTGTCCTAAAACATCTTTAAAAAGTCTTCAGTTGATCCAAAATGCAGCAGCAAGAGTTTTAACAGGTACTAGAAAGAGAAATCATATCTCTCTGGTTCTGGCCTCCCTTCATTGGCTTGCCATAGAGTTTAGAATTTAGTTTAAAATCCTTCTTCTTACTTACAAAGCTCTAAACAATCAGGCCTCTTTTTATTTGAAAGATCTGATACTACCCTATTATCCTAACAGAGCACTACGCTCCCAAAATGCTGGATTACTTGTAATACCTAGAATCTCCAAAAGTACAATGGGAGGCACAGCCTTCAGTTATCAAGCTCCTCTCCTGTGGAACCAGCTGCCAATCTGGATTCGGGAGTCAGACTCGATCTCTGTTTTTAAAGAATAGGGTTAAAATCTTCCTTTTTGATATAGCCTACAATTAGGGAGGGATCATGTGTCTCTGAACCCTCCCTTAGTTATGCTGCTAATAGGTTTAGACAGCTGGGGGACCTCCAATAATGCACTGGGCTTCACTCCTTTCTTCACTCTCAATGAAATTTTTTTTTTTTTTTTTTTTTTTGCTGGTCATTAACATCTGTTTGTTCTCTCCCATAGATTGAGTCCCCATCGTGCTGTTTGCTCTCTACATGTCTGTTCTTTTCATCTTCTCTATCCCCTCACCCCCCAGCCAGTCACAGCAGATGACTGCCCGTCCCTGAGCCTGGTTCTGCTGGAGGTGTCTTCCTGTTAAAAGGGAGTTTTTCCTCTCCACCATCGCCAAGCGCTTGCTCACAGGGGATCGCCTGTGAAAGTGAAATCTATATGAGGGAAAAAGGCCTAAGTTACCTGCACAGCTGGTCTGCACAGGACTTGAGGAGCCTCGAGCTGATGCTGTCTAGACCTGCAGCCTTCCTCGCTTTGATCTTATTATGAAATGTTACTGTATATGAAAGGCATAGACTGAGAACAAGGTAATATTCTCAGGTGTGCAGATGAGGTTAAACATGCACTGTACCCTAATCTTGCCTAGGGTGCGAAAATGGCTAGGGCCGCCCCTGGCTGCAACTCTACTGAGACCTTCCCTGAATCAGGATGTCCCTCCAAACTAGATGAAAGAGTGAGGAGTTTGAAGCAGTTGCAGGAATTTATGACAAGGAGTGGTCATTATGTGCATGTAACAACAATATCACAAATTTTTCACAAATCTGGCATGTATAGGAAGCAGGGCTGACAATTATTTTTGCTATGTACTAATTTGACTATTATTTTTTTGATTAGTTGATTAATCATTTGGTCTATAAAATATGTCCAGTACAATATCTCAGAATTTAAGGTGACCTCATCAAATATCTTGGCTTGTCAAAAACTACTAAACCAACAATTATTTAACTTGTAAGCAAAAACAAGAAAAAACGGCAAATTTTCATGTTTGAGAACATAAAACAATATTTTTCCTTTTTAGAATTTTTCTGGAAAAGGGTACACATGCAATTAGTTAACTATCAAATTAGTTGTCAATTTTTTGTCGACTGACTAGACTATTAGTTGATTAATCCTTGCAGCACTAATGAGAAGGTTCATGCCAATTAAAATTATAACTGGCCAATTCTATATAATCTCTATGATTGTGTGTGGCTCTTGCTTTTCTTGTGTTTTGTATAGCTTGTGAACAAACTGTTGTGGCAGCTTATTTCCACTACCTATTGGGCTGGGGTGAAACACAGGTGAAGCTTGGCCTAGCAGACAAAACAATGAATCATATATAGAGTCGTTTGTGTACTTTGTCCAAAGCATACACACATCATAGATGTGCAGAGCAGAGGTGGAACATAAACAAAACTTAAAATTAGTATTTTCCACCTTCCAGCTTGGTGCTCAGCATTAATAAAATGGGGAAAGGAAAGTTAGTTACCCAGCCACAGGGCATCCGGCGTCCATTGATCCCGTAAAACTATGTAGTGCCCTGTATATCCGGGTGAGCACAGTGTCTGCTGTGACTGTAGAGTCCAATGCGGGAATTACAGTCCCGGCCACAGCACATACAAATGAACACTGAAGCGGGTCTGTCCACTGGTGGCTGAGTCTTTCTCTGGAGTCTCTTCTTTTCTGCCTGCCACGTCAGTTTGCTCTCAGACTGGTGAAGTCCTATCCATACTTGGTGCCTCCAGGCAGATTTGTCTGCAGCTACTGCCTGCCAGGTGTTGGTGTCAATGGCAAGTGCCTTGAAGTCCTGTTTGCAGGTGTCTTTGAAGCGCAGCTTGGGTCTTCCGGTTAGCCTCTTCCCAGATGCCAGTTCTCCGTAAAGGAGATCCTTCGGGATGCATCCGTCCTCCATGCAGGTGACATGACCCAGCCAGCACAAACGTCTCTGTTTCAGGAGGACAAACATGGAGAAAACTTCTGCCCTCTCAAACACTGTGCTGTTGGTGACATGGTCTGTCCTCGAAATACCCAGGATGTGCCGCAGACAGTGCATGTGGAAGGTGCTAAGTTGTCTCTTCTGGTGAAAACACAGTGTCCATGTTTTGCTGCTGTAAAGGAGCATGCTCACAGCACGTGCCATGAAGATCTGTGCCTTAGTGTGCTCTGTCAGCTTTCTGTTTTCCAAAATGCACTTTGTCAGTGATGCCAATGTCGTTGCTGCCTTGCCGATGCATCTGTTGAGTTCAGTGTGTCAACAGCACCACAGGGGACCTAGCCACAGGGAAAGCACAGAAAACCAGTGTATTCCTTGTGGTGGTCCCAAGCCAAGGTAAAATGGGAAGGGTTGCATCAGGAAGGGCATCCGGTAAAAAAAAGAAATCCTTGCCAAATCAATATGTAGGCCGAGTTTCACAAGACGTTTTTTACTCACATGACTGAGCAGCTATAGTTGGGTTTGGGGGAAAAAACACAACACCTGGCTATTGTGAAAATAGCTACAGTTCATGAAGTAATTTGGTGGAGGGTTACAGTTGTAATGAGTAATGTGTAAATCAGAATTTCCTTCTACCTTCCCCAACCTTAATCATTTATTTTAATATTAACCATCCAAAGGTTTGTATTAAATTAGTGAAATAAGTGAGTTGCTGGGCGGTAAGTAAAATGCAAAGCGAAAGCAAAGTCAGACAAAAACGTTTTGAGCAAAAAGGCACCATAGCCTTTCTGGACATGAAAATCCACCACAACAATGACGGCAGCATAAAAATCACAGTCTACAGGAAACCAACCCACACAGATCAATACCTACTATGGACATCAGAACACCCCACAGCACACAAGCTATCAGTTGTCAGGACGTTATATGAACGGGCCACCATCATCACAGACCAAGAAGACAGACAGGAGGAGGCAAACCACATAAAGCATGCACTAATATGCTGCCAATATCCAGTATGGGCCATAAACAAAGGGAAACAGCAAGTCAAAAACAAAGAAAACAAACAGGAAATAAGACACAGAACAAAAGCCGAAATCAAAAACAAGGACACCATAACTATACCATACATACGAGGGATCACTGAACCAATTCAAAGGATCATGAAAAAATACAAAATAAACACAGCAGTAAAACCACACAAAAAAATTAAGACAGTTATTAGTACACCCCAAGGACAGAATAGAACAAGACAAAAAATGCAATGTAATATATGAAATATCATGCAGATCATGCAACAAAACCTACATTGGAGAAACTGGAAGATCATTCACAACAAGAAAAAAAGACACCAGAAGGAATGTGAGAAGGAAACACAAGGACGACTCACAAGATCACAAAAAAAAAAAAGGCAGAACAAGAAACATTAAAATCAGCAATATCAGATCACTGCAAAAGAAATAATCACATCGTGGACTGGGACAACGCAAAAATTATTGGATCAGAGAGCAACAGACACAAATGCTGGATCAAGGAGGCCATAGAAATCAGGAAGCGGGGAAAAGACACCATGAGCCGAGATGAGGGGGCCTTTATGCTTTCCCACACCTGGGATCACATTCTCCAGAGACCATCTGACGGAGGAAGGCGGGGCCAGCTCGGTGGATCTGACAGATCTGCTGAGCTGGCCCCGCCTACGAAAGTTAGCTGATAAATGTCACCTGGCAGCAATCAGCTGACTCTTCTGACGAAGGCTGCAGTGTACAGTCGAAACATGTTAAGAAGGTAAAGACATCTCCTTTCTATTCTATTTTTGTCTTTAATAAGAACAAAAGATAAAGAGTGAAACATTTCAAACTGTTCTGATTTAATATTGATGATTATGATTATAGTTTTTTAAATTTAAATTATAAACAATGATATTGATTGATGAAGAACCTCTTTACTGGTCTTGCAGTCATCAGTATTAACCACACCATTGCTGATCAACTTTCATATGATGATATCATTGACAATTTTGTATCAAGGAAAATAAGAAAGTGTCATGAGCACCTCCGGCAGGCAGGTTAAAAGGACTCATGCAGCAGGCAAAACTCCAGCATGACAGGATGATTTATTAAAGAACACATAGGAACAAACAAAATACAGCACGTGGGCTGGAAAATAACTCAAGAAAAATAACTTACAGGGATATGGGATACTGTCAGGGAAATCTAGCTGATGACAATGCCACACTAGACAGACACTGAACATTCCCATATTTATGAAAATAGATAATCACAAACAAGAGACAGCTGGGGAACAATCAAGGGCAGCAGGGAAGTGGCTGCAGGTGAGAAGCACAGGATGGGCTGGGCTGTACAGACCAACACAAACAGGGGATGCACATGAAACAGGACAACAATACAGGAGTAATACAGAGAGGGCAGTGGCTATGGGTACAGAAAGCATGAGGATCTGGAACAATAGGTAAACAGGTACACACAACTCCTCAGGACCAGACAAGGGATGACACAGAAGACCATGACAGACGACTCAGGGAAACACAGAGGGCAATAAATGCAAATGATAATCATAAATAATCCCAGAAAAACAATAAATGAACATAAAGTGTGGGCTTGATCCTCTGATCAAGCCCAGATTATGGCAGAAAGGTCAGTCTTTAGATTGAAGTCGGGGGGGTGCCAGGGAGACATTCCCCCCAGGGCGTCACACAAGCCAAGAATGCCCCTGGATGTCTTCATACTGTTCAAGATGTTTAGCAAGAGTTACTGGCTACATTTAGAAGGGGCTATTTTTGTCTCAGCTGTACAAAATAACTGGTTAACAAACAAGTCATAATTTTTTGTCCAGTATTGCTGTCATTTTATAAATTGCGCTTGGAGAACTGTTGTATAAAAGCAATATTACACTTGAGGTCATTACAGTATCATGAATATACTAACTACAGGTGTGATACTCTGGATGGATCACACCCGCAGTTATTATATTCATTGATACCATACTCCCTTTTGTGTAATATTGCTTAATTATCTCTTATCTTATAAAAGGTCCCCATAGTTAAATAAAAATAATTGCCCATCAAACATGAGTTTGAAACTTGAATTTGATAGCTTAATCATAAGTGTTTGTAGCAACACAATTGTCAGACATTATGAAACCATCCATCCATCCATCTTATTCCGCTAAATCTTTTTCGGGTTGCGGGGGGCTGAAGCCTATCCCAGCATCTTTAGGCGACAGGCAGGGTACACCCTGGACAGATCGCCAGTCCATCGCAGGGCCAACACAGAGAGACAGACAACCATTCACTCTCACAGTCATACCTAAGGACAATTTAGAATTCCCAGTTTTGATGCCAATTAACCTAACTTGCATGTTTTTGGCATGTGGGAGGAAACCGGAGAAATCCCGGAGTAAACCCACGCAGACATGGGGAGAACATGCAAACTCCACACAGATCACTGTTGGTCGGGGGCTGGGATCGAACCCAGGATCCCCCGGCCAAGAGAGAGTTGCTGTGCTGCCGCAGTGCTAAGCACTCCGCCACTGCGCTGCCCATTATGAAATAATTTATTTAATTCAATGCACAAACAAGAAAAGTGGCAATTTTTCATGTTTTCGAGCTTGAAACTTAAATATTTTTTTTAGAATTCTTCCTGGAAAAGGGTATGCAGACAATTTGTCAACTATCATATTAGTCAATTAATTTTCTGACAATCAACTAGTCAATTAGTCGATTGCAGCACTACCTCGCACCCAAGCACACACAGTCACACATACACACACACTAACACACACAGCCACAAACATTACGGAGGACATACATTACTGCTCATGAAAATCTCATATTAGGATACGCTACCCTGCATCAACATTGTCATCATGTTACACATCCACAGAATGGGGACAGCCTTGACAATAAAATTAAACCAACAAAGTTAATCTACACAAAACACAATCACAACATGAAGCAATTACATCTTAAAACCGCAAAATTACAGTAACATGCATGTCCACACAGTTTGCTTAATAACTCGTGCTGCTACAGGGCGCTGAAAAGTTCATAGGCTGAAAAGTTCATAGTGGTCAAATTTGACCAAATGTGGTTTATTTTTCAACCGCAGGGATTCAAGCGCTGCAACACTGATGGAAGAAGTGTCTGGACTGAAGGGGAGACTATGTTGAAAAAGTAACTACATTTGGTCACATTTGACCACTATGAACTTTTCAGCTTGTGAACTTTTCAGCCCCCCCTCGTATAGCGGCAATGTCACAAACAACACATCATCTGAAACTCGAGACCCAGCAGATCATGAACAAAGTTTTATCACAGTACAACATTCACTGAGCCAGCAGCCAAAGAAGAGCAAAAACAAACTTCACTTTATACAGACATCACAACAAATTTTGACCTACCTTTACTGGTTTATCATTATAATCATATTTGAGAGGCAACACACAGGACCGGTGGCTGGAGCTGTTTGCACCCGGAGACTGAATCCACACCATCAGCCAGCCGGTGGTGGAATCACCACTGGAACTAGTCACGCTATTTATGCTGTTTAATTGATCAGTTCTTTTTTTTTTTTTTTTTTTTTTTTTTATTACTTATTTTGTACCCGTAGGTAGATTTGTTTTGCAGTCTGGTGACAAGCCACCAGCTGCCGGTCGCTGCGTGCGCAAGCGCCCCTTATCCCTAACCTGCATGTTTTTGGCATGTGGGAGGAAACCGGAGAAATCCCGGAGTAAACCCACGCAACACGGGGAGAACATGCAAACTCCACAGTTCTTTTAAGGCAGAATTTGTCACAACGGTCTATTGGCATGTAGAGGAATAAGCTAAGCTACACTCTTTAGTCAACTGCCATGTTTATTTAATTTTACAAATCTCAATGAGTTCCTCTTCGCAATTTGTTTACATAAGACATACACTGGTCTGAGAGTGAGAGGTGGGGGTGAGGTCCATTTAGGGAGTTGTAGGAAGGCATATCATTATCATAGTAAACTCTCAACATTGTCACTACTGTAGTGATTCAAAGTTGGTCAGTCCTCGGGGGCCTGTCACGATCGGAGCACGGGGGGATTCCACCGGGCTCTGTCTTTCTGCCTTTTTTCATATTTGTACTGTGTTGTCATTTTGAGTTGCTATTCCTGTTATTTTAGGCTTGGTCGATTTGTCATATTGGGCGGTGCGGTGGTGCAGTGGTTAGCACTGCACCAGCACAGCAACTCACCCTTGGCCGTGGGATCCCTGGTTCGATCCCAGCCCCTGACCAACAGTGATCTGTGTGGAGTTTGCATGTTCTTCCCGTATTTTCTCCTTTTTCTCATTATGTTTTTAATGTTGCAGCATGGCACCGAGACAAATTCCTAGTTTGTGTATTACATGAACAATGGCAATAAATCTGATTCTGATATCTGCGTGGGTTTACTCCAGGATTTCTCCGGTTTCCTCCCACAGGCCATAAACATGCAGGTTAGGTTAATTGGAGACTCTAAAATGGCCCTAGGTGTGAATGTGTGTGTGAATGGTTAAGGGATAGCGCCGTACCGTGGCATCCATCCAGGTGGATGCCCTCATTTTCCCCTCTGGGGATCAATAAAGTATACAAAATCAAAAAAAATCAAATCATATGTTCTGTATTGTATCTTAGTATGATTTGTTTTCCCTGCTTATGTTTATTATCATTTGTTTACATTTTTGAGGTTACTTGTCTCTATTTTTTGCCATTTCATTGTATTTGTATTCTGTTGTGATTCTCTCTCGGGGCTGACAGCTGTCAGTCGCTTTTCCGGGTTTTTGCTCTGCGTGGGCGTGGCCCTGTCAGCTGCCAGCACCAGTCATTCTCTCCCTTCTCACTACTCCCAGCTGGCCTAAATTGTATCTTTGTTTTCTCTTGCCCGCTCAGGTGACCCACACCTGCGATCACTTGTTTCATTTGTGTTTAGCCTTATTTAAGGACTGTTGTTTCATTTCTGGTTGCAGCAGTATTAGAGTTCTTCCCCCTCATCCTCACCAGAACCCTGCTCTTGTTCTGTTGAGCGTACGTGTAAATTTGTTTATTGGTTTACTTGACAGTTTGGATTTTTTTGTTGGTGCATTTTGTGTTTCTGTTTCTTTATAAATTTTGCAAACTAGCAGTTCAGCATCTGGGTCTTTCTCTCTGCCCCAAGGGGTGATTCATGACAGGGCCTCCTTCTGGCCTGGGGCTCCATGCATTTCCCTGCCTGGCTTTGTTGCACAACACCTTTGACTAGTATGAATTTTATTTCAATAATTTAAAAAAAAAAATTAAAAATTCTTCTGAGGGCTTGCAGCAGTGCCCCTCCAGCAGGTGGCCCCCTAGGCAACCGCCTATATGGCCTATGCCAAGGGGCGGCACTGGCTGCAGCACTTATTGAAAGTAAAATGATGTTCTGTGGTTGCTCAGCCTTTAAACTGTATAAAGGATGAATGAAACGCTTGGCAAGCTCATTTGTATGACTTTTTTTTTCCCCACTGAATTTCAACAACAGTAGACAAAAGCGAGGGCAGGGAGGTGGCCAAGCTCAGAAAAAAACTGGCGTGTGACCAGTGAATGCTCCAAACCAGGATGAAATATAACAAGGGACCAAGCCAGGAGCACATAACAGGCAGACGGACAGGTTCAAGACTTCATTAGAAATGGGACAAAAAGAGATGGATGTTGCATAAACACAGGTGTGCTTTTGTTGCTGGTCTGTTTCTGTGATGGGGGACAGCAGAAGAAAAATGTGTTTTCACTCAGAAATCACAACTAAGTTTCTCAGTGACATCTACTGTCTTTGTGTGATGGCCTGTTAAAGCATTGCAGTCCCCTTATAGCATTTACTCACAGGAACAGAAATAATTACAGAACAGGCCATGAGGATTTGTTAGCTTGCGTGATGCATGAATCTTGTCATTTAAAACATCTGTCCTGTCAATGGTGCATCAAACTGTAACTTCCCTCCCTCCTGTCAAAAATTCACCCTTCAGACAGATTGTTGACAGAACTGTTAATTAAGACTCTGCAATCATCTGTTAAGATACTTAAATCAAACTTGGTGCATGAGTGTCTTTCGACAAGCTTCTTTCACTGCAGGAGGATAAAGTAAATTCAGTGTAAAGCTTTTTCTTTTAGAATGTTGTTATATCATGCTGAAAGTCTTCGTTTTTGGAATATTTTCTCAGAATTAAACAATAACTTTTTGTGACTGTCATGGTTAAATGTTCAATTTTTTTAAAGCTAAGCTGTAGCTCTCTCATTATGATGTACACAACAACAGGCCATATGGGAACATGAGGAGGAGGCTCAATGCAACTCAGGAGGCTTTGGAAGAACTCAGAGTGCCTGCAGCCATGGAACCTCCCTGTCCAATGGTGAGTAATGTTGATGTCAATACAGTGGGTGGTGTGTAGCATTCATCCTCCCTGTATGGTTGGAAAAGAATTCTTCCCACAGTGTGTGAAGGTGCTTTGAAAGAATATTCTGTGCACTGTTTTGAGTTTATAGTGCCCATCTGTTGATACAAAGTTATTCTGGGGGAGCTAGGAAGGTGAAAAAGTGCGTTAAGAGTGCATCCAGTCACTGGGGAAATGCAAAGTCTGTAGAAGAAAGTGTAATTCAGTCAGAGTTTAAACCACAGAGGATGGTAGTGTTAAATGTTGTGGCTGCAATGTGATTGGTTTGTTGTGAGTGCTAACCTCCTTCTGCTAGGATGGGCCCGAGGAGTCAGCCAAGATTAGCACTTGTCTTTTGATTAATGAGGCTGGAAACATTCCAGACATTTCAATTACATCCATAGTATTTAGTCAACACTATATATCTACAGGGGTGATTGTCGGGGCTGATCTCCTGAGTCGCATAATCTCCTTAGTGGAGTCCTCTGTACCAGCAGGAGTGTCTCCATTAACTGCAGCTGAAATCCTTGGTCCACTGAAGGGAAAAGTACATTCAGAGGACAGAAAATTCCAGTACACATTACTAAGCACTTGCTAATCACATTAAAATCAGAATTTGACGCTTGCACAGTACGCATATTTATACAAACTGTAAATATTACAGCACCATTTTGCACTTAGAATGAAGGTGCTCTTTGTGAGATTCTTAATGAGATTCTGCACTTTTTATTAACCCTCGGGGACCTTTGAGTGTATTTTACGTGCTTTTCATTCTTCAGTTATTGATAATTTTGGCTGTGTTCATGCATAAGCATGAATTTTGGAAAAATTGTGTATTTTTATATATCTGGGTGTCAATCTGGGCTGTTGCCTTGGAATTGATCATTTTTACTATTCTCCACCAGATGGAGCCATTTTTTTTGACCAAATTTGGCATATGGTGAAAAAACATGGTATTTTTTTACTAGATGGCATTGTCACAACCCCTCTTACGGCTAACCATTGACACATCACTGTAATAATACAAAAAAATGTACTTTGCATGTAGTATATTTAAAATAATTCATTTTTTGTTTTTTGTTTTTTTTCTATCTAAAAACACTGTGGCATCATGACAAAAACCTGACATTTAAAGGGTTCTTTCTTTCTTATATAGCTACCTTATGAAAAGCATATTTTTACACTTGGCAATATGAGTGTAATTGTCAATGCACAAAAATAATAATGCATAAAAATCATTGTTGCTGCTAATCACTGTCATATCCCAGGCTGTAATAATTCAAGACATAAAAATTTACTTTGCATGTATTATATTGAAAATAATTTTTTCCCAGTTTTTTCATCTAAAAAAACATGGTGGCATCATGACAAAAACCTCACATTTAAAGGGTTAAAATCTTAAAAAATTAATGAATATTTCATATCAATAATTGGGTCAGATGTAGGTGAAAATAATTAGCTCAATCAAAGTAGAATATAATATTAATGTATTATTTTTTCATAGCTACCTTATGAAAAGCACATTTTCATTGTCAGCAGTGGCTGAATGCTGTCAGTCACTGCTGACAGCTGAATCCCCATAGCTTCCCTTCAATTTATTCTCAGACTCTGGTTTACATTGCTGGCCCAGCCAGCCACTTTCATATGCTGTAGAGACATATATCCTACTCCCATTTATTAGCTAGATTATTTTCTTATTAACTTATAGGCAGCGCATCTCATAGAAGTAGGAATCGCCATGATAGGATATTATCCCAATACCTGGGCAACAATATCATCATGAACTTGTGATATGTTGAGTATTGCAATATATTATATAGTGATTTCCAATCTTAATCTTTAGTCCTGCCTAACTTTTCATTCTATTTATTGTTCAACAGGAAAAATATTTCTACTACTTCAAGTTCTGCTCAACCCCAGCACTTGTGTTTTTATGGACTTTTAATGTGCCTTTGTCAAGTGCCAAACACACATTTAAACCAAAACAATGAATAAAAAGTGCATATTTTTTGTCATATTGATCTGCGTTGGTTTGAAATTTGTCATTCAACAGATCGCTGAACATGTACAGCCCAGTTAAATGTCTTGATTTCAAATTGTGGCCCAACTGATTTTGTAATTGAATAGCTCTGGCATACCATAATCACTACATGCATGTGTGTGTGTGTGTGTGTGTGTGTGTGTGTGTGTGTGTGTGTGTGTGTGTATCTGTCTGTCTGTTTGTTACCAGCTTTTCAGCTCGCCTGGTCAAAATGAAGTAGAACTAAAGGCTTTTTTTTTGTTTTTTTTTGTTACTTATTTGTACCCGTAGGTAGATTTGGTTTGCAGTCTGGTGACAAGCCACCGGCTGCTGGTCGCTGCGTGCGCGAGCGCCCTAAACCTACATGTTTTTGGTGTGCGGGAGGAAACCAGAGAAACCCCGGAGTAAACCCGCGCAACACGGGGAGAACATGCAAACTCCACACAGCTCACTGTTAGTCGGGGGCTGGGATCGAACCCACGATCTCATGATCCCCGCGATCCCCCGGCCGACGGTAAAACTGTGCTGTCACAGTGCTAAACCACTGCGCCACCGTGCAGCCCCGTGGACGTCATTCATTTGATCGAAGTATCTAGAAATCAGGATGCCTGAACCTGCCAAGTCTGCGCCCAAGAAGGGCTCCAAGAAAGCCGTGACAAAGACCGCCGGTAAAGGAGGCAAGAAGAAGAGAAAGACCAGGAGGGAGAGCTACGCCATTTACGTTTACAAGGTGCTGAAGCAGGTCCACCCTGACACCGGTATCTCCTCCAAGGCCATGAGCATCATGAACTCCTTTGTCAACGACATCTTTGAGCGCATCGCCTCCGGGGCCTCTCGTCTGGCCCACTACAACAAGCGCTCCACCATCACCTCCAGGGAGATCCAGACCGCAGTGCGCCTCCTGCTGCCCGGTGAGCTGGCCAAGCACGCCGTGTCTGAGGGAACCAAGGCTGTTACCAAGTACACCAGCTCCAAGTAAACTCCTGACTACAATGATATGATATGATATCAGGCTTGTATCATTGTATCGCCATATTTTATCAAATTTTTATTTAGCCAAATTTCCACATATGGCTTTGTTTTCAAAATAAAATCAAATTTAACTCACCTTGACTGTCCATGGAGCTGGGACAAAAGGTACTGTAATAACTATACCGGGCCAGTAGAGGTAGCAGTACGCCTTCTTTACCCCACTCCCCCAATGCCTCCCTGTCACAGGCACAGAGGCATCAGCACCTTGGTGCTTTCATTTTTTCAAGTAATGTCTTAGTAAATATGATTATAAAGTCATTAAATCTCTAGGCACTACAGTGAACCATTTATTGTGTGTTACAGTGTTAGATAGCACACCTCTGATGATTCAGTAGTTTTGGTTTCTTCATGACCCTATAGAGTGTTCCATTTGTCACTTGACTTTGAGGAATGTACTCCCCTCTTGAGTAGATAACATCTTTGTGTTGTGGTGATAGTGAGGAGAGGAGATAAGGAGCGAAGAGGAAAAATTATATGCAACACAGGTCCACAGTGAACTTGATAACAGAGCTTTCATGTGTAATGCAGCTTCTGCCTGAAACAGTTCCAAATTTGTGTTTTATTTTTGTGATTTTAGAATATGAGTGGCTGCTGATACCTTGATCTGCTTTACAAAGTTTTATTTTAAGATGAGATTTAAGCTCTGATTTTCATTAGATGATTATCATGCCCTGAAATATTGTGATTTCAATATTATCACAATATCTGTAAAAAAAAAAGAAATAAACCAACAATAATAATAATAATAATAATCCATACAATCAATTTAATCTAACTTTCTGTGTGCTTTTTATAATGTGTAACTGCACAAAAATGTACAAAAGCAACAATCACTCTGAACTGATTGTGAGAAGGCAGCCAGGTAACCAATGAACAATTTACTATATGTATATTATTACTCGATATCAGTTTGCACATTTTAGAATGTTGCCATTCTCATCGACTATATCATGACATCCCTGTATTAAACTGGAGGACACACAGAGAGTACATACCTCTGCCAAGACCCTGTCTCACATTGTTACAGAAAGTGAGAAAGTGATCTAGAATCTGCATTCTGACCCAGATCATCTCCAAAATTTAACGGGTTCATTTGTAGCCGAAGGGCCACATCTGGTGAAAATTTCATCACTATCTGTCCAGTAGTTTTTGCATAATTCTGCTAACAAACAGGCAAGGAAAGAAGCAAACAAGCCAACATGAAAACATTACCTCCTTGTTGGAGGTAATTACTTAGGGCTACTCAGCAATAAGGGCTGTTTTTAGGATGATCTGACATGACTGCAATCTTATTATTATTATTCATTGTGCTCTATAACAGCACAAAACTCATATTTGAAAACAAGATATTCCAAGTCCTTCTTGTTTAAGGATGCCATATACAGTATTAGGAGTTCCAAACCAGAAACAAATGAAGCCTACTCATTGCCTCTTAAGCACACTGTGACTGACAGCCTGTAACTCCAAGCTTGATGTTTTGGGTGAATATGTCACTTTACCCCAGCTAAGCTAAAAGCTCTTTAGCCTTTTAAGGGGATTATAAAGTATAGGCTATACTACTGTTAGCTACTGTGCACAGATGAGAACCTCCACCACAATATATAGGATTACCAGACTGGAATAACGAGCTGCTTGTACAGGCACTATACGATTACGAGGCTGGAATATTTAATCCATGCCACCTGACATAGCCTTTGAAACACCATCTCACCCTTAATGGATGAGCATATGGGCATTTGAGATAGAATTACCTAGATCACGTGCAAAAGATTATATTTCCTTTATATTTTCCATGTACTGCAATCTTGAAACAGTATAATTTATATTTCATTGTATTTTTTTTCTTTTGAATCTTTTGTCAATGTTGTACTGTACATACTGTATGTAAAATATTGTGACTTAAAAACTGCAGGTTTCTAGTATTTTTAAACAAAGCAATGAAATGCAAAGTAATGCATAATGATAAAGATGTACATTTTATCAAGGCATTGCAGTGTCATATGGGGAGAGCATATAGGGAGATGCTGAAGTCCGTACAGAGGGAGCTGAGGAGAAAGATCAGAGAAGGCAAGGACAGCTTCAGGAAGAAGATGGAGGACAAGCTGCAACAGAGCGACATCAGCGGGGTCTGGAGAAACCTCAAAACCATCTCGGGGCTCCAGAATACCTCCCCCCAGGCCACGGGGGGCAGGGAGTGGGCGAACAACCTGAATCTGTTTTTCAATAGATTTGACCAACCGCCCTCCCCCCTGTCTGCACAACAACCACTGCTGCCTCTAAGAAATCAAGTCCTGCTGCCCACTCCCCACTCCACCGACACCCCCCCCCACTCCCAACACACAGCCCCCCATCCTGACCCTGACCAAGACCCAGGTGAGGACGGAGCTGAGGAAGATCAAGGCGAGGAAGGCGTCGGGACCGGACGGCATCAGCGCAAAGCTCCTCAAGTCCTGTGCAGACCAGCTGTGTGGGATTGTGACATATATCTTCAACATGAGCCTGAAACTGGGGAGGGTACCACAGCTGTGGAAAACATCTTGTGTGGTACCTGTACCAAAAACTTCCCACCCCAAAGACCTGAACAGCTTCAGACCGGTGGCCTTGACGTCCCACTTGATGAAGACCCTGGAGAGACTGCTCCTTGCTCATCTCCGCCCCCTGGTGGAACCAGCGATGGATCCACTCCAGTTCGCCTACCAGCATGGCATTGGGGTGGAGGATGCGGTGATCTTCCTCCTTCACCGTTCTCTGTCCCACCTGGAGAAGCCCGGGAATATGGTGAGGATCATGTTCTTTGACTTCTCCAGTGCTTTCAACACCATCCAACCGATGATCCTGAAGGACAAGCTGCTGCGCGCAGGGGTGGACCAGCACCTGTCATCATGGATCCTGGACTACCTCACGAACCGGCCTCAGTTTGTGAGAACCCGGGACTGTGTTTCCAACACGATCATCAGTAGCACGGGGGCCCCCCAGGGAACGGTGCTGGCTCCCTTCCTGTTCACTCTTTATACTGCGGACTTCTCACACAACACAACACATTGCCATCTACAGAAGTTCTCTGATGACTCTGCGATCGTTGGTCTCATCTCCAGCGGAGATGAAGCTGAGTACAGAGGGCTTATCCAGGACTTTGTGGACTGGTGCCATCGGAACTGCCTCCAGATCAACGCGAGGAAAACTAAGGAGCTGGTGGTGGACTGCCGCAGGCATGGGCAGCCCCTCACAGCACCAGTAAATATACAGGGAACAGACATCGAGATGGTGACATCCTACAAGTACCTGGGTATTCATCTGAACAATAAACTAGACTGGTCACACAATACTGACGCACTCTACAAGAAGGGACAGCGCAGGCTGTTCCTGCTGAGGAGACTCAGGTCTTTTGGTGTACAAGGGGCGCTGCTGAAGTCATTCTATGACACGGTGGTGGCATCAGCCATCACTTTTGGAGTGGTCTGCTGGGGCAGTGGCATTACTGCAGCCGATAGGAAGAGACTGAACAAACTGATTAAGAAAGCTAGCTCTGTCCTGGGGCAACGCCTTGATCCGATGGAGGAGATAGGAGAGAGAAGGACGGTGGCTAAACTGTCATCTCTGCTGGAGTCCGAGTTCCACCCTATGCAGGACATACTGGATGCACTGAGGAGCTCATTTAGCAGCAGACTACATCATCCCAGGTGCACAACCGAGAGGTTTCGTAGGTCCTTCCTACCAACGGCTGTCAGACTGTACAACCTAAGCAGGGCTGCTCGCAGAGATAGCAAAAAGACGTAACAAACTAATAGTTTTTTTTTTAATGCAAAAGATGCAATAGACTTACACAATGGTCCTCTCCGGCATACAACTAGGAACATACCGGTCGCTATGGAGGGTGAGAATATGTATGGGCACATAATCATACCATGTAGGATAACTAAATAGACGGTTATGCTGTTTCATCCCACCTAGCAACAATGCTCTGCACTGTGTGTGTTTATATATTTACATATTTATTCCATCTAGCTACAATGCTCTGCACTGGGTGTGTTTATATTTATATATCTATATATTTATTCCATCTAGCTACAATGCTCCGCACTGTGTTTTTATATATCTACATATTATTCCATCTAGCTACATTGCTCCGCACTGTGTGTGTTTATATACTTGCATATTTATTCCACCTAGCTGCAATGCTCCGTACTGTGGGTGTTTATATATTTACATATTTATTCCATCTAGCTACAATGCTCTGCACTGTTCATATATTCATATATTTATTCCATCCAGCTACAATGCTCTGCACTGTGTGTCTGTGTGTGTGTGTGTGTGTGTGTGTGTGTGTGTATATATATATTTTATAGTAATATGTACATATGTATATTAGCTGCTCTTGCTTGCTTGTTTTTTTCTTGCCTTCTGATTGTTGCTCTGAGTGTTGCTATCCCTGTGCTGTTGCAATCCTGGAATTTCCCCGTTGTGGGACTAATAAAGGCTTATCTTATCTTATCTTATATATTCTGTAGCAGCTTTTCAAAGGTTTGGAGTTAAGATAAGATAAGACAAACTTTATTGTCCCTCAAGGGGAAATTTGTCTTGAGCTTGTCACCCGTGCTGCAACCACACAATCCACACATACACAATGGATGTAGTACATAATAAATGAAATAAAACCCAATAAATAATAAAAGTACATACATTCATAAATATATAACAGCAGTCATTAAGAACAGGAGTTATAAGTGTCCCTGACCTATTTATCTGAGTTTAAAAGTTTTACTGACATCTGGATAAATGAGTTCTTGTATCTATTGAACCTGCACTTGGGGACTCTGTATCTCCTCCCTGAGGGCAGCAGCACATATTCATTGTTTAGTACATGGCTCATGTCACTGATTATTTTTTGAGATTGTCTACAGGCTGCCTGGTTGTGTAAGATCTGCATGGGTAAATACTCTTTAACTCCAATAATTTTCCATGCTGTATGAATTGCATTCCATGCATGCATTCCATGCTGTATGAATATAAGTGACCACTTGCCAACCTTAGCACTTATCCATGGCCACACGGGGCCCAACCCAGAAAAAATTTCTAAATCGTTCAGACACAAATCACCAAATGCAATCAACTCTTTTAAAGAGGACTTGCTGAAGCAAGACTGGACAGAAGTCTATGTATCAGATGTAAATGAAGCCTATGACACATTTATAAACATTGTAACCACTCTTTATGAAAAAAACTGCCCATTAGTTAAAAAAAAGCTTAAACACAAATTTGCTGACAAACCATGGTTAACCAAAGGACTACAAAAGGCGTGTAAAAAGAAAAATTTATTATATAAAGCTTTCCTAAAGAAAAGGACAAAAGAAACAGAGCAACAGTATAAAACATACAAAAATAAGTTAACATATATAATAAGATGTAGTAAAAGAGACTATTACAGTAAAGAACTGGAAAAAAACAGAGACAATATTAAAAATACATGGACAATAATCAACAGTATCCTTGGAAATAAAAGCAGAAATACTAGCTACCCAACTAATATTCCAAAAAATAATAAAACGACTCCGAGTGTGAATATAGCTTCACCTGCAGATGAATTTAATAATTTTTTTGTTAACATTGGACCTAAACTGGCCCGAGAAATACCCACTACGGTGCCTACAGGTGATACAATATGCAATAACACTGCTGTAAAAGACTCCATCTTCATAAAGAACACAGACGAGAGAGAGGTCATTGAAATTGTTAAATCGTTCAAAAGTAAAACATCTACTGACTGCGATGGTATTGACATGCTACTAGTCAAAACTGTTATCGAATGCATAGTGAAACCACTGACGTATATCTGTAACCTGTCCCTCCAATCAGGCATATTTCCCAATGCAATGAAAATAGCTAAAGTAATTCCGATTTACAAGACAGGCGACAGAGGGGAACTCTCAAACTATAGACCAATTTCACTATTACCGCAATTTTCCAAGATACTTGGAAAAAATATTCTATGAGAGAATTGACAACTTCATACTGAAGAATGATTTATTGTGTGAGCAGCAATATGGGTTCAGACACAAAAGGACAACAGCATATGCCTTAATGGAATTTAGAGAAAAAATATCAACAGCCATTGAAAATAGAGTATTCAGTTGGAGTATTCCTGGATCTTAAAAAAGCATTTGATACAGTAGATCACAATCTATTATTAAAGAAATTACAAAACTGTGGTATAAGAGGGGTAGCACTGTCCTGGTTAAGTAGTTACTTAAAGAATAGATATCAGTATGTATGTGTTAGCAACAAAAACTCAGAGTTACTGAAGGTCACCTGTGGAGTCCCACAGGGTTCAGTTTTGGGACCATTATTATTCAATATGTATATAAACGATATATGTAAAGTTTCAGAAAAAATGGACTTAATATTGTTTGCTGATGACACTAATCTGCTATGCAGTGGAAACAATTTGGAACAACTTCTGGATACACTCGGAAAGGAATTAGGAAAGTTTAAACTGTGGTTTGATTCAAACAAATTAACGCTCAATTTAAGCAAGACAAAATTTATAGTCTTTAACAACCATCACAAAAACCCAGTACCCAAACTCAGTGTAAATGGTGTAGAGATTGAAAGGGTATCCGAAACTAAATTCCTTGGAGTAATAATTGATAACAAACTGTGTTGGAAGCCACATTAATTATATTAAAGGTAAAGTATCCAAATCAATTGCAATATTACACAGAGTGAAAAATTTGCTGAATCAACCCACACTATACACCTTGTATCATTCATTAATACTCCCATACATGACATATTGTAAAGAAGTATGGGGAAATACATATAAAACAAACATATATCCACTCTTTATGCTTCAAAAGAAAGCTATTAGAATAATCAACAAAGCAGCTTACAGGGAACCAACAAACCCACTTTTTCTTAAACAAAAAACTCTCAAGTTGAAAGATCTGATTGACTTTAAAACTGCAATAATAATGTTCAAAGTGAAGAATCTATCAATGCCCGCAAATATCCAAAAGTTGTTCCAAACAAGGGAGAAACGATATCACCTCAGAGGAACATGTATATTTCAAAAGCCTACAGTGAGAACAACCACCAAGCAACACTGTATTTCAGTGCAAGGAGTCAGATTATGGACCGATTTTGGACCTGAATTAAAATCATGTACAACGCTTGGACAATTTAAACAAAAACTAAAGGAAGAAATACTCCAAACATATTTACAAGACGACATGTAAACTCACATAAGGATTGACATTTCCAGCCTGTGTTATGTTGTAGCTTTGTTTTTCTTTTTTTCTCTGTGACATTATGTCTTAGATTTGTTTTTGAATAGTAACCGCTTAACTTAGACTAGCTCAGTTTTCTTTTTTCTCTCAGTCACATTTTGTCTTAGCCTTGTTTTAAATTGTAATCGCTCTTGTCTTGTTTTTCTCTTTTTTCTCCTTTGAATTCTTGGATGGAACATGGGTGGGCAATATAAGCTGCGGCTTCAGCCATCACCCATTTCGGATAACTCACGTGGAATTGTATAGTAGAAGGAGTCTTTGTCTAATTTGACCTTGTTGTTATATTATACAGTTTCTTTTAACCTGTAATGTACTATCAGAAATAAATAAATTCAATTCAATTAAACGCAACACTCAACAGTTGTGAAGTCAGGAGAAGGCAAGCCTTGTTTGGAGGCCCAGTTTGGATTGCTCTTAGTGTGCTGTCAGGAGAGCAGTAAGCCCCCATACAATGACAATCCTTCATTTTGTCGCAGTGGCAATACATACAAAAAAGAAGATACACTGGAAAGAACACCAACTGAGGATGTGCAAACCATCCAGGAGTGTTTCGACAGGTGATACCTGAAGATGAACCTTACCAAAACTGTATCCAGATACTTTCATCGTAGAATATTGGGGAGTGGTGCTAGACTGCAGTCTAATCTACAGGACCCATTTTGAGAGTACCCATAAAAAAAAAAAAAATGGAAAACAAAATCTCCATGAATTACAGTGTTGGCACACCTTTGATGATTTAGTTCTTTAATTCACATATTACACTTGTTTCTAAGACTGCCTTTTATCATTTGCGTAATATTTACAAGATTAGGAACATCTTGTCTCAGAGTGATGCTGAGAAAATAATCCACGCTTTTGTTAGTTCTAGATTAGATTGTTGTAGTTCTTTATTGTCAGGTTGCCCTAAAACATCTCTAAAAAGTCTTTAGTTCATGTCAGGAATTGCCCCTTCGGGGCAGAGAGGAAGACCCAGACACTGAACTGCTAGTTGTGCAATTTAATAAGCAAAACACAAAGTTCATACAGAGAGCAAAATAAACTTACACCTGAGGAGTGCAGGGAAACGGTGTGGTGAAACTACAGGAATGCACATCGGAACAGGGAAAAGGTTCCGAGGGAGAATAGTTGAAACAACTATCACAGCCATGAGGCACTGACAACTGAGTAAAAGAAAAAGCAGTCTTAAGTAAGGCAGGCAATCAATCATAGCAAGTGCTATCAGGTGTGGATCACATGAGCGGGCAGGTTGACCTAATTACTGAGCAAAAAAAAGAAAAAAGACCCCCACCCCCACCCCCCAGAAGGAGTAGAACAATAAACCACCCCGGGCGGGTGGGGGGGCAGGCTAGGAGGTAACAAAAAAGAAACAAAGCAACCCGTTCAGGACCCACACCAGGCAAAAGCAAATCCGCCTAAGCCCCCTGGACCTGAGAGCTGGACAATTCAGGCAAGCGGCCATAGTCCCAGGCCCGGTGGACGGCATGATGGAAGGAGTCAGGCGGCCTCCCGGAGAACATGGACCACCTACCCCAGTGGCACAGTCTGTCGCGTGGTCTTCTAGAGTCCCTTAACTACCTGAACAGAAGGGGTAGTCCAGGAGGCGGTCGCACAACAGGTAGAACCAGTAGTGTGGAGGATAGAGGAATATGGCGACCCATGATGACATCAGGTAGAGGAGGGGGAACTGTGACTGCGTCAGGCTGAGGAGAGGAGGCCGCGACAACGTCCGGCAGAGGAGAGGGAACCACAATGGCCTCGGGCAAAGGAGAGGGAACCACAGTGGCCCCAGGCAAAGGAGAGGGAACCACAGTGGCCCCAGGCAGAGGAGAGGGAACTACGATGGCCTTGGGCAGAGGAGAGGGAACCCCGACAGTGTCAGGCACTGACACTGTCGGGGTTGCGGTTCCCACAACGCTTTCGGACTGGCCTGTAGCATCCTCGGTGACCCCGGGCTGGGACATGGCAGCACCCGCGGTGGCTCCAGGCTGGAGCAAGGCAGCACCTATGGTGGATTCCGGGCTGGAGCGTAGCCACCCACGGCGGACCCAAGCTGGAGCACAGCACCCATGTTGGTCTGAAACTGGGACGCAGCACCCACGATGGCCCCTGACTGGGACACAACACCCACGGAGACCCGGACTGAAGAGGAGCTGTGTAACATATGTAAATAGGCTGGTACTAGTAAGATGGCGGCCGGGTTGGACGTGGGTGGAGCGGGGTGGCTACCTGCTGGTTTCCAGTAGTGACGCCACTCGGAGTATAAAGGAAGTGGGCGGAAGAAGCTCTGCCTTACGCAGGCGAGTGCCGTAAGCCTTTGTATGTAGTTATACAGTTATCCTAAATAAAGCCCTGCTAACAGAGTTCTGCTTCCTCGTCATTCTCATAATTATGGACACAACATTTGGCAATGAGGTAAAAGCGGTAATGGAGCATTCCATTGCCAGCTTTTGGCCTTTTCTGTAGGCTCCGGGCAAGCCGCCCGTGCCGTGGCCTTGTTGGTTTGCTGCTTTTACCAACTATCTCATTGTCTATAACCTGGGCGAGATGGAGAAACTCCGAGTGCAAGCTGTGTTGGTCCATAATTTGGGAATGGAAGAGCAGAGGATTCTGGAGAACCTTGGAGGTGCTGACAGCTTTGACGAGGTAGTAAAGCTAATGGCGCAGTACTTTAAGGCGCCGGAAAACATCACCATGAAGCGGACAGCACCACCAGTAGTTGGGAGAGCCGGTAAGAAGATTTTTGGCCGACCTCCATGAGCTGGTGAGGGAATGCAGATTTGGGGCCCTGGAGGATGAGATGATTCAGAACCAGCTGCCCAGCAGCCTGGTCCAGGTTGTTGACACATCCAGAGGAGTTGACGTTAGCTGAGGCTGTCGAGCTTGCCCAACAGTTTGAGGCGGCAGAGACCATCGTGAGAGGCCTTACTGAAGGGGCTTCTCTGGAGAAGAATGAGTCTCGTGCTGAGGCACTAATCATGGACCCTTGTTATGGCGAGTGCGGAGAGGAAGATTTTGCCTCCATGGTCAGGATAAGGTCTGGCCCTGGTACGCCGATGTGTTATGGATGTGGGTCCACTGAGCACTGCTATAAGTCCAGGATGTGCCCGGCGAAAGGAAAGCATTGTGGCAATTGCAGTGTTTTGAACCATTTTGCCAGGGTGTGCGAAAACTTCGTACGCAGGAGCCGTAGGGGTGAACCAGGTGCTGCACAGAGGACTCCAACAGTTGTGCATACTGTCTCCCCAGAGACGACAGGGAGAATCGGCTGTGCCGTCACGCTAGATGGCGTCGAGATCCTGCTTTTGGTGGATACTGGAGCGGTGATTTCCGTCCTGAATTTGGAGACCATGGAGAGACTGTTTCCCCACCGGCAGATTAAAAGGCATTATGAAGAGTATTATGGTTATGGACAGAACAGGTTGGCTATTTTGGGCTATGTGGAAATGGAGGCCCGGTATAAGGACAGTGTGACACCCAGTGTTCGCATCAGTGTTTCAGCATCCAGGGTTAACGTCATGGGTTGCAACCTATTTTGCAGTCTTGGGCTCTCCATCGCTAATGTGTCGAGTGAAGAATGGTCTGGATGTGGACTGTGGGGCCAACCTGTTCTAGTCGTGGAGGGTGCTGAGGTGTGGGATTCAGACTTTTTGGATAAAGTGACAGAGGGAGAGCACACGCTGCACCACACGGAGCCGTCTCGGGCTGGACCGATGCAGTCATGCAGGCTGCCCTGGACGAGGGTGCCGGACGGCACGACAGGACCCCCGATGAGGCTTGTGAGGACGAGGCGCCAACGCCGGAAGAAAACGAGGCTAGACCGTGGAGTGTGGTGATCGTAAAGCGATGGCCTGCCAAGAGGAGACCGAGACAAGCCCGTGAGCCGGAGCGATCGGTGATGAAGGCCTGTCGCAGTATTGGTGATATGGATAAAAGGAAGAGGGCTCCCTCGAAGACCAAGGTTGATGCTCAAGTACGATGGGATTACAGTCCAAGCGAGAAGCGGGATGACCAGAGATGGTTCCAGATGGATGGAGGCAGATCGGCGTGGATCTATCCACGTCTGGAGACACCCGAGGGATCTGCAGCTGCCAGTGGTGGAAAGGAGACAGCGCAACAGGAGCCCTGAGGTGAAGAGATGGAGACGCCTGGAGAGGGATCCATCCAAGGACTGAGGGTCTTTTGGTTTTGTGTGTCTGTGGTGTTTACCCTAGTCCTGTATGTGTTGTTTTACTATTTGGTGCCCCAGTAGATTTACTTTAAAAAAAAAAAAAAAAAGAAAAGAGTGAGTGCAGTAGGCATAATGATTTGTGTAGTTGCAAGCCTGAGGTGAGTGCTTGCGTGACAATTTTATTGGCCTGTGTGGTGTTATGCCTGTTTTGCACTGAGTTTCAGAGTGTTTTATTCGATTAGCATTTATGTGTTAAATTTTGTAGTTAGAGTGGTGGTGGCTCAGTGAGTAATTATGGCAGTGGTGAATTTGAGCCCACCTGGTTTATTTGACCCATTTTAATTGAATGTCCCAACGTTATTTTGTTCTGTGTGCCCAATGGCACACAGAACCACACAGAACCACCCAATGGTTCCCACACAGATCCACCCAATATACAGAACCACCCAATGTGGTTTTGTGTGTTATGTATAGTATAAGTATGGGGATTGCTTTGCAGTTAGAGACACGGCCTTATGTTTTTTTCGTTTTGTTTTTCTTACTAGCGGCAGAATAACCCGCTCAGCCGTGTAGGGGGCGCTGGTAGTCTACCCGGCCCCCCAGCCTTAGTTGTGTGTGTGGATAGGTGTTTATTTATTTTTGTAATATGTTTTTCCTGTTAATGCATGAGTCGGGTGACAAATTAGGGTGGGTTATTTGTGTGCCTGACATTTTTTTAAAGGGGGGTGACATATGTAAATAGGCTGGTACTAATAAGATGGCGGCTGGGTTGGACATGGGTGGACCGGGGTGGCTAACTGCCGGTTTCCAGTAGTGACGCCACTCGGAGTATAAAGGAAGTGGGTGGAAGAGGCTCTGCCTCTTTCGTTGTGGAGCCACCTGGCATGCAGGCGAGTGCCGTAAGTCTTTGTATACAGTTACACAGTTATCCTGAATAAAGCCCTGTTAACAGAGTTCTGCTTCCTCGTCATTCTCATAATTATGGACACAACAAGCTGCACCCACGGAGGTCCCGGGCTGGGATGGAGCACCTGTGACGACCTCAGCTAATGGGGAAGAAGCACCCTCGGAGGACCCGGGCTGGAATGGAGCACCCGCAAAGATCTCAGCCGATGGGGGAGCTGCACCCACGGAGGTCCCGGGCTGGGACGGAACACCTGCGATGACCTCCATTGGAGGAGCTGGACCCATGATGAAGTTGGACAACCACTGGTGACCCTGGGGAAAGACTCCGACAGTAGGGACAGAGAACTAGCGTCAAAGTCGCCGGTGGCAGTGGAGGCCGGTGAGATAAGCTCAGGTGTAGCTGACAGCTGCACTTGGCTCTCCCCACCAAGAGCCAGGCAAGATCTCTCCAAAACAGAGACAGTGAAAACAAAGAAGAGCACTTGCCTGAGCTCAAGCTCCACTGCCGTCCAGGACTCCATTGATCCAGGCAGCAATGTCTAGGGCCCGGCCCTCTGGAGGTCCAGCTTCGACTCTGCTGTGGCGGCCCCTGCAGCAGGCATGGTGATTGATGCAGTCCCCCAACCCCCCAGCGAAGTGACCCATGCAAGTGGCTCGCCCAGCGTGGTGACAGGAGGTCAACTCCCTGCTGGCACTGGATCCTGCACCACTGAAGCCAGGGGACGCTCAACCATCGGCACAGGCATCAGCTCAGAGGCAGCACTCTCCCTCCATCTGGACAGTTGCTGCAGGTCTGGAACCAGGTCCTCCAGGGCTGCAAGCTCCTCCATCATCCGGCAGCTCAAATCCTGGGACCGGCGGACACTCAGGGGGCAGAGGCAGAGACACGGAGAGAGCAGGTGAGGTACTGATAGCTGTAGTAGGCAGTGAGGGCTCAGAGGACTGCATAAACTGAGCCTCACCACCGGGAATCAGGCAAGGTATTTCATGTGAGGATAACAGAGAATGAAAAAGCACTTGCCTGTGTTCCCAGGGCATGATGTTTTCTGCTGCAGCTGGCATTGAATCTACCCTCTCCGTGGCTGCAGTTGTCGTGGGCCCCTCAGAGGAACGTAGAGGAGGCACCGCTGCAGACGTGGTGACGGGCAGAGTTGGGGAGGAGGCAACTGGACCTTCAGCAGCAGGAGGAATCGTCAAGGAGGAGGGAGAGGCAGCAGCAGCAGAGGAGGAGGCTGGCAGGATAGCCGGAGAAGAGAAAATGGGTAAAGGAACTTCTGCAGGAGTTTTTGGCCTCGGTGAAGGAGGGGCTGCTGACAGGGAGGTGGAGGCGTTCTTTCGGTAGTCTGAAGCTGGATGGCGGCGTCTTGAAGCCAGCGGAGCAGAAGCAGGAATGGCCGAACAGGGGAAGGAGAAGGATGTCTGCCACGGAGAGCACTTCCGCATCAGCTTCGGTCCTGCTGGAAGCGGCCCCCACATCAGCCCGGGGAATGACTGCTGAAGTAAAGAAACCGTGGACAGCAACTCCGCGAATTGGGGAAACTTCCTCAACCCAGGGTGCCCTTCCTAAATCCCAACCGCTGCATCCACACTCTCCCAGATCTTCCTGGGGCTACGGGAGGCAAGAGCTTCATCCACAAAGCCCTGAATGAATTCAGCAGCCCACTGCTCCTCCACGCTCGGAGACCCAGCTGCTGATCTCCCTTTGACTGAAGGCCAGGGTGCTGGGGACACAACAAAGCTCCAGAGAAAATGGGTGGGTGAAAACAAAAAACACAAACTAGCAGGAACTGGGTCTTAAACTGGTCAGTGCCTACTGTCAGGAATTGCCCCTTCGGGGCAGAGAGGAAGACCCAGACGCTGAACTGCTAGTTGTGCAATTTAATAAGCAAAACACAAAGTCCATACAGTGAGCAAAATAAACTTATAACTGAGGACTGCAGGGAAACGGCAAGGTGAAAATACAGGAATGCACATCGGAACAGGGAAGGGGTTCTGATGGAAAATAATTGAAACAACTATCACAACCATGAGGCACTGACAAGTGGGTAAAAGAAAAAGCAGTCTTGAATAAGGCAGGCAATTAATCATAACAAGTGCCATCAGGTGTGGATCACATGTGTGGGCTGGTTGATCTAATTACTGAGCAGGGAATACAGAGTACACACACAAGACGAAAACAAGGAGGGAGTGTCTGGAGGAAGAGGGGGAGAGCTCATTTCAAAGAACTACAAATAACAAAATCCCAACCCACAGAGAAATAATATATAAACTGAGAAAATACAGGATATGAACAAAAATAATTAGAGAACCTGAGCATGGTGAAACACCACACTCAGTCTCATGACAGTTGATCCAAAATGCTGCAGCTAGAGTTTTAACAGGTACTAGAAAGAGAGATCATATCTCTCTGGTTCTGGCCTTCATTCATTGGCTTCCCATAGAATTTAGAATTAAGTTTAAAATCCTTCTCCCCACTTACAAAGCTAAATAATCAAGCCCCTTGTTATTTAAAAGATCTGATACTTCCTTATCATCCTAACAGAGCACTACGCTCCCAAATGCAGTATTACTTGTAATACCTAGAATCTCTAAAAGTGCAATGAGAGGCAGAGCTTTCAGTTATCAGGCTCCTCTCCTTTGGAACCAGCTACCAATCTGGATTCGGGAGTCAGACTTGATCTCTGTTTTTAAGAATAGGGTTAAAACCTTACTTTTTGACATAGCCTATAGTTGGGGTGGGATCAGGTTACTCTGAACCCTCCTTTAGTTATGCTGCTTTTAGGTTTAGACCTACCCATGCAGCCTCGTCGTTGGCATGGTTAGCTAGCTAGCACAAGCTGGGGGCCTTCCCAACAGGTCCTGAGGACATCATCTCTGGTGCTCTGCTACAGCATGGCTGAATACTCTCCACCAGTGTGGGCCAAGAGCGCTCAAACAGAAAAGCTCGACACACGGCTGCAAGAGGTTATATACATTATGTCAGGAGTGCCATGACTGACTCCAACACAGTGGCTTCCTGTGATGAGCGGGATAGTTCTGCCAAAATTACACAGGGAGGCAGCCACCCAAAAGACACACCAGTGAATCAGTAATTATGCAGCTTCAATGCCAGTTAAGACCATATTAGAGAATGTCCCAACAACCAGCAGACTGAAGTTTTGCAAACCTCTAAAAAAAAATCTAAGAAAGAAAACATGAGTTCATAGCGCATGGTGAAAGGAGTAGGGTGCAGACATGCGGAGGGGAAGAGCTGTGGTGGATGACCCAACACAGAAGTTGCCAGGATTTAACAAGTTGAAGAGCAGACAGTAAACAGAATAATATGTCAACAGGGCAGAACAGCTGCTAGTCTACTGTATATCTATGGACGATCATAGATTCACCCGTCTGCCCAATGTGCGGTGAAGATTTTCAAGACACAGACCACTTGGTACTGCTCTGCCTGATCATAATAATAACAGGCGGTTATGAGGCAGTGCACACGTGTGGTGGGCCCTTTGTGGCCTGGGACACGATATTAAAATTGGAGTTGTAGCCACATGATCATGATCCAAACAGAGAAGCCTGTTGAAGCGGATGAAGGTCTCTGTGATGGCCATGTTTGCACACATGAGAACCTCTAAATTTAAGATATGACACCACCAAAGTATCTGGTGGGTTAAAGCAGCTAACACAGTCTTACTGAAATAAAGTAATCTGGAAATAAATGAACTTCTTAACACCACCAGATTTATTTGACACACTTAAAAGCTACTGCATGCATTCTACTGTTTATAAGGGGGATCCTGGGGGACTTGGGAATTATCTACTGGTAAGATAGACTCTAAGTTTATATTGCTTTTGAAATTTCCATCTTTTTGTCACAAGAGCCCCTCCGGGGCGAAGAAGAGGAGGACCCAATTGCAAGGCGAAGCTGGTAAACCATGATTTATTAACAAACAGAAAATAAGAAGCACATGGGCTGAACAAAAACACAAGCTCGGTTTGGCAAACAGGCTGACATGAATTCTCAGGCAGGACAGGCAAGATAGAAGAGTGCGTAAAATGCCAAGTTGACTCAAGGTCACCACACATGACAGACTGGGATGCACGTATACAGTATAGACAGGAGAGTAATCGAGACAACACAACACAGGTGGGAGCAATCAGGGGTAATCAGAGACAGCAGTGAGTGGATATAGGTACGGAAAACATGAGGGATTGAGACAAAAGGTAAACCAGAAACATGAATACAGGACCAGAGAATACATGACCATGACAAATAATGATAATAATAATAAACAGAGAATCATACAACACTAAACTCAAACCCCAGACCAGAATAAAGAACATAACATGACTGTGATAATGAATAATAATAATAAATACAGACAATACAAACTAACAAAGAGCAAGGACATGACTGAACTCATGTCCTGAAAGTAACAGATCAAATATGAACATAATGTGAGGACATGAGGACAGCCATGTCAAACCCTTATGCTTTTCAGTTAAATATACGGTTGAAACCAAAGATTTACATACACTGCGTAAAAAGACACATAACCTTTTTTCTCCCTGTGTGGCATTAAATAAGACTAAACTTTTCCTGTTTTAGGTCAGTTAGGATTACCAAAATTATTTCTATTTGCTAAATAATTTTTAGATTTACTAAATAATTTTTTACAGTTTTTTTTATTACTTTCTTCAAAGTCAGAAGTTTGCATAATTTCCTCAGTATTTGGTAGCATTGCCTTTAAACTGTATGACTTTGGTCAAACATTTTGGGTATCCTTCCACAAGCTTCTCACAATAGTTTGTTGGAATTTTGGCCCATTCCTCCTGACAGAACTGCTGTAACTGAGTCAGGTTTGCAGGCTGCCTTGTTCACACGTCTTTTCAGGTCTGCCCAGAAAATTTTCTATGGGATTGAGATCAGGACTTTGTGATGGCCACTTCAAAACATTGACTTTGTTGTCCTTAAGCCACTTTGTAACTAATTTGGCGGTATGCTTAGGGTCATTGTCCATTTGGAAGACCCATTTGTGCCCAAGCTTTAACTTCCTGGCTGATGTCTTGAGATGTCGCTTCAATATTTCCACATAATGGTCTTTCCTCATGATGCCATCTATTTTATGAAGTGCACCAGTCCCTCCTGCAGCAAAACACCTCCACAACATGATGCTTCTACCTCTGTATTTCACAGTTGGGATGGTGTTCTCAGGCTTGCAAGTGTCCCCCTTTTTCCTCCAAATGCAAATGGTTATTATACCCAAAAAGTTCAATTTTAGTTTCATCAGACCACAGGACATGTCTCCAGAAAGTATGGTCCGGGCTGGAAAACAGTCATCTGGCATTTTTATGTTGCTTTTGGAGTAATGGCTTCTTTCTTTGCTAAGTAGTCTTTCAGCCCATGTCAGTTCAGGACTCGTTTCATGGTGGAAAATGACATTCCTTTACCAGCGTCAGCCAGCATCTTCACAAGATCTTTTGTTCTGGGATTGATATGTATATTTTGCACCAAATCATGTTCATCTCAGGGACACAGAGCCAATCACCTTCCTGAGCAGTATGATGGCTGGACATTCCCATGGTGTTTATACTTGTGTATAATTGTTTGAACAGATGAACGTGGCACCTTCAGGCATCTGGAAATTTTACCTAGACATGTGGAGGTCCACAATTCTCTTCCTGAGAATTGTGGACCTAAATCTTGGCTGATTTATTTTGATTTTCCCATGATGTCACAAGGAAGCAGTGTGTTTGAGGTGTGCCTTAAAATACATCCACAGGTGTGCCTCCAGTTAACTCACATGTTGTCAATTAACTTATCAGAAGCTTCTAAAGCCATGACATCATTGTGATGTTTGAATAATGTTTGAATAATGGAGAGCGGACAGCTTGCTCTGCTGTTCATTGAATATACTTTATTTGGCTCTACAGCTCAATATATACTCCCAGCAGTAGCCCGCCTGACGTCATTCACCCCTAACCCTGGCTGAGCTACGGCAAACACCAAAGTACAATTCTTATATGTAACACCCCCCCACACACACCCTTACAAAACTCCAGACCCCCACCCCATTTCCACAAATCAATAAACATAAAAGTGAACATTTCAACAACATCACTCTTTTTTTTTTTTTAACTATGTACACAAATGACTATAAACAGATGCACTCCCCGGGTGTCTGAGTAGACTGTCAGAACACCCGGCCAAGCTGGAGCAGATTATTCTGCCGCTAGATCAAACTGGCGTCAAATCCTCCGACGAATCCTAGCCGGGCGTCCCACAGGAGGGGACCCTGCACCTGGCATCATCAACCCAGCCTGTGAGTCCTCATCAGGCAAGACCCTCCAGTCACAGCTCTCACTAAAACGTCCTGCTGCGGGCCCAGCCCTCTGCCCCGGTTCTGACCTTCTCAGCCTACTGGCGTGCCACCGAGACCCATCATCAAGTTCAAACGTGTCCGAGCCCCTCTTCCTTGCGACCTGCTGTGGCCCCGTCCACAGTGGTTGAATCTTGTGGGTGCGGACAGGGTGCTTGATCCACACCCGGTCTGTCTCCTTCAGTCCATGGTCCCTCGCCCTGTGTTTCCGGTCGAACCTCTGCTTCATTTTGTGCTGTTGCCTGGCGATCCCGTTCCGCACTGCCTCCATGCCTTCCCGAAAACTTGTCGTCATAGGTCTCAGCCGACACACTGGCAAAGGCAGCTCACGCCCCAGCATGAGGGCCGCCGGGGAACTGCCCATTGTGGCGTGAACAGACGCCCTGTAGTGCAGCAGTGTGCTATGTAGAACATCCTCAAATGAAAAACTATCTGCCAGGTGAGCACTCAGTCCGTTTTTCAATGCCTTATTAAAGCGCTCAACGCCTCCGTTTGCCTGCGTGTGATAGTACGCCGTCTCAACATGTTCCACTCCTCTGTCGTTCAGGAACTCCTCAAAAGCTGCGGAGATGGACTGTGGCCCATTGTCCGTGGTGATCGTGCTCTGGGTTCCCCACCTAGCGAACAGGGATACTAGGAACCCCGTGACCACCTCCATTGTGACCGAGTTAGCTGGGAGCACCTCTGGCCACTTTGAGAACATATATTACCGGAGTGGTGGCTCAGTTGGCAGAGCATCCGCCCCACACCCAGGAGGCAGGGGTTCAAATCCCGGCCGGGTCATGCCGAAGACCATAAAAGTGGAACTTCCTGCCATCCAGCTTGGTGCTCAGCAATAAATGGAATGGAGGAGGGAACTCTGTGGCGGCGCCTTGCATGGCAGCGGCCCTCTGATTCTACACTTAGGGTGTGTGTGATTTACACTATAGATAGGTAAAGCACAGTCTCTTTCTGCTGTACATGATTGGTTGTACGGTTGAATGACAATAAGGGTGATTTAATTTAATTTTAATTTAATTTAGTGTATGCCACTAGGAGAAACCGGCTATTCGAAGGCGCCGCATGCAGCTCACCACAGATATCCAGCTTGATATGCCGCCAGAGTCCATCCGGGTATGGCACCGGTTGCAGAGGTGGGGGAGGTGGTCCGCCAGTCTTTCTGCTCTCCAGGCATGGCACGCAATGCTTCACCATGGCCTCGATGTCTTTATCAATACCTGGCCACCAGATAGAGTCCCTACTGCACTGCTTCACTTTTACCACCCCCAGATGTCCCTCATGCAGCATTGACAGAACATGTGCCCTCAGTGACGGAGGGATCAGGGCACAGTGTCCCCTGGCCATGCAGCTCACTTCGTCCTTGACTCGGTGATAGGGCACCAGCTCGCCCTGTACCCCTGTTGGCCAACCCTCTCTGATCACCAACCATAGCTTCGCCAGTAGTGGATCATGTTTTGACTCCTCCCTGAGCTCCTGAGGAGACATCTTTTGCAGTGTTCTGTATAGCATGTGGATCAGCCCCACCTCAGCTGAGTCATCGTTGCTGTCACCTGGTACAGAGGAGTCCGCTGTGGTGTGAGACAAGAGGTCCACCACGATGTTGTCTTTACCTGGGGTGAACTTGGTTGTAAAATTATAGGCTCTCAGTTTCTCAGACCATCTGTGGATCCTCAGTGGCCTGTGTCCCGACCCCGACGTCTCCAGCAACGTTGTGAGCGCCCGGTGGTCTGTCCTCAGGGTGAAGTGTTGGCCATAGAGGTAGATCTGCTACCTCTCACACGCCCAGACACAGGCTAGTGCCTCCCTCTCGCCCATGGCTTATTTTTGTTCCGCCGCCAAGAGAGACCTAGACGCGAACGCCACTGGGCGCTCCGTGCCAGCCTGCACGTGAGACAAGACCGCTCCCAGCGCCGAACTGGATGCGTCACCGCTCACGATGGTTGGCTGATTGGGGTCGAAATGAGCCAAAACTGGTGGGGAGGTGAGCTGCTGCTTTAACTTTGACTGCCACTGAGCAGGCTGGAGTCCACTCCCACAGGCCATCCTGCTTCAACAGAGCCCGGAGTGGTTTATTCGTTTCCGAATAGCAAGGGATGAACCGTCCATAGAAGTTGACCATGCCCAGAAACGATGAAATCTGAGTGGGCGTGGAGGGATCCTGGACGCATAAAACCACCTCTACGTTTGAGAGCAGCGGTTGGAGACCTCTTCCACTCAGCCGGAATCCAACGAACTCTATGGCATCTGCTGTGAAGATACATTTTTCGCCATTCGGGGTGACCCCGTGTTCTTGAAATGTGCTCAGGACTCTCTCCAGCCTTGCGTCGCATTCCTCTCGCAACACCCCGTGTACCACGATGTCATCCAAGTAAGCTACCACGCCCCTGAGACCGGCTAGCATGGTAGACATTACCTTTGGAAAGCAGCTTGGTGCGGAGCTCAGGCCAAACGGCATACTAGTGTAACAAAACACCCCCATGTGGGTCACAAATGCCGTCAGGTTCCTACTGTCCGGGTGTAGCGGCACCTGCAGGCAGCCCTGGTGGAGGGCCAGCTTCATGAACACTTGAGACCCACTGAATGTCGCAGTGAGCTCCTCCATGGTCGGGAGGGGGTATTTGTCCGGAATGACAGCTTTGTTCACCATCCGGAGGTCTATGCAAGGTCTGATCCCCCCCCCGCCCCCCTTCTTTCTTGGCCACCACTAAGTTGGAAATCCACAGCGAGGCGTTCACCTTTTCTATGATGCCGGCCTCCAACAGCTTGGACAGCTCCGCTGAGACATCATCCCACAGCGCAAGGAGAAGCCTTCGCAGTGGTTGAATCTTCGGCAACATGTTCTCGTTGATAAGAGGACGATGGCTCAATTTGGCCCAGGCCCTTAAACAATGCTGGCCAGCGGAGGTGCCAATCGGGGCACACAGTTAACATGGTAGCGCCCTCTGGGTCTTTTATGGAGAACCCTAGTTCCCCCAGCAGGTCGATTCCTAAAAGGTCTGCCCCTCTGCGTGCCACCTGGAAAGTGAATCCGGACACCGTCTTTGACCCACATGTTACTGAGAATTCCACTGTGCCCACCATCTCAATCTCCGCATGTCTGTACCCAAACATCTTCACTGCCCCCCCCCACCCCCCGCGCTAAGATTGTCATGGGGAACAGTCTCCTTAGAGTGGCCAAGCACAAGATGGATCTCCCACCCGCTGAGTCCACCATGAGGGGTACATCGACCTCGTCAAGTTGGAGCACGTACCACTTCAGTGGCCCTTTCCCTATGCGTGCTACACACACCAGTCCGGTGTCGCTGGGCATCACCGGTACCAGGCTGGGAGGTAGCACGCGAGCCCTGTTTTGCACCCTCTCCCACTTTTTCTTCTTATCTTGCCTTTGGGGCCTAGTTAGTATGCAAACCTCCAAGCTCGGCGGGAAACTGTCCACGGTCAGCACCCCGCTAACTGGTGCTATTAGTCTTCGCAGGGTTGTGGACTCCCTTTGTTTAATCAAATCTAGCACACCTCCCAGCGACAAAGTTTCCTGGGTTAGCCTTAGCATGTTTCTTAACCACACATCATTGGTGCTGTGAACTAGCTTATCCCTCACAAGCTCCTCTTCAGTGGGCCCAAAGGCGCATTCTCTTGCCAGGCCGTGTAGCTCCATGACAAACCCCTGCATGGACTCACCTGCTCGCTGCTGATGGTCAAAAAATTCGTACCTCCTTCCGATAATAGTGGAATGGTCACCAAAAGTACTGTCCATCAGTGCTAACCCATCTTCCAGCGAACCGCTGCCACACAGCCTGAAGAAGATTCGGTGCCAAGGTAGTATACTAGCAGGCTCCTCCGTCTCTCCTCACTGCTATCACAGAATCCGGCCGCCGTCACATACACCTCGAACATGTTCTTCCAGCGAGCCCACGGTATTGCTGGCGTGCCCTGACACAGCAGGAATGGAGGTGGCTCCCTGACGCACATGCCCATTTTTCCTTATCTCCAAATGTGATGTTTAAATAATGGAGAGCGGAGAGCTTGTTCTGCTGTTCATTGAATATACTTTATTTGGCTCTACAGCTCAATATATACTCCCAGCCGTAGCCCGCCTGACGTCACTCAGCCCCAACCCCGGCTGAGCTACGGCAAACCCCAAAGTACAATTCTTATATGTAACAATCATGAGCTGGGCTTTCCCAAATTGTTTAAAGGCATAGTAATTTTAGTGTATATAAAAGTCAGACTTTGGGGAAAGTAATAAAAAAAAAAAATTCCAAAATATTAGTTGTCAAATATAAAAATTATTTAGCAAATAGAAATAATTTTGGTAATCCTAACTGACTTAAAACAGGAAGAGCTTAGTTTAATGTAATGTCCAGGAGTGAGGGGGGGAAAAAAAAGCTATGTATCTTTTTATACAGTGTATGTAAACTTCTGGTTTCAATTGTAAGTACACAATCTGTAATCGGGTAGTTGTGGTGCAGATGTAGTGTGGCCAATATCTGATTGGAGGGTCAGTGGTTCAATTCCCGCTCTCTCTGCAGTCTGCATATAGAAGTGTCCTTGAGCAAGACACTGAACCCTGAGCTGCTACTAGTGAGTCAGGACAGTGCCTTGCATGGCAATTCAGTGTGTGAATGTGCTGGTGAATGGGTAGAGAGCAGGATCTGTAAAACGCTTTGGTCATCCAGAGATGAGAAAAAAGCGTTATATAAGTGAATGCCATTTACCATAATGAAGATTCAAAATAGGTTTACAAATAACCATATGAGATATTACACTAACAGCCCTTATAAAGAGTGGTTTATAACATAATACATAGGCTCAAAGTCAAGCCCCATAAAGGTGCCCAGAGGTGTTTATACCTGTGCAGTGTCAGTATAGTTCACACACAAACCCAGTGATGGAGAAACTGCTTTGTCAACACAGACTATTTACCGGTAAGGTGACAGTGTCATCGGGGAGAGGGTTGGACATTGAGAGGGCAGAGGAAAAGATGATGGATCGAGGGCTGCATGGAAGGGCAGAGGGAGGGACGTTATCCCTTCGGCACCCTGTCAGTGCTTCTGAGACAAGTGACACTGCAGCAGCTGCAGTCCACGTGATCCACGAGCTCATATCTCAGCTATTTACTTCCCCTTTCCCACTTTTACTGACACAAATCGTTTTGCGGGGGGGAATACATCGATTATTTACCTTGTCAGCCTGGCTCAAGCAGTCTATGAACAGCTGCTCACTGTCCGTCTTCTTGTGACTCTTTGCCTGCAGGAAATTCTATTATCAGGTGTTTAAGTGACAGGTTGAGCGTCGGCTGACTACATTCTCAATGACATGTCCTGGACGCTGCGGGGTCCCACAAGAAAAAGATCCCTATACACAGTATGGAGGATGTTGAGTCAGCTGTGTAATGTTTGTGTGTGCACATGCAAGGACTTTTCCTGAATCAAACATTAGGTTTTTATTCATGGATGAGAACACTTAATGAGATTTTAGAGGTGACATTGCCTGATGTATAACTGTAAAGACTTAAAAGAGTTTTCTGTGACCTTGAAGCCATGTGAGCCTGAGGTAGCCCTGCTCCCACCGCATTGTTAGAGGACCAGGATGCAGCCAACTCCTGGCTGCAGCAGGAAGAAGCGGAGAAGAAGGGATGATTTCTGTAGCCATCTGCTTCTTTATCAGGTAACACAATATCATCCAGCGTACACTAACAAATTGGCCACCCTCACAAAAGGGTGCAAGATCATCTTTGATTAAATGTTACTCTCCTTATGAGAATTCAGCAGGACTAAAATACCGAAATGTGGCATCTCTGTAATTGGAATTCACCCTTTTAATTAAGATTGTCTAATTTCTTCAAACCCACAGAGAGGCAGAATTACTTCTTTTGCCAGAAGGGACAATCTCCTCGAATTTGGAAATGGAGAAAGCTATTGGGTAGCTACATTTTTTTTTCGCAATAAACCCCAATAATCTTGTTCCAAAGCTTTGTATAGCACCTTTAAGGGGAATGCATCTACCCAGAATAGACTAAACCCTTGAGGAAAATGTGAGTATTTTTTATCAATAAAACTGATTCTACTGTACTTCTTAATTCTTGTTTTTCCCAAACTGAGCTGGCAGATATTCAGTCAATATTACTTAATAGAGTGCAGATGCCAGATGAAATAACAGTTCTTGTCAGTATGGATTCACTAAGGATGTAAACAATAGGATGCCCCTGGGAAGATGTGAGAGCTATGACAAGTACTGTAACAGGGTACAAGAGTAGGTTTAATCCCCGAGGTAAGGGTGTGTTGGATGATCCTCCATGTGGATGCTTACTCTGCAGGAACGGGGCGAAAAGAGTGGGTCCCGCACTCCCTTCGTCTCATCAAGAGGCGATTGGCTCCCACAGAGTAAGTCTCCTATCACAGAGCTCACCTATAGCGCTTCCACTGACGGAGGAGGGAGCAGGGAGAACAAAGCCAGGTGACCCCCACATTCAAAGTACAGTGAGTTTGCTGTGCGTGTGTTTTAGTTTGTCTGCGGTTGCTTGTGTGTGGTTGTGTATGTTTGTGAGTATGTGTGGGTACTTCTGGCATCTCGTGTTTCCTATACGGTGTTAAATTACCTGGTGGGGAGCTTTAATAGAGCTAGAGACACTCTTGATTGTGAGCCTGTATGAGGAAGAGAGTGAAGCGGGAGCAGAGAGCGGAGCCACCGGGCTGGACAGAGAGGGCATGGTAACTTCTGCATGGCCGAGGACATGGGTGAGTGGTGCGGACATCTGCACACAGCTGGAATTTGAATGGTATACTTTTTCATTAGAAATGTGAATGTACTTTTGGGCCATTTAATCAGTATTGTCATGATATGTGTTACTCTATCTTTCAGTGTCATGTCGGTGTTGGATAACTAAGTTTTAGCTGTAAAAAGTTGCTTTTACAGGAAAAAAAGGTCACAGAGCTCCTTGTGTTATATTCTGATCAGTCTTCTCTCTTGAACTCTTTTTTACTCACACAGCACAATACTTTTTTGAATAAGCTCAATTTGATAGCCTTACGTAAGAATATATCGATACATTATCTGACGCACAAGAAGAAATTGAGTCCTGCATGTCTCTAGGGCCCTCAGTGTCTCGTAGACACAGAGGTTGCCGTCTTAAGGCATGTGCCAGGATTTAGTTACCTGTTCAAACCAGACAAATGGAATGATAAACAGCTACTTGGAGATAAGGTAAATGTGACGCTGATAGACTATCCTGGCAGAAACTGAACAAGGGTGGATGGATTCACCTGGCTTTTTGTCAAACTTACAATCAAGCATTTAGTTATTGATTGTGTCATGATTTTGATGAGTTTCTGATTCCAGGCAGACGTGAAGGTTCAGACATTTTGTTTTGTTTGTTTTTTTTCGTAATGAAATAAAACAGTTCTGCAGCACATGATCAGCAATAACACTATCCATACTCCGCATAAGCACTTTCACAGCCAAACTTGCCGAGTTTGTGTTTTCATTCAGTCATGGGAGAGAATTGGGGTGAAAATATCTGTACAAGCAAAGTATCAGATGGTAGGGGCTATGCTGATGCAAACAGGAGCTGACAGAATGGTATTGCAGCATTTAACAAAATATAACACCACATTTTCCCCCATATTTTACAGATTACCCACAGGGCAGAACCCAGTAGGAGCATACAGTTGCCTGAATGATAGCCAGGAGGAAGGAGGTCCCGCCAGGATCTTCAGTGTGGCAGTGGCCGTGGTATCTCGTCCGCCTCCTGAACACAGGCTGAAAGGCAGAGCTGTGGCTGACAGAAACACAGACAATGGAGGTGCCGCTGGTTAATTTTGAAAACATGGACGACGTTGGCATCAACTTGGGGGACCCGAATGATTCTGGGTACCCGACCTCTCCCACCTCAGAAGCTCCGGATCAGAACCTTTTACCCAACCGCTTGGCTTCTCCCCAACAGTCGCCGCACAGAGGACGTCGCAGGCATCCGTCTGGTCTAGAGGGGTTGTCGCCTTCAAGTCCCCAAACTCTGACCACAAAGGCAAACTCCAGCAGTGGCAGTTTAATCTCCAACCTGAAGCTCCTGATAAACAGCGAGTCTCCCACTGACAGTGTCTTCAGTAAAGTACAGAAGGATTACTATGAGAATGAAGATTTATTTGAAAAGCAGTGCGTTGAAGAAAAAGATGAGAAAGTCGTCATCAATATTTCAGGCCTGATCTTTGAGACCCAGCTCAGCACGCTGAACAAGTTTCCAGAGACCCTCCTCGGTGATCCAATGAAGAGGATAAGCTATTTTGACCCAATGAAAAACGAATACTTTTTTGATAGAAACCGGCCATCCTTTGACGGCATTCTCTACTACTATCAGTCAGGAGGGAGAATCCGAAGACCAGCCAATGTTCCTTTAGATGTGTTTGCTAATGAAATGGTATTCTACGAGTTGGGTCATGAAGCAATGGAGCAGTTCCGTGAAGATGAAGGTTTTATCAAGGAGCCTGAGGTCCTTTTGCCCACCAATGAACTTCAGCGACAGTTCTGGCTCCTATTTGAATACCCAGAGAGTTCAAGCGCAGCCAGATCTGTAGCTCTGGTTTCTGTTTTTGTTATAGTCATCTCCATCTTCATCTTCTGCCTGGAGACTCTGCCAGAGTTTAGAGAGGACAACGACTTTGTTGTGGGTTTAACCCAAAATATCAACGGCACCCAAGATGGCTCTGCCTCGACTCCTGGGACTAAAGACCTGCTGGCATATTTCACAGACCCATTTTTTATTGTGGAGACCATTTGCATCATCTGGTTCTGCTTCGAAGTTGGCGTCCGCTTTGTGGTGTGCCCCAGCAAAAGTGATTTCTTCAACAACATCATGAATATCATTGACATTGTTTCTATCATTCCCTACTTTGTAACCCTTGGGACAGAGCTGGCTACAACTGCTGACGACGACATGAACTCTAGTCAGAACATGTCCCTGGCAATCCTAAGAATCATTCGACTTGTGAGAGTCTTCAGAATTTTTAAACTTTCTCGACACTCAAAGGGGCTTCAGATTCTGGGGCAGACCTTAAAAGCCAGCATGAGGGAACTGGGGCTACTGATCTTCTTCCTTTTTATAGGAGTCATCCTATTCTCAAGTGCCATCTACTTTGCAGAAGTGGATGAGCCCCAAACACAATTTGTTAGCATCCCAGATGGCTTCTGGTGGGCTGTGGTGACAATGACCACTGTGGGTTACGGAGACATGTGCCCCATCACCATGGGAGGTAAAATGGTTGGCACTCTGTGTGCCATTGCTGGTGTTCTGACCATCGCCCTGCCCGTCCCTGTCATCGTCTCCAACTTTAACTATTTTTACCACCGTGAGACTGAGCAAGAGGAGAAACAGGTGATGGATGCGGCAGCAGAGGCTGCCCAGAAAATGTCAGCTGCAAACAAGTATGGGAGCTCACTTTCACTGAACAAAAGTAACAGCACCTGGCAGAATGAGAAAAATGGCATGCACTGATGGAAAAACCTGAGTTATTTCTATAAAAGGGCATGGGAAAACCACACATGGACAAAGAAAACATATCTGTCAGTGAGATGCACTTGCATTCTCACTATTTTATACTCCAAACCTGGCAGCATTTGAGCAGATAATTACAGTATTAATGGGCACTGTGTGGTGAAACAGCCTTCACACAAGTTGTCTGTCTGCATGTGGATGTGTCAAAGTGCAATTACTGCAACTCAGCAACTACTGTGTCAGGTAACTACTGTGTCTGTAATTTCCCAGTTTGGGATCAATAAAGTAAATCTATCTATCTAACTGATAAGAATGATTGAAGGGGATCATTTTATCTTTCATCCAGTGCAATTTAGAGATACTGTATATGTGCTAGTTTATCCATATCATAAGCAAACATATCTCCTGGAAAACAATGGATGTTAGATCAAAGAATGTATTTGTGGGAAAGTTGTTACATGTAAAATGTATTTCTAGTATATATTGATCTAAGAGAGAAAAGAAAACAGGATTTTAGTAATTGTAGTGTTTGAACTGGAAATATTCTCTCATCTTCTATCACGTCTCAGTCCCATGTTAGTCTACACTTCATCATAATCAGCAGAATCTAGATAGAACTTGGCATTACTTTCAAGGGGAGACAAATGTGTCTACTGTAAGGCAAGAGGGCATCACTCCACTCATTGATTTATCAGTAGATCTATAGCTGTGAATGCCCGGCCAGCAACACGTAGGACACTGCATAACAATCTCTGCGTGGTAAATATTTGGCACGTTAGCACATTTGCTATTAATCCTGTGGCTGCGGAATATAAATCAAACCTGCTTACTACAGTATATCACTGACTGTGCAGAAGTTGCATGCAGCTATTTCAGCCGTTACATCACAGTACATTTTTATCAACTGGAAATTTGCTCCAAGACCATTAAGTTGTTTCTGAAGCAACTTCTGATATGCTATTATTATGGAATTTACCTTTTAAAAACCATATCAATCCATTGCACTTAATGCTTTTTTCCACATATTATCTTAAGCACCTTTGGATTTTTGCACCATCCATTATTGGCAGGGACAAAATATTTATATATTAGTGTGTACAGAAATATGAGGAGATGTGAGACTTTTAGAAAGGCAAGTTATCATTTCTCCATTTGCCCTTTTCACTCCTTTTTAACTGCATGGCATAGTGTGCCGAAATGAGGTTTACCTCTTATCAGCAAATGAACGTTTGATGTATTTATCACGGCTGAATGTATTATAGTACTTTAATCATATAGTAATTATCATTCTATTCCATATGATAGGAAAAGCCAATACTTTAAAAGGATTTTGAAAATGAATGACACAAGTGCAAAGTTCATTGTTAAAGAATATGAACTGGCACTCTATATGCATGCCACATTTCAATCAAATGAAAATGTACTGTATGTGAGTTTATTATACATATAGAGGCTGTATTGAAACGTAAATAGATGTAGCTGTACCTCACTCAGTATCTGATAACACTAGCATATGCAATAATGATGATGGGTGGAAAAATGCTACAAAATAAAAGCAATACTTGCAATTAAAGCTCAGTGCAATAAGGTGACATCAGTCAGTCACATGGGTACTCAGCACTTTACTATGTTATGAAGCACTTAATATTTTTCAGGACTGTTACTGTATGTGTCAACATTTTACAGTACAACTCGTAATTTGTTATAATTTATTTATTCTGCAGAGTGCCTTCCATTAAACATGTATCCCAAATGTGTGAAGTTTCTTTTGGTTGAATTTAGGGGCTGAACAAATCTAAGGGTTAATCTTTTGTCCGTGTTGAATGACAGCAGCGATAAATGGAGGCGTGAGTGTGTCACTTCAGGGCTGAATAATCATCATCACCTCTTACTAGCTCTTAACACCTTCTTGCTGCTAGTTTTCAGTACTGATATGAAGATGCCATTCTTCTTGGAAGTTTTTATTGAGGAAAAAAAAGTATCTCCACTGACTTGTGACTTGGAAGATGACATAATCACAAGAAAGAAAGAAAAGAGCAGATATTTTACTGTCCATCACAAAGCACGGGAGTGTCCTGTTGTACTCTCAGCATAGATTGCATACAGTATAAAAGATGGACAGTGCTTCCCCTCTAAAGTTAAAGCCTGTAATATGCCATGTGTGTGGATCATGCTTGTTTTATTAACTCTGCCAAGGAGGTATGTAATGTTCAGTGTTGGGCAAGTTACTAAAAAATAGTAACTAATTACAGTTACTAGTTACTTCTTTTCAAAAGTAGCTTAGTGGTGCAGTGGTAAGGACTGTGGCAGCACAGTAAGAAGATCGTGGGTTCGATCCCACCCCCTGACCATCAGTGACCCTTCTGTGTGGAGTTTGCATGTTCTCCCCGTGTTTGTGTGGGTTTACCCCGGGTACTCCGGTTTCCTCCCACAGGCCAAAAACATGCAAGTTAGGTTAATTGGAGACTCTGAAGTGGCCCTAGGTGTGAATGTGTGTGTATGAATGGTGAAGAGATTGGCGCAGCACCGTGGCTGCCTCATCCATCCATCCATGTGGATGCCCTGAATTTCTCTCTGGGATTAATAAGAGTGTATTGGGTTACTTTACCAATTACTGTGTGATTAAAGTAATTTGTTACTTGGAAAAGTAACTTTCACTTTACTTTTAAATGCATACTTAAATCATCTTGCACACATAGTAAGATAATTTAATTAATGGATTACATTATGGGCTTATTAATGTCAGGCTGAAAACAGACTTTCAGACAAGAGTATTTAGAACATGTTCAGTCTGCTTTATCCTGCCTTGAGAGCTCTTATTGTGGGAAAAATCTGAAGAAAATCAACATGATATTGCCAGTAATTTCCTCATTTTGGAGTGAGAGTTGGCAACACTGCATAAAGCAGTCCATATTTATCTTACCTTTATGATTATGGCTTTGATCCGATGTGCAGTGATCCAAAGAAAATGTCCATTATCCACAGTCCAAATGTCTGCTGTGACAGAGACATGATCCAGTCCCTCAAATTCCTTTTGGAGATCAAAATCTGTTTTTGAATAATCTTTATCCAGGTAGCAAATAAATGCATTTTAATTTCTGTGGATCACAGTCCAGGGTCTGGGTCACAAACTGTCCAGATGCATACCTGTGCTTGAAATCCAGCCATGGGTTTTTAGATAGCGTAGATCCATTAACATAGTGTTAGTTGTTAGTATAGCTAGCAGTTACTTAGCACTAGCTTTGCCGGAGCTTTGTTGCTATTTTCAAGTGCTTCTCAAGATTGCAGTAGGTCTCAACCGGCATTTAGCTTGCAACCCACCAATACAGTATGCTTTTGTCCTTATGTCATGATCCTGAGCACAGTGGAGTGCTATGCTCAGTCTCTGAGTGTATTTTAGTATTTTCCTGTATTTCTGCATCTCCATTTATTTGGTATTTAGTATGGTTGGTGTAGTTGGATTGTTCTTTGTTGTTGTTTTGAGTTTTTCTTGTCCTCACCGTTATGGCTTATGTTTCCTATCGTATCATTTGGTATATTCCCGTTTTGAAATGAGTTCTTATTTATTGTCAGTTACTTTTTGTTTCATCCGGGTCTGTGCTTTTACTTTGACAGTCACTTTTGGTTACTTCCTCCTGTCAACCCTGTTCACAGGCTGCCACCAGCTGTCATGGTTTATCTGATTATTTTCCGGCTCATTTGATCCACACCTGTGATTCATTTGCCCATTTTCCATATGCTTATTCAAGGACAACGGCAGTGTGTCCCGTTGCCGTGTCCTTCTGGTTTCCTGTTTGTTTTCCATGGGGATGTATGGGTGAGCTCCGTTGTTTTTTCTCTCTTTTTCCCGACGTGTCCGTGCATCTCAGCCTGGCGTTTTCCAGGCTGTTCTCCTCGTTTTTTGCAGACGTGAGCCCCAGCATCTCCGCATGCCTTTCCTTCTGTTTCCTTCATCTGTAAGTGTAGTGTTTTTGTATTGTGTAGTGTTTGTGTTAATAAACGTTGAAGACTCACAGCATGTGTTTAGTGCCCTTCATCGAGCCCTTGAAAAGGGTGCTTTATGACAGAAGGACACGGCCAGTGTGTGAGCACCAGCCGCTGTGGGTTTTTACACCCCTTTTCCCTTCTTCCCTCCTGTTACTTTTTTAAAATCCGTGTTTTTTCCACCGTTTTTGCTGGGATGTCTACTCGCACGGACTTCCGTGTGTTTGGCTTGGACGAGGTGGAGTGTTGGGCGGCGGAATTGTTAGAGGATATCATCTTGGATGCTTGCTCTTTCTGCATGCCCGAGGAGGCTCAGCAGTGTTTGAATAGTTCAGCACAGGTAATAGAGGCATACCCCAGCCTGTGGAGCTATCTGGAACTAGCGGTTCTCCTCACCTCCATGTTCAGCTCACAACATACACTCCGCGGGCTGGGGAAAACCTCTCCTCCTGTACCTGTGCTGAAGAACAAGCACTCCCGGGAACAAAGGCCTCACACCACCATCCAGCCACAGCCCTGCCTTCTCCTCCCAGACAGTGGCACATGTCATCTGCCATCACTTCGGTGCTGAAGGAGCCCACAGTTTGCCGGATTGGGCACACAGCCTTCGTGCCTCCCAATGGTCCCACTGCTGAGAAGCTGAAAGAACGCCGGCAGGTTCTGGTGGCTGAGACAGCACTGCTGCTGGATGTTAATCCATGGCTTCTTCCAGAGTTAGCAGCCCAGCTGGATGGAGGTTAATCAGATGGTTTGGAGTTTGAGCCAATGACGGAGTGTCCTCTGACTCCAGCGTTTCACCACGCTAGTCAGACGACCTCAACAGCCTCCGGAGGGGTTTCGCCTGGTCATGCAGCAACGGCAACAGCAACCACCCGGGAATTAAGGCAAGTACCTATTCATTTGTTAATGCCTGTAAATGAATCACCTTGTCTTATTCCCGGAGGGAGGGCTAAGCCGCAGTTATCCACAGTGATTGAGACCTCACCGCCTGTGATTTAATATTTACCCTATCCTCACCTGCCTCTCCCATGTCCCCCTCTGCTTTCCCTGAGTGTCCACCGGTCCTGGGAGGGAGCCGCTGGACGATGGAGGGTCCTGTGGTTCTGGAGAGTCCTGTTCCAGTCCCACAGCCACATCCTGGACAGGAGAGGAGTGGCCCCCTCATCCCAAAGCCTGAGCCGACAATCGAGTGTCCCCTGGTTTTGGCCGTGCAGGTTCTGGACCATTGGTGAGATGCCCTCCAGTGCCAGTCGCCACGCCTGGAGCTCTGCCAGTGTCAGCCGCCATGGATGGGGTTCTGCCAGCACTGCCTTTCATCACACCTGATGCCGGGACCATCGCAGCAGATTTGCAAGAGTCTTGGACAGCGGTTGAGCTCGAGACCTGGCAAGTGCTCTGTTCTGTCATTACATCTACAGATCTGGAGAAATCTTGTCTGGGTCATGGTGGGGGGAGTCAGGTGCAGACATCCTCTGCCCCTGAGCTCTCTTCGCCATGCTCCACTGCTGCCGGTGATTCTTCTCCATTATTTTTCCCTTTCTTTTCTTCCGAGGTGGCTGAGTCAGAGTTGGATCACCAGATGAACGGGATTGAGACGTCCCAGCCTGAATCACCGGAGTCTTGGACGGCGGTGGAGCTCGAGCTCAGGCAAGTTCTCTTTTTTGCCTTCACTCTATCTGTCTTAGAAAAATCTTGCCTAGCTCTTCATGGGGAGAACCAAGTGCAGTCGTCAGCTGCACCTGAGCTCTCCCCGCCGGGCTCCACTGCTGCCGGTGACTCTGACCCAGTGTCTGTGTCCTTTTTGTCTGAGCCTTTCTCCAAGATCACCATGGATTCCCCAACTACGCCTGAGGTCACCGTGGGTCCTCCTTCTCCACCTGAGGTCATTGCAGGTCCTTCTTCTCTACCTTCATCTGGTCCGCTCCTGATAGATCACCTTCTGTGCCTGGTCCTCTTGCAGGTCAGCCTTTTGGTTTCATCGGGGTCCCCAGAGGTCTCCATGGGTTCCTCCTCCCCGCTGGAGGTCTCCATGAGTTCCCCCTTTCCACGGGAGGTCTCTGTGGTTTCCCCCTTTCCACCTGAGGTTTCCGTGGGTGCTACGCCTCAGTCCGAGGCCACCGTGGGTGCTACACCTCCATCTGTCCCTCATGTCGATCCGCTTTCAGGGTCGGCAGTCCCTGCGGTCCACAAGAGTGATGGGTTCCAGCTACCCCCCCCCCCCATGGCTCAATGGCTCAGGGATGCTGGGAGGCCACCCGATGAACTATTCCATCGGTTAAGGTGGCTCTGGAGTTCTGGTAGGCCATCTGACCTTTTCCACCAGGTGGTCGGTTGGTTCAGTGACTCTGGAAGACCACCCGAACTATGTTATGGCCTTACTTAGCATCTCTTTTATTTTGTTGCCACCTTATCTGTGCAGGATATGGGTCATAAGCATTTTGTTTTTCTTTTTGGTTGTTTCAGTCCCTCCTAACCTGGGTTCCCCGACCGCCCGTACCTTGGGGTGTCTGGTATTCACCCCTCGGACGGGGGGCACTGTCATGGTCCTGAGCACAGTGGAGTGCTGTGCTCAGTCTCTGAGTGTATTTTAGTATTTTCCTGTATTTCTGTATCTCCGTTTATTTGGTACTTAGTATGCTTGGTGTATTTGGGTTGTTCTTTGTTGTTGTTTTGAGTTTTTCTTGTCCTCACCGTTATGGCTTATGTTTCCTATTGTATCATTTGGTTTGTTCCAGTTTTGAAATGAGTTCTTATTTATTGTCAGTTACTTTTTGTTTCATCCAGGTCTGTGCTTTTACTCTGACAGTCACTTTTGGTTTCTTTCTCCTGTCAACCCTGTTCACAGGCTGCCCCAGCTGTCAGTGGTTTACCTGATTATTTTCCGGCTCGTTTGAGCCACACCTGTGATTCATTTGCCCATTTTCCATATGCTTATTTCAGGACAAGGGCAACGCTTCCTGTTGCCGTGTCCTTCTGGTTTCCTGTTTGTTTGCTATGGGGATGTATGGGTGAGCTCCATTGTTTTTTCTCTCTTTTTCCCCGATGTGTCTGTGCATCTCAGCCTGGCATTTCCCAAAGTGTTCTTCTTGTTTTTTTGCAGACGTGAACCCCAACATCCCTGCATGCCTTTCCTTCTGTTTCCCTCATCTGTAAGTGTAGTGTTTTTGTATTGTGTAGTGTCTGTGTTAATAAACGTTGAAGGCTTACAGCATGCATTTGGTGCCCTTCATCTAGCCCTTGAAAAGGGCACTTTGTGACACCTTAACCATGACAAAGGAAAAATAATCTATTTCCACAAAAACAAAGTAGCTTCTTCTTTTCCTTCTCTCAGTAGTGAAGAGTCTGCAACAGGTCACATTGACTGATGATTGCGTTAGCTACATTAGAATCAGTTTGTATAGTTAGATTTTTTAAAGCAAACAAATATCTATATTAATAAAATAAGTTACGAGAAACGCATCTGATCAAATTTCAGTAACTGTCAAGCATTACTGAATTTTTAAACAGTAATTTCATTACACAGCACGTTGCTGCAAAAGTAGTGGAGTTACAGTAATGTAGTACTTTGTAACGCATTATCCCAACACTGGTAATGTTTTTATGTCGGTTTGTCTGTCTGTTTGGTAATAGGATTACACAAAAACAACTGGATGGATTTTGATGAAATTTTCACCAGAGGTAGCTATTGGGAGGAAGCCATTAGATTATGGAAGTGATCCAGGTCCAGATGCGGATTCTGGATCACTTTTTCCACTTTCTTTAATATTGCAAGATAGGGTCTTGGCAGAGGTATACACTCATGGTATATAAAGAAATAAAGAGGACTCAAAGAGCAGATACCACTAAGACCCTATCTCACAATGGTAAAGAAAGTTGAAAAGTGACCCAGAATCTGCATCCTGACCCAGAACACTGAAATCTAATGGGTTCATCCATAGCCCAAGGGCCACCTCTGGTGAAAACTTCATCAAAATCCATCTAGCAGTCCTACTAAAACGACAGAAAGACCAACATTCTAAGAGATAGGGCTTTGGTGGAGGTATGCTCACTCTGAGTGCACTCTAGTTAGTTTAAGTATCATCTCTGTGTCTTTGTTTATGTCCTCAATTGCTAGTGTCCTATAGTATAATAAAGTAGGGTATTTCCTATTGGAGCTTCATTTGTTTTTGACAAGTTGAATCCCTGTGACTGTTTTGTTTCCCTTTCTCACACCTGTTATCATGTCTGTTTTCAAAGACTGTGGAAGTAATCCACTTATTATTGTAAAGTAATGGGTGATGTCACAGTGGCCTTATCGATTGCTATATCGCTACAGTTTAGGGCAAGGTTGTCAAACTCATTTTAGTTCAGGGGCCACATTCAGAATGATTTAACCTCCAGTGGGCCAGACTAGTAAAATAATAGCATAATAACCTAAATATTGATAATGCTATATTTGTTTCTTTGTTTTAGTGCAAAGTACAAGTACATGATGAAATGTTTACATTTAATGAATCATTCTTTTACAAAACATATTATGAACAACCTGAATTTGTAAGAAAAACAAGAGCAATTTCAACAATAATAGGCCTCAGTTAATCATTTACATACACTACTCACAAAAAGTTAGGGATATTTGGCTTTTGGGTGAAATTTATGGAAAATGTAAAAAGTTCACGCTGCAGTGATATTATATCATGAAAGCAGGGCATTCAAGTAGAAGCATGCAATGGTGATTTCCTCATCTCAAACAATTTTTTGAAACAAAAGGCAACAATAGTGGTGGCTATACCACAACAAAAAATGTTAGTGTCTCAATAACTTGTCATGTGTCCTTGAGCATCAATTACAGCTTGACAATGACATCTCATGCTGTTCACAAGTCGACTTATTGTCTGCTGAGGCATGGCATTCCACCGTTCTTGAAGGGTGGCCCTCAGGTCATTGAGGTTGTGGGGTGCAGGGTTACGAGCCTCTACACAGCAGCTCAGCTGATCCCATAGGTTTTCTATGGGATTCAGGTTTGGAGGAAGAGCAGGTGAAATAAGGGTTGTGTTGTTTATGCAGGGGCACAATGACTGGATTAATGATGCTGTTCAGGTAGTATCGGCTTGTCACTGTACCATTCACAAGGTGTAGGGCAGTTCTGTATTGACTAGACACACCTGCTCAGACTGTAACACCACCAAAGACTCGTCTGGTGACAACAGTGGGTGATGCATAGCGCTCTCCTTGACGTCTCCAACATCATTGGTGGCCGTTATTTTTGCTCAACATGAATCAGCTTTCGTCAGAGAATAGCACTGAGGCCCACTGGTCCCTTGTCCAGTGTAAGTGCTCCCTTGCCCATGCAAGACGACGATGCCTGTGCCTAGTGGTGCAGTCAGATCATCTAGCATGCAGACCATGTTGATGTAAATGGTTTTGAGTGGTCTGATGTGACTCTTGGGTGCCTTCCACCTCCCTTAAATGTGCCTGGAGTTGATTGGCTTTGTCATTCAGTTTTGCAGGGCACTGTTCACAATGAAGTGGTCATCAGCGTCGGATGTGGCCAAAGGACGTCCACTTCTGTGCCTTTCTGTGACTCTTGCAGTCTCTCTGTATCTCCGTTGCAACCTGCTGATGACACTCTGTGACACTCTAAGCTCAATGGCCACTGTCCTCTGAGAACATCCTGTTTGAAGCCTTGCAATGGTGAGGTACTGTTGATCGATTGTTAGGTGTAATCTTGGTCTCATGATGTCAAAATGCGGACAGCATGATGAAGAGGACTGTTTAAATACCAATTCTAATTGAACCAGAAAATTTATTGGTCAATTAATGGATCAAACACCTGTTGTGAATTTTGCCCTTAAGCACCTTGTTAAAGAATAGCAAGTTATGCAGGAAGTACTGAAAGCACTGAACAGTTGGACATGTGCATTCAAAAGGTTAAAGAAGGTCAACTTAAGTTCACCTGTCAAGGTAATAGTGCATTCCAGGTGCATCCTGAAATTTCACCTGAAAGCTGATATCCCTAAATTTTTGAGAATATTGTATATAGCACTTTTCTAGTCTCAAAGACCACTCAAAGCGCTTCACTAGTACTAACCCTCTATTGTAAGGGCCTATCAGAGACAGACACCAATGGACCATTTAGAGTCACCAATTAATCTAATATGCATGAGTAGTGTATGTGCATTACAACTTGCACATAACAGCGGGTCTACACATTCAGAAAAACATTAAGGTACAGGTATCTGGAAACTCAAAAATATAGTAGTTTTATTTATGATCAAAACAACTTGTCAAGATGTAGAAATTATTTTAAATTTACAAACATTTCCACACGGCAACACGGTGGCGGAGTGGTTAGCACTGCGGCAGCACAGCAACTCACCCTTAGCCGGGGGGATCCTGGGTTCAATCCCAGCCCCCGACCAACAGTGATCTGTGTGAAGTTTGCATGTTCTCCCCGTGTCTGCGTGGATTTACTCCAGGATTTCAATTCAATTCAATTCAATTCAATTCAACTTTATTTATATAGCGCCATTTCACAACAACAGTCATCTCATAGCACTATCAACTGTAGGGAGGACCCCCACAGTTGCAGAAAGACCCCAGCAATCAGGCGATCCCCTGTGAGCAAGCACTTGGCGACGGTGGAGAGGAAAAACTCCCTTTTAACAGGAAGAAACCTCCAGCAGAACCAGGCTCAGGGAGGGGCAGTCATCTGCTGCGACTGGCTGGGGGGTGAGGGGACAGAGAAGAAGAAAAGAACAGACATGTAGAGAGCAAACAGCACGATGGGGACTCAATCTATGGGAGAGAACAAACAAATGTTAATGACCAGCAAAAAAAAAAAATATTTCATAGAGAGTGAGGAAAGGAGTGAGGCCCAGTGCATTACTGGAGGTCCCCCGGCTGACTAAACCTATTAGCAGCATAACTAAGGGAGGGTTCAGAAACACATGATCCCTCCCTAATTGTAGGCTATATCAAAAAGGTAGGTTTTAGCCCTATTCTTAAAAACAGAGATCGAGTCTGACTCCCGAATCCAGATTGGCAGCTGATTCCACAGGAGAGGAGCTTGATAACTGAAGGCTCTGCCTCCCATTGTACTTTTGGAGATTCTAGGTATTACAAGTAAACCTGCATTTTGGGAGCGTAGTGCTCTGTTAGGATGATATGGTAGTATCAGATCTTTTAAATAAAAAGGAGCCTGATTGTTTAGAGCTTTGTAAGTAAGAAGAAGGATTTTAAACTTAATTCTAAACTCTATTGGAAGCCAATGAAGGGAGGCCAGAACCGGAGAGATATGATCTCTTTCTAGTACCTGTTAAAACTCTTGCTGCAGCATTTTGGATCAGCTGAAGACTTTTTAAAGATGTTTTAGGACAGCCTGATAATAAAGAATTACAATAATCTAATCTCGAGCTAACAAAAGCGTGGATCAGCTTCTCAGCATCACTCTGAGACAAGATGCTCCTAATCTTGGCAATATTACGCAAATGATAGAAGGCAGTCTTAGAAACAAATTTAATATGTGAATTGAAGGACAAATCCTGATCAAAAATAACTCCAAGGTTCCTCACAGAGCTATTAAGAGAAAGAGTAACTGCATCCAAACTGAAAGTTTGATTTGGAAAGGAATTTCTAAGGTTTTTTGGACCAACAAGAATGACTTCAGTCTTATCTGAATTTAATAGCAGGAAATTACAAGTCATCCAAACTTTGATTTCCTTAAGACAGGCTTCTAACTTGGCTAATTGATTAGTATCATCTGGCTTCATTGACAGGTATAATTGTGTGTCATCTGCATAACAGTGAAAATGTATACAGTGCTTTCTAATAATGTTGCCTAACGGAAGCATATATAAACTAAAAAGAGTAGGGCCAAGCACAGATCCCTGTGGAACTCCATGACTAAGCTTTGAGCTGAGAGAAAACTCATCATTTACATGAACAAACTGGAACCTATCAGATAAATAAGATCTAAACCACTGCAACGAAGTTCCATTAAGTCCAACATAGTGTTCTAATCTATCAAGTAGAATATTATGATCAATAGTATCAAAAGCTGCACTAAGATCTAAAAGGACAAGTACAGAAACTAGTCCATTATCAGATGCAATGAGGAGGTCGTTAGTGACCTTCGCTAAGGCTGTTTCAGTGCTATGATGGATTCTAAACCCAGATTGAAACTCCTCAAATAAACCATTTCCCTGCAGGTGGTCAAATAATTGCGTAGCAACAACTCTTTCTAAGATTTTTGAAATGAAAGGGAGATTAGAGATTGGTCTATAGTTAGCTAAAGCTCCTGGATCTAGCGTTGGCTTTTTGAGTAAGGGTTTAATTACAGCCGTTTTAAAAGCCTGCGGTACATGGCCTAAAGTTAATGAAGAATTGATTATATGAAGAATAAAGCTACCAATAAGTGGGAAGACTTCTTTAAATAACCTGGTAGGAATAGGGTCTAAAAGACAAGTTGATTTCTCCGGTTTCCTCCCACATGCCAAAAAACATGCACGTTATTGGCATCAAACTGGGGATTCTAAATTGTCCTTAGGTATGACTGTGAGAGTGAATGATTGCCTCCCTCTCTGTGTTGGCCCTGCGATGGACTGGCGATCTGTCCAGGGTGTACCCTGCCTGTCGCCCAAAGATGCTGGGATAGGCTCCAGCCGCCCGCGACCCGAAAAGGATTAAGCGGAAGAAGATGGATGGATGGAAACATTTCCACATCTGGTATCAATCATGATCAATCCTAACCACCTGAACTGACTCACCACACCATACAAACTAAAGTGGGAGCTGTTTAGGAAGAAAGTTAAGTTATCCTACTGATCTGTAAATGTATAAAAGTTGTGTGCAATAGGGGATGCACATTGCTGCCATCTGCTGTTTAGACTGAGTCTGTGTGTTGTGTTATGTCTGCTACTTTTAATAAATCAGTGCGACCCCCAGTGTACAAATTGGAAATAGCAGTTACTTTATAGAAAAATGGCAGCCCATGTCTTTTCATACTTAGCAAATTCATCCTGTAGGCCGGTTTGGACCCTCTAGCAGGCTGGTGTTGGCCCATGCACCATATGTTTGTCACCCCTGGTTTAAGGATATAGCAAACAGAGTTAGAGGACATACTAAATGCTCTAACTAGGAATATTTTCAGCTTAGTAGCAAGTGACTGCACAACCTTCATTGAAAAATAAGAGATTTTAACTGGACAAAAACCAAAGGGCCTAAATCTGGGGTGTCCAATCATGTGCCATGGAGTGCCAGGACCCTGCAGGTTCTCTCTTCTACCCAGTCTCTTCAGCAGGTGTTTTCACTTAGCAGCAATCAGTGGGAAGAAATTCATTGTAATCTGCTGTTGAAGACACTGGTTGGAGCTAGTGATGGGTCCATGAGGCGTCATGAGACGTTTCGACACATTGCAAAACTGTATTGATACTGTGTTGAAACTGTGTTGCTGAATACTGACACCTGCTGGACCTTAAAAATCCCTACAGGCAACCTAGTTGACAGACTCAACTGACGCTGATTTTATGACCTAGTATATACAATAATATACTGCTAAAAAAAAACAAAAAAAACTGTCCACTTAGGAAGCAACACTGACAATAAATTTCACCTGCTGTTGTGTGATTTTGTTGTCAGCACATTCAACTATGTAAAGAACAAAGTATTTTAATAATATTTCATTCAAATCTAGGATGTGTTATTTAGTGTTCCCTTTATTTTTGGGACCAGTATATAATTTAAGTCATTGTATTTTATATTGTATTATTTCATATCTTCATTTTAATTTCAAATATCATTGATATTTTTAGATACAGTCAATAAATTTGTATCACCGTTACAGGCCCGGTACCGTGGCTCTGAGAGAGATCCGTCGCTACCAGAAATCCACGGAGCTGCTCATCCGTAAGCTTCCTTTCCAGAGCCTGGTGAGGGAGATTGCTCAGGACTTCAAGACCGACCTGCGCTTCCAGAGCTCTGCCGTCATGGCTCTGCAGGAGGCCAGCGAGGCCTACCTGGTGGGTCTCTTCGAGGACACCAACCTGTGCGCCATCTATGCCAAGAGGGTCACCACCATCATGCCCAAAGACATCCAGCTGGCCCGCCGCATCCGCGGAGAGAGAGCTTAGACTTTCTGCTGCACATCCACCAACCACAATGCTCCGCACTGTGTCTATATATACGTATATACTGTATATATTTATATTAATATGTACATATGTATACTAGCTGCTCTTGTTTTTTCTTGCCTTCTGATTGTTGCTATCCCTGCGCTGTTGCAATCCTGGAATTTCCCCATTGTGGGACTAATAAAGGCTTATCTTATCTTAAATAATGTGAACATGTATCATAACGTGAAAATCTAAGTGAACATGTTGTGAATGAGGATGCTTGTGGACTGATTTTTTTTTTTTGATTTTTTTTTTTTTTTTTTTAACAAAAAGTTCTTTTTACAAATTTTTATTCAAAAAAATAAGTTTTTCCAAAGTTTTAAAATTCAGGCGGTTGCGCTTTTTGGACACAACTTCTCCAGCTGTTGAAAATACACGCTCACATGGCACAGATGAGGCTGGAGTGCAGAGAAATCCTAACGCCAGCTGGAAGAGGTTGGGATAGCTGGCCTTTTGATTGTCCCAGTATCGCAGAGGATCCTGGGACCTGGCAATATTGCCCTCTGCCAGGTACCTCTGCACCTCCTGGATGGCATCAGCTGTGGCGTTTTTGGTCTGCCTGCCCACTTCGATGTCCAAAGGTTGCCAAAGGTTATCTAAAAAAAACAAAAACAAAAAAAACAAATTGGCATTTTAGTGCATGATTTCCAAACAACAACAAATTATGCTGAATAACATGCCTGAAGTGGGTGCAGACAGCTGTTGTGAAGACGGTCCCGGCTGGGGCTCATTTGTGCGTCCGATTACAGACGCACATTCTGCCCGCAGTCTACTGATGGCGTCATTGCACTTGGAGGAACTGCGGAACCCGAGTGATTTAAATCTGGGGTCTAGAAGTGTGGCTAGGGTCAACACACTTAATGACTCCAGGTTGGAAGCAGTGTCTGACTCGACGCTTCAGGTGTTCTTGTAGGTGTATGGCTGCCTGTGTGTGCAAGGCTGAAGCATTACGCTCTAGTGTAAGATAGAGCATTCTCATCATCGGGATGACCTTTGACCCTGACACTCGCCTCTCTTCAGACAACTCCACTGTAGCTTGATGGAAAGGAGCAAGCACAAGAAGTGCTTCTCCTATGATGGTATACTCATCAGCTGTAAGTGGAGTCAAATCACTTTTTAGAGAGGCCAGAGATACCCACACTGGTTCCCTCTCATCATGTAGCCTTGACAACATTTCATATGTGCTGTTCCAGCGTGTTGGCACCTCATTGATAAGTTTCAGGCTTGGTCGTCCCGTCTGTTGCTGCACTTGAGCAAGCTTCTCCTTGGCTGTAGTGCTTGATCTGAAGTATGTCACAATCTGCCTAGCTTTGTGTCTGATGGATCTAAGTGTGGGGATCTGATCACATGATTTACTAACTAATAAATTGAGATTATGTGCAATGCAAATTGAGTGCCGAATTTGAAGCTGTCGAGTGGATGCAATCATGTTGGGTGCTGCGTCGGTCACAAAACACTTTACTTTATTGGTTATGGCCCAGTCCTCCATCATGCCCCTTTTGACTTGGGCCAAATTGTCAGCAGTGTGACTTTGTGGAAAGTATTGCACACCCAACACAGACGTACACAACTGCAAATTCTCATTAATGTAGTGACAGGTCAGAGCCAAGTAAGCCTCCATGTTCACAGATGTCCACATGTCAGCTGTTATACTCACTGCCACAGCTTGCTGTACTTCCTTTTTCACTCGTTCCCGTTCCTCCTCGTACTTTTTCGCCAGCATTTGTTTGATGGTCTGAAAATTACACTGTGAGTAAGTAGTAGTAGGGCTGTATACCTGCGTCTGTCCTGGGTGTATCCGGGACTTCATGTTCATGCCTGGCCCTATAATGCCTCAGCATTGAGGAGGTGCTCTTGTTGAAATACGACAACTCTGTCGAACAAATGCGACATTTAGCCTGCAGAAAATATGAAGAGTAAATTAAGAGTCACTTTCAAATGAATTTGAATTCAGATAAATCAAGTGGAAACTGAGAGGAACAGGATGAAACAACAAGGAAATTAAAACAAAGAAAATAGTGTTTTATAAAAATACTATATTTTTTGGAAATACCTTATTTTCCGATATCAGATCAAAATGGTCCCACACGGTGGAAACCTTTCTTTTTCCTTGACGCTGCTGCTCGTGCTCCATAGTTCGTGATAAATTTGTACAACGACCGTCCGCAACACATGCGAGTGTTTGGGCAAATGCATCTCCGTTGGCAGAGATGCCCTTCCCTATAAACGCGGGCGCTTCAGTGTTTCGACGCCCTAGCGTCACGTGACCGATACAGTCCCTGTATCGGTCACGTGACTTTCTTAATGCGAGACGTGCCGACGCGCACCGAAACTGGGTTTCGCTCTATGAGCCCGACGCATGCGCCGACGCATCGGTGTTGCCGGACCCATCACTAGTTGGAGGTAAAGCCTGCTGGGTCTTGGCCCTCCATGGCACATGACTGGACACCCTGGCCTAAATAAATCACTTTAAAATAGGTTGCAGTTACAAAATAAGCAAAACAGTGAGAAAACTGAGAGTGCACAATCCAGCATCACAGCTGACTCATCACAAGCTCCAGGAAAGTTTTTCAGCTTTGAAAATTCTTGAACACATGATTAAAGGCTTTCACCTTCACTTAATAATGACTGAATAATGCAAGTCTCCACACTACATTTGCTAGTTCTCTTAACTCTTAAGCAAAATGAGCCATCTCATTACCACCTTATTGGGGCATGTACTCATTTACTGTGCCAAGTAGAATTCTAAATAGGTAGACCACTGAATTAGCAAAAATAAAATGCTGGTAACTGTCCGAAGGAGGAGGATACAGTCCAGCCAGAAACAGATTGCACCGTTCAAACAAATGATGAAATCACTCACAAGTGTAAGAAATGGACTGACTTTGTTCTGGGATATCTACCAAAAATTTGGAACATAAATGCAATTAGCACCTTTTATTTGGCAAACCTTCTCACTAGACAGAGCTGGTGCCTCAGACTGGGATTGTTTCAAAAGCAAAAGCACTAAATTAAATATGCAGCCCAAATGAATTATTTATTAGATTATCTATCTTAGCCTCCAAGGCTTTGAGCTCTTTCACTTGATGCTCTACTGTCCCATACATTCACATCAAGGACTCAGCTGTGTCCAGGTTTGATCTGAGCTCAAATACTCCTTTCTGAGCCAATTCTGCTCTGCCCCTGCAAGGAAGAGATGCAGTCTTTCACTGCTGGAACACATGCAGGATTTTTGCCAATGGTTTCAGAGGCTCCTTCATGTTGTCACTAGTTAACGCTCAGGTCAGCGAGTCGCCCCGCTGATCACTGATTGTATGGTGATATCCCAAAGACAAGGCCTGATTAGCATTCTTGGCATCTTACAGACAGGTGGCTCTACCAAGGTCAAATCCAATGTGAAGCTGTCATTTATAATTCATTGAGTGTTCCATGAAGAGATCACAGCCATCCAGCCTTAACGATTCACCCCAAAAAAATCCATCCGAAGACCAGCAAATGGTCCAGTCACTGTGACACAGCAAACTGCACTGCAACTCTTAATGGGCCTAAAAATACCACCAATGCATGACACACCAAGTTGGTAATAAGCTGTGTCCCTCTGCTTTAAGGGAAACAATGGATGGGTCTCACATGAGAGCTCAGACAGCAAGTCTCATATTAGTAGATTGGGTTACTGTTTTGTCAGCAGACACGTTAAGCCAATTTCAGAGCTGCACAGACAGCAGCCGGTGTACTGTAGTTCGCACCCTCTGGAGGGCAAAGTCACTTGGACCTCTGCAGCTTATGTTTGTATTAAATCCCTATTGAGTGTCTGGTTTCTTCCAGTGACTGTAACTCCTTTGGATGCAGGACAGAGAGCACATCAGCATCAGGCTGGATGACCTTGCTGTTAAACTGTTGATCAAAGTATGTAAGATGTGCTGCGTTGAGTGGCAAAGTGATCCTTGCGGTTCTTATATTGATTAAAGTTCAGCCGTTTTCACCTACAGTATTACTTGAACTATTGATTTTGCCCTTTTTCTTTGCTGACCACGACATTTCTGACATGGGGTTTGCATTACACATATAGCTTCTTTATCAGCAGGACTGATGAGATGAAATCGAAAAGCAAAATAAAGACTCTGCCAAAAGGGACAGGTTGGATTAAAACAAATAAGCAGTATCTGTTTTTGGCACAGGATGAAATAAACAGTCCTCTCAGCTCCAAGAGGTGCTGGTTGGGCAGGTGGAGCCACCCGGCTTCTCTGTGGGAGAGGATCAGGCATCCTGACACTGTGTCAAAAGGCAGTCCTCAGAAGTAGATCAAATTAAATCGTTTTATCTTTTCATTTTTGTTTGCTTCACATTTGTCATGCTGAACTGGACTAGCGGTCTAGTGGTAGAGTCATACGAAATGACTACTGTATATAAAAAAATGGTACTTCAGACTGTCTAGCTTGGTGCTCAGATAGAATGGGGGAAGTAAGTTGGTTGTAGCGGTCCCTCCAATTCTAGATGTGATTGAAGTTGTAGGTAGGAGAAAACAGTTTTGTTCAGCTGTATGGATTGAATGACAATAATTAATGGTGGTTTTATTTCTTTGATGAAGGACCTACTGAAAAATCCCACACATTCATCCACATTCATCATGGTTCATGAATCAAAGTGAATGAGTCTCAATTGACTGATGCACTGAAAGTAAGAGTGCATACTTCTGCCAAGGCTCCATCCCTCTTACCCTCCCTCCTTTCGTCTGTCTATCTGTATGTATGTATGTACCTCCGTCCATCCATACAATGAGAGATAGGGCCTTGGTGGAGATATGCATTCTTGGATCACGTCCAAAATCTAATGGGTTCCATAGGCCAAGGGCCACCTCTAGTGAAAATTTCATCAAAATCCATTGAGTCATTTTTGCTTAATCCTACTAAAAGACAAACTCCACCAGTTTCATTACCTAATTGGCGGAGGTAGTGAAAAAACAGGAACAAACAGATTACCACAAAGGCTGGATATACTTTTTTTTCTTAGTTCTTTGATTTTGGTCAGTCCAATAAAAAAAATTAACTAAATACATCACTTGTAACTTTTTTGATTGTTTCAACTGTCTTTTTTTTTTTTTTTTTACTCTACTTGTTTATTTTTTTCTCTTGATGGACCTTGAGTCTGGAATAAAGTCTTTGATTGATTGATTGATTGACAAATCCAGTCCTATAAACAGAAATGTCATGTGCAGAAAAAAATCTGATAGTTCTTATAGAAAAGAAACAGCCAAACTGTTTGTGGGCACTAGAGCTGCAATGAGTAGCAAGTACAATGACTTAAAGGTATGATTCCATTTATTTAAAAAATATATAAATTATATTGTCATCATTTGAAACCAGATGGCAACAGCTATGTCAATTTAGCAACATCACACTTGAGTGAGTGGTGTTAGTGGAATATCAGCACAACTGTGGTATATCACAAGCACAAGGCACAGCTAGCTAGCTAGCATGTCACACTACAACGTTCACCATCATTAATGGTAAACTGTCAGGAACCGAGCCGGCTTGTTTTTTCCTGGCTCAGTCCTGATCTCTCTGTGGGTCATGGGGCCATTGTGCATGCATGTTTAGTATGTATTTCCAGTTTGTACCGTGCCCATAGCCACTGCTCTGGGGCCGACAGTTGTGTGTCTGCTGACAGTCTGCCAGTCGGCCCACGCCTCCCTCACTGATCACCATCAGCTGTTCCCAGCCACGTTGATCATCTTTCCCAGGCCTCGCCCAGGTGCCTCCAATTTACCGTCCCCAGCAATGTGTGTACTTTAGGAGCCTTTTTCCAGTCACGCATTGCTGGGTCATTGCGCTAAACATACAGTCGTCAATCGCTGTATGGTAGCCTAAGTCGCTGAAGGACTATGCTCTCTCTGTGCTTTTTTGGACTAACTCGGACTGCTCCTGTTCTGTGAGTATTCACTGTGTGGGTGTTTGTTCCCCGGTCATTCTCACCTAAAACTGTAGAGCATCCTTGAGGACTCCTTAAGCTTCTGAGGGAGCCATAACTGTAACTATCTATCCATCCATCTTCTTCCGCTTAATATTTGTATTAATAAATGTGTGTGGTGCATTACCCTGCGTTTAAATCCTTGTCCTTTCAGAATCAGAATCAGAATCAGAATCAGGTTTATTGCCATTGTTCATGTAGTACACAAACTAGGAATTTGTCTCGGTACAATGCTGCAACATTAAACATGATAAGATAAGAGAAATAAACTATACATGTAATAAAGCGTAGGATAAGATTAAGTGATACTGGTCAACAGTTAAAATATATATTAGCCAGCAGCAGATACTGTGGAGAACTATATAGTACAGTCGGTAATGCAGGAAGAAAACAGTGATGATTGACATGAGTCTGGTTGAGCTGCTGTACATGGTGCACGAGAGTCAATAAGTCACTTAGTGTTCAGCAGTCTAATGGCAGAGGGGAAGAAGCTGTTCATGTGACGGGAGGTTTTAGTCTGGATGGACCGAAGTCTTCTACCAGAGGGGAGGGGGGCAAACAGTACGTGACCAGGGTGTGAGGGATCGGCTATGATCCGGCCAGCACGCCTCCGGGTCCTGGAGATGTACAGATCCTGGAGAGATGGGAGCTTGCAGCCGATCACCTTCTCAGCAGTGCGCACGACGCGCTGCAGCCTTAGTCTGTCCCTGGCAGTGGCTCCTGCGTACCACACGGTTATGGAGGTGGTGAGGATGGACTCGATGATGGCTGTGTAGAACTGCACTAACATCTTGGTGGGTAGCTTGAGCTTCCTCAGCTGCCGCAGGAAGAACATCCTCTGCTGGGCTTTTTTGATGAGTGAGCTGATGGTCAGCTCCCATTTGAGGTCCCTGGTGATGGTAGTGCCTAGGAAGCGGAAGGAATCAGCAGTGGTGATGGGAGAGCCTGAGAGGGTGAGGGGGGGCAGAGGAGTAGTGACTTTCCTGAAGTCTACAATCATCTCCACTGTCTTCAGAGCGTTCAGCTGCAGGTTGTTATTGCTGCACCAGGACGCCAGCTGGGCCACCCCTCCTCCGTGCGCTGGGAAAAGCACATGGGGAGTTTATGACAGTAAACTATATGAACTACATACAGACTCTGTCTAGGGCCCTTCTGTATGTTGTACTGTGCAAATTTTTAAATAGCTACATTGCTTGGCTGCCTGCTATCATGTAGGATTGCGGGCTTACCTGGCCACTGCAGGTCCCTCAACATCTTCAGCTTGGCTGCACTAGGCAGTGTCCCAGACAATGGACTTTTGGTGTTTCTGTGGTCCTCATAGCTCAGTGGATAGCTAGTTGAAACAACTGGCAGTGCAAACCACAACGTGCTCCTTATGAGGGGCAAAGGTAGTCTGACCTCTCTCCAACATGGTGTTTGCTTTGGTCGGCCTCTGATGGAGCCCCATTCATTGACCTGCAGCCAATCATCCATCCATCCATCCATCTTCTTCCACTTAATCCTTTTCGGGTCGCGGGGGGGGCTGGAGCCTATCCCAGCATCTTTGGGCGAGAGGCAGGGTACACCCTGGACAGATCGCCAGTCCATTGCAGGGCCAACACAGAGAGACAGACAACCATTCACTCTCACAGTCATACCTAAGGACAATTTAGAATCCCCAGTTTGATGCCAGCCCCCGACCAACAGTGATCTGTGAGGAGTTTGCATGTTCTCCCCATGTCTGCGTGGGTTTACTCTGGGATTTCTCCGGTTTCCTCCCACATGCCAAAAACATGCAGCCAATCAGATCTCTCTAAAGTCACAGGAAACCCATCCTCTTTACATCTCATGACAGGGTTAAATATGCAAATGTGGTATGCAAACGTCCTGTGGTCATTCATCTCTGTTGTTTGCAGATGATGTTGTCCTGTTGGCTTCATCCAGCAATGACCTACAGGTCTTACTGGGATGGTTCGCTACTGAGTGTGAAGTGGCTGGGATGAGAATCAGCACCTCCAAGTCCGAGTCCATGGTCCTCAGCTGGAAAAAGGTGGATTGTCCTCTCCGGGTTGGGGACAAGCTCCTGCCCCAAGTGGAGGAGTTTAAGTATCTCAGGGTGTTATTCACAAGTGAGGGGAAAATGGAGCGAGAGATTGACAGATGGATCAAAGCAGCATCTGCAGTGATGCGGACGTTGTACCGGACTGTTGTGGTGAAGAGGGAGCTATGCTGTAATGCAAAGCTGTCGATTTACCAGTCAATCTACATTCCTACCCTCACCTATGGTCATGAGCTTTGGTTAGTGACTGAAAGAATGAGATTGCGGATACAAGCGGCTGAAATGAGCTTTCTTTGTAGGATTACTGGACTTACCCTTAGAGATAGGGTGAGAAGCTCAGTCATCCGGGAGAGGCTCAAAGTAGAATCGCTGCTCCTCCACATTGAAAGATGCCAGTTGAGGTGGTTTGGGCATCTGAACAGGATGCCTCCTGGACGCCTCCCATTTGAGGTGTTTCGGGCACATCCCACTGGGAGGAGACCCCGGGGCAGACCCAGGACTTGCTGGAGAGGCTACATCTCCCAGCTGGTCTGAGAATGCCTTGGTATCCTCTCTAAAGAGCTAGAGCAGATGGCTGGGGAGAGGAAAGTCTGGGCTTGCTGCTCTGTGACCCAGACCTCCAGAAAAGCGGTAGAAGATGGATGGATGGATGGATGGATGGATGGATGGATGGTATGCAAACAATAACAGTGTGTCTAAGAAAACACTGATGAAGCTCATAAGAAGGAATGTGTTAGTTTGTGACACTGTTTTGAAGCCCCAAATTGTCTTTTTTGGCTATAAACGTACATTTATAGTGCTCGGAGTGAGCACATTGATAATGTAAAATGAGGTGATCAGTAGAAAAAAATAGCAGGGACAGTGACATGTAGCACATTATGACACATCATGGAGCATTCTATACATTTTGAATGTACTGAATGTATAGAATTCTCATTTTTTTGTATGTTTGTCACACTTAAAATGTTTCAGATTATCAAACAAATTTAAATATTAGACAAAGATAACACAAGTAAACATAAAATTCAGTTTTTAAATGAAGGTATTTATTATTGTTAAGGGTAAAAAAATCAAACCTACATGGCCCTGTGTGAAAAAAAGACCCCCCCCCCATTAAAACATAAATTAACTGTGTTTTATCACATCTTTGGAAAGCTAAGTTCAATTTCTCTAGCCATACCCAGGCCTGATTACAGCCACACCTGTTCTCAATCAAGAAATCAATTAAATAGGACCTGCTTGACAAAGTGAAGTAGACCAAAAGATCCTCAAAAGCTAGACATCATGCTGCAATCCAAAGAAATTCAGGAAAAAATGAGAAACAAAGTAATTGAGATCTATCAGTCTGGAAAAGGTTATAAAGCTTCGGGACTCCAGCAAACCAAAGTGAGAGCCATTATCCACAAATGGCGAAAACATGGAACAGTGATGAACCTTCCCAGGAGTGCCTGGCCAACCAAAATTACCCCAAGAGTGCAGCGACGACTTATCCAAGAGGTCACAAAAGACCCCACAATAACATTAAAACAACTGCAGGCCTCACTTGCCTCAGTTAAGGTCAGTGTTCATGACTCCACCATAAGAAAGAAACTGGGCAAAAATGGCCTGCATGGACGTGTTCCAAGATGAAAACCACTGCTGAGCAAAAAGACAATAAAGGCTTGTCTCAGTTTTGCCAGAAAATATCTTGATGATCCCAAAGACTTTTGGGAAAATACTCTGTGGACTGATGAGACAAAAGTTGAACTTTTTGGAAGATGTGTGTTCCATTACATCTGGCATAAAAGTAACACAGCATTTCAGAAAAGGAACATCATACCAACAGTAAAATATGGTGGTGGCAGTGTCATGGTCTGGGGCTGTTTTTCTGCTTCAGGACCTGGAAGACTTGCTGTGGTAAATTGAATCAGGAATTCTGCTGCCTACCAAAAAATCCTGAAGGAGAATGTCCAGCTATCTGTTCATGACCACAAGCTGAAGCGCACTTGGGTTCTGCAGCAGGACAATGAGCCAAAACACACCAGCAAGTCCACCTCTGAATGGCTTAAGAAAAGCAAAATGAAGACTTCAGAGTGGCCTAGCCAAATTCCTGACCTGAATCTGATTAAGATGCTGTGGCATGACATTAAAAAGGCGGTTCATGCTCAAAACCCTCCAGTGTGGCTGAATTACAACAATTCTGCAAATATGAGTGGGACAAAATTCCTCCACAGTGCTGTAAAAGACTCATTGCTAGTTATCGTAAACACTTGATTGCAGTTGTTGCTGCTAAGGGTAGCCCAACCAGTTAATAGGTTTAGGGGGCAATCACTTTTTCACACAGGGACATGTAGGTTTAGATTTTTTTCCCCTTAATAATACACATCTTTATTTAAAAACTGCATTTTGTGTTAACTTGTGTTATCTTTTTCTAATATTTAAATTTGTTTGATAATCTGAAACATTTAAGTGTGACAAACATACAAAAAAATGAGAAATCAGGAAGGGGGCAAACACTTTTTCACACCACTGTAAGTTTGCCTTTCTGTAGATTTTCATTGATCTACTTGCCACAATGATGACACTTGTTAGTAGTCACAACACAATGCCAGTTTTCTTTTAGTGTCAGTTTGCCTGAGTCACAGATACTGTCAGGAAATATAAATGTTTGCTGCACATCTTTCTAATAATGTGCCACAACTCTATTATCCCAACTCAAAGTTGATAACAGAACTTTCTTTCTTATATTCTGAAAATATTTAAAATAACATTTTCATCTTGATCAATAATTCAGTTTCAGAGATCATTTTATATAGTCATGCATCCAAAAGTCATCACGAATTTATGGAAAATCAATACACCATTTATAGTGTACTAATTAGCCAAGTTAGAAGCCTGTCTTAAGGAAATCAAAGTTTGGATGACTTGTAATTTCCTGCTATTAAATTCAGATAAGACTGAAGTCATTCTTGTTGGTCCAAAAAACCTTAGAAATTCCTTTCCAAATCAAACTTTCAGTTTGGATGCAGTTACTCTTTCTCTTAATAGCTCTGTGAGGAACCTTGGAGTTATTCTTGATCAGGATTTGTCCTTCAATTCACATATTAAATTTGTTTCTAAGACTGCCTTCTATCATTTGCGTAATATTGCCAAGATTAGGAGCATCTTGTCTCAGAGTGATGCTGAGAAGCTGATCCACGCTTTTGTTAGCTCGAGATTAGATTATTGTAATTCTTTATTATCAGGCTGTCCTAAAACATCTTTAAAAAGTCTTCAGCTGATCCAAAATGCTGCAGCAAGAGTTTTAACAGGTACTAGAAAGAGAGATCATATCTCTCCGGTTCTGGCCTCCCTTCATTGGCTTCCCATAGAGTTTAGAATTAAGTTTAAAATCCTTCTTCTTACTTACAAAGCTCTAAACAATCAGGCTCCTTTTTATTTAAAAGATCTGATACTACCGTATCATCCTAACAGAGCACTACGCTCCCAAAATGCAGGTTTACTTGTAATACCTAGAATCTCCAAAAGTACAATGGGAGGCAGAGCCTTCAGTTATCAAGCTCCTCTCCTGTGGAATCAGCTGCCAATCTGGATTCGGGAGTCAGACTCGATCTCTGTTTTTAAGAATAGGGCTAAAACCTACCTTTTTGATATAGCCTACAATTAGGGAGGGATCATGTGTTTCTGAACCCTCCCTTAGTTATGCTGCTAATAGGTTTAGTCAGCCGGGGGACCTCCAGTAATGCACTGGGCCTCACTCCTTTCCTCACTCTCTATGAAATATTTTTTTTTTGCTGGTCATTAACATTTGTTTGTTCTCTCCCATAGATTGAGTCCCCATCGTGCTGTTTGCTCTCTACATGTCTGTTCTTTTCTTCTTCTCTGTCCCCTCACCCCCTAGCCAGTCGCAGCAGATGACTGCCCCTCCCTGAGCCTGGTTCTGCTGGAGGTTTCTTCCTGTTAAAAGGGAGTTTTTCCTCTCCACCGTCGCCAAGTGCTTGCTCACAGGGGATCGCCTGATTGCTGGGGTCTTTCTGCAACTGTGGGGGTCCTCCCTACAGTTGATAGTGCTATGAGATGACTGTTGTTGTGAAATGGCGCTATATAAATAAAGTTGAATTGAATTAATAATGTAATTGCTGTGGATATCAATAGTCACTATGTCCTCCAGTATCTATTTATGAATGAATGAATGAATGAATGAATTTATTTATTTCGGATAGTACATTACAGGTTAAAAGAAACTGTATAATATAACAACAAGGTCAAATTAGACAAAGACTCCTTCTACTATACAATTCCACGTGAGTTATCCGAAATGGGTGATGGCTGAAGCCGCAGCTTATATTGCCCACCCATATTCCATCCAAGAATTCAAAGGAGAAAAAAGAGAAAACAAGACAAGAGCGATTACAATTTAAAACAAGGCTAAGACAAAATATGACTGAGAGAAAAAGAAAACTGAGCTAGTCTAAGTTAAGCGGTTACTATTCAAAAACAAATCTAAGACATAGTGTCACAGAGAAAAAAGAAAAACTAAGCTATAACACAACACAGGCTGGAAATGTCAATCCTTATGTGAGTTTACATGTCGTCTTGTAAATATGTTTGGAGTATTTCTTCCTTTAGTTTTTGTTTAAATTGTCCAAGCTTTGTACATGATTTTAATTCAGGTCCAAAATCGTTCCATAATCTGACACCTTGCACTGAAATACAGTGTTGCTTGGTAGTTGTTCTCACTGTAGGCTTTTGAAATATACATGTTCCTCTGAAGTGATATCGTTTCTCCCTTGTTTGGAACAACTTTTGGATATTTGCGGGCAGTGATAGATTCTTCACTTTGAACATTATTATTGCGGTTTTAAAGTCGATCAGATCTTTCAACTTGAGAGTTTTTTGTTTAAGAAAAAGTGGGTTTGTTGGTTCCCTGTAAGCTGCTTTGTTGATTATTCTAATAGCTCTCTTTTGAAGCATAAAGAGTGGATATATGTTTGTTTTATATGTATTTCCCCATACTTCATTACAATATGTCATGTATGGGAGTATTAATGAATGATACAAGGTGTATAGTGTGGGTTGATTCAGCAAATTTTTCACTCTGTGTAATATTGCAATTGATTTGGATACTTTACCTTTTATATAATTAATATGTGGCTTCCAACACAGTTTGTTATCAATTATTACTCCAAGGAATTTAGTTTTGGATACCCTTTCAATCTCTACACCATTTACACTGAGTTTGGGTACTGGGTAGTTGTGATGGTTGTTAAAGACTATAAATTTTGTCTTGCTTAAATTGAGCGTTAATTTGTTTGAATCAAACCACAGTTTCAGCTTTCCTAATTCCTTTCCGAGTGTATCCAGAAGTTGTTCCAAGTTGTTTCCACTGCATAGCAGGTTAGTGTCATCAGCAAACAATATTAAGTCCATTTTTTCTGAAACTTTACATATATCATTTATATACATATTGAATAATAATGGTCCCAAAACTGAACCCTGTGGGACTCCACAGGTGACCTTCAGTAGCTCTGAGTTTTTGTTGTTAACACATACAAACTGATATCTATTCTTTAAGTAACTTCTTAACCAGGACAGTGCTACCCCTCTGATACCACAATTTTGTAGTTTCTTTAATAATAGATTGTGATCTACTGTATCAAATGCTTTTTTAAGATCCAGGAATACTCCAACTGAATACTCTTTATTTTCAATGGCTGTTGATATTTTTTCTGTAAATTCCATTAAGGCATATGCTGTTGTCCTTTTGTGTCTGAACCCATATTGCTGCTCACACAATAAATCATTCTTCAGTATGAAGTTGTCAATTCTCTCATAGAATATTTTTTCAAGTATCTTGGAAAATTGCGGTAATAGTGAAATTGGTCTGTAGTTGGAGAGTTCCCCTCTGTCGCCTGTCTTGTAAATCGGAATTACTTTAGCTATTTTCATTGCATTGGGAAATATACCTGATTGGAGAGACAGGTTACAGATATACGTCAGTGGTTTCACTATGCATTCGATAACAGTTTTGACTAGTAGCATATCAATACCATCGCAGTCAGTAGATGTTTTACTTTTGAACGATTTAACAATTTCAATGACCTCTCTTTCGTCTGTGTTCTTTATGAAGATGGTGTCTTTTACAGCAGTGTTATTGCATATTGAATCACCTGTTGGCACCGTAGTGGGTATTTCTCGGGCCAGTTTAGGTCCAATGTTAACAAAAAAATTATTAAATTCATCTGCAGGTGAAGCTATATTCACATTCGGAGTCGATTTATTATTTTTTGGAGTGTTAGTTGGGTAGCTGGTATTTCTGCTTTTATTTCCAAGGATACTGTTGATTATTGTCCATGTATTTTTAATATTGTCTTTGTTTTTTCCAGTTCTTTACTGTAATAGTCTCTTTTACTACATCTTATTATATATGTTAACTTATTTTTGTATGTTTTATACCGCTGCTCTGCTTCTTTTGTCCTTTTCTTTATGAAAGCTTTATATAATAAATTTTTCTTTTTACACGCCTTTTGTAGTCCTTTGGTTAGCCATGGTTTGTCAGTAAATTTGTGTTTAAGCTTTTTTTTAACTAATGGGCAGTTTTTTTCATAAAGAGTGGTTACAATGTTTGTAAACGTGTCATAGGCTTCATTTACATCTGATACATAGACTTCTGTCCAGTCTTGCTTCAGCAAGTCCTCTTTAAAAGAACTGATTGCGTTTGGTGATTTGTGTCTGAATGATTTTGAGATTTTTTCTGGGTTGGGCCCCGTGTGGCCATGGATAAGTGCAAAGATTGGCAAGTGGTCGCTTATATCATTTATCAATAATCCACTTTCTATTTTCTTGTCGAGAACATTGACAAACAGGTTGTCAATAAGTGTAGCAGAGTGAGCTGTGATTCTACTGGAATGTGTTATTGTGGGATATAGACTCATGCTGTACATAGAGTTCATGAACTCTGTAACTACATTTTGTTGATGTGGATTAAGTAGATCAATATTGAAATCTCCACAAATTGCTACCATTTTCTTACTAGTAATATTATTGTACAGCTTGACTAATTTATCTCTGAATGTCTCAATGCAAGTTCCCGGCGTTCTGTATATGCAGCTTATGATTAGATTTTTTGTTTTGTCTAGGTCAATCTCAACAGTAACACATTCCAGAATCCCTGGTAGTGCTGAGGACATTTCATTTACAAGCTTACATCTATATAGGTCATCAATATACAGTGCAACACCACCACCCTTTTTTTGAGATCTGTTAATGTTAAACATCTGATATCCCTCTATTGCCATCAGGGGAGCCTGGTCTGCATTAAGCCAGGTTTCAGAGACTGCTATAGCTGTGAATTTTCTGTTTAGCTGTTTTAAATAGTCCTGAATCTGTGAGAAGTTTTTGTTAAGACTTCTGCTATTGAAGTGTATTATTGACAGTTTACCATCTAATTGCACTTGACTTTTGAATTGCTTTTCAGTGTAATATTCACAGTGGTTATGAATATTATTGAAAAAGTGGTTATCAGGATCAATATCATTCTCCATCTCTTGTGGTTTATGTTCAGCATAGTGGCATATTTTTAGAGTTTGAGTTTCCTCACTCTGTGTTTCATAGTCAGTGTTCATTTGTATTTATCTAAGTCAGTAGCATCTCTGATCATTATACTTTTTGCTTGCTCAGGTGTTCCATTTAGTTTAATCCAAATTCTACAATTTCTTGTCCAGGTTGACTGTATCTTATTATGTTTCTTTAGCATCCTTGCCTGCCGTGCTAATTCAGCGTTTTTTTTTTGTCAGGTGTTCATTTAGGTAAACTTGAGTTTCCTTTAGTTTTTTTTTGGCCTGCCTCAGTATGTCATTTTTCACCCTCCTGTTCACAAAGCGCATCACAATTGATTTCTTTGTTTTGTTATCTTTCTTCGGTAAAGCATAACAGGCTGAGATCGCATTGGCTTCTACCTTAATGTCTTTATCATTAAGGAACTGAAGCACTTGGTTTTCTAAGGACATTGATTCACTTATGGAAGCATGTTCACCACTCAGTCCTGTAGCGGCATGGGCGTACGACTGATATCTGATGTCTAGTCCACTTATAACTATGTCATCAATGCGAGAACCTTGTTCAAGATCCTCAACGCGTTGCTCCAAAAGACGCCCGTGTTGCTCCAGGTCCATAATTTTTTTGTCTTTTTCTTTTATTATTGAATGTAGGGCTTGTACCTCCTGTATTAGGTCTAATATTTTGTCCTGCTGGCTAGTCACTTTGGCCAGTTCATCTAACACAAAGTTCAGAGTTTTTTTAATTTCTTCCTTTTATGATTTGTTAGATTGGTGTTGCTCTATCTTAGTGGACTCTGTTCATCTATTATTTTCGGATGATGGGTATGGAGTCCCTAGACAGACAGAGGGAGGGCAATTAGTCAAAGAGATAAAGATTTACGACAGGTAGACGCACTGAGACTGCTACTCTGCAGTGCGCCAGCCGTAGAGGTCAACGACCAGACCTTGTGGGATGAAATGTGAGTCTTACATTTGTCCAGCTTAACACCCATGAAAAATGAAGAAGGTGACCTGAAGTATCAAACAGGATCAGACAGCAGTACTTAGCCTTCAGATGACCACAGGGTGTTTCCCATATCTGCAGCAGGAAGTTTTTAGCCTGATTAGAGAGCAGATACTGGATGATTCGGAATGAATGAGTCATTTGGCCATAAATAGATAACTCAGAATGGCATCACATAGATTATTGATTTTATTAATCTTATTTTTAGTTTTAGTTTCTTGAAGTGAAGCTTAATTTTGTATGTTGTGGAGTATTAACATACTTTATAGACTTGTCATACAATATGTTTAACTAATATTAAAAAGTTACATAAATGTAGAATTAGCCAGGAGTGCACCACAAAGTATGATATTTGAAAATGTCTTTACTGTCATTGCATATTAGATTAAATAATCAGCATTCCATTGCTGCTTACAGGAAATAAATTCACTCCCTTGAGGCGAAAGAGCTTCTTCACAAAGTTAAGGCTGACACCTTGTGGCTATACTTGGTACTACAGGTGTTGCAACTCATTTTTCACTTTTGTGAGCAGTGACCGGCTCATGTGGTATGCTGACATAGTTGTTTTAATATGCATACTTTTGATGGTGAAATATTGGAGTTTGTATTGCATTATAAGGGAAAGAATTTCTTCATAGGAAGACATGACAGTAAATTTATTTTATGAAAGCACTTCAAAATAGCACTAGCTCTTTAAAGGGGTCACTGACTGTAGCTTTTCCACATTTTGACAACTCCCACTGGTCTTGATGAAATGTTTGTGACATACTTTGGTCAAATTATCTTTAATTATTGAATTATTGCAGAATAATTGTGAATCATCTTTTGCAGCATTCCTCAGAACAGCACGTTGTTAGGTCTGGGAATGGGACCAGCGGACTGAGGGTTAGCTTTAATGGACTGCTAGCCAACCTGTGGAACAGTATAACAATAAGCTAACAACAAGCTAACAGGAGTGAGGTACAGGCAGGTGCAGGCTAGAGGCGGAGCACCAAAAAGAACGTCTTCCACCGTTAGTCCCCTAATATAGTCACGGCGTGATGGCGTCATGTCGTGCGTATGTCCACACGTCCGTGACATGCATGGTGGTATACCAGTATGCCACACACGTCTCTAAATGTCCATCAACCACAGTTTACTCCACCCTCTTACGTTACTATTACTAATCTTAGCTGGCTAGCTCCTAGCTCAGCTAACTAATGTAAATTTGTATTAAAGAATGAAGGAAATAATGCGTCACGGGTGTGGACAGGAGTGTGCTATATCAGTGGTTGATAGGATATGACTGGTCCCTGGAGTACAATATGCACAGAAATATTTGTGAATGAGTGGCTAAACTGCCAGCTTCAGCTAGCCGCCTTGTGTCTTGGTTAAAGATAATAACGCTAAGGGCTCAATGTAGCATTATGGCAAACATATAATAACAAAATAAGCCAGAATGACCCGAGACACATGGATTAGTGAATCAGGTGGAAACAGGGATGTTTATAAGGGTGACAAAAATCTAAAGAAAATAACAATGTAAACTCCACTTGGTAAGCTAACTCCCAAGTATGCTAGCTGATCCTTGGGCTCCGCACTCACACTTGTAGACAGACAGCTTGGCTGGCCAATAATAGAACAGCAGGTGGGTCTCAAGGCTGGGCTTACCATGTTTATGACATTCCACAGCAAACCCAGAAGAGTTAAAACAGCTTGTCAGAGACAGAAACTATATAAAAACTGCATTTTTTTTAAGAGAAATGAGTGTTTTGATATTTTTTCAATAATCACATTGTGGAAGATGAAAGCAGATGAGACAGCGAGCTGGTCGACATGCGAACTTTATTCACCTTCCAACATCACACAGAGTAAAACCTTCCCAGAGTGCCTGAGCGAACTCCTTTATACACTTTGATTCCCACCTCCGGCACACAGAGTAAGCACATTAACATTCAGACTGAAAGACATGTACACACATTAACATAACATTGACACACACGTCACAGAGCAGGTCTTGCTACCATACATTCACACCCCTGCATCCTCAGGTGTCAACCTGGTGCGGCGGGGGGCGAAAGGCACATCTTTGTTTGGTTGTCTCCTCTCACCTTTCTCCATTAGCATCTCTCATTCTTTTCTCCCCCATCAACCCCCTTGTTCTAGGTGGAGTGTCATGTGTATTGTGTCCATCACAACATGACCAATTGATTCCGCCATTGTTACGTAGTGTCCATAGAATTCACCAAGTGCATGCTGGGTAGGGTAGGAACCGTTCGCTGAGATCACGTAAAAGCTGGAGACATCGTCACAAAGCAGACATGGCGAAGTCTTGCTGTGTTTTAAACTGTAATAGTCGTTCTCACAACCGCCGTGGAGAAAAGATAAACCACGGAATAGGCTTTTTTCGTTTTCCAGCATGGAAGAAGAACAGCACAGCTCACGTTTCGGATGTAACTAAGAGGCGACGCCTGGCCTGGATTGCAGCAGTCAGAAGACCCGACATAACTTTCAAACACGCACCTGTATGGATGTTGGTGTGCTCAAAGCATTTTCATAAAGGTACGTTATGATTTATTGTGTATGTCTGTTGTTAAAACTTGCTTGTGTTGTGGTTAAGACTTGCCTGGTCATCGCTTTTACCCTACGTCAGCAGTGCTAAGCTAAGCAAAGCTAAGCTAAAGAAAGACTCCGATATCCTTCTAGCTAGAAAAAGTTACCACTCACACACCTGTGTGAGTGGGTTTAATTTGTTCTACACCAAAGTATTTTCTTACCGTTTCCTTTGCTTTAACAGCAGACCAGCTTATGAAATGCTAGACTGTGATCCTGACTGGGCACCTTCTCTAAACCTTGGGAGTGCAGAGCTTCCAGCTGCCACTCCTGACAGGTTTAATCACTTATGCATACGGACAAGATTATGACAAAAAGAATCAGCAGGGCATGCAAGAGATCCCCCAGCACAGACCCCCAACATCACTGGCCCTGTGACTGAGATGGATAATGTAGCTCCTTCAGGTAGTCTTTTTTTTTTTTTTTATTTTACCTATGTTTTTCTTTCTAAAATGTGTCTTGGGATTCCTTTTGATTACAAAATATATTAACTACAGTTGTTTATTGTCCTGATCAGCAGCAGATGACACCACACCTCTGGCTGAGATGGAGGAGACGACATCTGATGAAGCAGCACTGATCTGTCAGGCTGATGATGCTCCAGAGGAAAATGCACAAGAGCTACAGAACTGCAGCATGTGTCACCTTAGGCTTAAAGAAATTTTACTCTTGCAAGAGGAGAACAAAGTTAAAGGGAGAGCTCTCCAGAAAGACCCTGGATGAGAATTTCCTCAAAGATAATGACTCAAAGGTGAAATACTACACTGGGCTTCCATCTTTCAGTTTAATGGCTCTGCTGATGCAATTTTTTCCCAGCCTACCAAAGACAGAAAAATTTCCCAATTTCAAATTCTCCTTTTAACTATGATGTGTTTGCGGATTAATTTGCCTCTTGAACATATTGCACACCTTTTTGACATAAGCAGACAAACCGCATCCATCCTGTTCTGCGACACCATAAATGTGCTCCATGCACACCTCAGCCCTTTGGTGTCCTGGCCAAAGAGACCTTGTTTGCAGGCTAGCACGCCACATCAGTACGTTGAAATGTTTGGCAATAAGGTCATAGTTTTTATTGACTGCTTTGAACTTTTTAATTTTAGAATGTAGGCCATGACATGTTTTTGGTGTGGTTTAGCCATTTTGTCATCATGTCTTTAACTGTGTCAATAATATTGAAGCAGTTAAAGCAGCACCTCTTCAATTTTTCTTATTGCTCAAACATTTTGCTTTCTTTCCTCTTTTTATATATGTAAATCCCACTGAGTTGCCCTTGTGTATGAAATGGGCCATATAAATACACTTGCTTGCTTTGTAACAATTTTTGGAATAAAGTACACAATGGCTTACAAACTCCAGCTCTTTATTTCAAAGATGCAAAACTGTAACCATAACCATGACACAATACAAGAATATAAATTGACATGCATGATCGACATGTATCATTGTTCTACCATGTTATAGCGCATAACTGTCTCATGTTACAGCACTACTCTAATGTGCACATTGCAAAACCACGGCTGCCGTGGGGTTGGTGCTTCAAAGTCCCATACATCCTAAATGGAACCACTGAATTTCAGTTTTGGTTATCACAAGCAACCATGTCATCCAGCTCTTCTGGCTGCCTGCAAGTCCACCACACTTCTGCTGTGTTCTGTGCCTGTCTTCTGGGATTGTGTGTGGGACCTGGCTGTAATGCAGTTAGACGTCATCTTTTGGGCTTCTGGGTGGGTTTATCAGCTGCAGCTTTCCTCTTTTGTGTTGTGGGGTCAGAGTCAGTAAAGTGACGGGCAACAAGCTCAGGTAGGAAAACTTTATAAAAAAAAATAATGGGCCACTGGTAAAAGTGTTTGCTCCCACAGGTCAGAATCTGGTGTGATGCGTACAACACAACTTTTTGTGGTCCACACAACAAAGTCACAGAAATGTGAGCCTGTCACAAAAATTTGCATTTGTACCTGCTTGTAGTACTTGTGACTGCTTGAGTTCTAGTCTCCCATCAGAGAGTTTCAGGTAAAAAATCATTGTCTGCACAGGCCTGCAGGATGTTGTTGTTGCAGTGCTTATATGGGATTTTATTTCCACACAGCCTTTTTCACAACAGGTGCAGGACAATTTATGGCATGCGCTTATTTTATTTAGTAAATAAATACTTGTAATCAAGCCAAGAAATTAAAAAAAACCCACCTTTGTGAGCACAACTGTCTTCAAGTCTACCTTGTACATCTACCAGTCATGCACCCATCCGTCTGTGAACTGCACTTCTGCTTGCTTCAAAGACCTAAAGTTACTAAAAACTTCATGTGTGTGTGGAGTTATGCTTACAGTCATATAATTATAAATGAAGGCATGGTTGAAGTTTGGCAGAATGTTTACATCCGAACTCCATGTGATATGCTGATACGGATCTAGTCCATTAACCCCTTCAAGCTTCGCCAAATAGCGTACCTTTGCAGTCCCATTCAATTTGGCGGAGTATGGTCCCTTTAAATTTTCCTTCATGGTCCATTTTGTGATTTTTTTTTTTTTTTTTTTTCCCGTTCATTCACAAGAAATGCCGAGACGCTGTGTGATTGCAGTCCGTTTACGATCGCTGTTCCTACCCCGCCCAGAATGCATTACGCGTTTGTCACGTGGGCTGGCGAGGTCAATAGATGCAGTTCAGAGGGTTAAAACCTACAAAAACAATGTTTCAGTCAATGGCCCAGTTAATATACTTTCAACATATTCTGAGCCCACTATTGTAACACCACTATGGTTAATGGACTAATTCAATAGCATCAATTGTGTGAACTTTCAGGCTGAATATTGAGCATTAAGTTTAAAAACTGCACTGTTTGAGATAATGAAAACCTTTCAAGCAATAGTTAAAGTTCCTGTAACATGTAGAGTGTTTTGAATTTTTTTTTTATTACATTGACATCGCCTTGTGACTAATGTAACAGTGTTATTAAGTAATAAAAATATAATAAAGGAGCATGTAGGTCCATAAAAAGTTGCATAATGGACCATAAAACTGCTGTAAGCTGTAGAGTACAGGTGCATCTCAATAAATTAAAATGTCAACAAAAAGTTGATTTATTTAGGTAATTCAATTAAAAAAAATTAAACTTCTATATTGTATAGAGTCATTACACAGAGAGTGATATATTTCAAGTGTTTATTTATCTTAATTTTGATGATTATGGCTTACAGCCCATGAAAACCCCAAATTCAGTTTCTCCAAAAATTAGAATATTACTTAAAATTAATTTTAAAAAATAGTTTTTTAATAGAAATGTGGACCGACTAAAAAGTATGTCCATGTACACACTCAGTACTTGGTCGTGGCTCCTTTTGGATTAATTACTGTATCAATGTGGCGTGGCATGGATGATGATGATCAGGCTGATCAGGTGATCAGGTGATCAGGCTGATCACCTCCATGCCACGCCACATTGATACAGTAATTAATCCAAAAGGAGCCACGACCAAGTACTGAGTGTGTACATGGACATACTTTTTAATCGGCAAACATTTCTATTAAAAAACTATTTTTTTTAATTTATTTTTATATAATATTCTAATTTTGTGAGAAACTGAATTTGGGGTTTTCATGGGCTGTAAGCCATAATCATCAAAATTAAAATAAACACTTGAAATATATCACTCTCTGTGTAATGACTCTATATAATATAGAAGTTTAATTTTTTTTATTGAATTACCTAAATAAATCAACTTTTTGTTAACATTCTAATTTATTGTGATGCACCTTTACTAGAAACTTTTCCTTGTTTCCAGGAAACAAACCAGTTAACAGATTACTGATGCATTCAGTCATAAAAACTGCTGGTTGACAGGGAAATGAACAAGGGGTGCGTAGGCCAGTTTGTGTGAATGAATGAAAACAATTTTAGTGCGGCCAAGGTGATTTCCTGCAAATCTTTGACAGCAGTGTAGTGAGCTGCTGAGTCAAAGCAGACCAACCTGAATCTGAATGTTGGTAAGGGATTATGAAACTTGGAGGATGTCATGATAGTTTTGTAAGAGTCATTCTCTGACATGCTACATGGGGAAATTTTCACTTAATCAATTATAGCACTTCATATAGTATTAAAAGCCTGAGGATACATGGACAAAATAATGCAAAAACTGACACCTGCACCCTGTCAATCCAGTGTGGCATTCAAAAGGAGACCTTGTGAAATTAGGTCCTATTTTGTATTTGTACATAAATGTTTAGCGTTATGTTTTGGGAGAGGGTTAAGTTAGCCATAATGGTGCATTCCTTTTCTGTCTGTGATTGAAAAAAACATCTAAAGGAATGAAGTCATGTCCAAGTCGGCAGTTACTTTAACAACTCAGAAAACCAAGATTGTTTAACAGTATTTTTAGGTAAATTAACCAAAACTCATCACCATTTGGCTGATCTAATAAAGTGTAAAAAGAAAATTTACCTCTTTGACTTTTAAATTAAAATTCACAATTCAATTATTTACTTTTTCTTTTGTTTCACATACTCCTGGGAATCTGTCTGTAGCCAGTTAGTGTTAGCCACTGCTAGCAACATCCACTGAAAACAAGGCAGTTTAGGGGTACTGGGAAAAAAAAAAAAACACCATAGTGAAATATTCAGAGATGAAGAGTTGGAGAGCTCTGTGTGTATGACTGAGTACAAGATACACACATATAGTGGATATAAAAACTGAAGACTCCTACATCTTTTTGATGTTAAAAAAAGAACAAATAATTCCCAAACTCTTTCTGCCTTAAATGTAGTCCACAACCTGTACAATTCATCCATCCATCCATCCATCCTTGACCACTTAATCCTTTTCAGGTCATGGGGGCTGGAATTAAAAACAATTCTGTAAGCTTGAAAAATATTTTTAAAAATGTGCAATAAGTATGCACACCCTTAAAACTATCACTTTGTTGTGGCACCTTTTGACTTAATTACAGAATTTTGTAATTCTGTAGTTAATTATAAAATTACAATTGCTCTTTGTGGGTAGAGCATCACACATCTGGACATCTGGACTTGGCAATATTTAGTTGTTCCTTCTTGCAAAAGTGCTTCAAATCTGTCTGAATCTGAGAGCATTCCCTGTACACGGTCCTCATCCCACAGATTTTTAATGACCTCTGCCAAAGAACATCATCATCATCATAGCAGTCTGTCATGGGTGACAATGACTGTTTCATTTAGGTCTGATCAGATTCCTTCACGCAGCTCTGTCCTTAGCCTTCCACTGCCAGAAACTCCTGTCTATATCCAGCTTCTTCAAGTTTCTTTTTACAGTCTCTTTAAATCTGAGCCTTGGTCTATCCTGATTGCGTTTGCCCTCGCATAACTGTGAGTAAAGTAACTGCCGAGGGAGACGCTGGTGGTCCATCCTCTCAACATGTCCGAGCCATCTCAGGTTCATCTGTTTTAGCATGTCCTCCATTGATGGTAGACCAGCTCGTTTTAACACTTCTATGTTGGTTATCTTGTCTTTCCAAGAGATGTTCATTATGGCTCAAAGGTGTCTCATCATGTACGCATGGAGTTTCTTTACCTGCACTCTGTAGACAATCCAAGTTTCAGCACCGTACAATAGAGTAGCCAGTACTGTCGCTCTGTACACTTTGCATGTCACACGGATAGATACATGTCAATTGTTCCACAGTCTCTCCCTCAAGTTTCCAAACACAGCGCTCGCTCTTCCCATTCTGAGAGATAGTTCATCCTCCAGCCTAGCATTCTCTGAAACAGTACTCCCTAGATACTTGAAAGTCTTACACTTGACTAGTGGCTCTGTACCAAAGCTGATCTCTTCTGGTAGTGATGTTGATATCTGGAACTCTGGTGGTTGATAAAGGCACGCTGTCTTCTTAATGTTGATTTTGAGGCTGAATTGGCTGGCTACTCTTGCAAATTTCTCCACTAAAGATTGCATATCTTCCGCACTGTGTGCAACTAGAGCACTGTCGTCGACAAAGAGCATTTCTCTTACTACCTTTATCGATGTCTTACTCTTGGCTTTTAAATTGTGCCACGTTGAGCAAGCCTGCTTCTTTCCTTGTTTGAATGTATACTCCTTCTGAAGTGTCTTTGAAGGCCACCTCAAGCATGGCTGCCAGATATAGCGAGAAGAGTGTAGGTGCCAGCACACACCCTTGTTTCACCCCGTTGCTTACTGAAAAGTCTTTAGATACTGAACCACTCATTGCCACGTTTGCTTGCATGCCTGTATGGAGTGCCTCGATCAGGCTGACAAACTTCTCTGTACAACCATATTTCTTGAGTACCTGCCAAAGTCCTTGTTGCAAAACAGTATCGAAGGCTTTACTGAAGTCTATGAAGACTACATAAAGCGGCATGTTCTGTTCGATACACTTTTCTTGAACCTGTTTCAAGCAGAAAATCATGTCCATTGTGCTTCTTCCACTTCTAAAGCCGCACTGGGTTTCTGGTAGTACATTCTACGAGATTTGTAATCGCTCTTGTCTTGTTTTCTCTTTTTTCTCCTTTGAATTCTTGGATGGAATATGGGTGGGCAATATAAGCTGCGGCTTCAACCATCACCCATTTCGGATAACTCACGTGGAATTGTATAGTAGAAGGAGTCTTTGTCTAATTTGACCTTGTTGTTATATTATACAGTTTCTTTTAACCTATAATGTACTATCCGAAATAAATAAATTCATTCATTCAAATAAATAAAATGTGTTCATTGACTCTGTTCAGTAGTACACGTGAGAGAATCTTACCAGCAGTGGCTAGCAGTGATATACCTCGGTAATTTCCATAATCTTTCCTGTCACCTTTCTTGAACAAAGGCACAATACTTGCATCCTTCCAGTCTTGAGGTACTTTCTGTGAATCCCATATCTCTTGGATGAGCTTGTGCAGGTAGTTGGTCAGCTGAACACAACCAAATTTCCACACTTCTACTGGAATTCCATCCCTTCCTGGAGCCAAAGGACATAACGTAATTGTTTATTTGCTTGTTCATTTCTTTGAAGCAGGATTACAAAAAAACTACTGAAGAATTTTGATGAAATTTTCATAAGAGGAGGCCAGACCTAAGGATGAACCCATTAGATTTTGAAGGTGATTTGAGAGTGCATACCTCTACTAAGACCCTGTTTTCTTGCAATATGTTAGCAGAATTATGCAAAAACCACAGTACGGATTTGGATGAAATTTTCACCAGAGGTGGTCCTTGGGCAATGAATGAACTAGTTTGATTTTGTGTATTATATGCATGAACACATACCTCCACCAAGGCCCTATCTCGCAAAGTACGGAAGAACAGAGGGACAAACGGATGGAGGTATGGTTAGACGGACAGAGGTACGAAGATATGGACAGGCGGATGGATGAAGGGAGGGAAGGATGGAACCTTGGTGGAGGTATGCACTCTCTGTTTGCCCTCTAGTTGGATTTAGGTGTTGGATCTAGATGAACAATTCCAAAACTTCAGTTTTCTTCTGGTGAAGCCATTGTTTTGTTAACTTGGATGTATGCTTGCGGTCAGTGGTGTGCTGAGTGGTTTTTGAAATTGATCTGAAGGATTTGAGGCAAAATTGACTATGTGGAACTGTTCATGCTTCCCTCCATCTGGACTATAAATCTCCAGTTCCAACTAAAGAAAAGCAGCACTAAAACATGAGGCTGAAACATCATGCTTCAATATGGGTACGATGTTCTTTTGGTGATGTACAGTGTTGTTTTGCACCAAACATACCTTTTGAAAATTGTAGCCAAAAAGTACAATCTTGGTGTGATCACATCATAACACACTTGCTCACGTGCTTTTGGGAGATTTAATGAATTATCATGCAACATTCATAAAATGAATTTTAGCACATTCATGATACCGTGTGACCTTGAGTGTAATATTGCTTCTTTACAAGAGTTCCACAAGCACAGTATATTAAATAACAGTAATAAAGGAAAAATGTTATGATTTTTGTTTGTTTAAGTGGTTATTTTGCTCCCCCAAGAAAAATAGTCATTTCTGAATATACATAGTTAACTGTTGCTAAGCGCCTCAATAAGTATAATATAGAAAGGAATAGTACGGGTCTACTGACATTTCACATACATGTAACCAAACTAAATAGCGTCCAGTGCAAAGGTCAGTGTTTAAATACATGCCGCTCCACCTGTTGAGTACATTTTCTGGATTATGTTGAGTCATGGCAGTGGCTAGTTTGTTGTTAGCTTGTTAGCGATTTAGGCATCTTCTCTGCACTTCATTTGCTTTTTCTTGGCCTTTTCAGATGAAACAGAGTCCATCACCACAAACTTATTATGGCTGGCTAATTGAGAAAATAAATTCAACTCTAGCTTGTCTGTTTTGTTTAAACAGGCATAATTTTTTTTTTTTTTCCGGTTCCGGTTCCACCGGACCGGCGGCGCCACACAAGTTGGCTGCCATTTGCAACTGCCCTTTTCTTATCTTCCTTCTTCTTTCTACACCTTTCACTCTATATATATATATCACGGACACACAGATCGCCCCAAGGGTCTCCCAAGTCGGCGGACGGAGCCACTGTTTGCAGCGGGGGACGAATACAGCAGGGAAGAGCTAGCTGGCTAGCTAGCTCCAACCGCCACCCGGTGCTAACAGAGAAGCTCGACATGCCGGGCTGGAGTTTAGGCAGCGTGCAAGAAATATAAGACAGAATAATAAAGAGCGATGGCAAGAACCAAGCAGACCGCCCATAAATCTACTGGAGGAAAATGCCCCCCAGGAAGCAGCTAGCCACCAAGGCTGCTCGAAAAAAAGCGCTCCGGCCCCCGGCGGAGTGAAGAAGCCTCACCGTTACAGGCCCGGTACCGTGGCTCTGAGAGAGATCCGTCGCTACCTGAAATCCACGGAGCTGCTCATCCGTAGGCTGCCCTTCCAGCGCCTGGTGAGGGAGATCGCTCAGGACTTCAAGACCGACCTGCGCTTCCAGAGCTCCGCCGTCATGGCTCTGCAGGAGGCCAGCGAGGCCTACTTGGTGGGTCTCTTCGAGGACACCAACCTGTGTGCCATCCACGCCAAGAGGGTCACCATCATGCCCAAAGACATCCAGCTGGCCCACCGCACCCGTGGAGGGAGAGAGAGCTTAGACTTTCTGCTGCACATTCACCAACCATAATGCTCTGCACTGTGTGTCTATATATATATATATACAGTATATATATATATATATACAGTATATATATATATATATATATATATATATATATATATATATATACAGTATATATATATATATATATTTATAGTAATATGTACATATGTATACTAGCTGTTCTTGTTTTTTTCTTGCCTTCTGATTGTTGCTCTGAGAGTTGTTGCTATTCCTGTGCTGTTGCAATCCTAGAATTTCCCCATTGTGGGACTAATAAAGGCTTATCTTATCTTATCTTGTCAGATGTTTATAAAGGTAGGAGTTTTGGTTCAGGGAGGTATGGATTGGGACTGTCTCTTTTCAAACAGTGCCTCATTGTAGAAATTAAGGTATAGAACACAATATTACATCATCATCATCATAAACTAAACACAAAATAATCCCCAGAACTATACATATACAACAAAATACTTAAAACACATGCAGTACAAAGAACTTATATACACATGGATGAAGGATAAATAAGCCTGTGGGCCCCCCTGGACCGTCCTTCCATCAGTCTGCCCCTGGAAGTGGACTGCCACCCGGTCCGCAGCAAGTTGCCTCGGCACCGGTGCGCCTCCTCTTCTTCACCACCGGATGTCTTACTTGTCCAGGCCCACCACTCACAGTCTCCTCCCAGGCACACCGCAGCTCATTCGGGTGCCCCCATGAACCTTCTGACAGCTGGGGGAAAGCATCCTCCCATCTGGCCACAACACGCAGCCATCCCTGGTGCTCCTCCACCTGCCGTTTGGTCCTGAACTGCCATGATTCCACCACCCCCCGAGCCCGAATCCATTCTGCAGCTCCAAGAGGGGTTCTGTTCGGCTTGCAGTGTTTCTGCTTGGCACGTCGTTCTTCTGCCCCGACCTCTTTTTACTTCGCCATCACCATTGTGACCCCTTGTTCACCGGTACCTTCCAGCTGAAATCCGGGAACAGATGGAGCCAGCCACTCTGCACCACCCACCGTCACAGGTGTCCCACCGTGCCGCCCAGTTCTCTCGTCCAGGGCTACTTGGGCTCTGGCACATGAACCCTCCTGTGATGGCCCTGGGTGATATTGGTCTTGCTCACTCTCCAGGGTGCCAGGCAGTTCCTCATCCCACACTGCTCCGTCTACCACACCCAGAACCAAATGGTCCCACATTTTGGCCGATTCGCGTTGACCCGTCAGTTCCAACGTTCCCACCATGGCCAGTCGTCCACCTTTACAACCACAAAGCAGTGCCACGTCCTTCTCAATTCTGACGTGCGGGGAAAAATACCTCATGGTCGTCCAATCTGGCATGGAGCCCACCACTCCCGCGTCAATCCACAACAACACTTCCATCCCGATCCACTCCATTATACAGTATTCGTGACCGTTGGTGCTCGGAGACACAGCATAAACAACTGTGAGGGCGCGAGAGCCCACTTTGTGCCACAGACCTCCTCACTTGGATCTGTGGCATGCCCTGGTGACATGAAGCAAGTAGCCACATGTTCCACAGTGCTCCGTTCTTGCCGAACAACCCTTAGCCTTGAAATGGTGCTTCATGGACCCACAGCCCTCACCTTTGGGCTTTCCCGGGGCGGACCTCACATTCACAGCACTGGCGTTGTCCTCCACGCTTCCCACACTGACCGGGTCCACTGCATATGTGATCGACAGTGAATCCAGATGTTGGTGTGACAAGCTCTCACTTAGATCCCGTGACAGTACGTCCACAGCTCCAAGCAGTTGAGCTAACTCGATGGCAGTGGGCAGCACCAATTTGCCCAAAAACGTAAGCAGCTCTGACCAGATCATAGCACCGTTGATATATTCTGCCAGCTGGTCGTGAATCATCCCTTTCTCCAATAGTCTAAGCTGACACCCGCCAACCAACAGCTCCAAGTCTGTCACAAACATAACAGACTCACCCACCCGTTGGCGACACTGTGGAAACCGAATCTTGCCAACAGTATTACAATTCTCACACATAACAAGCCACTGATATTAATAACTTCAACTTAAAAGTTCTTAAAACACATGATGGCTTATAGCTCATGAAAACCCAAAATTCAGTTTCTCAAAAAAATAGAAGATTACGTATAATTAATTTTTAAAAATGGATTTTTAATAGAAATGTTGGCCGACTGAAAAGTATGTTCATGTACACACTCAATACTTGGTCGGGGATCCTTTTGCATGAATTACTGCATTAGTGTGGTGTGGCATGAAGGTAATCAGCCTGTGGTACTGCTGAGGTGTTAATAGCGTCTTTCAGCTCGTCTGCATTGTTTGGTCTGGTGTCTCTCACTTTCCTCTTGACAATACTCCATAGATTCTCTACGGGGTTTAGGTCAGGAGAGTTTGCTGGCCAATCAAGCACAGTGATACCATGGTCATTAAATCAGGTTTTGGTACTTTTGGCAGTGTGGGCAGGTGCCAAGTCCTGCTGGAAAATGAAATCGGCATCTCCATAATGCTTGTCAGCAGAGGGAAGTGTTATGTCTGCAAATACCTTGGTACAAGGATGAGGCCAGGTGAACGGCTGAACTCAGCTTTATTGGTGATAGGACACAACACACAGCCACCAGGCAGGGGTATCGGCAAGAGAGCCTAAAATGGATGCCCCCTGGCATTTATAGGGCGGTGCAGTGGTGGAAGAGGAAGTGGCCGTCACTACACCGCACTTCATAATAAAGGTACTCAGAAAAGTACCTTTACCTGTAAAAAGTCTAAAAACACACGCACAATTAAGACTCTCCCCAATTTAGGACCCGAATCACACACTAAGAAAACTAAACTGAGATTACTGAATGGCCTACCACCGTCACACAACAAAACCTATACTAGGGAGGACGGGTGAACTATCGTCCTGCCCCACATGGCAAGGTGGATTATTCTGCCACCTGTAAACTCCATAAAGTCCATTAATAACTCAAAATTACTGCATGTGTTCCTATACTAATAAAACACCCAGAACAATGACATTTTTTTACATGCACAAACATATGAATATAGAACTAGTCAGCAACATTTACATTGTTGTCCCTTGGGTAGAAAAGGGCAGAATCGGCTTGGGGGGGCCCATGGCAGCCCCTCAGCAGATGCGCCCCTGGAAGCAGCAGGCCCCCAGAATAGTGGCTGATCTCATGGACAAAAGTGCCTCTCCTCATCACCACCGACTGCTGCTCTCATCCAGCCCCGCCACCAGAAGCCTCTTCCCGGACACGCTGTACCTTGTTGGCATGCCTCACTGAGCCATCGGACAGCTGGAAGTAAGCTGCACCCAGCTTAGTCACGATGCGTAGGTGTTCTGCTGGCTGTCGTCTGGCCCATATTCGCCGTGGACATCCCACTTCTCGATACCGGACCAAGTCCATGACCCTAAGTGGGGTTCTGCTCAGCCTAATGTAGTGCTGCTTGGCACGCGGTCTCTCCGTGCCTGTTGGTCTGGCCCCGTCCTCTTCTAAAGTCATTGTAGTGGTCACCATTGTAGCTGCCAATCCTCCATCCCTCTGCAGCCAAGCTCCAGAGGAATCGGGGGCTAGCACATTGGCGTCACTCGCCAACGCAGGTACCTCACCGCCACACTGGGTACCCCCTTCTACCGTTTTTCGAGCGCCGGCACTGAGACCCTCCTGCGCCGAACCTGGGTGAGGCTGATCCTGCTTGACCACCGTGGTGTCCGTTAGTCCTTGATCCCACACAACGTCATGCTCTACCACTGGAACCGAAGGGTTCCACTGGCCACAATCAGACCATTCTTCCCCAGCGTCGTCTTTAATGGCAAAACCCAGTTCATAAAACAAGTCACAGCCCATGATATTGTCGCCTCGGGCCACCACGTGAAATGTGAAGTCAGCCATCATTGCAGACTTATACTGAGCTGTTAACTCCAATGTTCCAACTGTGCACAGCCTGTGACCTCCATAACCATAAAACAGTGCTGGGTTACCTTTTATCCTGTGGTAGGGGAAAAATTTCTTCACCGTGGCTCAATTCAGCATCGACCCCTCCACCCCCGTGTTGAGCAGCAGCGGTACCTCCACACCGCCTATCCCCACTGCGCAGAACATGTAACCCTTGGGACCCGGGGACACTGTGTGGATAGTTGTCAGGGACAGGCGGAGTGATTTCTTCCATGGGTTCTCCGGCTCAGATACACGGCACACTCTAGCATAATGGTTCAAACGTTCACACTTGCCACAATGCTTCCCTCAAGCCGGGCATTCCCTAGCCTTATATTAGTGCTTCACTGACCCACAACCCATGCACAGGGGTTTTCCAGGGGCAAATCTTCAGCTGGTAGCGTTGGTTTCCACGTCGTCATTGTCAAAGCTATCCTCGCTATCGGGGTCTGCTACTAATGCCTTGGAGGTAGGCTCCAGCTGCCATTGTGACTGATGCCACTTTAGCTCCGAAGCCAGCTTGTCTGCAGTCTCCATTTGGAGAGCTACCTCGACAGCCCTGGCTAACATTACAGACGCGGACAAAATTGTTGGCACCCCTCTGTTAATGAAAGAAAAACCCAAAATGGTCGCAGAAATAAGTTGAATCTGACAAAAGTGGTAATAAATAAAAATTCTATGAAAATTAACCAATGAAAATCAGACAATGCTTTTGAATTGTGGTTCAACAGAATTATTTAAAAAAAACAAACTCATGAAACAGGCCTGGACAAAAATGATGGTACCCCTAGAAAAGACTGAAAATAATGTGACCATAGTGACATGTTTAACCAAGATGTGTCCTCTAATTAACATCACAGATGTCTACAAACTTGTAATCAGTCAGTCGGCCTATTTAAAGGGTGACAAGTAGTCACTGTGCTGTTTGGTGACATGGTGTGTACCACACTAAACATGGACCAGAGGAAGCAAAGGAGAGAGTTGTCTCAGGAGATTAGAAAGAAAATTATAGACAAGCATGTTAAACGTAAAGGCTATAAGACCATCTCCAAGCAGCTTGATGTTCCTGTGACTACAGTTGCACATATTATTCAGAAATTTAAGATCCACGGGACTGTAGCCAACCTCCCTGGACGTGGCCGCAGGAGGAGACGGATAATACGAATGGTAGCAAAAGAGCCCAGAACAACCTCTAAACACATTCATGGTGAACTCCAAGGTCAAGGTACATCAGTGTCAGATCGTACCATCCGTCGTTGTTTAAGCCAAAGTGGACTTCATGGGAGACGACCAAGGAGGACACCACTGTTGAAAACAAATCATAAAAAAGCCAGACTGGAATTTGCCAAACTGCATGTTGACAAGCCACAAAGCTTCTGGGAGAATGTCCTATGGACAGACGAGACAAAACTGGAACTTTTTGGCAAGGCACATCAGCTCTATGTTCATAGACGCAAAAATGAAGCATATCAAGAAAAGAACACTGTGAAACATGGAGGAGGTTCTGTTATGTTCTGGGGCTGCTTTGCTGCATCTGGCACAGGGTGTCTTGAATCTGTGCAGGGTACAATGAAATCTCAAGACTATCAAGGTATTCTAGAGAGAAATGTGCTGCCCAGTGTCAGACAGCTTGGTCTCAGTCGTAAGTCTGGGTCTTGCAACAGGATAATGACCCAAAACACACAGCTAAAAACACCCAAGAATGGCTGAGAGCGAAACATTGGACTATTCTAAAGTGGCCTTCTATGAGCCCTGATCTAAATCCTATTGAACATCTGTGGAAGGAGCTGAAACATGCCGTCTGAAGAAGGCACCCTTCAAACCTGAGACAACTGGAGCAATTTGCTCATGAGGTGTGGGCCAAAATACCTGCTGAGAGGTGCAGAAGCCTCACTGACAGTTACAGAAATCGTTTGATTGCAGTGATTGCCTCAAAAGGTTGTGCAACAAAATATTAAGTTAAGGGTACCATCATTTTTGTCCAGGCCTGTTTCATGAATTTGTTTTTTAAAATAATTCTGTTGAACCACAATTCAAAAGCATTGTCTGATTTTCATTGGTTAATTTTCATAGAATTTTTATTTATTACCACTTTTGTCAGATTCAAGTTATTTCTGTGACCCCTGTGGGTTTTTCTTTCATTAACAGAGGGATACTAACAATTTTGTCCACGTCTGTGTCACTTGGCGCCGTGAGTAGCCTAGCTCGTAAAGCGGCACTGTTCATGTGCTCTGCCAGCTGGTCACGTAACATTTCTTCCTCCAGTGGCCCAAAATGACACTCGCTAGCAAGCTGCCTAAAGTTGGCAACAAACTGGTGGACAGGCTCACCCACACACTGATGTCATTGCCGGAACCGAATCCTCCAGACAGTCACGCTATCCGGGGTGTGTGAAAATGGCTTGCTAGCAACCCAACCATGTCCTCAAACGAGTCTGAAGCTCCGAGTGTGCGCAGGATATGTTGGCACTCATGTACAAGGAGCTACGTGCTCTTAGCTTATTTAGCTCACCCCGGTCAAGCGCGACGATGTAATTTTGGAAAGCCACAAACCCACAATGACAATATCATCCTGAAGTTCACGGATGACACAGCAGTGATAGGATGCATCACTGGTGGTGATGAAAGATTATACAGGAGGGAAGTGGCCAGCCTGGTGTCATGGTGTGAGGACAACAGCCTCACCCTCAACATGGACAAGACGAAGGCAATGATAGTGGGCATGAGGAAGGGGAGGAGGAGACCCCATCGGCCGCTGTTCATCCGGAAGCTTGAGGTGGAGAGGGTGAGCAGCTTTAAATACCTGGGCATCCACATCAGTGAGGACCTTACATGAGCACTCAACACCACAGAACTTGTTAAGAGAGCTCAGCAGTGGTTGTACTTTCTGAGGAGGCTGAAGAAGTTTGGCATGTCCCTCAAGATCCTCAACAATTTCTACAACTGCATCATCGAGAGCATCTTGACCAACTGCATCACTGCGTGGTATGGCAGCACTACTGCCCTGGACCACAAACGCCTGCAGAGAGTGGTGAAGACAGCGGAGAAGATCATCAAGACTCCACTCCCATCTCTGCAGAGCATCTACCACCGCAGAGTCCAAAGGAGGGCTGCTGCCATCCTCCAGGACCTCACCCACCCCCCAGCACAAAATGTTCACACTTCTACCCTCAGGCCGGAGGTATAGAAGTGTGAAATGTAGGACATCCAGACTAAAAAACTCCTTCTTTCCCACTGCCATCAGACTCCTGAATAAATAACAAACTCCGGACACAGCTTTGCAAATAGGAATTCACACACTGGTTGCTAAATTTGCACATTGCTCACTTGCACAGTGTACATAGTCTCACCCCATCTCATGTCCATATCATCTTTGCTGCTAAATTATCATTGTACAGTCTACTGGGTATTATCATTACAGAGAAATTCTCACACTAGGTGCTAATTTGTACATTGCTCATTTGCACACTGTACATAGGCTTATGCTATCTCAGGTTCATATCATCTCTGATATTAACTCTTTCACATTCCGCATTCATAAGACATCAGCGTCACCTGCTGTCCCTGGCGCAGTTCTGCGCCTGTCACATGATGTGTCCCAAAAGCACAGAAAACCCAGCTGCAACAAGCAATTCATATCACAAGATGTCAGACATGTATATCTTACTGCTCTTCACTGGAGGACTGGAGGAGTTCACCCAATGAATCGTCGCAAACATCATTTCCGGTAACACGAAGAAGAGAATGTAAACAAAGGCTCCATCTCAACATATATTTCCACACTGAGGAAGCATTTGCTCCAAATTTTGCCAACTATGATTCTAAAAAGAGATCATTTAGCTTCTGAAGAGAAATGTTTACCTTTTGTGACAGGAGAAGACTGTCTGGAGCGTGTACACTTTCTTCTGCCATCGACGGAGCTGCATGTGACGACAGAGAACAATAGCGCTGGTTCGGCGGCGTAATGTAACCGAAATTGAAGTGGAATAATTCATAACATACATGTGACAGTTTCTGGATGCGGGAGAGAAAACGAAAATGACTGGCAGAAGATGAAATAAGGACCATGGATGACAAAAATGGATGAATGAAGACATGACAAGCGGTAGGTCTGACCATTTTTTTATCGATTTGTGTACATTCTACTGATTTTCTGGCTCATATACTTTGAAGATAAGATAACAAAAAACAAAAATGAAGACACAAAAAATGAAACTATCCTTTGCATAACTATGCTCAAAGTCCACTTTTGACCTAAAGTTATGGAATTCGCTATGGCTGCCGTCACATTATGCAAATTAGATATGTAAATGTACTCCTATCTCAAACTTTGGATCATATTCTTTTGCTTGCTTGCGGTTGTCCATCGAGTCCGATGATGACGTCCACTTCTATCGGTGAGTCCTTTGATGGCTGTATAGTCCTATCCTAGACCCACATGTCCTGTTGCAGGTAGGGCATGTAAAAGTTGTAGTAGTGGCAGCAGGGGCTGCAGGTGCATTCCTCCTCAGTCTTCTCTCCTGTCTCCTGGCTGTCCTGTCCTCCTCCATCATATGGGTCCCCACAAGGCACTGCTGTCGCCAGGTGTTCCGGTCAGCAGCAGCCTCCTCCAGAGCCTCAGGTCTGATCCTGCACTTCTTTAAGGCCATCTTTAGCTGGTCCTTGTAGCGCTTCTTCTGCCCTCCAGCAGAGCGTCGACCATGGTGTAGCTGGCCATATAACACCCTGCGAGGCAACCGATTTGAGGGCATCCTCACCACATGTCCCAGCCAGCGTAGCTGGTGCTGGGTGATCGTTGCCTCAATACTCCTACAGCTGGTCTTAAAGAGTATCTCAGAATGAGGCACATGGTCACGCCAGGTGATTCCCAGGATGCGCTGAAGGCAGCGTATATGGAACCGCTCTAGATCCCTAATGTGGCGGCTGTAAGTCACCCAGGATTCACAGCTGTAGAGGAGAGTAGTGACACAGACTGCCTGGTAAACAGAGATCTTCGTTTGGAGATGGAGGTTCTTGTTCTGGAAGACCCGACGCCGGAGTCTCCCAAAAGAAGCTGATGCCTGCCTGATCCTGTTCTGGACCTCACTGTCAATGGAGTTGTCTACAGAGAGGATGCTCCCCAGGTACTTGAAAGATGAAACAACAGACAGCTGTTCACCAGCAACAGTGAAGGTAGGTGGAGTAGATGGGATATTGGTGCTCCATTGGCAGACGACCTCTGTTTTGATGGTGTTCACCGTCAGTCCCATCCTGCTGTATGCTCTCACCGCAGCAGTAAGAACAGACTGGAGATCTTGTGGGCTATGAGATACCAGAGCACAGTCATCTGCATACTGTAGCTCAATGACTCTCACCCTTTGCAGTTTGGTGGTTGCCTGGAGCCTCCTTATATTAAAAAGGTTGCCATCTAGACGGAAGTCCACTGTTACACCGCTGCTGTCCTCACTCTCCTTGTGGAGAAGCTGGGTGACACAGAGCACGAAGATGTTAAAAAGTACGGGTGCTAATACACACCCCTGCCTAACCCCTGTACAAACGGGGAAGGAAGGAGATTCCTGTCCTCCTATAGTCACCCGAGCAGTCATACCATCATGAAATTGGCAGAGGATATTGACAAACTTACTAGGGCAGCCAAACTTAAGAAGAACTTCCCATAAGAGTTCTCTATGGACAGTGTCGAAAGCTTTGGAGAGATCGACAAAGGCCATGAAAAGGTCCTGGTGTTGCTCCCGACATTTCTCCTGCAGCTGCTGAGCTGTGAAAATCATGTCCACCGAGCTCCTGCCCTTCCTGAAACCGCATTGCGATTCAGGCAGCACTGATTCTGTGATGTTGTTGATCAGCCTGTGAAGCATCACCTTCGCCAGGACCTTACCAGCAGCAGCAAGGAGCGAAATACCCCTGCTGTTGCCGCAGACAGCCTTGTCACCCTTGTTTTTATAAATGGTGACAATTGTGGCATCTCTCCATTGTTGTGGGATGTTATCATCGGCCCAGACCTTGGTGATGTACTTATGCAGGGTTTTTGTACACAAGTAGCCTCCTTGTTTCAACAGCTCGGCAGGGATGCTGTCATTACCAGGGGACTTGTTGTTTTTGAGAAAGCGGGTAGCTGATAGAACCTCCAGGAAGGTTGGGGGCTGATCCAGGTCTTGCATCGGAGGAAGAGTAGGCAAGTCGTCGAGAACAGTGGGGTCTGCATCTGAGTCCTGGTTAAGCAGGGTACTAAAGTGTTCAGCCCATCTCAGCAAGATGTTAGGCTGATCCTTTAGGATTCTCAGCCCATCTGCTGTTTTCAGGGGAGTGATGCAGCGATTTGTTGGGCCGTAAATCTTCTTGACAGCATTATAAAAATTATGCATGTCATTTTTATTGGCAAAGGCCTGGACTTCATGTGCCTTTTTTGTCCACCTCTCGTTCCGCATTGTCCGAGTAGCCCTTTGTACATCCCGCCGAGCTCTCTGCCACTGATGCCTGATGATAATGGATGAGGGGTTCCTTAAGGTTGCCTGATGTGCTCTGTGCTTGTCCTCCAACAAGTCGTGGATGGTGTCCGAGTTGTCATCAAACCAGTCTTGGTGGTTCTTTCTCTTATAGCCAATCGTTTGGGCTGCTGCCTCACAAAGAGCCAAGCTGATGAAGTCCCACTTCTGGTCCATGGTCTTCTCAGGCAAACTCAGGAAATGCTCCACCCCCCCTAGTTTCTCAACCAGGGAGCGCCGAAAGTCATTTCTTACATCCAGATTTGCCAGACGGGAGCAATCAAGTTTCCTCCTTTTGGGCCCTTGTAGTTGCGGGGGGGGGGGGGGGGGGGCACACTTGCATATGGACCTTGGCCACGATCAGCCGGTGATCCGTCCAGCATTCTGCACCTCTCATGGCACGGGTGATGTGGACATCTCTGATGTCACTGCGCCTCACAATGATGTAATCAATCAGGTGCCAGTGTTTAGAGCGAGGGTGCATCCATGATGTTTTGTATTTGGCCTTTTGCTGGAAGATGGTGTTGGTTATGGTCAGGTTATGCTCAGAGCAGAGAGTGAGCAATCTCACTCCATTTGCGTTAACCTGGCCAACTCCGTGTCTACCAAGCACTCCACTCCATATCTGATTGTTCTGACCCACTCTGGTGTTAAAATCTCCAAGTAAGAAGATCTTGTCATTCTTGGGGATCCAGCGAAGAGTTTCGTCCAGTAACTGGAAGAAGGAATTCTTGGCCTCACTCTCTGATGGCAGGGTCGGTGCGTAGGCACTAAGAAGTGTAGCAAAGCGATTCTTAACCGGGGGATACGGAGTGTCATCAGTCTCTCACTAATGCCAACAGGTGTTTCACTGAGTCTTGGTAGAAGGGTGTTTTTGATGCCCAGTCCTACACCATGCAGATGTTGTTCTCCTGAGGGGTAACCCCTCCAGAAGAATGTGTAGCCCATCCCTTCCTCTGTTAAAGAGCCCTCATCTAGAAGCCTGGTCTCGCTCAGTGCAGCAATATCAATGTTGTAGTGACTCAGTTCAGCAGCAACCAGAGCTGTTCTCCAATGGGGTCTATCAGAACCTCGATCCAGGAGTGTCCTTACATTCCATGTTGCCAGTTTTAGGTTGCATGTTCTCTTTTTATTATTTCGACCGCAGAGGTGGAATGACCCAACAGGCGCGGTAACCTGTTCAGGCGAAAGATGGGTGGGCAATTTTTAGGCCACCTTTTCTAGGCCCTGCTGCTCCGAGATCCCCTCCAGTTTAGCCTGGGACCGCAGGGTACCTAGTTACCATGTGTGGCCACGAGGAGGCACTGCAGGGGTCTTGGTGGTGGAGAGGCTATGTACCAGCAGGAGAAGACTTACGCACTTGGCTCTTCTTTTCACCCCCGATGGGGGCTAGCTGGTGGCGGTAGCTGTAAGCAGAGCAGCAAGCAGAAAGCAACATGCAACATGCACTATCTACAAACATCTCTACGTTGCTATACTACTTCACTAGACGCTTCACACGCACCCGGTGTAAATGGGATATATACACACATTGACAGTAAGCCATTATCTCTTACCACTTTCAAGTTACAGCCTTTGGAATGTCCGATATCCAAACTGAATATTTTCTTCAAAAAATCCTGACCACCAGAGGGGAGGAGGTGATGCTGACGGGCGCACCGCTGCTTCACAGAATTTTAAGAGGTTAATATACCATTGTCCATTATAGTCATCCAGTGAATTTTCAATTTTCATTCTTCTTGTTTCCTCTAGTTTAACTGCTTTAACTGTCCTAATTACCTAATCTGTCTTATTAGTACTTAGTAGTATTAGTACTTAGTATTAAGGTGTGTTTAAGGTGTCCTAATTGCCTAATGGGTGTTATTAGTGTTATGTGTGAGATCTGACTCTCGGGGCTTGCCGTAGCCTGGCCAAGGGGGTTGGGGTAATGATGTCAGGCGGGCTACGGCTGGAGTGTCTATTGTGTTGTTCTCAATAATAAAGTCAGTTCAGTGTTCAGTTGAGAGTGGCTCCAGTCTCATGTTTTTTGGACATAACATTTGGTGATGAGAATATACCATGGGAGCGTGTATCAGACAACCACCTCCATTTTTACAATCTCTGGGCACATCAGCTATACCATGGGTCCGCTGGAGGGAGACGTTCGACGTGTATGTGGCTGCAGCCGGCCTGAGTGGCGTTGATGAAGAAAGACGGAGTAGCCTAATGGTCCACTACCTCGGTGAGGAAGGCCAGCGGATATTTTTTGGGCTGTGTGGCAATGGCTCACTGAAAGACAGTTTGGAATTAATGTACTGTGTTTTCAGAGACCATTCCACTGTCACGGTGCAGAGATGAGTTTTTGACCGCCAATAGCAAGCGGGTGAGTCCACTCAGTCCTTTATTACGGAGCTTTGTAGCCTAGCAAGAGAATGTGCCTTTAGGCCTATCAAGGAGGAGCTGGTCCAGGATAAGCTATCCCACAGTACTAACAACTTGTGGCTGAAGAGCAAGCTAAAGCTAACTAAAGATACTCTCTCGCTGGAAAAGGTGTTTGAGCTGGTCAAGCAGATTGAGTCCACACTTCAGCTGAGTCTGCCAGTGTTGGCTAAAGGGAGTGTAGCCACCCAAGCTTTCCAGCCAAGCACAGCCGTTAGCAAGGTAGCTAATTCTCTGGGGCGGATTTCCAGGAGGTGGCAGACTGTGGCGCGGGACAGGGCCTACACTATCACTGCTGAGTCATCGGTGGCGGAGTCCAGAGACACGACACGGGTGTGTGTGGCACACGTGAAGAAGGGACCATTGAAATGGTACGTGCTAAAACTCGATGGAGTCAACGTGCCACTTATGGTGGACTCAGGGGCCGGTAGGTCCGTACTGAGTATGGCTACTTTGAAGAAACTTTTCCCACATAAAACCATCAATGCTGGAACAGTGAAAATGTTTGGATACGGCCATGCCAAAATTGAAATGGCGGGCAAGGTCGATTTTTCAGTAAAATATGGGTTGAAGATGGTTTGATCGAGAGTGGATGAGAAAGTGGGTGCTTCACCCTGGATATCAAATATCGTGGTAGCCAAGAAAAAATCGAGTGGCATCCGTCTATGTATCGCTCTCAGGATGGAGAATAAAGCGATCATCCCGGACAAGTACCCACTCCCCATGATAGAGGAACTCACCACAACATTCAGCAGTTCAAAGGTATTCACAAAGCTTGACCTTCACCAGGGTTACCTGCAGGTGCCCCTCCACCCAGCCAGCAGGAATCTGATAGCGTTCGTGACCCACATGGGTGTGTTCAGGTACACCCGCTTGCCTTTTGGTCTGAGCTCAGCACCCAGCTGTTTTCAGAAAATAATGTTTCACGATTCTGACTGGCCTCAAGGGTGTGGTGGCATACCTGGATGACATTGTGGTACATGGCACATCACGGGAGGAACACAATGATCGGTTGGGACGGGTGCTGATGGTACTACAGGAACACGGAGTCACCCTCAATGGGGAAAAGTGCATCTTCACGGTGGACTCCATTGAGTTTGTGGGGTTCCAGTTGACAGCAGGGGGGCTGAGGCCCCTGCATTTGAACATGGAGGCGGTCATGCACTTCCCAGAACCATCAACACCTGCACAGATTTCCTCGTTTCTGGGTATAGTGAACTTTTAGGGGCATTTTATTCCCCGCTACTCGGAAACAATTGGACCCCTCCGGGCATTGTTGAAACAATGTACCCCAGCCTGCTCAGTGGCAGTTGCTAAGCTGAAGTTTCAACTCCCCTCCCCTCCAGTATTGGCCCATTTTGATCCAAAGTGGCCAACCATTGTGACCTGTGATGCATCTGGCTCAGCGGTAGGGGTGGTTATGTCCCAGGTACACGACGGTATGGCATGCCCTGTGGCGTTCGCATCAAGGTCTCTCTCAGCAGCTGAACAAAAGTATGCCGTGGGTGAGAGGGAGGTGCTCGCCTGCGTCTGGGCGTGTGAGCGGTGGCATATCTACCTCTATGGGCACCATTTCACTCTGCGGACAGACCACCGAGCGCTGACAACATTACTGGAGACGTCGGGTTCAGGACACAGACTTTTGCGGATCCACAGGTGGACGGAGCTGCCGAGGGCCTACAATTTTACCACCCAGTTCACTCCTGGTAAGGAGAATGTAGTAATGGATCTCCTGTCCCATGCCACAGCCATCATGGTACAATCGGACGATAACGACAATCCCATGGAGGCGGATCTGGTCAATGTACTGCACGGGGCCCTCCGGGATATAGTATCCCTCCAAGAGCTTCAGGCAGAGGCGGAATGAGACCCCGTGCTGTCACAACTGTGCTCAGTGATTAGGGAGGGTTGGCCCATGAAGGTGCAGGGTGGGCTGGCACCCTTCCACCGGTTTAAAGACGAACTGAGCTATTGGAATGAGGTGTGTGTGGCAAGGAGACACTGCACACTAATCCTGGTGTCTCTGAGATCACGTGTCCTAGCAATGCTCCACGAGGGCCATCTGGGTGTGGTCAGGGTAAAACAGCGCTGCGGGGATTCAGTTTGGTGGCCGGGTATTGATAAGGACATTGAAGCTATGGTGAAAAACTATGTTCCGTGCTTGGAGAGCGGGAAGACCGGCGGACCACCCTCTCCACCCCTACAGCCATTGTCATACCCGGAGGGCCCTTGGAAACACATTCAGTTGAACATCTGCGATGAACTACATACAGCATCCCCTGAACAGCCGGTTCCTGCTTGTGGTCTAAGACCTGTTCTCAAAGTGGCCGAAGGTGTTACCCACTAATTCAGTCACGACAGATGTGGTTATGGGTTTCCTCTCATCACTGTTTGCCAGGTGGGGGGTCCCTAATGTAATCACGACTGACAATGGCCCGCAGTTCACCTCTGGGGCATTTGAAGAGTTCTTGAGCACTAGGGGTGTGGAACACATTAAAACTTCATTCTACCATCCCCAGGCCAATGGGGATGTTGAACATTTTAACAAGACCCTGAAAAATGGACTGAGAGCCCACTTGGCAGACAGCTTCATATTTCTGGATGCCTTCTAGAGCACACTCCTCCACTACAGGGCAATGGCCCATGCTACGACAGAATGCTGCCCGGCGGCTCTCATGCTGGGGCGCAAACTACATCTGCCTTTGGATCCACTGAGACCGTCCACGACTCCTCCTTCAAGGAGTATAGACTCTCCACGGGACCGGGTCACTGTGAAACGGTGTAAGATGAAGCGACGATTTGACAGGAAGCACAGGGCGAGAGCCCACGGACTGAAGGTGTCGGATCAAGTTTGGATCAAACACCCTAACCACATGCACAAGCTGCAGCCATTCTGGACGGGGGCCCTGCAGATGACGAGGTGACGGGGCTAGGACACGTTCAAGCTTGAGGATGGGTCACGGTGGCACTCCAGTACACTCAGGAAATTGCCACCGGAACAGAGGACTAGAACTACAGTGGGACAACCTGGTGTGAGGTGGGACTTGTTGGACTAGGGTGGTGAGAACTCACAAGTGCGGCCGACGGTGCCTGGTGGGGAGTTCTCGCCTAGGGAACGCCTGGCTCGAATTCGTCAGAGGCCCAGGTACCTGGAAGACTATGAATTGAAGACAGTACTAGCTAATGCGTGTTGGGACTAAGTGGCAGAATAACCCGCTCCAACATGGTGGGGCGTTCTGGTAGTCTACCCAGACGCCCGTTTGATTGGCTGAGTTTGGCCTACTTAGTTTAAAAAAAAGACAGAGAGAGAGAGACAACACTGTTTTGTTTTGTTTTTTTTCTGTTCTGGGAAGGGGGGTGTCTTTGACTTTGTGGGGGGAGGGGGGGTTATGTGTGAGATTTGACTCTCTGGGCTTGCCGTAGCCTGGCCGAGGGGGTTGGGGTAATGATGTCAGGTGGGCTATGGCTGAAGTGTATATTGTGTTGTCCTCAATAATAAAGTCAGTTCAGTGTTCAGTTGAGAGTGGCTAGAGTCTCATGTTATTTGGACATAACAGTTAGTGTGTGTTATTATTATTCATTAGTATTAGGTGTGTTATTTCTTTATCAGTATTGATGTGTATCTATTATCTTGGCATTTGTTCAGAGAGCAGAGTAAGAATTTCATTGCTCAGGAAATGCTGCATTTCTTAACTGTGCACATGATAATAAAGCCTTTGAATCCATCTTGGCCAGGACAAAGGTGGCTTTCCCGGAAACTCCAGGAAGGGGCAAAGTCGTGCAATACACACCTTCATAGTTTGTCCTCGTCACCAAAATGTTATGTCTGTAAATACCTTGGTACAAGGATGAGGCCAGGAGAACGGCTAAACTCAGCTTTATTGGTGATTGGACACACGACACAGCCACCAGGCAGAGGCACTGGCAAGAGAACCTAAAATGGATGCCCCCTGGCATTTTTAGGGCAGTGCAGTGGCGGAAGAGAAAGTGGCCGCCACTACACCACACTTCACAATAAAGGTACTCAGACCCAACATCACAGGAAACATGAAGCAGGGATGGCAACAGGAAATTCTGATTTCAGCTGAAATCTAATTTGGTCGATTGACTTATGGGGGGGCTGGGGGGGCGCAGCCCCCCTGAAGCTGGGAGGTTTTCAGTAAAACAGAAGTAATTTAGACTGAAAAAAAATGATTTAAAAAAATGAAATACTAGACTTAGACAAATCATTAAATTTAATGAAAAGTTAACTTACTTTTTCTTCAGTGTTGTCTCACTGTCTTTAGTTCAACATATTTAACAGTTCTATAAGAGTTTTTTACACTATTTACACTGGTCACCAAGTCACTTCTAATGTGAAACTTTCTTCCTTTTGGCAGCAAGCTGTGTCAGTCTCTGAACTTTGAACTTCATCTCCTTTTCTGGTTTCTTCAGAAACTGTCCGAGTGTTTCTGTTACCTCATTGAACTTTGAGCCAATTTTCACCTTTACTGTCACTTCGCCCCCGAAGCTCCTGGGTTTTTATGATTTTTAAGTACCAGAACTGTGCTTACATGACATAAAACAAACAGCTGAATGCCACTTATTAAGATAAGATAAGATAAGCCTTTATTAGTCCCACAACAGGGAAATTCCAGGATTGCAACAGCACAGGGATAGCAACACTCAGAGCAACAATCAGAAGGCAAGAAAAAAAACAAGCAAGCAAGAGCAGCTAATATACAGTACATATGTACATATTACTATAAAATATATATATACACACACACACACAGACACACAGTGCAGAGCATTGTAGCTGGATGGAATAAATATATGAATATATGAACACACAGTGCAGAGCATTGTAGCTAGATGGAATAAATATGTAAATATATAAACACCCACAGTACGGAGCATTGCAGCTAGGTGGAATAAATATGCAAGTATATAAACACACACAGTGCAGAGCAATGTAGCTAGATGGAATAATATGTAGATATATAAAAACACAGTGCGGAGCATTGTAGCTAGATGGAATAAATATATAGATATATAAATATAAACACACCCAGTGCTGAGCATTGTAGCTAGATGGAATAAATATGTAAATATATAAACACACACAGTGCAGAGCATTGTTGCTAGGTGGGATGAAACAGCATAACCGTCTATTTAGTTATCCTACATGGTATGATTATGTGCCCATACATATTCTCACCCTCCATAGCGACCGGTATGGAGGGTGGTATATTACTGCATAATATTACTGCATAATATTGACTTATGTTCCAAGAAGATGGCATTCCTAAACTAGAAAAGCACTCAGAGCGCATACCTCCGCCAAGGCTCCTTCCGTTTGTCATGGATCAACTCCAAAATATAATGGGTTTGTGTGTAGGCCTATAGCCACTTGTGGTGAAAATTGCATCAAAGTCTGTCCATCAGTTTTGGAGTATTGTTGCTAACACACTGTGAGAAGATAAGCGCCTTGGCTGAGGTATGCATTCTCAGATCATCTCCAAAATATAATGGGTTCCTCTCTAGCCTAAGAACCACCTCTGGTGAAAATTTCATCCAAATCCATCCAGTAGTTTTTGTGTAATCCTGCTGCACAAATACAAAAAAGCCCTTGGTGGAGGTATGCACTCTCAGATCATCACCAAAATCTAATCATCTGTTCCCCGTGCCATTACACACCTTTCCTGAAAATTTCATGAAAATCCGTCCATAACTTTTCCTTGCTAACAAACAGACAGACAGACAAACCAACGCCGATGAAAACATAACCTCCTTGGCGGAGGTAAATATTCCAACAAGCATTATCCATCACATGCTTTAACACTTGATCAAATCAAAATCAGTTAATTTTATCTATTCCATAATAGAAATAAAATTCCAACATACCATTACTTTTTATAATTTCAGCATTCATTTCAGATCACCAGTTTCAATCTCCATTGAGTCTTGAGCAGCTCATTTTCCTCCCCCGCGCAGCCCAGCTCATACAGCCGCTGTACGCTGCACTCAAACGGAAACCGGCAGACAGAGTCGACTGGACTCCTGAACGAGAGCAGGCGTTCTGAGGTTAAAACAGCGCTCATTACCGACGCCTCGGACATGGGCATAGCGGCCGTCGTGGAGCAATGCGTTGCCGGTTCTTGGCAGCCGCTCACCTTTTTTTTAAGCAGGTCTTTGCACGACAGTGAGCGTAAATACAGCGTGTTCGACAGAGAGTTAATGGCTGTCCACCTGGCCATACGCCACTTCCGGTTCTGGCTGAAAGGGCGCACCTTCACTGAGTTCGTGGACCACAAGCCACGAACGTACTTAACGTACTTTATCTTCCTGGAAGATAAAATAAAGCGGAATGAGGCGAATTAGCAGAAAATCACATCCCTGAGAACACGCCGCCATGAATCTTTTGAAAAAGCATACAACGAGCCATTTGATTGGTCCAATCGCAGGGCTGTCAAGCTACTGCAATACAGCAGTAGCTTGAACACAACACATCCGGGTTATCGCGGGAGACGACTTCTGGGGAAGCGCCGAGCGCTTATGTACTCGTGTTGATTTTCGCTAAAATCGGTAACAATAAGGTACCTTACCCCCCCCTAAAATTTTCTCAACGGATTTAGACGATTCACAGAAATGATCAATTTGAAAATAAATCGGCGGAAATCCGCGGATCGGCGGAAAATTGCCATCCCTGATGAAGTGCTCTAAAATTTCCCTGTGTGGCTGTGCTGACTTTGAATTTTTTTTTAAATCAATTTTTTTTAATTGATTTTATTTAATTATTTTTTTGAGAAATTGAATTTGGGGTTTTCGTTAGCTGTAAGCCATAACCATCAAAGTTAAAAGAAATAAACACTTGAAATATATCGCTCCGTGTGTGATGAATCTATATAATATAGGAGTTTTACTTTTTTTAAAAACTGAATTACTGAAATAAATCAACTTTTTGATGACATTCTAATTTATTGAGATGCATCTATCAATAATAGAGGATAGGTGTGAATGTACAAGAAAATCATGAAAATATGAGGTTTTTTAAAAAGTAATAAACTTTAAAAGAAAAAAGTTGCAAGAAAAAACTCACTAATTGTCGAAAATGAAAAAAATGTTTTAAAAAAAATAGGTGTGTGTGTGTGTGTGTGTGTGTGTGTGTGTGTGTGTGTGTTGTGGGGGGGGGGGGCAGTCCGCCCAGGGCGCCATACAGGCTAGGACCGCCTCTACCTGCAACTGAAACTTTACGCCAGTTTCCTTAAAGGGAAGTGCGCCTTCATTCTGTCTTCCTGGAAAGCGTGGGAGTCAATCGAAAGAAGCCGTAAACATTAACAGGGCTGCCGTCTCCCCTGCTGCCTGTGCAGCAGCACAAGAGGATCCAGGTAATAATGGTGACACGCAGGTAAAATGGGTGGAGTTTGTGGAGCCTGGGGAGCTGTGGAGAGTCCCTTCATCCGTGTTCATGACGGATAGAAGTTTTTAAAACGGAACCCGAGAGTCATTTCAGAAACAATTACCGTGATATCAACTACGACTTGACTGCGTTTAGAGGTGAGTCCACAAATATAGCAGCTTCTACAGCTGATGTTACTGTGCTGTATTGTTACTACTTTTTGTTGTTTTTTTTTTCCTTTCCCTCCCAATGCGCTATTGAAGGAAAAAAACAACTGTCTGTGTTTAGTTATTTAAAACCGTTGACCCTAAGCATAAAGAAAAAAACAACGTAAAACAGCTTTGTTGAGTTGGTTATAAATTTGTGAGTTTATCTCTAAAAATTTGCGATTTTTTTTCTTGAAAGTGTATAAATGCATATCTTTTGTAGTGTAAATTAGCTTTTTTTCTTGTAAATTTATTATTATTGACGCTAACAATGATTGTTATAAACTGAACAGTTTATTCTCTTAAACTTTAAAGATTTTTTTTTTTGAGGGGGGATTTTTTTATAGGATATTTTTCTCCTAAATTTGCAGCGTTCCTTGTGATTTTGTGACATTGCTCCTAAGCTGTGGGACTTTTTTCTTGCAAATGCACGCATTGTGTATTTTGTTTGTTTGCTCGTTCTTTATCAAAGCCAGTGAGTCACTGGTTATGGACAAAAGCGCCACCTGTGGCTCCAGGCCAGCAGGCTGCAGACTCACGCACGGTTGTGCTCATAAGTTTACTCACCCTGGCAGAATATGTGATTTTTTGGGGGGCAATTTTTCGGAGAACATCAATGATAATACAAAAACGTTTCTTTCACTCATAGTTAGTGGTTGGGTGAAGCCATTTATTATCAAACACTTGTGTTTGCTCTTTTTAAATCATAATGAAACAGAAACTACCCAAATGACCCTGATCAAAAGTTTACATACCCTGGAAGTTTTGGCCTGATAACATACACACAAGCTGACACACAGGTTTAAAATGGCTACTAAAGATAATCATTCTCACCTGTTATCTGTTTACTTGTAATTAGTGTGTGTATAAAAAGCCAGTAGGTGCATTCCGATCACCCAATAGTGTACTCCGAAGTGGACTGCACAGGGTATTCCATCATATTAAGTGAGATTCCAAACCGAAGGGAGCGAACGGTGTTCAGTTCAAAGGGAACTGAGAACTGGTCAGGGAAGAAGTGAATTCATTCATTCATTCATTCATTCAAGAAGTGAACAACCAGACATCACTTCACCAGAAGTTGATGAGAAGATTACCCAAAAGCCATTGCACCTCAAATATGAGTAAAACAAACATTGTTGCTAACAAGCTAAATTGATGTTATTGTTTATATCAAGTGATAGTAATAAAAATATATTTGTATTAATATTTTATTTAAGAAATATAAATTATCCGCCATAGTCTCAGTACGTGTCTATGGTTACCATGGTAACGCACAGAGAAGGGAGCCGACGGTTACAGGGTGTTTCAAATGGAGAAATTTTGTGAAGGGCAGTTAACTTCACTGCTATTTCCAGACAATGGAACAGGGAGTAGGGAATACAGTTGAAGTACACTGTGGATCGGAACGTAGCTAGTGAGTTTCTGGGCTCCTGACAGGCCCCTGAATGTTTCATCCAGTGCTGCACTGACATTGCTGGACTCAGAGGCATGGGGAAAGCAAAAGAATTATCAAAGGATCTGCAGGAGAAGATAATTGAACTTTATAAAACAGGAAAAGGATACAAAAAGATATCCAAGGAATTGAGAATGCCAATCAGCAGTGTTCAAACTGTAATTAAGAAGTGGAAAATGAGGGATTCTGTTGAAACCAAGCCACGGTCAGGTAGACCAGCAAAAATTTCAGCCACAGCTGCCAGGAAAATTGTTAAAGATGCAAAGAAAAACCCTCAAATAACTTCAGCTGACATGCTTGGACATTCCAACATGACAGTGATCCAAAACACAAGGCCAAATCAACCTGTCGTTGGCTACGGCAGAAAAAAGTGAAGATTCTGGAGAGGCCATCTCAGTCTCCTGACCTCAATATCATCGAGCCACTTTGGGGAGATCTCAAACATGCAGTTCATGAAAGACAGCCCAAGAATTTACAGGAACTGGAGGCTTTTTTCCAAGAAGAATGGGCAGCTTTACCATCTGAGAAAATATAAGATAAGATAAGATAAGCCTTTATTAGTCCCACAACAGGGAAATTCCAGGATTGCAACAGCACAGGGATAGCAACACTCAGAGCAACAATCAGAAGGCAAGAAAAAAAAAAAAACAAGCAAGCAAGAGCAGCTAATATACATATGTACATATTACTATAAAATATACTGTATATATACACACACACACACACAGACACATAAGTGTCTGTGTGTGTGTGTGTGTGTGTGTATATATATATTGTGTGTGTGTGTGTATACACACAAGCACATATAAGTGCCTCATCCTCAACTACCACAAAAGACTTCAAGCTGTTATTGATGTTAAAGGCGGCAATACACAGTATTAAGAAGTAGGGTATGTAAACTTTTGATCAGGGTCATTTGGGTAGTTTCTGTTGTCATTAGGATTTAAAAAGAGCAAACACAATTGTTTGATAATAAATGGCTTCACCCAACCACTAACTATGAGTGAAAGAAAAGTTTTTGTATTATCATTCATATTCTCTGAAAAATGCCCCCCCCCCAAAAAAAAATCATAAATTCCACCAGGGTGTGTAAACTTATGAGCACAACTGTATTAGGTCATTGGATCAGGTGGTCTGTCTTTATATGGTTTCACTTTTGCACTCTTGAACAAACAAAACAAGTCATTTAAATGTGTCAGCATAAGATAAACAGAGTTTCATGCTCTCCCTCTGTGAAAGTTAGATTGTAACCATATTGTAATTAAATTAGTGAAAAGCATTAATAACCTAGTGTTACAATAAGTATATAAGCTTCATCCTGTGTTTTTAATAGATTTTCTGGCTGACTTTTTTCTTCATTTTTTTTCTTAAACATGAACATCTGGACTGTAGTCAAATGAAATAGATGCATTTTATAATAATTTCTTGGATAAAGGTGATTATTAATGTGAATTTCACACATCAAATAGTAAAGTATTTTGATGAAAGACAAATTCTTCCTATTAAACTATTGCAAACTGTTATTTCTTCTCAGATTCCACTATGGAAACAGAAGGAGTAAAAGAAAGTCCACCTAACAGCCAGCTGATATTTGTGAATCAAGAGGACACCATCCGTCTGCTGGAGGTGTACGTCAAGCGAAGCCTCAGCCTAAATGACGGCACTCTGGGGCTTATGAGGTCTGAGAGGACACAGAAATGGGTGACCATGCCAAAGAGGATCAGACGACATTCCAGCGACCCCTCCGTTCATCTCACAGAGGGACTGAATGACAAACAAACCAATGGCGTTTTTGTGAGCACACCTGAGGCGAATCAGCCTGAGACGTTTGCCACAGAATCTGAGACACCAACCAAGAAAACCAAAAAGAACAAGAAACCTTCGTTTTGGAAAAACATATTGGGCTTTTTCACTCGGAAGAATTCTGATGAGGAGGAGCACGAAGGTCCGTCGGAGATGTCCGAGGACACTGAAGTGAAAAGCTGCATCCCCCCAACTCCGGTCACCTTACCAAAGAAATCGATGAGGAAAAAGACCATCAAAAGAAGGTTCTCAAAGAGGCGTCTGTCTCTGATTAAATCAAATAAATCTCCTGACATCACAGGAGTAGAAGGTAAGTATGGGGATAATTCATTTGTATCTATGATTTAGTAGAAATCTTTGACAAACTGACCAAACTTCACTGTTGTTTTGCAGCTGTTGTCAGCGTAACACCAACATACTCCTACTACGAGAAGGTGACAGAAGAGTTGGAAAAAATTGTCCAGGAGGTCCACAAGCAAGAGGAAGTTCAAACTCTTTCAGACGGTGTGGTTATCTGAATTTATTTGAGTGTGCATGCAAATTTAACACCACTCAGAAAATGCAGTAAAACCAGTATTAGCTCAGTAATATAGTGCTCATAACTGCACATTTTATTGTTGTAATTACACTCTTCTTTGTTTGTGTTTGATCTCAGAGGAAGTAATTAACAGGATCATTGCTTTGACAAAGGAGCAGGGTGATGCCATTGATGAAAAGGTTGGTATTTCTTCTTCTTTCGGCTGATCCCTTTAGGGGTCTTCACAGTGGATCATCTGCCTCCATCCCATCCTATCCCTTGCATCTTCCTTTGTAACACCAACCCTCCATGTCCTCCTTCACTACATCCACGAATCTTCTCTGTGGTCTTCCTCTTTTCCTCCTGCCTGGCGGCTTCATCTTTAACATCCTTTGTCCAATATATCCACTATCCCTCCTCTGCACACATCCAAACCATCTCAGCCTTGCCTCTCTTACTTTGTCTCCAAACCACTCAACTTGAGCTGACCCTCTGATATACTCATTTCTAATCCTGTCCCTCCTAGTCACTATGAGAATCTTAGCATATTCAACTTTGCCACCTCCATCTCTGCTCCTGTCTTTTTGTCAGTGCCACTGTCTCCAAACTATGCATCATCGCAGGTCTCACTACCATCCTTCAAATCTTCCCTTTCACTCTAGCTGCAATCCTTTTGTCCAAAATTACTCCAACACCCGTCTTCACCCACTCCACCCTGCCTGCACTCTCTTTTTCACTTCTCTTGTGCATTTTCCATTGTAATGGATGGTTGACCCATGATATTTAAACTCATCTATCTTCATTATTTATTTGTATTTGTTCTTATAAGTTCAAAATGTCCATGCGTTTCCAGCTTTTGGTCATTGAAAATTATTTCAGTTATCACAGAGCAACCAGCAAATTGCATTTGGCTGTTATATTCAGTAGGAGTATCTGAATTTCTCACCATCCCTCTTTACGTCTGCATGGGGTTAAAGGTTTTTTTCTGGTGCTGTGGTGATAGTGACAGCAGTACCAAGAGAAGAAGGCAGTTGGACAGTAAAAGCTGCAGGGTCATAAAGCCTGATAAGCAAAATGCAGCAAATCATGTGATCGACTTTTATTATGGTCTGTTGAAACCGCAGTTTCTCCCAAAACTGATACTCAGACAGTTACATTTTCAGTGCACGTACGGCTGAAGCAATTAGTCAACATCTATTAGATCGAATTTTAATTATTCAGTCAGAACATTTTATGGGTGCAGCTTCCAAATGTGAGGAACGGCTGCTTTAGGTTTTCCTGTGTGATTCCAAATTGACTATCTTCTTAATTTGAACAAAATTAGTTGCACGTCAGAGCAGGGCTTAGAAAACTGATAGGAATTTGAGCAGTAAATATTATTTTTCTAATTTTCTCTCTTTTTATTGACTGCTAAGCAGTAAATACGATGAGAAAATGAATGGCAAGTTAATCAATAATGGATCAGCTGCTGCTGTAATAAATCTGCCTAAAAGCTTTCTGCTCTCTCAGCTCCATCTGAAAAAGATTATTTAGCACTGATGACTTCACCTCGGGCTTTAGTAAATTGTGACTTGCCTCTTCCCTCTTTATCCAAGCATTTACTGTCGACAGCAGTATTCCAACTACTATGTTATGAATTTTTTTCCTGTTGTCATTGATATATATTTGCAGTAAAATTTCCAACAAATCAGCTCAGCTTTCTTCTTTTTATCACCCCCAGCTGAAAGAGAATCCCACCCTGAGCGGCTTCTTCCAGAAGATGACGTACTCCTCTTTCCAGAAGCTGGCCGACGCATACCTGGAGAAAGAAACAACACCGGTCCTCAGCCCACCCACCGTACCACCAACAGCACCTGAACTGGTCAAACTGGCCTTTACACTCGACTTCACAGCCCGTATAGCTGGGCTCTCCAGACAGAATATAGGCCACATTACTGGTCTGGGGAACCGTTATCTGCAGGACCGATTTGAATACAAACAGGTAAGAATCAGTTTAAAGACAGATAAAGCCAATTTTGAAAGGCGTTGAATGGTAGCAAGCACACAATAGCGAATGATAATTATGCATCAATTATGATGTCATAATTATCAATTATGCATTATGCATGTGCAGCGTAGGTATACGGTAGTGTGTCTGTCTGTTACCAGGTTTTCAGCTCACCCAGTCGAAATCAAACGGAATTAAAGGCTTGCATCAATGTATTGCCATGTTTTCTGAACTTAATTTGCCAGAATTTTGAGATAAGGCATTGTTGTCAAGATAAGCAAAGATTTGCTCACCATAAATGTTCTTGTGAGGGATCTAAGCTTTCACAAAGGTAACTGAGCTTGTAATAGATTGCTTTATAGCTCATCAACACAAAAAATATCTGTGAGCACACATCATTGTTACAGAAAATGATGCGGATCAGATGTGGAATGCTTGTTGAACTTTTAAAATAGTCGTTGGTGAAAAGTAAACACATAGAGTGGATATAAAAAGTCTACACACCCCTGTTCAAATGCCAGGTTTTTGTGATGTAAAAAAATGAGACCAAGATAAATCATTTAAAAACTTTTTCCACCGTTAATGTGACCTCTAATCTGTACAACCCAATTAAAAAAATAACATAAATCTTTCAAGGGAAAAAACAAAAAACTTACAATAACCTGGTTGCATAAATATGCACACCCTGTTATAACTGGGGATGTGGCTGTGTTCAGAATTAACCAATCACATTCAACCTCATGTTAAATGTGAGTCAGCACACACCTGCCACCATTTAAAGTGCCTCTGATTAACCCCAAATAAAATTCAGCTGTTCTAGTAGGCTTTTCCCGACATTTTTGTAGTCACATCTTACAGCACAAGCCATGGTCCACAGAGAGCTTCCAAAGCATCAGAGGGATCTCATTGTTCAGAGGTATCAGTCATAAGAAGGGTACAAAATAATTTCCAAGGCATGAAATATACCATGGAACACAGTGAAGACAGTCATCATCAAGTGGAGAAAATATGGCACTGTTTGAGGAACAAATAAGTTCAAGCGAGATGCGACGAGCTGGAAGGTTTCAGAGTTTTATTTCCTCAATCATCATGAGAGACACACTGTAGTGCTATGCGCTGTTGTGCTGTGTGTGTTGTGCTGTGTGTCGTCTTGTGCTGCTTGTGCGTGTCTGTTCTGTGAGGCATGTATAGTAAGCTCTTTTATACAGACAAAAGAGGATGCATGGCACATTTGCATACTGATATACATATCAGTCAATACATATCAATCGCGTGACCAACTGGCGCACGGACTTCCTCTCCTTAATCCAGGGATGCATAACAATAGTCCATTGTTCTGATTGTCTCCTAGGGGCTCTCTGTCCGTATGCAATCCCTGTTGAGCGTTCATAGTATCAGTCTGCATTGTGCTGGGTCACCAAAGCACAACAGTGACATTACCAAGAACTGGACGTCCCTCCAAAATTGATGAAAAGACGAGAAGAAAACTGGTCAGGGAGGCTGCCAAGAGGCCAACAGCAACATTGGAGGAGATGCTGGAATTTCTGGCAAATACTCGCTGTTTAGTACACGTGACAACAATCTCCCATCTTCTTCATATGTCTGGGCTATGGGGTAGGGTGGCAAGATGGAAGCCTTATCTTACAAAGAAAAACACCCAAGCCTGGCTACATTTTGCAAAAACACATTTGAAATCTCCCATACGCATGTGGAAAAGTGTGTTGTGGTCCGATAAAACCAAGGTTGAACTTTTTGGTCATAATTCCAAAAGGTATATTTGGCACAAACACAACACTGCTCATCACCAAGAGAACACCATACCTACAGTGAAGCATGGTGGTGACACCGTCATGCTTTGGGGCTGTTTCTTTTCAGCTGGAACTGGGGCCTTCGTCAAGGTGGAGGGAATTATGAACAGTTCCAAATACCAGTCAGTGTTGGCACAAAACCTTCAGCCTTCTGCTAGAAAGCTGAAGATGAAGAGCAACTTCATCTTTCAGCATGACAATGACCCAAAGCACACATCCAAATCAACAAAAGAATGGCTTCACCAGAAGAAGATTAAGGTTTTGGAATGGTCCAGCCAGAGTCCAGACCTGAATCTGATCAGACATCTGTGGGGTGATCTGAAGAGGGCTGTGCACAGAAGATGCCCCCCCAATCTGACAAATTTGGAGCATTTTTGCAAAGAAGAGTGGGCAAATATTGCCACATCAAGATGTGCCATGCTGATAGACACCTACCCAAAAAGACTGAGTGCTGTAATAAAAGCCAAAGGTGCTGCAACAAAGTTTTAGTTTAAGGGTGTGCATATTTATGCAAACAGGTTATTGTAAGCTTTTTATTTTTCCCCTTAAAAGATTTCAGTTTGTTTTTCAATTGAGTTATACAGGTTATAGATCACATTAATGGTGGAAAAAGTTTTGAAATGATTTATCTTGGTCTCATTTTTTTTTTACATCACAAAAACCTTGCATTTGAACAGGGGTGTGTAGACTTTTTATATCCACTGTATGTGCTGCTGGCTGCTTTCCTCCATGCACACAGAGGAGGAAAATGGTGCCCTTCCCTTTGTAAATAAATAATAAGCATTACAGAAGCTTGCATGCATGGACCGACACAATACTTAGCTATCCCATCCTACCATGCTACAAACAACGAGGCATCAGCACCTATTGTGCATTCATTTTAAACTGCTGCTACTGTCAGACATTTGTGTTAAAGCTTTTGTGTTCTGTCTTACAGGTGTGTACAGATCATCCATGGTCTGACAGTGATGACTGAGAAGGCGGTCATGCAAAAAAACTGCAAGTGAAATCGTCCCAATTCTTCTCAGAGCTGAAAGCGTAGTTAAAGACATTTTGCAAGCATCAGTTCCTCTTTACAAAGAATTTTTTTAGCAACTCAGAACTAGATGAACTATGTAAAGGGGCATACTGTATATGTTGAAAAAAGGAATGTGATTAAATGATAGTAAAATTCTGCTGCAACACTCAAATACTTGAAACAAAGAACCTCAAGCAGTAATGTGCTGTGACCAGGGGTGTACCACTTCCAGTACAACAGTGTATGTGGGCCGTACTCCACAAAAATAAGGAATTTGTTCCACCATTTCCCCAGCGTGACCACCCTGGCGGTGACATTAAGGTTCAGACAGGCAGTCTTGCAACACCACTTCCATATTTTTTAAACCTACAAATTTACAAGAAAAGACTTGCAAATTTACAAGTGAAAAGTTGTAAATATCAAAAGATGCATATTTACACGTAAAAGTTCTAAAATTTATAAGAAAAAAGCTGAATATTTCAGAGAAAAACAAATTGATAGAAAAGGTTCATATTCAGAGTTTAAAAACTCTGCAATTACTCATTTTGACAGGCTACAGTAGTTTATTCCAGAATGCAGCTTTTTTTAACCTTCATTTTATTAAAATACTTTCGTTGGAAATACCAGTCAGGCGTTGGTCTCTCAGTTCTTAAAATTGGTCATTTTTTTCCAAATGAAAGCTGTGAAAAGTTTTCTTTCATTCTCCAGCACTGACACACCTCTTGCTTTAAACTATGTGTGCTACAAATGAGCCAATAGCTGAAGCTAAAGGCAGTATAGAAGGCTGCCTACAGAAATATTAAAGTGTTTGGGAAGTGACGAGGCAGGTACAAACTCGCTCGCAGTAATATTGCAGAGCAGAGCTGTGCCTGCTCTTGCCAACTGCCTGCTTTAAACAGATGTTGCGCAGGTCATTTTTTTTATCATGCAATGAAAACCACCACATACTTCCTTCCATATACTAACTGTAGCAAGGTATCTGTAATTTATAAATAAACTTAACATTAGCTGAATTACGTTTTTCCCCAGATTGCCTTGGACAGGCTGTGCCAATCTTGCCTACCCTGACTGCATGTCACTGAGCTCTGAGAAACACTTACTGAAAAATGGCAAAAATTTGTGCCTAACTGAATTGGGTGTTTTTGATTAGCATTAATACAAAAGAATATCACAATGATCTTTCAGTTTAAATGGCTGTGCAATATTTTGAAATGTTTTAATCTGACATGTGCCCTTTTTTATATCAATGTTGTGAATGCTGGAATTCACATTTACTCACGATATTTAATGTTTAATTTGCATTTTTATTTTTCTTTCTACTGGTTCTACTGTAAAACATTAATTTTTTGTTTGTTAAGAGCATGGATTGCATGAATAAAGCAATACAAAAATCCAAACTTGCTTAAGATGGCTTTTACACTGTCGGAAAATTTAAATTAGTACAAGAAATCCAGTCTTCTTTCACTTATATTGGGGAAAGAGAATTTTAAAAATGAATGAAAATCATTAAACACTTTCAGGTTTGTTTGGTTTTTTTTTAATATGGCAGCATAGATGTGTTTGAAAGAAAGGAAATTCCTTTTATTGGTCTTGGGAATCAGCCATCAAAATATACAGTAAAACACGACTGGAGGTAAAAGTTAACCATTTACTGTACCTAAAGCCCCTCAGTCAAAGTAAATGGCTAACTTTCACCATATATGCAACAGGCAACATGCAGATACGTACTTCATTTTAAGCTGTCAAAACCATGAAAAACTGGTTCTTGAACATAAAGAAATCTAGCCTGACCTAGAATCAGCCACACCCGTTTTCCTACCTCTTGACTGTTAACAGCCTGAAGCATGGAACACTTTTGAAAATGTGCATCCATTCCAGGGAAATTCACTTGTCACAGCAATTTTTAGGCTGAATGCTTTACACAAAAAGAATGCACTCAACCAAGATGCAGACTTTAGCAGCCCTAGTTCCCACCAAACGTATGACCTGTTATGACCCTTTGACTGTGGCATTTGACCTTTGGATCCCAACAGTAAATCCATAGGTGCTCTTCTCAAACTCAACCTATGTACCGAGTTTGGTGGCCGTAGCCCCATTCTCTGTTGCATTAGAACAGGGGTCTCCAACCTGGGGCTCCTGGAACATTCAGATTTCTGTGGGAAATTTTCAAATTCCACTTCTTAATTGGTCCAAAGATTTGAAAATTTGTCGTTGTTGTGCATGTGTTCTGTAGGCACCCTTGCACAACAGCAGCAAATTATTTGCAACTTTTTGGACCAAGTAAGAAGTGAAATTAGAGAATTTGGAGACTCATTAGAACATGGACGCAGACGCCACTGACCGCTCTACCCACACCACCTCATCGGCGTAGGTATAAAAAAAAAAAAAAAAAGTAATGTACATCCATCTTCTGGTACTTATCCGGGGGTCCAGGTCGCAGAGGCAGCAGTCCAAGCTGAGCAGCCAAGACGACCGCCCGGTTCACATAGCACCATGATCTTCATGATCCCTCCTGCAGGTGGCGAGCCCACTGGAGGGCAGACCCGCGTGGCTCCTTAGGGTAACACTGGGTCCTTGATGTAACTTTCATGGGGATCTACTAGACTGCTCTTGGTCTGGCAGCAAGGTTTGTCTTGAAGACCCTATCGGGGCAAGCTGCCCCTAACCACACCGTTCCTGGAATTATTAGAGCACTCAAACTCCTCCATCACGATAAGGCGGCGATCCACGAAGGGGAGTCATGTACATAGAACAATGCACAAGTTTTCACTGACTACATTAATTTAGCTGGCGTTTTAGAGAATCTACATGTATAATGATCCAAAGTTGAGTGGAATACATTTACATAATTTATGTGGGGAAAATGTGGTGGTGCGTTTACACAAGACAAAGTTTTACTGAAAATGTGTTTTTGTACATTCTGTAAAATTCTTTATACTATATAGACCTGCTGTATATTTTCCACAGAAATCAGCACAGGTGACTTGGAAAAAGCCATGATAGTTATCACAAGTCATCTGTCTGGATTCACTGCAATACCATGAAGCACCAAAGGATTAGTGGTTTGAATGTAAAACCTGTTATAAACTTGACCCAGTTCATGTGTACATCAGGTGAAGAAAAATGTGAGGCAGTCAGCAGGAATAATTCAGGTCACAATCCAGTCATGGAAAAAGTTGTCACGCAATCGGTGCTTAAGCAAAATGAAATTCAGAACTGATTGTGATGTATGATTCACCTTTCAAAAGCTTGGCTAAAAGCAGGGGAAAACAGTAATTAGTAATGACACCTATGCTTCACAATGGCAGGTGTGTCTTCCAAGCAGATAACGTAAAAGTTGTTTCATAATTAATTTCCAGTGTGAGAAATTTCATTTAGGGACATACAAAGTTGCTCGAATTCTTGTTTTTAACGAATAGTCATCCCCAAAACAACTTTACATTCTTCTAGATTATGCCATTTGTCACTGCCTTGGAAAAATACTAGACAGCAGCTTATGGCAACCAAAGCAAAATGGCATGTAAAACTGTTCATTTCATTAAAAACACAATATAGACCAGCCTCTGATAACAGAAGAAACCCTTGGCCATTTTAACAGTTACAAAAGTTGACCACTAATGATCAGATTTGCAAGTTTCTCCATTGTTTTTAACATTACTTGTATGGCTCATCACCTGACCTGTGACTGTGTGGTTTCAGCCATCTTACCCTCGCTGTGACAGACAGGGTCTACATTGCTTAACGATGATGGGCTGCCCAGTCTATTTATAACCAGCGACAAGTGGTTTCTTCATCAAGTCCCAGACATCTATTCCTGGAACACTTACAGTAACTGTAATGTCTCTTTTAGCACTTAATTTTTGCAGTACCAACATAGTAATAAAAAGCCGCACCAATTAAAGGACAAGCCACAGTGATTTGTGTAAACCTTTTACATTTTTATTGCTTTTCACACATACAGAGAAGGCAAATTAGTCAAAGAGTCCAAAGCCCATGTCTTCGTCTGACTCTTCTGATTCCTCTTTCTTCTCTTCCTTTTTCTCTTCAGCTGGAAAAATGATAAGAGGGAAGAGTCAACACTAGTGATATTGTGCTTGACACCGCCCACTTGACACCAACTCGAGCAATATAACACGGAAGTGTCATGAGCAGAGTGTAGAGCACTGTGTTAACATGCCCAGTCACGTGACCATAGAAAGCGAGGCCTCCTTACGTTGGCCACATCACGTGACTTGAGGGCTCGCAGGAAGTTTGAGAGGGAATTAGTTGGGGTTTTTTTGTTTGCTTTGTATTGTTTGTTCCTGCCATCCCTTTTTGAATAGACCTCGGATGGCCAAATGTTCAAAAAAAAAGTATGGAGATTTTTTTCAGGTTTTCTACTCAGTTGCAGTTCTGACAGTCAGTCACCAGATGGGAGTCTTCATTAGATGTTTCATAACACTGTCGCTCATGAAGCAACTGTCTCAAAGTTGCTCATTGTTTCATGAGACCTCAGTTTTAACATCACTAGTCAACACTTAAAAAAAAAAAAAAGAAAAAGCACAAGTGTAACATGGTCACATGTTTGCTACTAAATGAAATGTTAATTTATAAGGTCATCAAACATTTAATACTGTATGCCAAATAACTTGACTGTGACAAAAATAAAAGCACTGTATCTTGCAGACATTCGTACATATTTATAATACACCTTAATGCACTTGTACTGAGCTATATTTTTAGGCCCAAAAATTTCATATTAATTCCAGAATGCTTGTTTATTGTCCACAAATGTGGAGATCTGTCTTTGGCTTCACAGGTCATTTAAAAAACATCACAGTAAGAAGACAATACACAAGTTTTATGAATTAAGCAGTGATATTGTCCTTTAAATGGCAATTTTTTTCATAGACATTCTTGGTTGCTGTGACAGCTCTATGGTGCCTTACTAAGGGCAGTTTTATAAATTCATTAACCAGGGGATAAACAAAATCAGACACAATTTGTAGGGTTTTTGGCATTATCTGCATTACAACTTTTTCTAAATAACATTTTCTTTATGTATGACATTAATACACGCACACATTTTTCTGACAACAATAATCATTAAGTCTTATTGGGAAGAAGCCTTCATAAAAATGATGAACAGACATACCAGCAGCAGGAGCATCTCCAGTAGGTCCAGCAGCACCAGCAGCAGGTGCCGCCACAACACCACCTGCTGGTACGGAGGCTAACTTGGAGAGGCCCGAGTTCATCACTTCGTTGATGTCTTTTCCATTAAGCTCACTGATGACCTGTGGACAATGTCGGATTTAGCTAACATGCATCTTCATTAAAAAAAAAAGTTCCTGCATGATGTATTATTAGTAAATGACAAACCTTGTTTAAGCGTTCATCATCGGCCTCAATTCCTACACTGTCCAAGATGGCCTTGATGTCCTTGGCAGAGGGACTGGTGTTGCCGCCGAGTGCAGCGAGGAGGTAAGCGGCCACGTAACGCATTCTGTACAGAAATCAAAATCAATTTTCAAAAGAAAAATCTAATACTACAGACTGCACTGCCAATTTCATGAAGGACTTTTGTATGCTGCGCTCTGGGGGAAAAAAAGTCTGTGCCCTGTATCCCTACAACGGCTTGTCACTCTCAGCTCAACACTTCCGCTTTTCCTATTGTCAGACTTTCTACTGATTTTTTTTAATAGTCTCTAAATAACAATGAAGAGGAAACTTTTCTAGCAGCTCTGGATGTAAAATATGATGACATGGAAAGCAGGAGTCTTAGTACGGACTAGTACTGGTGTCCTATGTCCCGCCAACGCAGCAGTTCTGATTGGCTGCTTAAGGTCTGACATTGACGAGCTCAGCTGCAGTCTCTGAAAAGTTGAACATTTTTCAACTCTGAGCGCCACGACAAAAAACGGCCACCACCGAGAGCATTTCAGCACCGTGGGCGGACAGCGCTGTAAACGCTGGACTACATAGAGAATGAATGGAAAATAGCTGACCAGAGCTGAAAAAAAGGCGTTTGGTGGATACGCAACCTTACACTGCAAGCTTTGGAGCCCAGATCCAGCAAGATCAGCGACGGGCACTGACAGGAAATATCCAATCTGTCTGCTTACACCAACATTTGGACATATATCTGATTGGCATCTTAATTTTTTCCCACAAGACCTGAAGCAGATATGAGAATATTCAAATCCATGTGCTTTTTTCCTGCTTACATATACTGTATATGCATGCTAGGGATGGGCGTATTGATGGTCGATACTTTGGAGTAGATATTTTTTAAAATATCACGATACCACTATGTTAACACAAAACGTGCAATTTGTTTTCGCTTCTAAGAATTTTAGGCATTAAGCTCATGTGTGAAAACCGGTGAAAAACCAGCCCAAGCATATTTTAGAGCTGGTCTGCCGTGTCACATGATTATGGCAGCCTATCAGATGTCAGAGCCAAAGACTCACTCCTGTGCAGTGAGCTCAGCAGCGTTGGGGCAGCACAAGTAGTATTACTTCTGAAATGTTTCACCGTTCATCCAAATTCTATGGCGATACTAAGCAGCACAAAATTTGAAAACAAAATAAGCAGTATTTACGTTTGTAAAATAATAGTGTAAAAATAAAATTTTAAAAAACATTGCATTGTGGAAAAAAATTACACATATATGCTGCTTGGTATTGCTACAGAATTTGGGTGAATGGTGAAACATTTCAGATGAAAAAAATACTTCAGAGTTCAGTTGAGAATCTTCACCAAATTAAGAAACTGAATTAATTTTGCAATCATTCTCAGTCTTAATTATATTTATTATAATTGAAAATTTTTTTTTATTTACTTTGCTCATTGTTCTATTATCATTTTATAAGCATTTCTTTCATGTGTTCATGTTCATGAGTTTTAGTCATATTTCATACTGCCCTTGCAATAAAATTGTTAATGAAACTGCAATCATGTGATTTTAGGCAAAAAGTTTCGATATCAAAGAAAAAGTCCCATAAATTAATGGTATCGTATCGAAAGGCAAAATGCTGGTATCGCCTATCCCTAATGCATGCTACAAATCTGATCTGAAATAGTTAAGGGAGTAGGACCAGAGAAGTTTTATTTACTTCATCCTATACCCTTTCAAAACTTGAGTAGTTGATTTAAACTGTATTAGTCTTTTTTGTTCATTTCAATGTCTACTAGTTTGTGTTTGATTTATTATGTTAAGGTGTACATACATAAGCACGTGTATACATATGTGTATTATAGTATTTTACTGTGTTCGAATAAACGAAACTATCAAACTATTAAGCCATCCGTGCTACATAAACCGTGTAGTAGTATAGATGCAGCCCAAGACATAGGAGCATAATTTGGACTCCAGTTATGTAGGGAAATAAATTCATTTTGGTACTGAATATTTGGGAAAAATCCAAAGCAATTATCTGAATCCTTTTTCATGCCATAGCTGCTTCTCGTCTTAACCTCTTAATAGTCTGAAGTTCATATTTTCAGCAGACATGACATTTTTCTGTTCATAACCCTTCCAATTTTCCTTGAAATTTTAAAACTACCAGAGTAGAAAATAAGTCTTAAGAAAATAAAACAATTAAAAACTACTAAAACCAGATATGATGGCTTGTTTTGTCTACCAAAATGCGTTCGTTTGCAGTCTTGTAATTCTGTACCATACAAAACTTCCCAGTAAGGAGCTGATGTGCAGCATGTGTGGCGGGATTTCTTTTATAGGTCATCTAACAGGTTTAACATAGATTTTAACCTACACACTGCCTGTACTTAACCTCGGAACACCGTGCAGCCGTGAGTGTATTTAAACATAAAAATTAGCAATACGCTCTGTTGGCGTTAAGCTAGCTTGGCAAACGCTAGCTTGACGTTAGCCAAACCGCTCAGTAGATTAACGGGAATTATGTCCTCCTAAATCATGTTCCCCTAAATTACACACATGCAAAAGTAAACGACTGGAGGGTTAGGGTACGAATAATTTACAAGCTTATTCGACAAAGTTATAACCTACGCAACAGACAAAAACGTGTAGGCCGTGGTACATGTGGCTCACAGTTAGCTTAAACATGGCGGCAAGTGTTTGTCTAGAACCATCCTTTCTTTAAGCTCGTCGATCATAAATGGCACATTACTCATTATGCATGCGTGAGCAAATTAGTATGGGTCAAGATTAGTTAAATTTCTTCCTCATAACACTGTTTAAATGAAGTGAATGTGAACTTACTTTTAAGTCTAAATAGACACGAAACGGTGGTCACGCTATGAAATCCGAAAGAGGAAGAGAGGCGGTACCAGAGGGCGCAGAGTCTGCAGTGCGACGATTTCACTGGTCCATTTGGATGACTGACGTTTTACGTCAGCAATTTAGTAAACAATTGTAAATGAAAGAAAAAAATCGACGCAAGTAAAAACTGATATTTCAGCAGTTACTATTATTCTCATGGCGTGCTATAGTCATAGAAGAATATCTCATTATTGATTTAGTCAAATTGCATGCTAAAGATGTTTATGCATTAAAAAAATAAACTTTGCTGTCCAATTTAATGAAAGCACTGTTTTAGCTTATTCATTACAGCAAAATATTACACTTGAAATAATGTTATGCTAAGTCCTTCCATGCCACTGTATTAAGTAACTGCTAAGATATAATCATTTTTTATTATTTTTTATTTTGTATGCTTCATTAATCCCAGAGGGAAATTCAGGGCATCCACAGTCTCTCCAGCGAGTCCTGGGTCTGCCCAGGGGACTCCTCCCAGACAGACGTGCCCAAAACACCTCAAGCGGGAGGCGTCCAGGAGGCATCCTGATCAGATGCCCATACCACCTCAACTGGCTCCTTTCAATGTGGAGGAGCAGCGGTTCTACTCTGAGCCTCTCCTGGATGACTGAGCTCCTCACCCTATCTCTGAGGGTGAGTCCAGCAATCCTACAAAGAAAGCTCATTTCAGCCGTTGGTATCTGTGATCTCGTTCTTTCGGTCATTACCCAAAGCTCATGACCATAGGTGAGGGTAGGAACATAGATTGACTGGTAAATCGACAGCTTTGCCTTAGAGCTTAGCTCCCTCTTCACCACAACAGACCGGTACAACGTCCGCATCACTGCAGATGCTGCTCCAATCCATCTGTCAATCTCTCGCTCCATTCTCCCCTCACTCGTGAATAAGACCCCAAGATACTTAAACTCCTCCACTTGGGACAGGAGCCTGTCCCCAACCCTGAGAGGGCAATCCACCTTTTTCCGACTGAGGACCATGGACTCGGACTTGGAGGTACTGATTCTGATCCCAGTTTGTTCCCAGGGAGGCTGAGGAGTGTGATCCCTCTAAAGTTGGAGCACACCCTCCAGTCCCCTTTTTTGAAGAGAGGAACCACCACTCCGGTTTGCCATGCCAAAGGCACTGCCCCCGACCTCCACGCAATGTTGCAGAGGCATGTCAGCCATGACAGTGCTACAACATCCAGGGCCTTGAGGTACTCAGGGTGAACCTCATCCACCCCCGGGGCCCGGCCACCAAAGAGATTTGGTGAAAGAGATCACGGCAACTTTCCCACAATTTTGGCCTATCCTTGTCAACTTCCATCAATTTCTCTAATCAAATTTGTCTCTGAGTGGCGCTCAAACTGTCAGTCTAATCAATCAAATGCATTGCTGCACTGCATTCACTTCCGTGTTTACAGTGAATATTAACGGAACACATCAGCAAAAACAGAGTGTGTGATTTAAAAAAAAACACTCACCCATGAGATTTCCAACACCATCCCTTCCTCCGTCTCCTCCAGCCTGCTGGTGGACGTCTCGCCACGTCTCTGTACTGACTGTGTGTACGAAGTGCTGGGTTTGTGTCAAAAAACGTCTGCCTGTCCCAAAAGCACCCCGTTGTGGGAGCGTGCATAAGGAGATACACCATAAAACTACAAACAAAATGAGCAAATATAACACTACAGTCAGTGCTTGAACATTTTATATGTCTTTAGAGGGAAAATCATTTCTATATCTTGTCAATGAGCTTTAAAGCTGTGAATCTCCGGTCTGGACACAGACAAATGCCCTCCCCCACCCCCCACCCTAAATAAAAGATGTGTGTCTGAAGAGACAAGTATGTGTGTGTCAAGATGCGCAGCAGATAGACAGGTAGGAGTTAGGCACGGAAAGAGAGAGAATATTATCTGTATTTTTTTTTTTTTTCAGAAAAACACAGACTCTGATAGATAATACAGAGCAACAGAATAAATTATTTAATTTTTCCTCTCAGCTAGGTACCAAGAAGTTGGGGACCGTAGGGAGTTTTCAAATTAAGGTGCTGCCAATAATTTCCAAATCTATACTCTTTCACATGCATTCAGTGCAATTTAGCTGTTGCAATGGGTATTATGTTAAAGTCTGTATTTGCTGTTGCATGAAAGAGTTTTTTCTGTATAGCAGAAATATCTGTTTAATTTACAAATCACTGTTTAATAGGAAATTTTTGACAATCTAGTGCTTTCCTTGTATTGTTACATAGAATATCACTGCTGTAAGCAATGGCGTCTGTAAGAATACTAGTGCATTGCCCATAGAACCCAAGTATACCTGTTTCAGACAGGAATACTTGGGTTCTATGGGCAATGAACCCATGTGTTTGAAAGTGGAATACGAAGACGGGCTATTCATTTACAAAATCAATTGGGCCACAATTTGAAATCAAGACATGTTACTGGGCTGCACATGTTCAGCGAGCTGTTGAATGACAAATTTCAAACCAACACAGATCAATATGATGAAAAATATGCACTTTTTATTAATTGTCTTGGTTTTAAAGGTGTGCTTGGCACATGACAAAGGCATATCAAAAGTGGGGTTGAGCAGAACTTGAAGTAGTAAAAATATTTTTCCTGTTCAAGAACAATTAAATAAATAGAATGAAAAAAATTCTGAAAATAACTATTTTGGTCACATCTTATGCAGGCATATCTCAAAGTACATAAAAACTCAATGTGCACTGTTAGTAGCATTAACATTTGTTTCCCTTTTGAAATAAAATATACTATATCCAGGTCATAACTGACCTTGGCACATCACAAAGTGCATTTAGCTGAATAAAAAATGAACTGTCAAACACTTCAGTGTACAAACCCCCCAAGAAATGATTGATAACATTAACAAACATTGCACATCCACTATTGTGGTTTGTTTTGTTTTAAATCACCACATGTTAGTAGGAACCTCTTTTTTAAACTACACATTCTGTTACACACACATATCAGTCCACCAAAAATTTCTAGTAGAGTTAAGGATGCAAAAAGCACCCACTTAAAAACTTGTCTTCAGTCTTGAAGGTTTGAGGTTTTTCTCCAAAATTTATAACAATTTTCTTATAGCTTTTTACTTTTCTCTGTAAATTTACCTAAATTTGAAATCATTTTCCTCAAATTAGTAATTTCCTCTTGTAAAATTGACTTTTCTTGTACATTTGAGACTTTATTATAAATTTGTGGATTTTTTATGGCTAATTTTTGTTTATTTTTTAAATAAAATTACTGTTTTTTTTTTAATAAATTTGAAACAGATTGTGGTAAAATTTTGACTTTTTTCCTTATACAATTTACACTTTTGACCATAGGTTTGCAGAGCCAGAACAGAACAATAATTCATTCATTCATTCATTCATTCATATTGTTGTAGCTGGTGAAGTCAGTCCTACACGATTCAGTCACTCTTGCCTTTCCCTGCATACAGCATGAAGCCTCACCACACATATTAGCTAAGTGACTCTTCATTATTGCTTTCATTTCCAGCAGGTTAAAACCACCATAAATGCCTCCACTGCTTACATATCTCCTCTGCATTTTTTCCACATTTAAAGTACTTTAATAAGCTCATGTTTCTCTCGGACAGCAACAGTAGAAAACCTCTGCCTGCCAACTGGAACGCTCACGTGGGTGGGGCACTTCTGAACTCCGCGCGGATGACGGTCACGCGCGTTGTTCGTGTGCGTGCTTGCGGACCGTTATTCCTTCATATTTTTTTCTTGAATTTAAACTTCCTTGGCATGGCCTGTGCCACTCGGAGGTTGGCTCTGGGCTGCATGTGGCCCACAATTGAATAGGCCTGGTCTTCAGCTATGAAGTGACCCACATTCTCAGAAGAAAACGTAACGTTGTGGCGGATGGTACAGAATAAGTGCAGGCACGGCGAAGTGAAGTTTAAAAGGGAGTTTTATTCATCCGCCATCACAGAACTCACTCCAGCACTATGTAAGCTTACTGGAGCGAGCCCTCAGGCTCTCGTCAGCAAACAGGCAATGTGTGTAGTCAGAAGCAGTAAGAGAGAGAGAGAGCAAGCGATATGGTTGGCTTATATACCCAGCTAGACAATGCATGCATGGCACATTAACATCACAGTAAACTGCAGGGAGGCATGGACATTTACATGAGAGTCACGCATATCAATAGCAGGATTACTGGCAGGAAGGAGAGGCTGCCTGCGGCGGATGATAAAATAAGGCAGCGATGCTGAGGTTTTAAGCAGGTTTTATTAATCATACCGCCGTCACGGGAACTCGGCTCCAGCCCATAGCGTGAGCAGGCTGAAGCCGAATTCCTCAGGCTCTCAGTGAAGAGGGGACACAAAGTCTGTGTCCAGCAGCAGCCGTTGTAGAAGTGAGAATTGAGAGGATGAGCATGAAATTCAGACAGCTTATATACTCAGCTACAACAATACATCAAAGCATTCACAGCAGTTGGTATGATCAAAGAGATAACAGAACAGGCATGAGACATTTGCATTTGAGAGACATATTGATCTCAGTCCCTAGGTCACAGTAAGGACAGGATGCATGAACACAATGCATGAAAGGCAACATTAACATCACAGAAGTGAGCCAGACGAAGCGGGGCTGCCTGTAGACATTAATACACATTTCACTGTTCTGTTATTTGCTCTAGCCGAGCGCTGTGTTTGACCAGTCTGTTTGTGGGGGTTTACACCAAACCGCCACACTGCCCATTGATATCAGTCCATACATCACACTGTTATGCTAATTGCTCCAGCTGAGCGCTCTGCTTGTCCGTAGGCTGTGGGGGTCACCCATAACGTCAGACACAGCATTGTGTTTGAGCCCCAAATGACTGAGGGGGACAGAACTTCTTCACCTTGCTGCAGCGCAGCAAAATAAAATGTTAAAATCATTCAGAAATTATTATGTACAAAATAAAGGAGACCAGCTTCATTCCGCTACACGCCAGATGACTGCTGTGATCAGCTCTGCTTCAACAGAACTGATCGATTAAACAGTTCTCTTGAAAATTAGACCTCATGTCCCAATGGGATTACCTCCACAGTCATGTCAGTATTCACTTTACATTTTATATATTACAGCGGCCAGGACTCACGGTATGCTGTTTAAAGGGAAAAAATAATTTGCAGCATTCAGTAAATGTGCCGTTATTGTGTAACTGCTTGTCTGACGGTTGCAGCCCCGAACACCTCCCCCCGCTGCCGCCGAAATTTTGAAGTTGTTGTGCAGTCAGAGCCGACAAAATTATGATCCAGTGATAAAGGGAATCAATGAACGGGTTTCTAACTTGTTGCTACCCTATAATGGTGCATTTCCAGCGTTTGTTCACAGGAAAAACCTGTACAGAGCCCCGCTCCACTGCTGCTTGCAGCACATACACACACACACAGCTAAACCCCGCCCACACTTCTTGAAGCCAGGCATGAAGAGACAGAGCGGTGGCAAAACTTTAATTGATAAAAATTACATATTTTCACTGAGCAACTCCATACTCGGGGATGCACATCCTTTGTAACCTCAGCAAAGCACTTATAAAATCTGAGGTCAGTCTGACAAACAATTTGAGAGTAATGTGAGGAACACACACACACAGACAAACACACAAGATATCTTGCATTTATAGATAGATAGGCCTGGGGAGTATATGTAGTAATACAAGAAACAGAAACTTTTCTTGTTTGACACTTTGCAGAAAAAAAAAATCCCCATTAAGGGTGAAATGGTTCAGTTTAAGAACAAAAGTAGCCTGCTCACAAATAAATGTGCTGGGTGGAAGAGACTCCTCGGGATGGTCTTTTAAATAATGTTCAAGAGCCTCTTTGCCTCTGTCATGATCAATATTTGTGTACAGGCTTTCTACATCTAGTCTTTCTTTCTTTCTTTCTTTTCTTTCTTTCTTTATTTATTTATGCAGGGACATGCACAATATACATTGACCTTAAAGAGGAAAGATGCATTGTACCAGGTTATAGCACAAGTGCTAATTTCCACCTGTAGTCCCTGGGCAGGCTGGTGTTAGCATTAATAAAAGCAGACATTTGCTAAAACTACAAGTAAGCAAGTGTAGCCAAAATGATGTCATTAGGTAGATCTTTTAATGTTGATATTTTATTAATAAGATTAGTAGAATCCTGAATATATGAGGGAAGTTTCTGGACATAGGACTTAATGAAATAATCAACATAGTTAGACAATGGCTCAAGAAGAGAATCATTACTTGCTACAATGGGTCGGCCTTTAGGTTTGACCAAACCTTTTTGGATTTTAGGCAGTAAGTAAAATGCAGGAATAACAGGATGTTTACAGTTCAAAAAGTCATTTTCGATATGAGTGTTATGCTGTGATTCAGGATGTGTTCCAGCCCCTTTTTTCAGTTCTTGTATTGTGAAACTTGAGTTCTATGGTTCATGATGGCCTTAGACTGATGTTTTCATAGCTCTTGTTCCTTTTGAGATTTAAAACAATGTTATCTTTGGTTCATTTGAGTCCTATTTATTGATATTTATTGATATTTACTGATATTGGCAATGTTATGATAGTGAAATCTACTTTACGATTTGTTTTTCTGTCCACCTTTGACACACCTCCCCTTTTCTTCGAGAAAAGTTGGAGGTGTGATATGCCTCCTTTCTTTAACACTAGAAGTCCCAGACATTGGCCCTCTTGTGGCCACTTGATGGTCCCCCTATGGGTTTTCTAGCCAGAAAGGCCAAATGACCTTTTTGGTAATTGGGACTACATTTCCCAGAAAACATGGTGCTGCCGCAGGGGTGTGCACACAGGTGTACTGCATACTGCTAATGACTAATATGGGAATGCTCTCCCATTTAACCTTATTCATTGTTATGCTCTGTATGCTGTGATGGTTTAACAAACAAAAAGCTCAGCACTTCCGAATGATGGCTCCAACAGTGCTTACTGGAATATTCAGCAGTTTAGAAATAAGTCTGTTGTGGAGTGTGTCAATAACGAGGCGGATTTGAAGCAGACAGTTTATTACACATCTCACACATAAGCATAGTCAGAAAGAGGGCATCTCAGACAAGACTCTTCTCTTAAATACTCAGGCCCTCCTTCAGCAGCTTCTACACATCAAAGGTCACATTGCATTCACTTCCTTAATCCTTTAACATCCTCCTAGCAGTCTCTGATACACAAAAGATCACTCTGCATTCGTCTGATACACAAAAGATCATACTGCATTTGTCCTTCACACCTCCCTGTTATCTTCCAGGGAAACTCTGGGAAACTCTGCTCTTTTGTTCTAGTCTAAGATGCTACACCATTATGCACTCTCTAAACGACCCCTCCCCCCCGAGCGTCTTGGATAGAACAATAGAATGACAGTCCATATGCTGTGGTAAAATCATTAAACATCAATCCACATGCTGCTTGGGCTTCAGTCTTCTCCCGTATCTGCTGTAACCAGGATTCACCGCCTCCGCGGCGCTGTCATGGTGGGGGGCTGATGAATGCTGGGGGGTTGATGATTGAGGGGTAAAAGTCTGTGCATATGGGTGCTCTGGGGAATCTTTTCTCTGGGAAGCTCCCCGCGGGGGTCTTCCACGCCAAGGGGCCCTCGCCAACAGCACTTGCTCGTCCGCCACAACAAAAGCGAGTTTGAGTCTGTCTATGCCAATTCTTTCCCTCCTACCTCCCAAATCTAGCAAAAAATGCTTGTCCCCTGTTTCCAGCACTCTGAACGGTCCATCATAAGGTGGGCGCAGTGGGGGGCGATGTGCATCGTGTCTGACAAAAACGAACTCCGTGTTTCTCAAAGTTTTAGGCACAAAAACACGCGGAAAACTGTGGTGAACAGGGCCCGGCAGCGTGCTTGTGTCTATGCTACGCTGCAACAGCTGAGACAGGGAGCTGCCCGGTGCGGGATTATCTGGGAGAAATTCCCCGGGCAGCCGAAGTGGCTGCGCAAAAACGAGTTCAGCCGGGGAAGCTTCCAAATCCTCTTTAGGCGCAGAACGTAACCCCAATAAAACCCACGGTAGCTTGTCTACCCAATTTGCATCCGTCAGTGACGCCCTGAGAGCCGCTTTCAATGACCTATGAAAATGTTCGTATAACCCATTAGCCTGTGGATTGTGCGCAGTTGTGCGGTGAATTGTGACACCCAGGCTGCGGGCCATTGTTGACCAAAGTTCGGAAACAAATTGAGGGCCTCTGTCGGACGTAATGTCCGACGGGACTCCAAAACGCGCCACCCATGCTGTTAAGAACGCGCGCGCCACCTCCTCGGCCGTGGTTGCCGCCAGTGGAACCACTTCCGGCCAGCGCGTGGTGCGGTCCACCATTGTCAGAAGGTGCGTGCACCCCTGTGATGGTGGGAGGGGGCCCACGAGGTCCACGTGAACATGGTCAAACCTCTTAGCCGGGATGTGAAACGGCTCCAAGGGAGCTTTCGTGTGTCTGTGTACTTTGGCTCGTTGGCACGCCATGCAGGCTGCTGCCCACTCTTTCACTTGTTTACGAAGGCTCAGCCACACAAATTTCTCTCCTACCATTTTGACTGACGTGCGCACTCCCGGGTGCGCCAAAGAATGAATTGAGTCAAAAACACGGCGGCGCCACGCGGCCGGTACCACGGGACGCGGTCGCCCCGTGGAGACATCACAGATTAGGGGGGGCATACCTTCTTGCAGCACCCTGCTCTCCAGCCTTAACCCTGTTGGTCCAGACTGGAGCGTGCACATATCCGCGTCACTAACCTGCTCCGCGACCATGGCTGTGTAATCTATCCCCACGCGGACCGGGGCAGCCACGGCGCGCGAGAGGCAGTCTGCCACTACATTCAGTTTACCCGACACATGCTGAACATCGATAGTAAACTCTGAGATCGCGGCCAGCTGTCTCTGCTGCCAGCCCGACCACGGTTCTGAAACCTTGGCCGTCGCGAATGTTAGCAGCTTGTGGTCAATGAACGCGGTGAAATGGCGCCCTTCCAGCCAGAACTGGAAGTGGCGAATGGCCAAGTGGAGAGCCAGCAACTCCCTGTCGAACGCGTTGTATTTACGTTTACTATTGCACAAAGTCTTGCTGAAAAAGGCGAGCGGCTGCCAAGCCCCGGCTACACGCTGCTCCACGACCGCCCCTATGGCGACATCTGACGCGTCAGTAGTGAGCGCTATGCGGGCCATTGGGTCTGGATGTGCCAACAACGCAGCATTTGCCAGGGCTGCTTTGACTTCCGAGAACGCTCGCTCTCGCTCCGGGGACCATTCGATCTTATTCGCGGGTTTCTGTTTTTTGAGCGCGGCGTACAGTGGTTGCATGAGCTGCGCTGCGCGGGGAAGGAAACGGTTATAAAAATTCACCATTCCCAAAAACTCCTGTAAAGCCCTGACCGTTTGCGGCCGGGGAAAATCTGCTACCGCGCGCACTTTGTCAGGCAGCGGAACCGCTCCTTCGGGAGAGACGCAGTGCCCCAAAAAATCAATCTGCGTCACCCCGTACTGACACTTCGCTGCGTTGATTATTAAACCGTGCTCTCCCAACCTCCGGAAAACCGCCGTCAGGTGGGTTTCGTGTTCGTCTTCGGACGCGCTGGCTACCAAGATATCGTCCAAGTAGACAAATACGAAAGGGAGATCGCGCAGCACTGCATCCATCATGCGTTGGAACGTCTGTGCAGCCCCTTTAAGCCCGAATGGCATGCGCAAAAACTCGAATAAACCAAACAGAGTTATCACCGCTGTTTTGGGTATGTCCTCAGCGCGCACTGGGACTTGGTGGTAACCGCGGACCAAGTCTATTTTAGAAAAAACGCGCGCTCCTGCCAAGTGAACGGAAAACTCCTGGATGTGAGGAATTGGGTAGCGGTTGTGCACTGTGGCGTTGTTCAACCTGCGGAAATCCCCGCAAGGTCGCCACAAACCGTCAGCTTTAGGGACCATGTGTAGCGGGAAAGCCCATGGGCTATTTGAACGCCTGATGATGCCCAACCTCTCCAGGTTGGCGAACTCCTCGTGCGCTATGGCCAGTTTAGCTGCGTCCAAGCGCCGAGGTTTTGCAAAAATGGGCGGCCCGGTGGTGGTGATAAAATGCTCCACCCCGTGTTTAGCGACAGCTGCCGAAAATGTGGGGACCATGAGTGCTGGGAACTGAGTGAGCAGTGTGTGGAACTTACCACATGCAGCTGTGACGTTGGCTTGTGCTGTTGGCCAGGATGCTCAAGCTGTACAGGGGATAGAATCAAAAGACAGTGCATTAACCAGGCGCCTGTTAGCGACATCAACCAACAAACCATGTGAGCACAAAAAATCAGCCCCCAATATATTGAAATTCAATGCTGCTATGACAAAAGTCCACTCAAATGCACGGCCGTGTAGAGACAGAAGTAGAGTAATAGCCGACCCATCTCCTAACCCGGTCCGCGTCAGGAGTCTCTCTGCTCTCTCCTCAACCGAGAGTGTGTAGTGCTGGATGAGTGCAGCCTTCAACGCGCCGTACTTGTCGCTGGTTGGTGGCTGATCCAGCAGGCTCTCCACATGCTGAGCTGTGTGGGTGTCGAGCTTTGCGACCACATGGTAGAATTTCGTGTCATCCGCCGATATCCCCCAGAGGACGAACTGTGCCTCAACTAGATGGAACCAGGAGCGCGGATTGTGCTGCCAAAAATCCGGTAGCTGGATTGTAACAGCATATGCTTGGCTGGGGGCTCCCAACAAGGCTGGCTCCGGGGATCTTTCGTCGTGTTGCATGATTCGTCTTGGGTCACCAGTGTGGAGTGTGTCAATAACGAGGCGGATTTGAAGCAGACAGTTTATTACACATCTCACACATAAGCATAGTCAGAAAGGGGGCATCTCAGACAAGACTCTTCTCTTAAATACTCAGGCCCTCCTTCAGCAGCTTCTACACATCAAAGGTCACATTGCATTCGCTTCCTTAATCCTTTAACATCCTCCTAGCAGTCTCTGATACACAAAAGATCACTCTGCATTCGTCTGATACACAAAAGATCATATGGCATTTGTCCTTCACACCTCCCTGTTATCTCCCAGGGAAACTCTGGGAAACTCTGCTCTTTTGTTCTAGTCTAAGATGCTACACCATTATGCACTCTCTAAACTGTAACCAATGCCATCATTACGTTTTGCAACAATAGGGTTGCAAAGGTCTAGAGAGAGCTCTTTGCTTCTGCCCATCATGCGTTCTTTGTGGTGTGATAATCTGATATTCGCAAGACTTTTTTAAAGGTGATCAGTCAGGATTTAACCGGCTGAAATTAATTTGCACTGATGGGGGATGGGATGGCTTCCTAAATTCTGATGGATTTCAGCTGGTTTCTTGGCTTTCCATACCTTTTTGCACCTCTTTTTCTTCGTGTGTTCAATACTTATTCCCTATGTCATTCCACTTTATTAACTAAAACTTGTTTGTGAACACAGTTGCCTGTGCCTCAGAAATGCTAACCCTCCTCTCACGGAGGAGGGTGTGTGTTTACATCAGTGACGCTTGGTGCAGAGATGCAACTGTTGTACACAAACACTGTTCTCTGTTGGTGGAATTTATGATCCTCAAGTGCCGACCCTTCTACTTACCAAGAGAAATTACGTCTATCCTGTTAGTCACCATGTATGTCCCACCCACCGCCATTGGTGAGAGGAGTAAAGCACTAAATGAACTCTATCAGGCCATCAGTGAGACACAAACAGTACATCCAGATGGATTCTTCATCACAGCAGAAGACTTCAACCATGCAGATTTAAAGGCCCTCCTACGAAAACTACACCAGCATGTGAACTTTCCAACAAGAGGAGACAGTTTGCTGGACCTGGTGTACAAAACTCACAAGAGCACATACAGAGCCTCCCCCCTTCCCCACATGGGTCTCTCTGATCACATCACCATCTTGCTAAGACCTGCATACAACCCAGAGTGAAAGCCATCAGACAAACAAAAAAGCAGGTACGTGTGTGGCCAAAGGGGGCCTCAGATGCTCTGAAAAACTGCTTCAGCACTACAGACTGGCACACTTTCAAGCATGCAGCCACTCACAATGGACACACAAACCTAGAGAAGTACACTGAGGTTGTTGCAGCATACATCTTTAAATGCATTGATGATGTCACTCACTGCAAAACCATCACTGTTCATACCAACCAGAAGCCATGGATGACAGCAGAGGTCCACAGGCTGCTGAAGGCTCAGGACGCAGCTTTTAGGGCCGGTGACACTGCAAGACTAACAAAAGTTAGGGCCAGCCAGTCCCGTGGTATCAAGGAGGCAAAATGACAGTATAGCAAGAAAATATCCAGCTACTTCAGCAACACCAGAGATGCATGTTCTCTCTGGCGTCGCATACAGACCCTCACCAACTACAAACCTCCACCTCAGACCTAAGCAAGTGACAGCACACTGCTTAATAACTTTAATGACTTCTTTGGCCGCTTTGAACCACAAAACAGCACATCAGCAGAGAAGACCACTCCTCCCCCAGATGAGCAGGCTATAAGTCTGGATCTGGCTAGCGTGACGAGGACCCTCTCCAGGATCAACCCATGCAAGGCAGTTGGACCAGACAACATACCAGGTCGCATTCTGAAGCACCGTGCAGAGGAGCTCAAAAATGTCCTGCCCGACATCTTCAACATCTCCCTCAATCAAGCTATTGTCCCCACGTGTTTCAAAACTGCTACCATAATACCAGTCCCCAAAGAAGCCTGTTCCATCCAGCTACAGCGATTACCGGCCATAGCACTGACCTCCATCATAATGAAGTGCTTTGAGCAGCTGGCCATTGTTAGGATGAAAAACTCAGTAGAAAACCATCTAAGTCTACTCTTCAAAGCTTGTCTATGTGTGTAGATGGTTTACCCAGATTCGTTTTTCAAGGAAGAGATTAGTTTACTTGGAACACGTATTTATTTAAGCAAGCAAGTTGAATATAGTAGGTTACAGCGCTGGGTCAAACATTCTCGCCCTGACAGCAACAGATCGTGTCAGTTCATGACGTCTGACTGACTATGCTGGCCCTGACCCAGAATATTTATACACAAATGAACAAAGAAGAAAGCATGCATTAACAAGATGACAGTCCAGGTGTCTGGTCCAGGGAGGATCCGTTCCTGGCGCCAAATGTATCCAGATGAAGGCCATTCCTCCTCCCAGGTCAAAGTAGCCCAGGCTCAGCCATTCCTTATCACAACTGTGCCTCCTTCCCATAAATCTCAGGCGTTTGTTATCCTCTGTGGTGAGACAAAGGTCCACTATTTTGCAGAGAGTGAACCACACACTTGGCAATATATATTCCATTATGGTATATTGGTTATTTTACCTAGACATAAGCAGAGTACAAATATTTTGAGTCACACAAATAACTGTTATATGGTTATATTGATCACTTTATCCCATCATCATGCAAAACATCAAGTCCACCCTCCCTCCCTTCCACGACCCATCTCAATTTGCGTACATGTCAAACAGATCCGCAGAAGATGCCATCGCTGCTGCTCTCCATCCAGCCCTCATCCACCTGAACTCAAAGAACTCCTATGTGCGAATGCTGTTCTTGGACTTCAGTTCAGCATTTATTTTTTTTTTTTGTTACTTATTTGTACCCGTAGGTAGATTTGGTTTGCAGTCTGGTGACAAGCCACTGGCTGCCGGTCGCTGCGTGCGCGAGCGCCCTAAACCTACATGTTTTTGGTATGCGGGAGGAAACCGGAGAAATCCCGGAGTAAACCCACGCAACACAGGGAGAACATGCAAACTCCACACAGCTCACTGTTGGTCAGGGGCTGGGATCGAACCCACGATCTCATGATCCCCGCGATCCCCCGGCCGAGGGTAAACTGTGCCACCGTGCAGCATTCGACACAATCATCCCCCAGCACCTAATACAAAAACTCAGACACTTGGGACTCAAAACCTTTCTCTGTAACTGGGTACTGGACTTTCTCACAGGGAGGCCACAGAACGTGTGGGTCAGCAGCAACACCTCCAAGACCATCACACTGAGCACAGCGGCACCGCAAGGGTGAATGCTCAGCCCAGTGCTCTTCACCCCGCTGACCCATGACTGCATGCCAGTCCACAGCACCAGTCACATCATAAAGTTTGCGGACGACATGACGGTGGTGGGCCTCATCACAAACAATGAATAGGCCAACTACAGAAATGAGGTGAGCCAACTGGTCCAGTGATGTAAAGACAATAATCTCTCCCTGAACGTGGGAAAAACCAAGGAGACTGTGGTCGACTTTAGGAGAGGACACACACAGCATCCCCCTCTGATCATCGATGGAGCAGCTGTGGAAAGGGCGAGCGGCACTAAGTTCCTGGGGGTGCACATCTCTGAAGACCACTCCTGGTCCAACAACACCACATCACTGGCCAAGAAGGCTCAAACTTGCTTCTATTTCCTCCACAAACTGAGGAGAGCACAAGTTCCACCCATCATCATGTGCCCATTCTACTGGGGTTCCATTGAGAGCATCCTCACCAGCTGCATCACGGTGTGGTACAGAAATTGCACTGCCTCCTGCCGGAAGATACTACAACGTACAGTGAAAGCAGCCAGCAAGATCATTAGTACCCCTCTGCCCCCCCTTTCGGACATCTACCACACCTGCTTCACCCGCAGAGCCATCAACATTGCGGGTGACACCTCCCACCCCTCGCCCTCCCATTTCAGCCCTCTGCCCTCAAGGAAGAAGTACTGGAGCCTCCGGGCCCACTCCACAAAACTGCTAAACAGCTTTGTTCACCTGGCCATCAGGACCCTGAACTCTGCCTCCCCACCCCCCAGACTGTAACACACTCACCCACACAATAACTACCTCAGTTGTTTGCACAGAAAGACTTGGCACACCAACAGTAATACATCTGCTGCTGTATGTCTCTGCACCTTTTTGCAACCTTTTGCACAAATGCCATACCTGCTGCTGTCTGCCTGATATTGAAATATTGTTCATGTGCAGTCCTATCTATCACTGTCTGCACCTACAAGTTGCATTAAACTTGCAATTATGGGTATTACGGCTCCACCTTTTCTGTATATAGGATTGCTGGATTTTATCGTTTATCTTTATTTGTATTACAGGATTGCTGGGTTTTATAATAATAATAAGTTTATTTATAGAGCACTTTTCACAGACAGAGTCACGAAGTGCTTAACATGGTAAAAAAACAAAATAAAAATACAGGCACATAAAACAGTAAAAGAACAAAGTAGACAGTAAAAGCACATAAAAATACAATCAACACATAGTTGATTAAAAAGCCAGGCTAAAAAGGTGGGTCTTTAGTTGCTTCTTAAAAACATCAATGGAAGGTGCAGATCTAAGTTCAAAAGGTAAGGAGTTCCAAAGTCTGGGAGCAACAGCAGCAAAGGCTCTATCGCCTTTGGTTCTGAGCCTAGTGCTAGGGACTACCAGTAGATTCTGATGAGAAGACCTGAGAGACCTGCTGGGCTGGTGTAGATGGAGCAGGTCACTAATATAAAAAGGCGCCTCTTCATGAATGGCTTTGTAAGTAAGAACAAGAACTTTAAAATCAACTCTATAATTTACAGGAAGCCAATGCAAGGAGGCCAAAACGGGAGTGATATGACAGAATCTAGTGGACCTAGTTAGTAATCTTGCAGCAGAGTTCTGGACTAACTGTAGGTGGTGTAAAGAGGATTTGCTAAGACATGTGAAAAGAGCATTACAGTAGTCCAAACGTGAAGAAACAAAGACATGAATAATAATTTCTAACTGACTGTAGGAAACCAATGACCTAATTTTGGATATATTCCTAAGGTGGAAAAAACAACTCCGGGTCAGAGATTTGACATGCTGATCAAAACTCATCGATTGATCGAAAATGACACCAAGATTTTTTAGATTAGACCGTACATTAGAGCTTAATGAACCAATGCTATTAACCATCTTAGGAATTAGATTATCAGGTGCTACAATAAGGACTTCAGTTTTATCAGCATTAAGTTGCAAAAAGTTTCTAGACATCCAGTCCTTAATTGCAGACAGACAATTATGAATAATTTTTAAATTGTCAACATGGTCAGGTTTAAAAGAAAAGTAGCTGTAAATCGTCAGCGTAGCAGTGATAAGACACACCTTTAAATTTGCTGATGACAGAACCAAGTGGCAGCATATATAGGGCAAATAAAAAAGGACCCAGAATAGAACCCTGAGGCACCCCACAGGTTAAAGGAGCAGAGTCAGATGAATAAGAGCCAACAGCCACGGAAAAACTCCTACCAGAAAGGTAGGAGAAAAACCAATCCAGAGCTTTTCCAGAAATACCTACCCAATCTCTAAGGGTTTTATCTTTTATCTTCATTTGCACTACGGGTAGCATTACTTTACATAGACTGCTTTTGTTGTTTTTCATACTTATTCCTTCTTTGCTTATATATTGTGCACACCACTAAGCGAGAGAGAAACGGCATTTCAATCCTTCTGTATGTCCTGTACGTATAGAAGTATTGACAAATAAAAATCTTCGAATCTTTGATTATTTTTTTTTTTTTGTATGTATGGATTATTTGGGTTGTTACTGATATCTGGTCAAAATCTCAGGTCAGTGGTTCCTGATGTATACCTCGTTTGGCTTCACTGAGTCCATATTCAGAAATATAATGGCACACAGTATAATGGCAGCACAATAAGAAAGTTGTGGGTTCAATCACACCCCCTGACTATCAGTGACCCTTCTGTGTGGAGTTTGCATGTTCTCTCCATGTCTGCGTGGGTTTACCCCGGATACTCCGGTTTCCTCCCACAGGCTAAAAACATGCAAGTTAGGCTAATTGGAGACTCTAAAGTGGCCCTAGGTGTGAATGTGTGTGTGAATGGTGAAGGAATTGGTGCCACACTTTGGCTGCCTCATCCATCCATGTGTCTCCCAGCTGGTCTGGGAACGCTTTGGTATCCTCTCTGAAGAGCTGGAGCAGGTGGCTGGGGAGAGGGAAGTCTGGGCTTCTCTGCTTGAATTGCTACCTCCGCGATCTGGACCTCTGGAGAAGCGGTAGAAGATGGATAGATGGATGGAAGTTGCAGTGATTGGACAAAGTTGCAAGGTTGCAATCACGTGAATTGACGTGATTGCAACATCACGAAATCCTGGAGGGACTGCCAAACACACAGCCAAGGAAACTCTCAACTGGCTCCAGAGAAGGAAAATAAAGCTGCTAGAATGGCCCAGTCAGTCACCTGACCTGAATCGAATTGAAAATCTATGCAACAAACTGAAGATCAGAGTTCATAGAAGACACCCAAGGAACCTTCAAGATTTGAAGACAGTTTGTGTGGAAGAATGGGCTAAAATCACTCCTGAGCAATGCCTGCGCCTAGTTTCTCCATACAGGAGGTGTCTGGAAACTGTTATTACCAACAAAGGCATTTCTACTAAATATTAAATTAATTTCACCAAGCGTGTTCCCTGTGTCATTCCACTTTATTAAATATAACTTGTTTTGTGAAGTAATTTGCAGTTATTGGCGGCGCGGTGGCAGAGTGGTTTGCACTGCGGCAGCACAGCAACTCACCCTTGGCCAGGGGATCCTGGGTTCGATCCCAGCCCCCGACCAACAGTGATCTGTGTGGAGTTTGCATGTTCTCCCTGTGTCTGCATGGGTTTACTCCGGGATTTCTCCGGTTTCCTCCCACATGCCAAAAACATGCAAGTTAGGTTAATTGGCATCAAAACTGGGGATTCTAAATTGTCCTTAGGTATGACTGTGAGAGTGAAAGGTTGTCTGTCTCTCTGTGTTGGGCCTGCGATGGACTGGCGATCTGTCCAGGGTGTACCCCGCTTCTCGCCCAAAGATGCTGGGATAGGCTCCAGCCCCACCGCAACCCGAAAAGGATTAAGCGGAAGAAGATGAATGAATGAATGCATGTTTTGTGAACATAGTTGCCTTGATTTCTTTGTATGTATGGATTACTTGGGTTGCTACTGATATCTGGTGAAAATTTCAAGTCAATGGCTCCATCAAAAATATGTATAACTTACCTAGACTACTGAATTGGAATAAAAATTAACTGAAAAATAATTAACCAAGCAGTACGTATTCATTTTCCATATACTTAAACCATACTAATCAGTGGTTAGCACCACTGCAGTTACTTAACACAGGTGAGTGGAACCGTGCTCTATAGTTTTGAGTTTGTGCACCCAGTACAGATCACTATCAGTGAACAAACTGATCCCTTTCTTTATGGCACTGACAACTGGAGAGAATCTTTAAACTGGGATGTTCCAAATACTTAAGTGAAAGTACCTCTGACCTTTAAAGTAGGATGTAGTGATAGAATATTGTTAGGAGTCCCCGTAGAAGAAACAGATATGCTGTTCTGCGTTTGATTGATTTTCTCTGCTGGCCCTTTAAATTTCTAGTGATGTCACCGTGCACATGACCTAAATCTGTTACTGAGAATTAGGGATGGGTGATACCAGCATTTTTCCTTTCGATACAATACCATTAATTTATAGGACTTTTTCTTCAATACCGATGATACTTTTTGCCCCTTAAAGGTGCAAAAGATAGGATTCTGGCCTCCTGGCCAGTAGGTGTCATACGCACTGTTGACTCACTATAACCTTGTACCGGTTGCCAGGTAGAGAGATAAACAGCACTTCCTGGAGGCTAACATCAATAAACTGCAGACTGCTAACATCTCAGACCTTTGGTTATTATGAGCCAGACAGCATGCCAAGCGAGGACTCTTGTGGTATAGAATCGTGAATTTAACATAATCCTCTCTGATGCGCATCTCCGGTAAACATTTTTTAAATAACTATATTGTAAAGTGTTATTGACAGTTATGCTAATGCAGCACAGCTGTGATCAAACCGGATAGCTCTGGTTTTGACAGCGTAATTATGACAACACTTTATATCAGATTGTAAGGACTTTGACTGCTGTTAGTTGTTCTGTGGTTTTTGTAAATATGCTGAATCACACTTCTATGGTCTGTTTAAGTTCATCCATTTTAGCTACACATGCTTAAAAAAAAAAAAAAAAAAAAAAAAAAAAAACGGCTGTTGCTATTAAGCTCCAGCAGTTATTTATGTCAGTTCCAGTTAATTTTAGGTTATAACTGTGTTTTGTTGTTATTGTTTTAAAATATATAAATAAATGTTGTGAAACGTTGGATGCCTGAATTCATTTGTGACATGTTTGTAGAAAAACCCAAGCACAGACATGGACTCAAATAAACCACAGTGATCTTTTACTGGGAAATGAATGTGAGTGAGTGTGTGTATGTGTGTGGATGTGAAGGCTGGAGCGAGCCGAGCAAGACAAGTCAGGCAACACCAAGGAGAGAGGAAAGACAAGAGAATTAGAACTCAACACACTATGGTGAAATGGGAGAGATGAGTTAATTCTTACAGTGGTGAGATGGTAGTTAATGTTCTGAAGAGTGAACGATACTTCACCAGTTCCCTGAGTCCTGCGAGCTTGAGTGTCGTAGCGTGTTGCATGTTGGTGATGCTGGGGAAGTGCAGATGAAGGCAGGGCACACTGGTGGCGGAAATAGCCCACAGCTGAGAGGTCTGCCGCCTGGAACAGGAGGAGGTCTGCTGCCGGGTTGGTCCACCTGTGCACAGGGGAAAGAGAGAGTGAGTAGCAGGTGCAAGGAGTGATGAAACCCAAACCGTGCTTACAGATGCATTGGGGAGACGAAACTCCCATGCGTTGAAGCGCTGGAGTAGGTGAAGACAGGAAGGCGAAACTTCCAACAAAAGGTGAGGGAAGACTCAAGCATAGAAGTCTCTCCCTGGAAGAGTGTAGATGTCTCCCTGAAGATCAAAATCAAATCAGCCTTTATTGTCATATTGCTGTACATACAGCTGTAGTGCAGGCAAGATGAAATTGCGTTTCTCTCGGCATCCATATAAGTAAAAAGAACATAATTTAAGACACACTCACACACACCCTCACCCCCCACCCCAACTCAACCATTCACACATCCCTGAGACATACTTGAAAACTAACCAGAACTATAATATACAAATAATATACATAATGTCCATAGGTGCAGTAGTATGTATGAGAGATTCTGGATCAACTGTTCAGCATCCTAACAGCTTGTGGAAGGAAGCTGTTAATCAGTGTGGTGGTTCTGTCTCTGATGCTCCGGAATTGTTTGCCAGATGGCAGAAGTTCAAAGTGTTTATGCAGAGGGTGAGAATGGTCCTTGACAATGTTCAGTGCCCTGCTCCTACAACGGTTCTGAAAAAGTTCTTGGACTGAGGGGAGGGAAACTCCAATTACCCTCTCAGCTCCCTTAACTATCCTCTGCAGGGCTTTTTTTTCTGACATACTGCAGCTGGAGTACCATGTTGCAATGCAGTACGTCAGAACACTCTCCACCACACCTCTGTAGAAGGTTCTGAGGATGCAGATGGGGAGAGAGGCCTGTTTGAGTTTCCTCAAGAAGTGCAGTCTCTGCTGGGCCCGCTTCCTGATCCCCAAGGAATTCTTGCTCCAGGTCAGGTCCTGCGAGATCTGCACTCCGAGGAACTTGATGTTCTAGATCTGCACTCCGAGGAACTTGATGTTCTTGATGTTACAGAGCAGCACTCCTTAAGAAGGCTGCTTAATTGGGAGGAGCAGGTGCGTCTGCAGCTGTGAAGATAATTAAAGGGAAAAAAGGCAGCACAGCGCAGATCACCACAGTAACCCCCCGCCCCCCACGGGATGCCTCTCAGCTGCTGTTCCAGCCTGTCCGGGTCTGTGTCGTGGAACTCCCTAATGAGCTGAGGATCCAAGAGGAAGGAGGAGCGCACCCAGGACCTCATCTCAGGACAATGCATCTCCCAATCCCCCAGGTATTGGAGACCACGCCCTCTGCGCCGGACGTCCAGAATGCGGCTGACCATGTGGGCAGGACCACCATCGACCATCACCGGAGGGGGCAGAGGCTTTGGAGGAGGGCACAGCAGACTGAAAGCAAACGGCTTCACCTGGGACACATGAAAAGTGGGGACAATGCGGAGAGAAGGAGGGAGAGCCAGATGGACAGCAACAAGATTGACAATCTGTGTAATGGAGTAAGGACCGATGAAGCGTTGGGACAGCTTATTAGACTCAGTCTTAAGATTGATGTTCTTGGTGGACAGCCATACCTGTTGACCCACCTGGTAAGATGGAGCTGGGGTCCTGTGACGATTGGTGATCTCAGTGTTGCGCCCTGCGGTTCGGCGAAGGGCAGCTCTGTCCGACCTCCATAGTCGTCGACAGCGCTTCATATGGGCTTGGATCGAAGGAACGGCAATCTCCATCTCTTCATCTGGAAATGGGGGAGGGGGGGTTGTAACTGAGGGACGCCTCGAAGGGAGAGAGACACGTCGCTGTAGAGATGGCCAAGTTATGCGTGTATTCAATCCAAGGTAGGTAAGAACTCCAGGAAGCTGGGTTGGAGGCCATCACACACCTCAGAGCCGCTTCAAGCTGCTGACTGGTGTGCTCACACTGTCCATTGCTCTGAGGATGGTAGCCTGATGACAAGCTGACAGTAGCCCCAATAGCCTTGCTAAAGGAGCGCCACACCTGAGAGATGAACTGAGGACCCCGGTCCGAGACGATGTCAATGGGAATCCCATGAAGGCGGACCACATGCAGGACAAACAGGGCGGCTGTCTCCTTGGCCGAAGGGAACTTGTAGAGGGGAACGAAGCGGGCTGCCTTTGAAAACCTGTCCACAATCGTGAGGATGACCGTGTGACCAGAAGAGGGGGGAAGACCAGTCACAAAGTCCACGGCCACGTGGGACCAGAGCCTGCTGGGGATGGGGAGAGGCTGCAGTAGTCCCGAGGGAGGGGCTGAGGATGATTTGCCGGTGGCATACTGGGGACAGGCTCGGACAAACTCGTTCATGTCCTTCCGTAGTGATGGCCACCAGAAGGTTCTCTGAAGTTGAGTGGCAGTGTGAGCCATCCCGGGGTGACACATGACCTTAGAGAAGTGCAGCCAGTCAATCACCTTGCCCCGAACTGCAGAGGGAACATACATCCGACCCGCTGGCCCTCCACCTGGGTCAGGTTCATCCTCCTGTGCCCTCCTGACCTTCTCTTTAATCTCCCAGGAGAGCATGCCCACAATGCAGGAGGGTGGAACAATGTGGTGCAGATCAGGCGCTGACGTGTCGGGGGAGAACTGCCTGGAGAGCGCTTTGGGCTTGGTGTTCTTGGACCCCGGTCGGTAGGTGATAATGAAGTCAAACCTGCCGAAGAACAGGGGCCAGCGGGCCTACCTGGAGTTCAGTCGCTTGGACGTTCTGAGATATTCCAAGTTCTTGTGATTGGTCCAAATGACAAATGGCTGTGAAGCACCCTCCAGCCAGTGATGCCACTCCTCCAAGGCCAGCTTGACCGCCAGCAACTCTCGGTCACCCACATCATAAATCCTCTCCGCTGGAGACAGACGGTGGGAGAAGAATGCGCAGGGGCGGACCTTATCATCTGATGGAGAGTGCTGAGACAGGACTGCCCCGACGCCGCAGTCCGAGGCATCCACCTCCACCAGAAACTGCAGGGCCAGATCCACCTGGGCGAGGATAGAGGGAGAGGAAAAGTCAGTCTTGAGTTTAGAAAAGGTCGCCTCCGCCTCCTTGGACCAACAAAAGGGGACCTTGGTGGAGGTGAGACAAGTGAGAGGAAGAGCAATAATGCTGTAATTTTGAATGAATCATCGGTAAAAATTAACAAAGCCCAAGAACTGCTGCAGCTGCCTCCGGGAGGAAGGGGTAGGCCACTCCACAACAGCTTTTACCTTGTCGGGGTCGGCGATGATCTTCTTGTGTGCAATAACAAATCCCTGGAAGGTAGTGGAAGCGGTGTGAAACTGACACTTCTCGGCCTTGATGTACAGCTGGTTCTCCATGAGGCGGTGAAGGACCCGCCTGACATGTACCCGATGTTCCTCTAAAGAATGGGAAAAAGTGAGGATATCATCAAGGTAAACAAAAGAGCCCAAAAATCCCTCAGCATGTCATTAATGAGCCGTTGTAACACCGCAGGCACATTGGTTAAACCAAACGGCATTACCAGGTATTCAAAGTGGCCGCTGGGCGTGCAGAACCCCGTCTTTCATTCATCCCCCTCCTTAATGCAGACCAGGTGATAAGCGTTGCGTAGACCCAGCTTTATGAAGATAGAGGCCCCCTGGAGAGAGTCAAAGGCAGACTTTAACAAGAGTAGGGTGTATTTGTCCTTTACCATGATGTTATTGATTTCCCTGAAATCAATGCAAGGCCTAAGGGAGCCATCCTTCTTGCCCATGAAAAAAACCCAGACCCCACCGCCAAAGAAGAAGGCCTGATAATACCAGAACTCAGGGACTCCTTGATGTATTTATCCATAGCCTCCCGTTCCGGGGCAGACAGGTTGTAAAGCCGGCTAGATGGTAGTGGAGCCCCTGGCCGGAGGTTAATGGCACAATCATAGGGGCGGTGGGGGGGCAGTGAGAGAGCCTCATCTTTACTGAAAACTGGGGCCAAATCATGATACTCAGAAGGGACAGAGGAGAGAACGGGGGGAGGGAGGCAGCGGGAGAACAAATAGGCATGGAAGGAGAACAGGCAGCAGACTGTAAGCATGCACTCAAGCAGAAAGAGCTCCATGACATAATCCTCCCAGCCCGCCAATCAATAACTGGATTGTGTAGCTTTAGCCAGGGATACCTAAGAATAATGGGAGAGGCCGTAACAGCTAGCACAAAAAAAAATTGATTTGTTCCCGATGATTGCCAGATACCAACACAGAGACCAGGGCGGTTTGCTTGGAGACCATGGCAAGGGCACTTTGGACAGGGCAATAAGCTTCAACGGAGTCCTGAGGTTGTAGCAGGGAAGCTCACTAGCCCATTCCATTAACCGATTATCGATGCTAATAGCAAGGGAAATTAATTCACTCAATTTAGAGGGCTTATCAACACGGGCCAATATTCATCCCGTAGACTAGGGGAGAGGCTGCGAACAAAAATACTGCGCAGGGACTCATCCTCCCACCCAACCTCTGCCGCAACCACCCGGAAATCAACTGAATAATCTGCCACAGACTTGACCCCCTGTCTAAGGTTAAGTAACCAGGTGGTGAGAACATTATCGCGGTCAGAGTGATCAAAAACCTTGGTAAACTCAGAGACAAAATGGTCATAAATATAACTGGAGTAATTGGGACGGGACATGATAACATATACCCAGGCTAAAGCCCACCCCTCCAGCAAATTAACCACATAACCGATACGACTGTGACAAGAAGGGAAATCCTGAGGCACCTGCTGAAACACGATGCTACACTGAAGTAAAAAGCCTCAAAACTCCCCTAGCTTACTGTTAAAACGGGTGGGGGTGGGAGCAGGAGTAACCCGTGAGTGCAGCATAGGAGGAACAGTGGGATTGGTTGACCCGGTCGAGCTCCCAGAAGCCGACGCTGAAGGCTGCGTAGGAGCGACCCGATCGAGCTGTGTGTTAATTTGAGACAGCTGGTTTAAGATCACCTGTTGTTGGTAAGTTAATTGGTCAATTCGAGCCTCCATGGTGTTAAGTCTTTGTGCCAAGGCACTGTCTGTTGTGTTTTCCACACGATGTACAGACATGTTTGTAGAAAAACCCAAGCACAGACACGGACTCAAGTAAACTACAGTGATCTTTTATTGGGAAATGAATGTGAGTGAGTGTGTGTGTGGATGTGAAGGCTGGAGCGAGCCGAGCAGGACGAGTCAGACAACCCTAAGGAGAGAGGAAGGACAAGAGAATTAGAACTCAACACACTCTGGTGAAATGGGAAAGATGAGTTCATTCTTATGGTGGTGAGATGGTAGTTAATGTTCTGAAGAGTGAATGAAACTTCACTGGTCCCCTGATTCCTGCGAGCTTGAGTGTCATTGTAGCGTGTTGCGTGTTGGTGATGCTGGGGAAGTGCAGATGAAGGCAGGGCACACTGGTGGAGGAAATAGCCCACAGCTGAGAGGTCCACCGCCTGGAACAGGAGGAGGTCCACCGCTGGGTTGGTCCACCTGTGCACAGGGGAAAGACAGAGTGAGTAGCATGTGTAAGGAGTGATGAAATCCAAACCATGCTTACAGATGTGTTGGGGAGATGAAACTCCCATGCGTTGAAGCACTGGAGTAGGTGAAGACAGGATGGTGAAACTTCCAACAAAAGGTGAGGGAAGACTCAAGCATAGAAGTCTCTCCCTGGAGGAGCGTAGACATCTCCTTGAAGATGGCTGGGCAGCACTCCTTATGAAGGCTGCTTGATTGGGAGGAGCAGGTGCGTCTGCAGCTGTGAAGATAATTTATTCAATTCAATTCAACTTTATTTATATAGCGCCATATCACAACAAAAGTCATCTTATAGCACTTTCAAATGTAGGGGAAACCCCACAATTGCAGAAAGACCCCAGCAATCAGGCGATCCCCTGTGAGCAAGCACTAGGTGACGGTGGAGAGGAAAAACTCCCTTTTAACAGGAAGAAACTTCTAGCAGAACCAGGCTCAGGGAGGGGCAGTCATCTGCTGCGACTGGCTGGGGGGTGAGGGGATAGAGAAGGTGAAAAGAACAGACATAAGAGAGCAAACATTAACAGAGAGAAGCCGAGTACATTATTGGAGGTCACCTGGCAGTCTAAATCTAATAACAGCAAAACAAAGGGAGGGTTAAGAGACACAAGATCATTCCCTAATCGTAGGCTATATTGAAGAGGAAGGTTTTTACCCTATTCTTAAAAACAGAGATCAAGTCTGACTCCCGAACCCAAATTGGTAACTGGTTCCACAGGAAAGGAGCTTGATAGCAGAAGGCTCTGCCTCCCATTGTACTTTTGGAGATTCTAGGTATTACAAGTAATCCAGCATTTTGGGAGCGTAGTGCTCTGTTAGGATGACAGGGTAATATCAGATCTTTTATATAAGAGGGGGCCTGAGTATTGAGAGCTTTGTAAGTGAGAAGAAGGATTTTAAACTTAATTCTAAACTCTCTGGGAAGTCAGTGAAGGGAGGCCAGAATGGGAGAGATATGATCTCTCTTTCTAGTACCTGTTAAAACTCTTGCTGCAGCATTTTGGATCAACTGAAGACTTTTTAAAGATATTTTAGGACAACCTGATAATAACAAGTTACAATAATCTAATCTAGAACTAACAAAAGTGTGGGTCAATTTCTTGGCATCACTCAGAGACAAGATGCTTCTAATCTTGGCAATATTACCAAATGATAGAAGGCAGTCTTAGAAACAAATTTAATATGTGAATTAAAAAACAGATCTTGATCAAAAATAACTCCAAGGTTCCTCACAGAACTATTCAAAGTAAGAGTAGCCACATCCAAATTAACCTCTTGCACTCCGGGATACCGCGGGCGGTCACGTCTCTGCGTCCTAGTGCGTCTCAGTGCGCACTGAAAAAAAAAAGCTGCATTTCCATTCTTCCAGTACAGACACAGCCGCGAACAGAAAGCCAAAGGAGTGTTTTGACTGGTTTAGATTTGATTGACCTCTCATCCGACTAATAAGAGCCTTGAATTGGGTTTCTGAAACCTTGAAGAACCAATGACTGAAAACCTAGCAAGAAGGACCTGCCTACCAATGACCGCGAATACAACGAGCCAATTGAAGCAGAGAAGTTCGACGATTGAAACGCATGCGTCCCGTGCGTAAAATCTGTTTTGTGTAAGCCGCTGGGTGACACACATTGAGAGCCGTGTGTAACGGTAGCGTTCGAAAGTCTTTTTTTATTACTACTGTTCTTATTTGTTTTGAAAAATCGTTCACCAAAACCACAATCATGGAAGCGCAAAACCACAATAATGGAATCATGGTTTGACCGGGTTGGGTGACCAGAACCACGAGTCCGTAACAAGCAGACCAGCTTCATGTTCGTCTGACAATGAGGAACAGATGTTCGCCAACGACACTGCTGTTGTGGACAGGTAAGTGTTATAAGCTAAATTATTCTTTATCACTGAAAATAGTAATAAAAATGACATCGGTAATTACAACGGTGCGTCATAGCCACATGACGGACCATTGACGGACCGTTTTTTGTGCGCCGAGCTCCTCTGTAGCGGGGTGGGGGGAGTTGTTATCCTCTACATTGCAGATATTTTAGTATAATTTTTATTGCACTGTAGGTTATTTTTTCTTGTAAAAAAAAGCCACACATTTTTTACGTGGCATGCTTCTTTGTGTGTGGGGGGCTTGTTTGTTCATTCATTCATTCATGAATGAATAAACACCCCCCCACACACATACACACGCACAGCCCTGAGTGTCACCTTTCATTAGAGCCCAAGATGGAGCTTCTATGTTTTAGCATTCAAAAGTTATAGACGTTTTTTCCAAACTGTGCCAAACTGTGCCATTTGGCACAATTTGGCACAGTTCAAAAACGCCTGGGAACAACCTGAGAAAAAAGCTGTGTAATATATTCATTTTTGTGGTATTGTTGCAAAATTTTGACCTCAGCTTGATAACACTTGGTTCTACATTTCTGTTGCATTTTCCAGCCAGTATCTGACAGCTGTGTGTTATTTGCAAGCATTTGTATCTAAAAAAAACACCCAGGCGAACTTTATTTTCTTCATATTAAGTATGTTTAGATGACTGTTACTCAGTGGCAGGAGCACTTAGAGAGATTATGACTGTTTTGCCAAAAAATTCAAAGTGTTTTCTTTTAAATGAAACCCAACCCCATGAAGATGCTGCAAAGGGTTGAAGAACAGCTTTTGATTTACTTTGGGTATGTTATTTTTAGGCGTTTTTAGGGAAATTGACCAGAGTGCAAGGGGTTAAGAGTTTGAATTGGAAAGGTATTTCTAAGGTTTTTGGGACCAACAAGAATGACTTCAGTCTTGTCTGGGTTTAATAGCAGAAAGTTACAAGTTATCCAAGTTTTGATTTCCTTAAGACAACTTGGCTAATTGATTACAATCATCGGGCTTCATTGACAGGTATAATTGTGTGTCATCTGTGTAACAATGAAAATGTATACAGTGCTTTCTAATGATGTTACCTATCATCATCATCATCATCATAGCAGTCTGCAGGGGGCGACAATGACTGTTTCATTTAGGTCTTATCAGATTCCTCCACGCAGCTCTGTCCTTCACCCTCCGCTGCCAGGAACTCCTGGCCTTGTTAACCCAGGCGACGTCCGAGCCGGTATGAGTTGCTTTCTGACTGACCATTTCATGAAACTGCTTGCAAAGTATTTGAGTACCGCTAGCTTTTGCTGGACTAGCGGCACATTCTTGGCAGATAAAGGTATTGTCAGTGGCAAGGACAGGCCAAGACAAACTGACTCCAGTATCTGTTGCAGTGATTGAACAGATGATAGGTTTGTTAATCTCTGAACTGAAACATATATAAACTAAAAAGTGTAGGGCCTAATCAGAATCAGAAGAATCAGAATCAGAATGAACTTTATTGCCAAGCATGTTTACACATACGAGGAATTTGACTTGACATTAGGTGCGCACATATTAGGCGCTCACTAATGACGCGGCAGCCGATAAGGCGCCTAATACAGTGGGGGTAAAGAGGGAGAGGGGAAGGGGATGACACATTGGGCAGAGAGAAAAAAAACATAGTTATCAGAATAGCGCTCGAGTGAGCAAGATTATGATCACATAGAAAAAAAAACCCTCAATGCACACTTAGCAGACAAGTTACAATACACATGTTAACAAAAGAGAGAGACCAGTGTGTGTATATCAGTCATATGATATCAGTGTGAGTGCAGTGTGAGTGTATCAGTTACTGGTGCACAACAAAAATCGTCTCCTAGGCAACGGCTAGATGTTATGTCCATGTATTCTGAACATAGATAAACATGTCCACAGAGTTCATCTCTCTTCATGCCAGATGGTAAAATTCCATGTTAGTCACATGATAACGCTGTCCTTGGAGAGTTCAGATTGTTGTACAACAGCAGTTGTTTGGGTTAAGACAGATCCCTGTGGAACTCCATAACTGAGCTTAGAGTTGGAAGAAAACTCATTATTGATATGAACAAACTGAAGTCAATCGGACAAATAAGATCTAAACCACTGCAGTGAAGTACCATTTAGTCCAAGAAAGTGTTCTAATCTATCAAGTAGAATATCATGATCAATAGTATCAAAAGCTGCACTAAGATCTAAAAGGACAAGTACAGAAACAAGTCCTTTATCAGATGCGATAAGAAGGTCATTAGTGACCTTCACTAAGGCTGTTTCAGTACTATGATGAATTCTGAACCCAGACTGAAACTCTTCAAATAAACCATTTTCCTGCAAGTGGTCAAATAATTGCGTAGCAACAACTCTTTCTAAGATTTTTGAAATGAAAGGCAGATTAGAGATTGGTCGATAGTTAGCTAAAACTCCTGGATCAAGCGTTGGCTTTTTAAGTAAGGGTTTAATTACAACAATTTTAAAAGCCTGCGGTACATGACCTAAGGTTAAAGAAAAATTGATTATTTGAAGAATAAGGCTACCAATAAATGGGAAGACTTTTTTAAATAAGCTGGTAGGAATAGGGTCTAAAAGACAAGTTGAAGGCTTGGATGAGGAGATTATTTTATCTAACTCTAAAAGGTCAGTTGGAGTAAACTTATCCAAACAGATATCAATTGAAGGAGTTGTAGTAGTTGCAGTACTACACAGTGGGAATACACAGTTGCAGTACTTTACAGTGGGAATAATCTGATTGATTTTATCTCTAATAGATAAAATTTTATGACTGAAAAAGTTCAAAAAGTCTTGACTAGTAAGCTCTAGGGGGATGCAAGGATTGACAGAGTCCTGACTCTTTGTCAGCCTGGCTACAGTGTTGAAAAGAAACCTGGGATTATTCTTATTCTCTTTTATTAATGCAGAGTAGTAACTTGTTTTACCTTTTCTAAGAGATGTTTTTTATAAATTAGGAGATTAAGGGGGAAAAAGGCAGCACAGCGCAGATCACCACAATTTGTGCCCTTTCAGTTACCTGTAGAAGATGAAATCTATTGTTTATGTCACATGTGTCAAAGTCAAGGCACATGTGACACACATAAATTATTTATGGCCCCCAGAATGATATTTGATTAGTAGCCGCCTGCTGGCGTTTTGAATGCATCAATACTTCATTTCCCACAATGCAACAATAGCCAGGGATGAGAGGTACAAGGCCACTGATTGGCTGATACTTACTGAAGCAACCAATCGACGATTTTGTTATTCCTTTGTCATATCCCACACGCGGAGCGAAATGCAAATGGTGGACAATTCAATCAACCGAGTTTTCCCGATTTCGTGAAAATGGTGAACCTAAAACTCACGAAAGACAACAAAGCAAGAAGACAAAGGGATAAGGAACAAGTTTCGTTGGTAATGGCTCGAAAAAAAAACAGAAACATTTCAAAATTGCGGCTACAAGGAGATCGAATTAGTCGCTCGTGCTGCGTTCAAAACGATCGATGGACACAGTTAAATTCAGATGCCAGTCAAAGTTCATCACAATCGGCCCCGATTACAGCAATTAGTGACCGTTAGACACATTCCGAGGTAAGATTTTTTTTCTCGTTATAAGTAATGTACTTGAGAATTTTCGTGTAATGAATTTGTTATGAAATAGCATGTGTAAGTTGTGACGTCATGCCTGTTTTGAAACACTTGATAATTTGAAACACTAATTAAACATCTTTTAGGTTTTACTTACTTTCTTAGATTATCTTTCAAATATTAAAATATACTAATATGCAACTTTTTTATATTCCTAGTAACACTAACAAATGCACACATTAAATCAAAATGCTTGCAGAATGTCAGTATATTTTAATAAATGGGTGATGGACTTGGTGATGGAATTTTGTTAATATTTATAATTTATTTTACTTGGTTAAATTATTTTGTCTGTTCTAGAACTATGTAAATGTAATTCTGTGTCAGTACTAGGGGTGGCAGTTTAGGGGGTGGCTGTGGCGCAGGTGTAGTGTGACCGACTACTGATCGGAGGGTCATGGGTTCGATTCCCACTCTGTCTGAAGTCTGCGTGTCAAAGTGTCCTTGAGCAAGACACTGAACCCCCAGTTGCTCCTGGTGGCCAGGCTAGCGCCTGTGTGTGTATGGCAGCTCTGCCGCCATCAGTGTGTGAATGGGTGGATAGCAGGATCTGTAAAGCGCTTTGGTCATCCAGAGATGAGAAAAAGCGCTATATAAGTGAGCACCATTTACCATTCTAAACATATTAAATAGTAGTAAAATATAATTTAGTATTATTACATCAACATACCATTCAGATATAAATTTACACATGTGATGCAGCAGCAGATTAAAAAGGTAAACTATAAATGCATTTGTACTTACTTCTAACTTTAAATATAAGTCCACATTTGAGCATTCTAAAACACCAGATTTTTTTTTTTTTTTTTTTTTTTTTTGTTACTTATTTGTACCCGTAGGTAGACTTGGTTTGCAGTCTGGTGACAAGCCACCGGCTGCTGGTCGCTGCGTGCGCGAGCGCCCTAAACCTACATGTTTTTGGTAAGCGGGAGGAAACCGGAGAAATCCCGGAGTAAACCCGCGCAACACGGGGAGAACATGCAAACTCCACACAGCTCACTGTTGGTCGGGGGCTGGGATCGAACCCACGATCTCATGATCCCCACGATCCCCCGGCCGAGGGTAAAACTGTGCTGCCACAGTGCTAAACCACTGCGCCACCGTGCAGCCAAGTTAGCTGCACTTGGCTGCACTTGTTAGCTTCTGGGGGACGTTGCCCCCCAGACCCCCCACCAAGGCTCCACCTTGGATCCGGCTTGGGGGACACAGGCCTAACTAAGACCCCCAGCTTAGTTTCCTCTTTTTTTCCCAAACCCCATTCTCATCCCTGAATAGCCCGTGAACTCACTGCAGTGCTGCGAGCGGGCCTCGGCTTCATTATTCATCAGAATTCAGAGCAGATGTCAACTTTTAGCAACCCCCTCACAAAAAATGGCTAAACGGAAGGTGGACGGTGAGAACAGGGGGTTTCAAGCCAGGTGGGAGGCAGAGTACATGTTCACAGAGGTAAAAGGCAAACCTGTGTGTCTTCTGTGTGGAGAAAGTGTGGCTGTAATGAAAGAATATAATCCAAGAAGGCACTATGAAACGTCTAAGAAACACAAAGACAAAGACAAGAATATGGACACAGAACAAAGGCTACAGAAGGTGGAGGAATTAAAACAAGGTCTTAAGTCCCAGCAGGTTCTGTTCACAAAAGCCAAATCACAAAGCGAGGCTGCGGTGAAGGCTAGTTTTATTGTGGCAGAAGAAGTCGCAAAATCAGCCCGACCATTTACAGAGGGCGAGTTTATCAAAAACTGCATGCTTAAAGTTTGTGACGCAGTGTGCCCAGACAAAAGGCAGCTATTTTCAAATGTGAGCCTGAGCAGAAATACCGTTGCTGAACGTGTAGACCAGCTTTCTACCAATCTAAAAGAACAGCTGGTGAAAAAGGGGAAAGAGTTCATCGCATATTCCCTTGCTGTGGATGAGAGCACCGACGCAACTGACATTGCCCAGCTGTCAATTTTCATTCGTGGAGTGGACTCCAGCCTGAGCATGACAGAAGAGTTTTTGGCATTGCGTCCTATGCATGGCACATCTACAGGACAAGATCTGTATCAGGAGGTATCCAGATGTGTAAATGAGATGGGGCTGCCTTGGGAAAAACTCGTGGGATTGACAACAGACGGAGCACCCACGATGTGTGGACACAGGAGTGAATTGGTGGCAAGAATGCGTGAGAGGATGCGGGACGAAAAGGTCTCAGGTGAGCTGACAGCTTATCACTGCATAATACACCAGGAGTCGTTGTGTGGTAAAGCCTTGAAAATGGAGCATGTAATGAGCGTCATAACGCGTGCAGTTAACTTCATCAGAGCCAAAGGTTTAAATCACCGCCAGTTCAAGGCATTTCTGGGCGAGTTAGACACAGAGTATGGTGACGTGCCCTATCACACAGATGTGCGATGGCTAAGCCAGGGAAAGGTGCTGCAAAGATGTTTCGAGCTGCGTGAGGAGATCTGTCTGTTCATGGAAAGCAAAGGAAAAGACACAACAGAGCTCCGAGATGAAACATTTATGTGTGAAATGGCGTTTCTGTGCGACATCACAAGCCATTTGAATGTGTTGAACCTGTAGCTGCAGGGACGGGGGCGTGTCATCTCTGATATGTACAGTACGGTGAAGGCGTTTAAAACCAAGCTGAGTCTGTGGGAGACGCAGATGCGGAAAGAAAACTTGAGCCACTTTTCCAGCTGTAAGATCATGAAAGAGAAGCTGTCTACCGCTGTGTTTCCGAGTGCAGAGTTTGCTGATAAGCTCAACATACTCGCCACCAACTTTCAGCGCCGATTTGCTGACTTTGAAGCCCAAAAAAGCAGGTTTGAACTGCTCTCCAATCCTTTTGGAGTTGACGTGGAAAGCGCACCACCAAACCTACAAATGGAGTTGATTGAGCTCCAGTGCAATGACACACTGAGGGAAAAGTATGAGTGTGGGTGCTGCTGAGTTTGCACGTTTCGTCCCCGACACAATGCCTCAGCTGCGCATTCAAGTTGCTCAGACGCTGTCTATGTTTGGCAGCACATACTTGTGTGAAAAACTGTTCTCTTTGATGAAGCTAAACAAAACATCACACAGGAGCCGTCTTACTGATGAACACCTTCATTCAATCCTGAGGATTTCCTCAGCTCAGAGCCTGACCCCAAACATTAATGAACTTGTACAAAAGAGGAGACACTACCAAGTATCAGGCTTAGCCTCAGACAAGTGAACATCACAGAACATTAACGTCTTTCTAGTTTTTAATTCAGTTAAATTTTTACATTTGTTTCTACAAGACGGGATTTTTCTTTGAAGGAAGTATTATTTTGTCTGTGTGCCATAGATTTTGTATTTTATCTTATTGTATTTTATTTATTTATATTCATTTTTCAGTTAATGGACTCAGAGAAAATTGCAGATAGGAGCCATGAGAAAGAATGGAACTGATTTGATTTATTTTTTTTACTTTCTCATTTTACTATTTGAAAGCAGTAATTGCTAGGATCAGAGCAGCACAATATTGCATTTTCAGTTTTTAATCCTGCAATTTCATTTCTGCATTAATCTTGATATTAAGAAACATTTTATTTTTGAAGGACATTTACTTTTTTTGCTGTTTGCCTGTTGAAAATGTTTTTCCTTGAAATAACTGACAGAACCATAAGAAATATTTCTTTATTCATTTAATGTACAGGACATGCAATTTTTCTTTGAAGAAAGTTTGTTTTTGTCTATGAGCCTGTTAAAAAATGTTTTCACTTGAAATTACTGACAGACCCATAAAAATATTGGATTATTCATTCAGTCATTAAATAATATACAGTACACTGTGTTAGGTCTTGGTTCAAAAGGCTATTTGTAATCATTTCAATATGTTTTAATAAACATTCAACCATTTCGGCCCTCGGCTTGTAACAGATTTGGTTTTTTGGCCCTCTGTGTATTTGACTTTGACATCCCTGGTTTATGTCATGGTCTGGTGAGCGCACTCCTCCCCCGTCCATCCGGTTCGACCTTCACCTACTCCACGGGCAATCATCTCCACCTGTGTGATGAGACACACCTGTTCCTCTGACTTGCCAGCACTTAAATAGACCTTCTCTTCAACACCTTGGCGCTGGCTAGTTGGGTATACTACCTGCCTCAGCAGTAAATGTTATTTATCCTTTAACTTGAAAAACCCTTTAATCTTCTGCTTACCTCTTCAGAGGTTGCTACCTCCTTTGTGGTGCGTCTCCAGGGTTGCTGTGTGCTCACCCGCCCCGTCTCTGTCAGCACATCAGTGACCATCACCACATGGTCAGACACCTCACCCAGCTCTACTCCTGCCATCCTGTGTCATTGGGAGGTTTGCCATAAGTGCTGGGTTCTTCTGCCGGGCTCTCTTACACTCCCATGTGAGTGTAGTCCTATTTTCCCTTGTTTGAGTCTCCCTCCTAATTCACCTGCTCTCGTCTCTCTTCTTAGGCTGTGTGCTCCCCTGGCGAGTGGCGTTTTTCTCTTGCGGAAGTGTTCGTTTGCATTAATAAATTCAAACCAAACTTGCTACTGTGTGTCTTTGTGTGTTTCCTCTGTTATCATTTCCTGCACGTGAGCTTTCAATTTATTGCCAATCCTGACAGCTTATTCAGTGTGACAGATTCACAAAGTAATGGTTGGCCTCACCTCTGCAAAACTAAAGCACTTTCAACCTTTTTATAATGTAGTGATAAACAAGAACCTAAAATACACTGTACATATTAGATATCTACATAATGTTGTCATCAATAATCCTTATTGAAGTTTGAAATAATTTATGGTGGAACAATAATCTTTTTTCAAATAATATTGTGTAAAAACTACTGCATCTCCAAAAATTAGCACATCCCTATTCAGAGCTATATCAAAGCTATATCAGCTTAGACACATTCATCCAAATTTTAAAAAAAAATAAAAAATCTTAAAATGGCTAAATTTATATGGGATTATTGTAAAATATGAAAGTTTTACTTTTTAGATTTGAGTTTTTTCTAAAAATAAATTCACCACAATAGTCAGCTTTTGGAGGTGGATGAGTAGAATGTAAAAGAAGATCAACCTCAAATCAAGTCAGTCAACATATAACAAACAAGAATTTATTTTGGAGAAAATATTTGTTAAATAATAAATAGTCCGGATGCAGGGTCCATGGGGCAGACCTGGGAGAGCAATAGAGAAATTAATTAAATCAGGATTAGAACACACCCTAGAAAGCTTTTGTTGTCCCTATAGTCAGTGGGTTTTTTTTTTTTTTTTTACTAAAGTCAGGTACAATTTGTTGATGTAAAAAAGGACAGTCTCTAAGAAAGTGTCATCATAGACTAACAGCATTAAAACATGAGTATGTGAACTACTAGACAGTTTTTGGACTACAGCAGTGCTGCAATGAGCTTGCTTGGTCTACATAATGTGAATGACAATATACTTTAGGTGAAGAAAAGACCAGGTACAGAAATGGAATTACTTTTTATGCGTGTGTTGTGGGAGGAGGGTGGAGACCCCGGGGCAGATCCAGGACATGTTAAAGAGACTATTGGGCCATTTCCATTAGTATCACCTTGCCGTTACTTGTTTCTACTTGATTCACTTTCTCGCCATTTCCACCAAAGTCATCACGTTGTAACCGATACTATTTTCGTGCCTGTTAAGAGGCAGGGTATAACCGAGCGAAAAGCGAGGTGTGATTTGACGTCAATCGACTGCTAACCGCTGATTGGTCAGGGCTAACGTCACAAAAAGCGTCCGTTTTCTGTTTTCTGTTGAAGCTACACGACCGCCATTTGTAATTTCAGCGAGTAACCGCGGTGACCGGATTCACAATTGTGTTCTCATAACGATGTCCACGTGCAAGTTTATTCCATGGACAAATGAGGAGGTGCGGACTTTTCTGTCCCTCGTAGCCGACGACTACATCCAGAGCGAGTTGGACGGGGCAACTCGCAATGAAAAAATATACCAGGAGGTGTCCGGCCTGCTAGCAATGGCAGAGAATTTGGGCTCGACACGGCCACGCAATTGGAAAACAGTGACGGTGAGTGTTGTTTTGTTATTGTCCATCTTCTCGCCTTTCGGACAAAAGCGCACTTTATTTAAGCAATAAAGAAAGTTGTTTGATTGTGGGCAATTGTGGTGATGGCTAGCCCGCTAATAGCTAGCTACCTCCGTACCTTGCTGCTACCTCACATCAAGCTGCTGAATCACGCTTTTATTTCAGTATTCACGTGAACAAAACGCTGAAGTAAGCTTATTGTATCCTGGTTAAAAAGTTTTGTGTTTGCGGTACATGTTGCACTTTGTTTGTGAGCTTTATTGTGTGTTTTTTCCTTCTATACACAGTTTTCAAATCCCAGGGGTCCACCTCACTGGACCGCCCGGACACTCGAGCGTCTCTCGGGTGGGGGGGCCCGAATCGGAGCCGACACCATTGTCTGCCACATCGCCAGGTCCATCACCATCTGGCATGTCCCGGTCAAGTGCTGGTAAGGCACAACAAACTGAAAATTACCACCCGGTTGTTTTTATATGTGATTGTTATTTTCTATAGACGCATAATAAGGAATTTAAAATGTCTTTGTACGTTTATAAAAATACTAGATTCAGGGGTGTTCATAGCCACCCTGGCCCAGTTTTATAGGTGTGTTGGTGGTGGAAATACTGTTGTATTTTCACAAAAAAAAAAAGGAGCACATGTACCGACTTCAAATCAAAATGCTTGATTGAAATTCTTCACGTCAGCTAACACTATTAACCCATTCTGATTTATGAGGCCACAGTACAAAGAAATTCTTTTAAAAATAACCCATTAAATCAAAATACTTTTTTCCAATTAATCCTTTTTGAAATGAAGGGGGGGATGTAGCCTAACCACAGCACCCCAGAAGTTGCACAATCCACTCTACTGAGGGGCAGCAACATGACAGTTGAGCTTAAATACAGCAACAAAGCATCCCACCACAGGCTTTCACAAGTTTAATTCCATAATATTTTTTCTGACATGTTTTTATCCAGTGTTATCTAAATACAATGACTTCTGTCTTTCATATAGGCAAGAGGAAAAGGTGCAATAACATCGCAGACCTTGCATCAGTGATGGCCCAGAATCATGCTGAGGAGATGCGGATCCATGAAAGGATGCTTGAACAGCATGAAAGGATGCACGAACAGCATCAACGGCAGCACGAAAGACACCTGCAGTTAGCCCAGGAGCAGGAAGCCGCATTAAGAAGGGATGAGCTGACAGAGACGGCTTCCTTCCACGGAGCCTTCCTAAGCCATTTTGGCAGTCTGGTCGAAGTACTGAAAGCTCCCCATTTGTAAACATGTTTTGGGAATATTTGTAATCTAATAAAATGTTAGTCTTTTGGATAAAAGTGTGGTTTGTATATTATAACACTGGATGATAAAGACGAATAATTACATACACATTCCATTGCCTCATATGACCCTAATGCCGCTGTTCAGCCATAAAGGTGTCAAGATTTTTAATGGTAATGTAATTGTTATTGTTAAATTTAATAAATATTACCACTGCTGTATCCATTGCTCTACATTGGGTACAGTTTTTAAGTAAAATTGTAATCAGTCGACTTCCGGTTATGGCTGCCACATAGGACGGACGTGTCTCGCTCTGCTCTGCTCCTGGAGAAAAAAAATCGGCAAATAACTCTCTCATTTGGGACAGAACGTATCCCAGCATTTGGGCGAGGATATGTCGGCGAAGCCTAAGGCTGGAAAACCAGGAAAAGGAAAAAGCGAGCCGCCGAAACAGTCCAAATTAACGGACTTTCAGGTCTGTGACGCAGCAAACAAGGCTCCATATATGGCGGAGGAGGCTGGCGGCGGTGCGATTTCTGCGGGGAATGGCGCAGATGCGCTGATGGCTGCCATGAGTTCAATGAGAGCGGACTTTTCCTCTAGATTTGATGGGATTATGACAGCGTTGGAAGGAATAAGAAAGGAATTGGGTGACTGTGTAGAACGAACGGCGCAGATGGAGCTCCGTCTCGCTAGTGCTGAAGATGACGTCACCCGTCTTCAATTAAAGGTGCGCACTTTGGAAAAAAAAAATAAATCTCTGGAAGATAATATTTTGGATTTGGAATCTCGGTCGAGACAAAATAATTTGAGGCTGGTGGGTCTTCCAGAGGAATCAGAAGGTCGGGACGTATGTTCCTTTCTGGAAAAGTGGATTCCGGAGGTGCTGGGCAGCGAGGAGTTGCAATCAGCAGTGATTCTGGAAAAAGCACATCGTATTGGCCCACGGAGAGATAAGGGACCGCCGAGGACCTTAATTATGAAGTTTCTTAGCAACAGAGACAGGATGAAGATCTTCAACGCTGCACGTGCTAAAGGAGAGATTAAACACCAGGACCAGCAGGTGCGGTTCTACCCAGATTTGGCCACAGGAATCCAGCAATTGAGGAAGCAGTTTGATCCCGTACGTAAGGAGCTGCGCAACCTTGGGATTCGTCATGGTGTAATCTATCCTGCGAGACTGCTGACCACGTATGAGGGCAGAACCCACATCTTCAAGACCCCAGAGGAGGCGCAGGAGTTCATCAAGAAGATCAAAGAAGAAGAAGAGACTGGTGGGAGCTAAGCATGAACAAAATATAAGGTAGAATAATTAAGCATTTGCACAGGCATCTGACTGACTTGAAGTAAATAGTAAGTTTACAAAATATAGATTGTATTATATATTAAAAAAAACAAAACAAACAAAAAAAAAAAACTATGATGTACAAAGTTGTTAAAAATTTTGGAGTTAAGTTGGAAAACTACAGAGGAGAGTTAATGTTACGTCATTAAAAGCAGTAGAGTTAGGGTGATTGGGAGGATGAAGAAGGAGTGGCTTAGGCTGTTCCCCGTGGGTGTGGAACGGTCGATGGCTATATCGGGAGACAGAATTTTTCTTTTGATTTTGGGGGGTTTGCCACAAGTGTGGGAAGGGGAAATTTGTTTGTGTGTAGTTTGTAGGATGAATGTTCAACCACTCATGTTTTTGCTTCTCTGTATGAGCATGTTTACACTGCAAGGTAATCCCAAACTCTCTATTGATCATGGACCAAAGTGTTAACCTTAATTTAACTTCATGGAATTGCAGAGGTCTACAAAATTTAAAAAAACTTAAACAAGTTATGAATAAAATAAAGGACATGGGTTCAAGAATTGTGTTTTTACAAGAAACTCATCTGATAGAGGAGGATGTTAAAAGAATTAGGAGTAGATGGCAGGGAAGTGTATTCACCTCTTCATTTTCATCCCGAGCCAGGGGAGTTATGACTCTCATACATAAATCAGTTCCTTTTCAAGTGAAAAATGTAATTGGAGACAAATTTGGAAGATATGTAATCATTCAAGGTTCTTTGCTATTAGAAAATATAAATCTTGTGAACTTATATGGTCCCAATATAGATGATCAGAAGTTCTTTGCTAATTTATTTCTCATCTTATCATCACTTACAGGGCAACATATAATAGCAGGGGATTTTAATTGTACATTGAATCCAGGTGTGGATAGATCAACAGGACTGGATTGTACGCACATTGGATGTAGGATGACTATTAATCATTTTATGAAAGAATTGAGATTGTTAGATATATGGAGAGAAATGAAACCACAAGTTAAAGCCTATTCTTGTTATTCCAGTACCTACAAGACATTCTCACGTATTGATTATTTTTTGATTTCCACAGAATTAAGGTCCAAGATTCAAAACTGCTTTTATGATAACATCATGATCTCTGATCATGCACCCTGTTGTCTAATATATGTAGATAAAAAATTGACAAAGGAATCAGGTAGATGGCAATTTCAGCATAAATGGCTTCAGGATGAGGAATTTGTCAAGTATATAGAAAAACAGATAGACGAGTTCTTTGACATCAATACTACACAAACATCAGCATGTGTAAAGTGGGAGGCTTTCAAAGCTTTTATTAGGGGACATATTATTAGTTATACAGGATCAAAATCTAAGAAGACTCGAGAGGAGAGAGCTAAATTGGAACATAAAATAAAAAATCTTCAGGAAAAAGTGTATGCAGGAAGTGACCCAAGGTTGGAGAATGAATTACTGATTTTGAGAGCTGAATACGACAAAAAATCAGCGAATAGAGCTGCCTCGAGTCTTCTAAGATTGAAACAATCTTTTTATGAACAAGGTGAAAAATCGGGAAAATTATTAGCATGGCAGATTAAACAATTGGAAATTAAAACACCAATTACCAGTATTATAAGTAATGGACAGGTAGTTATAGATCCTTTAGAAATTAATAGAGCCTTTAGAGATTACTATGAAAAATTATATGATACCAAAAATGAACCTGATTTAACAAAACTAAATGGGTTTTTGAACGAACTATCTATACCGTGTATTCCAAATGAAAACAGGGAGATATTGGATTCTAAAATTAGTCAAGAAGAAGTTGGGCTAGCCATTGATAATATGAAATCAGGAAAAAGTGCAGGACCAGATGGTCTTCCAGTTGACCTTTATAAAAAATTTAAGAATAAATTAATAAAACCTTTTTTGGAAATGGTTTTAGAAGCATTTCAAAATAATAATTTACCATCATACATAAATAATGCCTTAATTATACTGCTGCCAAAACCAGGTAAGCCCTCTAATAAATGTGAAAATATGAGACCAATAAGCCTATTAAACGCCGACCTTAAGATAATCTGTAAAATTTTAGCAAGACGAATACAAGAAATTTTACCAAATATTATTAATCGAGATCAGAATGGCTTTATAAAGGGTAGACAAGGCTTCCATAATGTAAGAAGACTATTTAATATTATTTATTTTAATAAAGAAGCACCGGATACAGCTCTCCTATCATTGGACGCCGAAAGGCCTTTGATAGAGTTGAATGGCCCTTTCTTTTTGAAGTCCTACAAAGGTTTGGACTTGGAAATAATTTCATAAAATGGGTTCAAATAATATACAATAATGCTACAGCAGAAATCCTAACAAATAACAATATTTCAAAACCAATAAAAATCAATAGAGGATGTCGACAAGGCTGTCCACTTTCACCTTTACTGTTTACTATGGCAATTGAACCTTTAGCGATAGCGATACGTTTACATTCACAAATATATGGAATTAAAGTTGGACCAACAGAACATAAAATCTCCCTGTACGCCGATGACATAATTTTGTTTATGTTGAATCTAAAAAAATCAATTCCAACCTTGTTGAATTTAATAAAGAATTTTGGGGAAATATCAGGATATAAAATAAATAAAACTAAATCTTCAATATTAATGCTAAATGAGACCCAGAGAAATTACCCAGCCCCTGAGGTAAATCAATTCAATGTTGTAAATCAGTTTAAATATTTAGGAATCCAAATTATGCCTAAGCTAGAATCAGTCGCCAGTGTCAACTATGAAGCCTTAATGTCAGATATCAATGAGTTAACTCAGAGATGGATGTCACTACCAATGTCGATGATCGGGAGAATCAATATACTTAAAAGTAATATTTTACCTAAAATACTTTATTTATTTCAATACATTCCCTTATCACCACCTTTAGATCTATTCTCAAGAATAAAAAAAAAGTTAGTGGAATTTATATGGAACAACAGGAGGGCTAGATTACGTTTGTCTTTATTATATTTACCATTTGATCGTGGAGGTCTGAAATGTCCAAATTTTATGTTGTATTATTGGTCGGCACAACTGAGGTCTATGACATATTATTTTTCATCAAATGATCTCCCTCACTGGACTGAAATGGAATCATACAATTTACCTTTACCTCTTCCCATATTCATATACTCAGATTCGGCAAAAAAATTACAAAAACAAGTTAAAAATCCATTTGTAAAGCATATGATCAAAATATGGTGTGAAGCTAAAAACTATTTAAAAGAACCACAGTTATTGTCACAATTTAGTCCAATATGGGGTAATCAATATTTTAAACCAGGGAGAGCGGACGCTGTATTTAAAGTATGGAATTTAAAAGGGATACAAAAGATTCAGGATTTATATTTGCCATGTGCAGACAACATAATGTCTTTTGAAGAGCTGAGGATCAAATTTAATCTCAATAGAACACATTTTTTTAAATATCTTCAACTTAGAAACTTTATTCGATCAAATCAAAATAAAGCTCTCACTCGACCTATTTATTCATCCTTGGAAAAAATGATGATGAAAGATAGTAAAAGAAAGGGTATTATTTCAGAGTTTTATAACTCACTGACACTATCTTCAAGTGAAAATTCACTGAAAAGATTAAACTACTGGAAAGAAGATCTGCAAACTGAAATTTCAGAGGAACAATGGGAATTGGCTTGTACAGAAGCTCAAACCAAATCAATAAATGCACGCCTTAAATTGATACATTTCAAATGGTTAATGCGGATGTATGTTACACCGGAGGAGTTAAATAGATATAACAAAAATATACCAGATACATGCACAAAATGCATGGAAAGTAAAGGAACCCTATTTCATTGTTTATGGGAATGTAGATTAATAAGAATGTTTTGGGAAGAGGTGAGGGTAACAATTGAAAAAATAATCTCAAAACAAATCATATTGAATCCTAAACTGTTTTTGTTGGGTCTGTACCCAGAAAAGCATAATTTTAATAAAAGTGAAAGAACATTCATAGACCTCAGTTTGCTTAATGCCAAAAAATGTATTGCACTATTATGGAAAAAGACTCATAGACCAGATGTGACTCAGTGGTTAAGACAGATGTTAACAAACCTTCCATTAGAAAGAATAACATATATACTAAAATCAAAGGAAATTGTGTTTGAGAATATATGGAGACCTTTTATTGATTATGTAAAAAATTTAAACATAACTCTTGAAGAAGAAGGTGAATGATGTGTGTGGACCTTGTAAATTCCAAACTGGTGAACATAATATGTATACTTATGTATTGGATTGTCTAGACTAAACAGAGGAGCATTGTTGAAGACTTGATTTTGTTGGTGGTTGTTGGTGTTTTTAGTGCATTTTTTTTTTTTTTGTAGTACTTTAGTGTTAGTGTTTGATTGTTTGTATCATGTTTGTTAAAAAAAAAAAAAAAAGGTTCAATAAAGATATTGTGGAAAAAAAAATTGTAATCAGTTGTACAGGTGTAATTTATGTTCAGCAGTAGACACTGATAAAGGTAAAAGTCGAATTAGGTAAAAGGTAAGTACATGTGAATTGAATGTTCTATCGGCATTCCAAATTCTGAGAATTCCAATACATTATAAGCAGTCTAGTACAATATAAAGCGAAAATACCCATACATGTAAACCCAAACATAACATTTTCGATGTTGTAAATGTTGACATGAATATGATAAACCTATGCTATTGTGATTCAATTGATCCATAGTGATCTTCGGTTTGAAAAAGAAAATTATAATTTGGTGTTGGGCAGTGTGACAATGTCACAGTATTTAATAGGATTAAAAAAAAGTTTCATCATAAAATTTCTAGGTTCATTGGCAATTCCATCAAACCAAAAGTGAGTTGTCTAGCTGTCATTTTCTACGTTGTTTTAGCGTGTAATTAGCCACCACTGAACAGATAACCCTTATAAATAACAATAGATGGGAAAAATGATACTCAAATGATACACAATACACTAAATGGGCCTAGATTTGGATTGACTTTTTTATAATATTATAAATTATTTGGTAAGTTAAAGTTAACTGGAAGTATAACAAGTTTCCACATATAATTCCAAGGTCAATTGGCAATTTCATCAAACCAAAAGTGTGTTGTCTAGCTGCAGCATTTTCTTTGCAGTCATTTTCTACATTGTTTTAGTGTGTAATTAGCCATCACTGAACAGATAACCCTTATAAATAACAATAGATTGTAAAATGATACTCAAATGATACACAATACAAAAAATGGGCCTAGATTTGGATTGGCTTTTTTTTTTTATAATATTTTTAATTATTCTGTAAGTTAAAGTTAACTGGAAGTATAACAAGTTTCCACATATAATTCCACGGTCAATTGGCAATTCCATCAAACCAAAAGTGCATTGTCTAGCTGCTTCTTTTTTGGGAAGTCAGTTTTTACGGTGTTTCAGCGTGTAATTACCCACCACTGAAGAGATATCCATTAAAAATAACAATAGATTGGAAAATGATACTCAAATGATACACAATACACAAAATGGGCCTAGATTTGGATTGGCTTTTTTATAACATTTCTAATTATTTTGTAAGTTAAAGTTAACTGGAGGTATATCAAGTTTCCACATATAATTCCAAGGTCAATTGGCAATTTCATCAAACCAAAAGTGAGTTGTCTAGCTGCAGCATTTTCTTTGCAGTCATTTTCTACGTTGTTTTAGTGTGTAATTAGCCATCACTGAACAAATAACCCTTATAAATAACAATAGATTGGAAAATGATACTCAAATGATACACAATACAAAAAATGGGCCTAGATTTGGATTGGCTTTTTTATAATATTTTTAATTATTTTGTAAGTTACAGTTAACTGGAAGTATAACAAGTTTCCAAATATAATTCCAAGGTCAATTGGCAATTCCATCAAACCAAAAGTGCGTTGTCTAGCTGCTGCTTTTTTTGGAAGTCAGTTTTTACGGTGTTTCAGCGTGTAATTACCCACCACTGAAGAGATATCCATTAAAAACAACAATAGATTGGAAAATGATACTCAAATGATACACAATACACAAAATGGGCCTAGATTTGGATTGGCTTTTTTATAATATTATAAATTATTTGGTAAGTTAAAGGGGTTTAGGATTAAGCTTCTGCATTATTTTAAATTACTCCGGTGTTTTAGCATTTAATTAACCGTCTCTTAACATTTAACCGTTTTGAACAACAGAGGCGACGTAGATGAAAAGTGCACAACATTTTATTTAAAAAACACGTTTGACATATGTATGCACATGAACACTGAACAAATGAAATGATCTCTGAATGATCTCTGCTTCATATGCAGCTGCTTCAGATTCCTCCTGGGCAACCGCTATTCTCCTCTCCTGCTCCAACGTGTGTTGTCTCAATCCACGTCGTCTTCTCCTGTAAAATTCTCTTGTCTCGTTAAAGACATTCATTGTGTTAAAAACCCACAGAAGAATAGTGACCACCGTGGAAATCCTCCGCTTGTAATCCACCATTTTTTTCTTTGTTGTGGAGGATTTGGTCGCGTCCTTTACGTCAGCAGAGTGTGGCGCTGCCTCAATCCCGCCCACCCCCAGCAATACACGGCTTTATACGGTTGTGATGGATGCACAACCACGGGAGAAAGGAGTAGTAAAGAAAAGAAAAGAGTCGAGCAGAACTATGATAGTGGAAATGTGGCATAAGTCTCCCAGCTGGTCTGGGAACGTCTTGGTGTCATCTCTGAAGAGCTGGAGGAGGTGGCTGGGGAGAGGGAAGTCTGGGCTTCTCTGCTTAGACTGCTGCCTCCACAACCTGAACCCCCAGAAAAGCCGTAGAAGATGGATGGATGGCTGTGTTGTATATTCATTCCTGCTGCAAGACTGGACCTAATTAAAGAAGAGGAACAACATTTTTTCTAATTACACATTCTTGGAACACCAAGTGCACAAGCAGGTCGTGGTTTTGATAAAAATGAAAAGTCCAAGACATTTTAGCTGCCAAATTTTGACTGTTGTCTTGAGAAGTTATTCAAAAAAGAAAGAAACAAATATCTGTTGCATCTATTTTTGGCAAAATAATCCATAAATATGATTGGTTTGACCAGATTACTCAATAAATATTTAAAAAAAACACTCCTTAACAATTCAAAAACAGTTTAAAAAATCTCCTGAACAAATACATTTAAAAATTCAAAATAAAAGATTTGACTTTATACATTACTGTGTGTAAAATGCTTTGATAAGACTAAACTTACATTGGTGTGCCACCGAGTGTCTTCCTTACTGGATGGTTCCTCTGGTGGTTGCTGTCCTGAGCTACTAATGGAGTTCAGGCCTCATACACAGGTGGGGTGGAGGAGAAGCTTCTGCTGACATCATCAGAATGTGGTTTTTAAATGTTGATCTATGAGCACACAGTCATATACATATTTCTTATTGTGACTTTTAACATGTAAAACTTTACATCATACACACCTAAAGGTCAGATATTGATGTTCTGTCCTTAACCCCCACTGGTCCATCACATCAGTGAAGGCTTCAGAAGCTGTTGACCCTCTCTCCATCATTGTTTGGTGGAGCTCTTCTCTGCTGCATCATGATGACATTGTCCAAACACCCACTGTGCTTATTCACCTCATGATGGAGGAAGTCCTCACAGAAGGTGAAAAAGTGTTGTGGTTTATTACTTGATCGTCAAAAATCTGACAGAAATTTCTACATATACATAATTACAGCTACTTCAAGTACTCAAGAAATCCCATGGCTAATGCTGTGCAGTAACATTAGTTAATAAGAAAATAAACCTGTTTATTTATATTATTGTTATTATTTATTAAGACCTGTTTATTCTACTACTAGAACTTGAACTATTTTTAACCTCAATTTCCACCATGGTGATCAATAAAGTTTTACATTATTATCTTAAACTGTAACAACAATAAACAATTGTAACTGTTTTCACTGTACACCAAATTATAAGACTGAGCAGCTGCACATCAAAGCTGATAATTAAAAAAAGATCTTTATGTAAAATGTCATAAACTCCCCGTGCACTTTTCCACAGCACAGAGAGGAGGAGAAGCATAGATGGATTTAAATGCAGGGTAATCACCAAACACACATTTATTGGCAAGACACAGTTCAAAAATAAAGACTTAGAGGTAAGGACAGGTATATACAACAGGCTGACGCAGGATCGTACAGCAGGCAGACCACTGTGTACCGTGGCCATAGAAAAATAATACAAAATAGCACACATGCACTCGGGAGAGCAAGGAAGACTTTAGGAAGCTCCACTTTCACAGGGAAGCAAACTGGGCAATGGCCTAAGCGTAGCAGTTAAGCTGCAGGGAGAAACGCTACCAGATAAGTGTAGCAGTTAACCACACAGAGAAATGCTAAACAATTTACTCACGGGCAGGAGCAGTCCAAAAAGTCCAATTCTCCCATAGAGTGTGAATAACCAATCCTTCGGGACATGATGATCACACGATGGGAAACGACCGTGTGACTTGTATAATGGTCCAGCGGTGTTTGACTAGCAAAGGGCTGCTTAAGTACAAACACCGCTGGCCTAACAAATTGGGAACACCTGGGCGAGGTGCGGGAAAGATAATTACCGGGGCAAACAGCTGACTGTTTGAGAGAGAGGGGCATGGTCGGACTGGCAAATGTTAGGCAGCACTCACCCGAAAGTGGGTCAAACAGCTGGCTAACAATCGCCGGCCAGAGCAGCGGCCAAGCACAGAAATAAACACACAGGTGAGGAAACAATGCACAATATATGACCAAGAACGGTAAGAACCGAGCCCGCAGGAGAACACAGGCTCGGTTCATGACAGAGCCCCCCCCCCCCCCCCCAGGGGTGGACACCAGACACCCACGGTAACATCATAAAGACCCCCCCACCCACCAACAGGAGCAACAGCAACAAACAACACAAACCCGGGTGGGAGGTAGGGGGAACAGGAAGGAGGGAACGCAATACCCCGCCCAGGGCCCACAATTAACCTCCCCAAGTCCATGGGCGTTGGGGCTCAGGAGGCTGCCCAGAGTCTCAGGCCCAACAGAAGGTCCGGTGGACGGAGTCCGGCAGCCTGCTGGAAAACATGAGCCACAAGACCCGGGGAGTCAATTCTTCCGGCGGCCAGCCAGCATTATTTAGCCACCAGGACCAAAGGGGTGAAGCAGGAGGTGGCCTGCCCACCAGAAGGCTCACTGGTGGGAAACCGGACCGGGGCAAAGGAACCTCCATGGTGTCAGGCAGGGGGAAGGGGACCATGGCGTCTTCTGGGTGGTCCGCCGCACCCTCAGTGGTTCCAGCTTGGAACAAAACTGCACCTCTGGTGGGCCCCAACCGGGCCAGCTCCGCTGCACCTGCGGTGGACCCCGACCGGGCCGGCTCCGTTGCACCCACGGTGACCTCACTGGGTCTTTCTGAAATTGTGGGTTTTTCTCTGCATTTTGTAGCGCTATGAGATGACTTCTGTTGTGATGTGGCGGTATGTAAATAAAGCTGAATTGAATTGAATTGAATTGAATGATGGCAGCTGACGGAGGAGAGGGCTTCTCCCAGCGCTTCCACGCAGGACGACACTGTCTCTTGTTTGTTGGGGTTGGCTTGGTGAGAGTGGGAGTGGAGACCTGGCAGGGAACAGCTTCAGCGGCCTCCCATGGCGCGAGCCCGGTCTTCTTCGGAGACCTCTTCTCCCTCTCGCCGTACTTGCGTCGGAGCGCTGCCAGCTGGGATATATCAACTCCCTCGGGATGTTCAGAGAGTTGAGGGCATCGCTGAACCTCTGCCTCTGCCAGCTGGACGTACCACATAATGTCCGCAGGGGTGGAATAGCCGCTCGCCGAATAAATCAGGCCGTCAATGTCCATAAGAGCTCGACTGCGTTCTCAGCCGAGACTCATCTGGTAACGCTGGCCCAAAGACATCACAAAACCAGGTTAGTCCCAACAAGTGATACACAAAAGGAAATAACGGGGAAGGGGATGTGTGGGTGAACCCGCTAAATCCCCTCGGCTGGCTGGACCATTCTGTCATAAAATCCCCGTGCGCTTTTCCACAGCGCACGGAGGAGGAGAAGAATGGATGGATTTAAGATAAGATAAGATAAGATAAGCCTTTATTAGTCCCACAACGGGGAAATTCCAGGATTGCAACAGCACAGGGATAGCAACACTCAGAGCAACAATCAGAAGGCAATAAAAAAAAAAAAAAAAAAAAAAAAAAACAAGCAAGCAAGAGCAGCTAATATACATATGTACGTATTACTATAAAATATATATATATACACACACACACAGACACACAGTGCAGAGCATTGTAGCTGGATGGAATAAATATATGAATATATGAACACACAGTGCAGAGCATTGTAGCTAGATGGAATAAATATGTAAATATATAAACACCCACAGTACGGAGCATTGCAGCTAGGTGGAATAAATATGCAAGTATATAAACACACACAGTGCGGAGCAATGTAGCTAGATGGAATAATATGTAGATATATAAATATATAAACACACCCAGTGCTGAGCATTGTAGCTAGATGGAATAAATATGTAAATATATAAACACACACAGTGCAGAGCATTGTTGCTAGATGGAATGAAACAGCATAACCGTCTACTTAGTTATCCTACATGGTATGATTATGTGCCCATACATATTCTCACCCTCCATAGCGACCGGTAAGTTCCTAGTTGTATGCCGGAGGGGACCATTGTGTAAGTCTATTGCATCTTTTGCATTCAAAAAACTATTAGTTTGTTACGTCTTTTTGCTATCTCTGCGAGCAGCCCTGCTTAGGTTGTACAGTCTGACAGCCGTTGGTAGGAAGGACCTACGAAACCTCTCGGTTGTGCACCTGGGATGATGTAGTCTGCTGCTAAATGAGCTCCTCAGTGCATTCAGTATGTCCTGCATAGGGTGGAACTCGGACTCCAGCAGAGATGACAGTTTAGCCACCGTCCTTCTCTCTCCTATCTCCTCCATCGGATCAAGGCGCTGCCCCAGGACAGAGCTAGCTTTCTTAATCAGTTTGTTCAGTCTCTTCCTATCGGCTGCAGTAATGCCACTGCCCCAGCAGACCACTCCAAAAGTGATGGCTGATGCCACCACCGTGTCATAGAATGACTTCAGCAGCGCCCCTTGTACACCAAAAGACCTGAGTCTCCTCAGCAGGAACAGCCTGCGCTGTCCCTTCTTGTAGAGTGCATCAGTATTGTGTGACCAGTCTAGTTTATTGTTCAGATGAATACCCAGGTACTTATAGGATGTCACCATCTCTATGTCTGTTCCCTGTATATTTACTGGTACTGTGAGGGGCTGCCCATGCCTGCGGCAGTCCACCACCAGCTCCTTAGTTTTCCTCGCGTTGATCTGGAGGCAGTTCCGATGGCACCAGTCCACGAAGTCCTGGATAAGCCCTCTGTACTCAGCTTCATCTCCATTGGAGATGAGGCCAACGATCGCAGAGTCATCAGAGAACTTCTGTAGATGGCAGTGTGTTGTGTTGTGTGAGAAGTCCGCAGTATAAAGAGTGAACAGGAAGGGAGCCAGCACCGTTCCCTGGGGGGCCCCCGTGCTACTGATGATCGTGTCGGACACACAGTCCCGGGTTCTCACAAACTGAGGCCGGTTCGTGAGGTAGTCCAGGATCCATGATGACAGGTGCTGGTCCACCCCTGCGCGCAGCAGCTTGTCCTTCAGGATCATCGGTTGGATGGTGTTGAAAGCACTGGAGAAGTCAAAGAACATGATCCTCACCATATTCCCGGGCTTCTCCAGGTGGGACAGAGAACGGTGAAGGAGGAAGATCACCGCATCCTCCACCCCAATGCCATGCTGGTAGGCGAACTGGAGTGGATCCATCGCTGGTTCCACCAGGGGGCGGAGGTGAGCAAGGAGCAGTCTCTCCAGGGTCTTCATCAAGTGGGACGTCAAGGCCACCGGTCTGTAGCTGTTCAGGTCTTTGGGGTGGGAAGTTTTTGGTACAGGTACCACACAAGATGTTTTCCACAGCTGTGGTACCCTCCCCAGTTTCAGGCTCATGTTGAAGATATACGTCACAATCCCACACAGCTGGTCTGCACAGGACTTGAGGAGCTTTGCGCTGATGCCGTCCGGTCCCGGCGCCTTCCTCGCCTTGATCTTCCTCAGCTCCGTCCTCACCTGGGTCTTGGTCAGGGTCAGGATGGGGGGCTGTGTGTTGGGAGTGGGGGGGTGTTGGTGGAGTGGGGAGTGGGCAGCAGGACTTGATTTCTTTAGAGGCAGCAGTGGTTGTTGTGCAGTCAGGGGGGAGGGCGGTTGGTCAAATCTATTGAAAAACAGATTCAGGTTGTTCGCCCACTCCCTGCCCCCTGTGGCCTGGGGGGAGGTATTCTGGAGCCCCGAGATGGTTTTGAGGTTTCTCCAGACCCCGCTGATGTCGCTCTGTTGCAGCTTGTCCTCCATCTTCTTCCTGAAGCTGTCCTTGCCTTCTCTGATCTTTCTCCTCAGCTCCCTCTGTACGGACTTCAGCATCTCCCTGTTCCCTGACCTGAAGATCCTCTTCTTCTCTCTCAGAAGTGTTTTTATCTCAGGGTTGATCCAGGGTTTGTTGTTTGAGTGACGCCGTATGGTCTTGGTGGGAACGGATTTGTCCACACAGAAGCTGAGGTAGCCCGTTAAGGTGTGAATGAGGCCATCGATGTCCTCACCATGTGGATCGCAGAGCTGCTTCCAGGCGGTGGCTTCAAAACAGCCCTTTAGGGTGTCCATTGTCTCCTCAGACCATAACTCCACAGTGTGCATGGCCGGAGGTTGTCTGTGCACTAGGGGTTTGTACACCGGCCGGAGATGAACCAAGTTGTGATCCGATCTCCCGAGTGGGGGGAGTTGTGATGAGGTGTACGCCTCCTTAGTGTTTGCGTAGAATAAATCCAGTGTTTTATTGTCTCTAGTGTGGCATGTGACATACTGGGTGAACGTGGGTAGAATGGGAGACAGTGAAACATGGTTGAAATCGCCTGAGATGAGGAGAAGAGCATCTGGGTGTTCTGTCTGCAGCCTGCTGGTTACTGAATGGATGACGTCACGTGCTGTCCCAGCGTTCGCCGTCGGATTTGCATAAACAACAATGCAGATCACGTGTGAGTGTTCTCTCGGGAGATATGTAGGCCTCATGCTAACAGCTAGCAACTCAATGTCTTTGCTGCAGTGTCGTTGTTTAACAGTGATATGTCCCGGTCTGCACCAGTTGTTGTTAACATACATTATCACTCCACCGCCCCTAGCCTTGCCACTCTCTGGTGTTCGGTCAGCTCGTATCATGTGAAAACCCTCCAGCTCAATGTTAGCATCTGCTGCTAGTTCAGTTAGCCACGTCTCAGTAAACAAAAGGAGAGAGCACTCCCGGTATGTGCTATCATAACGGGAGATAGCCGCTAGCTCATCTAACTTTCCCAGTATCGACCGTACATTTCCCATGACAACAGATGGAAGGGAGGGTCTGTACCTTATATTTTTTGTCCTCCGCCTTACTCCAGCTCGGCAGCCGCGGCGTTTTCGCCTCAGTTCTCTCGGTATGTCGAGTTTTTCCAATGGGACCGGGTAAACGCAGGGTAATCACCAAACACACATTTATTGACAAGACACAGTTCAAAAAATAAAGATTTACAGGTAAGGACAGATGTACACAACAGGTTGACGCAGGAGCGTACAGCGGGCAGACCACTGTGTACTGTGGCCACAGGAAAATAATACAAAATAACACACATGTGCTCAGGAGAGCAAGGAAGACTTTAGGAAGCTCCACTGACACAGGGAAGCAAACTGGGCAACGGCCTAAGCGTAGCAGTTAAGCTGCAGGGAGAAATGCTACCAGATAAGTGTAGCAGTTAACCACACAGAGAAATGCTAAACAATTTACTCACGGGCAGGAGCAGTCCAAAAAGTCCAATTCTCCCATGGAGTGTGAATAACCAATCCTTCGGGACATGATGATCACACGATGGGAAACAACCGTGTGACTTGTATAATGGTCCAGTGGTGTTTGACTAGCAAAGGGCTGCTTAAGTACAAACACCGCTGGCCTAACAAATTGAGAACACCTGGGCGAGGTGCAGGAAAGATAATTACTGGGGCAAACAGCTGACTGTCAGAGAGAGAGGGGCGTGGTCGGACCGGCGAATGTTAGGCAGCGCCTACCCGAAAGTGGGTCAAACAGCTGCCTAACGATCGCCGGCCAGAGCAGTGGCCAAGCACAGAAATAAACACACAGGTGAGGAAACGAAGCACAACATATGACCAAGAACGGTAAGAACCGAGCCTGCAGGAGAACACAGGCTCGGTTCATGACAGTAAGACATGACTACTGCAAAATTAGTATGTGCTGTTACATTCAAAGATGCAAATGTTGATCATATCATGAACCTGTCATACATGTCAGCTTTGTAAGGAGCAGTTAGTGGGGTGTGTTCCACATCATATTGTCTGATATTATCGTCGTCGTCAGCCTCTGTCAGTCTATGATGACCATGGAAGAGAATCCTAAACGCCTACTCTGCTGGAACAGCACCGCCTGTGGCTGAACAGGCCGATGCGCGAATGGCAGTCCCTGTCACACAGGTCGCACTTGTGGGTGGTCTCCGTGCTGCTGGGTCTGTGGCGGTTCTTCCTGCGAGTCCTTTTTTCATCTGCTGCAGCAGTCAGTCTCTCTTCACCCGCCTTGAGCTGTCTGGTCAGGGTGCCTCTCCATTTGGAGCGGTCCATTGCAAGGTCCTCCCAGCGCTCTGTGTTGATCTCCAGGGCCTTCATGTCTCTCTTGCAGACGTCTCTAAAGCGCAGCTGTGGGTGACCAACGTCTCTCCTGCCAGTTCTCCGTAGAGGATGTCTTTGGGGATTCTGCCATCCTCCATATGGTGAACGTGGCCTAGCCAGCGGAGCCTGCGCTGCCTGAGTAGAGTGAACATGGAGGGAAGGCCGGCGTGGGACAGAACTTGTGTGTTGGGCACTTTGTCCTGCCAGGATATGTCCAGGATGTGGCGAATGCAGCGCAAGTGGAAGGAGTTCAGTCTCTTTTCCTGCCAGGCGTATGTTGTCCACGTCTCACTCCCATAGAGCAGTGTGCTGATGACGCAGGCGTTGCACACTGCCATCTTCGTCTTGACAGAGAGTTTGGGATTCTCCCACACTCGTGTGGTGAGGCGAGCGAGTGTGAAGGCTGATTTTCCAATCCTCTTGTTGATCTCTATTTCAAGGGAGAGGTTGTTGCTGATCGTGGACCCCAGGTACGTGAACTGATTCACGACCTCCAGCTCATAGTCATCGATGGTGATGGTTGGTGGTGCTTCCGTGCCTTGCGCCAAGACGTTAGTCTTCTTCAGGCTGATGGTAAGCCCGAAGTCCTTGCATGCCTGGGAGAAGCGGTCCACAGGGTCTGAAGCTCCTGCTGTGTGTGGGTTGCGACTGCAGTGTCGTCTGCGAACAGCATGTCTCTGATTAGAGCCTCGCGTACTTTGGTTCTGGCTTTCAGGCGGGCGAGGTTGAAAAGCCTGCCGTCAGATCTTGTGTGCAGGTAGATTCCGTCTGTTGCTGTGCTGAAGGCATGCCTCAGGAGCATAGCAAAGAAAATCCCAAAGAGGGTTGGCGCAAGTACACAGCCCTGTTTCACTCCGCTGCGTATGTTGAATGGCTCTGAGACGTTGTCATCGTGCTGCACTATCCCCTGCATGTTGGTGTGAAACGATTCGATGAGGCTTTGCAACTTTGGTGGGCATCCTATCTTTGGCAGGATCTTGAAAAGGCCCTCTCTGCTGACCAGATCAAACGCTTTGGTGAGGTCGATGAAGGCGACGTACAGGGGCATGTTCTGTTCTCTGTATTTCTCCTGGAGTTGGTGGATGGAGAATATCATGTCTACTGTCGATCGCTCAGCGCGGAAGCCACACTGAGACTCGGGGTAGACACGTTCGGCAAGCTTCTGTAGACGAACGAGAACAACTCGTGCGTAGACTTTGCCAACAACGCTGAGGAGGGAGATGCCCCTGTAGTTGTTGCAGTCGCTTCTCTCCCCTTTGTTTTTGTAGAGGGTGATGATCTTGGCGTCCCTCATGTCCTGTGGTACGGCACCTTCCTTCCAACACTGGCAGAGGACGTCATGCAATGGCAGCAGTAGGGCGGTCTTGCAATGCTTGATCAGGTCAGGGGGTATGCCGTCGTTGCTGGGTGCCTTGCCAGCGGCCAAGCTATCAATGGCCTTGCTGAGTTCGTCGATGGTTGGCTCGGCGTCAAGTTCATCCATGGATGGCAGGCAGTCGATGGCATCAAGGGCTGACGGTGTCACGGTGTTCTGTCTGGAGTAGAGGTCGGAGTAGTGTTCCACCCATCTCTCCATCTGCTTGTTCTTTTCTGTGATCATCTCCCCAGTGGAGGATTTGAGGGGGGCCGTCTTGCTCTGAGCCGGACCAAGTGCTTTCTTGGTGCCATCGTACATACCACAGATGTTCCCTGTTATGGCAGCGGTTTGAATGTCTTGGCTGAGCTGAGTCCAGTACTCGTTGGCACAGTGCCGAGCAGTCTGCTGAACTTTGCTTCTCGCAGCCCTGAGAATCTGGAGATTTTTCTCATTTGGGTACTCCTTGTACTCAGCAAGTGCTGAGCGCTTGGCTTTAATGACGGGAGTCATCTCGGTCAACTTGGCATCAAACCAGTCCTGTGACTTCGAGGTCTTCCTCCCAAAGGTAGCCAAGGCTGTGCGGTGGATGGTGTTTCGCAGCTCTTCCCACTTCTGCTTTGCAGATTCTCCTTCTTGTGGTACACCAAGTTCCTTCTCAAAGGTGGAGGCAAACTGCTCAACAAGTTCTGGTTGAGCCATCTTGCTGGTGTCAATCCGTGCCTTTCCAGGCTGTCTAGCACGATGGAATTTCTTCAGCTGCAGCTTGACCTTGCAACACACCAATGAATGGTCTGTGTTGCAATCTGCACTCTGGAATGAACGGGTGATTAGCACGTTCTTCAGTGAGGTGCGCCTGGTCAGGATCAAGTCCAGCTGGTGCCAGTGCTTTGAGCGTGGATGTTGCCAGGAAACCTTGTGTTGGGGCTTGGTCTTGAAGAACGAGTTTATGATGCACAGATCGTGATATGTGCAGAACTCGAGCAGCCGCTGTCCGTTGTCGTTCATTCTGCCCACGCCAAAAGGTCCAAGACAGGAGGGCCAGGAGACGTGGTCAGCACCCACTCTGGCATTGAAGTCTCCAAGGAGAATGAGTTGTTCAGAGTTGGGGATGATCCTGACAGTCGTTGCGAGATTCTCGTAGAACTCGTCTTTTGCCTCTGGTGTGGCTGTCAGTGTTGGGGCATACACACTGACGAGGGTGACTGGGCCTTGAGTGGTGTTCAGGCGGAGGGTGAGGAGTCGTGCAGAGCCAGTGCTGCCCGGTTCCACCATCTTCAGCAAGGTGTTCTTCACTGCGAAGCCCACTCCGTGTTCCCTGTGTTCATCACTGCCCTTTCCCTGCCAGTAGAACGTGTAGTCCTTCTCTCTCAGTGTGCCTGCGTCAGCCAACCGTGTTTCCTGGAGAGTGGCAATATCCACTCCCAGTCTCTTCAGCTCATTATTGATGATGGCAGTCTTCCTGGTGTCTTTGATGTCCTTGAGGTTAGCAGCGAGTCCTGTCATCATAGTGCGGACGTTCCAAGTTCCCAGTTTTAGAGTTGGTCTCTTTTGTTTTATTGTCTTGCCTGGTGTGAAGGTTCTCAGCCTGCTGTTCGGACTTCTCCTCATCCCCATGCCCCCAATGAGGAAAGCAAGCTGTGGTGGGACAACACCTTATTGGCTGGGGGCTGCCCAGCTTGAGGCGGGCGGTAGCTGTCCAGTGAGATCCGATGATCCCTCCCACCGTCGGGAACAACCCCTGGCGCCGCGCTCTACGCCAATTGAGCGGTGGCTTATAACCGGTAACTGTCATTCCCCGTGTTTTGTCTACGCCAAAGGCGAGGCTGGAGTGTTCTCTCCAGTGATCCGGTGTTCTACCTTCCAGCGTTGGCCGTTGGTAGGATTCAAGCCTGGGCAGGAAGATACGGAGGACAAGATGTTGCCCATGCAGCATGTCCCCCCTCCACGTCACTGATGAATCCAAAGGAACAGCAGGGCTGCTACAGTTTGGCACCAGCGCCGTTGCAGGAGCTGCCAGAACGATGTTGAGCACAACATAGAACTGCCTTAGGGGCTCCGACTCCGGATTTTTCCTCAGGGTTGACTCCCGAAGCCGTTCCCGTGACCGGGTATGCCGCAAGCCAGCGGAGGTTTGAAATCAGGGTTTACCTTCCCCTAGATGGGCTACCTTCCCAGGTTGACGAGCCACCATACCCGAAGCGTCTGGTGTTAAGGCGCCAGAGATCCGCTCTCGCCCTTTCTGCTATTAGTAAAAGCAGTTCCGCCGGGCTTAGAGACTAAACCACACGGGCAGGCTAGGAGTTGGACTTAGTTGTCAGAGGCTTTTCAAGACGCACGCCATAAGGAGCATTTTATGAGCACTGGGAGCTTAACCCCAGTGCCGCTCTTGGCTATGACAACCTTGGAACCAATAATATGAACATGTCAGAAATAAAATTTTGTTGATCACATAGACTTAAGACTGTTGCCCCCCCCCCACCCCCAACCAACAGATTAGCAGCAGAAGATGATGAGTTAATTAGCATCATAGCTAGCACTGGTTAGCTTACCTGTCAGAAGAAAATTGATCACCTCTGCATGACTTTTCGGCCCTTTGCAACTCTTCAGCAGACATTAGCCATCAAAAGCGGAACCCATATTTATCCTGCTCCTTTGTTGTGCAATTATTGAGAACGACTGGGAAACTGACGTCTGCCTTGAGACTCAGGTATTTAGCTGAATAATTCACTACCTGGTAACCCAACAACCCAAAACGAGACAATGGCACATAACTTCAAGCTAGCGATGCTATTGGCTGTGACATCCTCACTGGATTCCGTGTTTCTTCCTCCAGCTGCTGGATGTAAATATTTATATTATTGTCAACCTGCCAAAAATTATAAAAAAAAATTTTCATCAATATACTAATTTTTAGAAGAACATTAAGACTTACATTGTGCACATTTCTAACACTTTGTTGATGTATTTTTTTTTTAAATCTTTGTTTTCATGAAAATGTTATCTATCGCACCTTTAAAGGAAAATCACATGACTGCAGTTTCATTAACAACTTTATTGCTAGGGCAATATGAATAAAACTCATGAACATAAATACTTGAAAGAAATGCTTATAAAATGATAATAAAATAGAACTATGAGCAAAGTAAATAAAATAAAATGAAGTATATTTTAATTATAATGAAAGTAATTAAGACCTAAAATTAATGCAAAAATTAATTAAATTTCTTAATTTGGTGAAGAGTCCCAGTCACCCAGGTGAGTAAGTATGCTGTATGAAAGCTCAGTCAAGACAACTGGATTCAAGTATTTTTTACTTCTGAAATATTTCACCAGCCCTGCGATAGACTGGTGATCTGTTTAAGGTGTACCGTGCCTTTCGTCCAAAGACGCTGGGATAGGCTCCAGCCCCCCTTGCAACCCGAAAAAGGATTACGCTGTAGTGGATGGATGGAAATATTTCACCATACATCCAAATTCTATGGTAATACCAAGCAACATATATGTGTAATTTTTTTCATAATGCTATGTTTTTTTTTATTAATTTATTTGCTTTTATTTTACAATATTATTTTTACAGACTTAAATAGTGCTTATTTTGTATCTATCTATCTATCTATCTTTTGTTTATTTTTCAAAATTATGCTGCTTGGTATCACCATGGAATTTGGATGAATGGTGTAACTGTTATGTATGAAATTACCTTCTGAATGATGAGGCCAGGTGCACAGTTGAACTTAGCTTTATTGAGGGATTACTCACAAACAATACAGCCACCAGGCAGGGGCATCGGTAAAGAGGCCAGATGAAGATGCCTGCTGGTATTTATAGGGGAGGTGCAGTGGCAGAACTGGAAGTGGCCGCCACTACACCGCACTTCATAATAAAACCACAATATTATTACACCCCCCACACCTCCCGTAGAGAGTCCAAAACCACATATACAATTGAGACCCTCCCCAATTTAGGACCCGAATCACATACTAAGAAAACTAAAACTGAAATCCTTAAATGGCCTATCACATTCATACAACAAACCTAAAACTAGGGAGGACGGGTGGACTACTGTCCTACCCCACACGGCAAGGTGGTTTATTCTGCCACCTGTAATTAGCTAAAAGAAGTCCATAAACAACTTAAAACATTGCCGTGCACCTAAACTATAAACACACCCAGAACATTAACATTTTGTTTTTTGTTTAAACATGCATAAACATACAGAGGGGCAAAAAAGTATTTAGTCAGCCACCAATTGTGCAAGTTCTCCCACTTAAAAGATGAGAGAGGTCTCCAATTTTCATCATAGGTATACCTCAACTATGAGAGACAAAATGAGATAAAAAAAATCCACAAAATCACATTGAAGGATTTTTAATGAATTAATTGGTAAATTCCTCGGTAAAATAAGTATTTGGTCACCTACAAACAAGCAAGATTTCTGGCTCTCACAGACCTGTAACTTCTTCTTTGAGAGGCTCCTCTGTCCTCCACTCGTTACCTGTATTAATGGCACCTGTTTGAACTTGTTATCAGTATAAAAGACACCTGTCCACAGCCTCAAACAGTCAGACTCCAAACTCCACTATGGCCAAGACCAATGAGCTGTCAAAGGACACCAGAAACAAAATTGTAGACCTGCACCAGGCTGGGAAGACTGAATCTGCAATAGGTAAGCAGCTTGGTGTGAAGAAATCAACTGTGGGAGCAATTATTAGAAAATGGAAGACATACAAGACCACTGATAATCTCCCTCGATCTGGGACTCCACGCAAGATCTCACCCTGTGGGGTCAAAATGATCACGAGAACGGTGAGCAAAAATCCCAGAATCACATGGGGGGACCTAGTGAATGACCTGCAGAGAGCTGGGACCAAAGTAACAAAGGCTACATCAGTAACACACTACGCCGCCAGGGACTCAAATCCTCCAGTGCCAGACGTGTCCCCCTGCTTAAGCCAGTACATGTCCAGGCCCATCTGAAGTTTGCTAGAGAGCATTTGGATGATCCAGAAGAGGATTGGGAGAAGGTCATATGGTCAGATGAAACCAAAATAAAACTTTTTGATGAAAACTCAACTTGTCGTGTTTGGAGGAGAAAGAACACCATACCTACTGTGAAGCATGGGGGTGGAAACATCATACTTTGGGGCTGTTTTTCTGCAAAGGGACCAGGACGACTGATCCATGTAAAGGAAAGAATGAATGGGGCCATGTATCATGAGATTTTGAGTGAAAACCTCCTTCCATCAGCAAGGGCATTGAAGATGAAACGTGGCTGGGTCTTTCAGCATGACAATGATCCCAAACACGCCGCCTGGGCAACGGAGGAGTGGCTTCGTAAGAAGCATTTCAAGGTCCTGGAGTGGCCTAGCCAGTCTCCAGATCTCAACCGCATAGAAAATCTTTGGAGGGAGTTGAAAGTCCGTGTTGCCCAGCGACAGCCCCAAAACATCACTGCTCTAGAGGAGATCTGCATGAAGGAATGGGCCAAAATACCAGCAACAGTGTGTGAAAACCTTGTGAAGACTTACAGAAAACGCTTGACCTCTGTCATTGCCAACAAAGGGTATATAACAAAGTATTGAGATGAACTTTTGGTATTGACCAAATACTCATTTTACAGAGGAATTTACCAACTAATTCATTAAAAATCCTTCAATGTGATTTTCTGGAATTTTTTTTTCTCACTTTGTCTCTCATAGTTGAGGTATACCTATGATGAAAATTGGAGACCTCGCTCATCTTTTAAGTGGGAGAACTTGCACAACTGGTGGCTGACTAAATACTTTTTTGCCCCACTGTATGAACATCAGAACTATTTATTATTATTTTTTTAAAAAACCACACTATTGTCTGTCTGGCAGAAAGGAGCAGAAATGGCTTGTGGGGAGCCCAGGGCAGCCCCTCAGTAGACCCGCCCCTGGAAGCAGCATGCCTCCAGGATTGCAGTTGACCTCATAGACGAGAGCGCCTCTTCTCTTCGCCATCGCACACCTCTCTCGTCCAGACCTGCCATCTGAAGCCTCCTCCCGAGCATGCCGCAGCTCATTGGCGTGTCTCCACCAGACGTCCGACAGCTGGAAGCAGGCTGCGCCCCGCTTAGCCATGATGCGCAGCTGCTCCTGGTGACCCTCTGACTGTTGTTTGGCCCACATCCACCGTGGACATCTCTCCCCACACACCTGGACCAGGTCCGTAACTCTCAGAGGAGCTCTGCTTGGCCTGCAGTGTTGCTGATCGGCACTCGGTCCCTCAGTGCCTGTTGGTCTAGCCCCAACTCTTTGTAAAGCTGCTGCAGCAGTCACCGTTGAAGCTACAGATCCTCCAGTCCACTATGGCTGAGCTTCGGAGGAAACTGAGTCTCACTTGACAGCATCGCTCGTCGACACAGGTACCTCACCGCCACGCTCGGTACCTTCTCCTACCACACCCTGAGTTCCGGCATTGAGACACTCCTGTGTCAAACCTGAGTGAGGCTGGTCCTGCTTGACCGCCGTGGTGCCTGATAAATCTCTCCCCCACACCGTGTCATCCTCCACCACCAGAACTTGATGGTTCCGCCGGCCACAACCAGTCCATTCTTCCCCAGTGTTGTCTCTAATGGCGAACCTCAGTCCACAAAACAGGTCACAGCCTGTGATGTTGTCACCTTGGGCCGTCACGTGGAACGTGCAGTCATCACCACCAACTTATACCGAGCTGCTAACTCCAGTGTTCCAACCGTGTGCAGTTTGCCACCTCCATAACCGTAGTGTGGCGCTGGGTTACCTCTTATTCTGTAGTAGGGGAAAAATTTCCTCACTGTGGCCCAATTCAGTGACGACCCCTCCGCCCCGGTGTCGATCAGCAGTGGCACCTCCTCTCCATTCAGTGTCACCTTGCAGTACTTGAACCTGCTGGTACTCGGGGACACCGCGTGGACAGTTATTGGGGTGGGTCAAGTTGTTTTTCTCCGTGGGCTCTCTGGCTCGGAGACACGACACACCCTGGCATAATTGTTCAAGCCTCCACACTTGCCACAGTGCCTCCCTCTAGCCGGGCTTTCCCTAGCCTTGTATTGGTGCTTCACAGACCCATACACACGGATTTTCTTGGGGCAGACCTCAGATTTATAGTGTTGGTTTCTGCGCTGTCATCAGCCATGCTAACCTCACTGTCTGGGTCTGCTACTAATGCTGTGGTGGCAGGCCCCAGCTGCCATTGTGATTGGCACCACTTTACCTCCGAAGCTAGCTTGTCTGCGGTCTCCACCTGGACAGCTAGCTTGACAGCCTTGGCTAACGTCAGTTCACTTGGTGCCGAAAGCAGCCTAGCTCGTAAAGCATTTGCTGGTTGTGTGTTCCGCCAGCTGGTCAAATACCATTCGCTCTTCCAATGGCCTAAAACACCATTTGCTAGCCAGCTGCTGCAGGCCGGTGACAAACTGGCAGACAGGCTCACCCACTCGCTGATGTTGTTGTCAGAACCGAATCCTTCGGATGGTGACATTGATTGGGGTGTGGAAATAGTGCACTAGTAACTCGACCACATGCTCATACGCGTCGGTAGCCCCGAGTGTACATAGGATACGCTGGCCCTTGAACCCCAAATTATGCACCAGAAGCACACCTGCTCTCCGTTTATCTTTCTTTCTTTCTTTTTTTATTCTTTATTTAATATGGACATAACAAATTACATTCGTACAATCACAAGGAGAGACCAGATGTTTTGCATAGGTGTATATAGCACAAGTGCTACAGTAATTCTCAACACCAGTTCATAGGTGGCTTATATAGGTCATAAATTAGCCTACACATACAAAATTTATAAGCTAATTAAAATAACAAATACATTACAAATTATAAATAGAGCAAGAGATCCATGATCACAACAAACACAACAATTCAGACTAGACATGCACACATTGCTGGTGGGATTTTAGCCAATCTTTAACGCCTCTGTTGAAGAGGTTGGCATTTGTCTCCAATTTTAAGTGAGTTGGCAGAGAGTTCCATAAGTTTGCCCCTTTTATGGAGAAAGCAGACTGACCAAATGAAGTTCTAGACATGGTGACAATGCAGTCACCATTGATGGAAGCTCGTGTGCTTGCTCTGCTAGAGCTCGAGCGTCTAGCCACCAAACCAGAAAAAGGAGGTGAAACAAGATTGTATAGATATTTAAAAACCAGTCTGATATTACAGAAGAAAATAAAATTTTCAAAAGTAAAAAGATTGTGCTTGACTAAAATACCACAGTGATGCCACCGCATTGGTTTGCGGTCCAAGATTTTTATATCCTGTTTATATATTGCAGTTATGGGTTTTAGTGTAATTTGAGATGTTTGTGACCAAGATGTGATACAGTATGACAGATGTGAAAGAATCATCGCATGCATATATGTATGAGCAGTTCTGAATGACAAATCCCTTCTAATAATTTTTGAAACTACGGGCAATATGGCAATCGGCCTGTAGTTGCTTGCTATGTCCTTGTCTCCCGACTTATAGACCGGGGTAATTACTGCTGTCTTCCAATTCTCTGGAAAGGTGTTCGTTCTTACTGACAAGTTAACTAAGTGAGTAATAGGCTCCAACAGACTATTCTGGTGTTTCTTAATTAGGGCAGCATTTAAGCTATCAACATCCTTTGCCATAGAGTTATTCATTTTCCCAATAATCTCTTTAACTGCATCACTGGATACCTCTTTAATGCGAAAACTGTTGAGAACATTAACATGTTCCTTAGAGGATAACTCAGGTGGTCTAAAATAACTTGCCAGTTTATGAACGGATTCAGTGAAAAAACAGTTAAAGACATTGGCCATGGACTCATTACTATCGATGAGGTTATCATCTACCTTGAGTCTACTTATTTTTGAATGCTTTTGTTTACTCGAATTTGTTAATCTATTAATGTGTTGCCAGAGTTTAGAACTGCTCCCATTGGCCTCCTCAATTAGTTTAAGGAAGTAATTAGTCTTAGCCTTCCAAAGCTCAGACACCACTTTGTTCCTTAGACTAGTGAAAATGAAATGGTCATTGTTGGTTTTAGTGACCAGAGACCTTTTGAGAGCAAGATCTCTCTTTTTCATATGCTGAAGAATGTCCTTATTAAACCATGGGAGGGAGCATTTCTTAGGTCTGCTTTTCCAGGTTCTTGTGTATTTACTAAGTTAAGTTGCTTAAGGCTGACATAAAATTACTGACACTACTCTTTAAGTTTGACACTTTGGTTACATTCTCACAATTTGCATTCATTAAGTCCTGTTCAAAGTGAGCCATGTTTAATTTAGAAATTCCTGTTGTGAACCTAGATTGATTTTCATTTTTAATATGGTGGACAAGGCGTTGTTTTGATAGCTTTCTTACAACCAGCGTCATGTTGTGATCTGAAAGTCCAGTAATCAAATTATATGTTTTTACGACTCTCTCTGGCCTGTTAATGAGAATCAAGTCAATAAGAGTTTCAGATGTCCTTGTGATACGGGTGGGTTTATCAATCAATTGTACATATCTAAATTTCCTCGTAGCTGATTTCAATTTGCCTTTGGCGCTTTTATCCATCCAATTAATGTTAAAATCACTGAATACAATACATTCATTACATTTATCACAGATGGAAAGAAGACTCTTGAATTCATTGTAAAACTCAGTACCATGAGATGGGGGATTATAGACTACAACAATGTTAAAATTCATATTTGGTGATAGAATTACATTAAGTCCCAGGCACTCCAAATTTATATTCAGTTCGAGTTCAATACATTTAAGACATTCCCTTATATAAATTAGGACATCCCCTCCCTTGCTTGTGGTTCTATCATTTCTATAACATAAATATCCTGGTATACTAACTAGATCATTTGATACATTACAATTCAACCAACTTTCAGAGATACATAGAAAATCCAAATTAGACTCAATAAGCATATTCCGTGTCTGATCCATTTTTGGATCTAGCTCATCCAGATCGAGCACCGCATTGTAGATTTGAAAGGCAGCAAACCATCTTGACCAGGGTACAGGTGGCTCACCCGGGAGTTCCAGGAAGGACCAAAGCAGTGAAACACATGCCTCCATTTTTTTTATTCTCATCACCAAAATGTTTTGTATGAAATTACCTTCTGAATGACGAGGCCAGGTGTACAGTTGAACTTAGATTTATTGAGGGATTGCTCACACACAATACAGCCACCAGGCAGGGGCATCGGCAAACAGGCCAGATGAAGATGCCCACTGGTATTTACAGTGGTGGTGCAGTGGCGGAAGTGGAAGTGGAAGTGGCAACCACTACACCGCACTTCATAATAAAACAACAATATTATGATATTACAGTAACATCTTCTGCTGCCCGCAACCTTGCTCTGTTCACTCTGCTCTGCACCAGAGTAGCGAGTGCTGAAGCTGCCAGTGCGCAGTGAGTCTTCGACTCTGACATCTGATAGGCTGCCATAATCATGTGACACGGCAGACAATCTTTAAAACATGCCTGGGCTGGTTTTTCACTGGTTTTCAAACATAAATTTAATGCCTAAAACTCTCAGAAGTGAAAACAAATTGCACATTTTGTATTAACACGCTGGTAACGTGATATTTAAAAAAGTACCGACTCCAAATATTGACCAGCTGGTATGAAAGTATTGATACGCCCATCTCTACTGAGAATGAGAAGCACATGTTCCCTAAAAGTTCTGTGTGTAATCCACTTTAATCCTCACATGTTTTTATGGCATCAACCTCATTATCTTTTTATTCCAATTCAATGGTCTATGACGTGCTGCTGAATAAAACACCTGGAGCTTGGAGGCTATATCCTGACTCCCGTATTCCTTTTGAATTGAGTTTGGCTGACTGTTAAATTGTGTAGCCACAAACACACAAGGAGAGCAGTAAAGTAAAAAAGACAGATACACAGCTGGCTAATTAACACTACAGGAGCTTATCAAAGTGACTTAAAAGAATGGATGAGAAAAGTGTGACACCAAAGAAGTCACACAGTTCCCAAGATGATGCATCAATGAGCATTTCTCAGAGCTCTTCTTCAATTCAAACATCTAAATTAGCAGTCAGTGCGGCAGCTGCACGGGCAAGAGCAAGGGCAGAAGCTGCATGAACACATGCTACATCTGCAGAGAGAGAGATTGCCATTAAAGTTGACAAAGTCTCAAATAACCAATTAGCTGAATTTATTTCTCTCTGGTCCCCACTTATTAATTCTATAACCTGAGGAGTGGCAGGCGGTGGCTCGCGCTCCTTGGCGCCTCTGATGGCTGGCTGCGCCCTGACCACAAGGGGTTTCTGTGACCCACTGGGGTCGGTGTCCGGGGAGCCTGTTTTGGGGTGGCTGCGTGTCTGGCCTGGGGGTGGTGGGGGAGGGGCTGCAGGGTGGGCTGGGGGGGTGGTGCCGTGGCCCCGGGCCAGCTGGCCTTGCCTCCTGGGTGAGTCTGGGTCTGGCCCTGGGCCCCTGGTGCTGGGGAGGGGGGGGGGATGTTCCTCCTCTGGGTCGAGTGGCAGGTGTGCACCAGTGGTGCGGGCCGGCCCCGGCGCGTCCTTGCACGATGGGGTCATGCCCTCCCCGGGGCCCTGGCGGGACTCTGGGACTGGTGCCTGTGTCCTGGAGGGTCACCCTCCCCGACCTCCGGGGCCTGTAGGTATGGGTGTGCGTGTTTTGTGTGTGTGTGTGTGTGTGTGTATACGTGTGTATACGTGTGTGAGTGTGTGTGTGCATGCAAGTGCGTGTGAGTGTGGGTTCGTGTGTGTGTGTGTGTGCAAGTGCAGATGTGGGTGTGTGTGTGTGTTGTGTGTGGGCATGTGGGGCTGTGTGTTGGTGTAGGTGGGCATGTGTGAAGGTGAGTGTGTGTGTGTGTGTGCACATGATAGTGTGTGTGTGTGTGTGCGGATACCTGTGGGTGGATGTGCAGGGGTGGAGGATGTGTGTGTGGGTGGGGGAACCTAGTTGGGTGGCGGGGGTGGAGCGCGCCATCTGGTGACCTGGAGGTTGGCGATTCGGGGCCTGCTTGTCCCGGCTGCCCTGCTGTTATGTCATGGGGTGGGGTGCTTTGTCACATTGCCTCTGGTGTCTTTGGTGCCGGTTGTGTGTGGGTGCTCGGGTGGGGGGGGGCGTTGGCGTTGGTTGGCGGCCGTGTTGCCATCGGTTTGGTCTTTGTTGGCTGTGGTTGCAGGGCAGCCTGCTGCTGTTGGTGTGTGTCTGGGGTGGGTGGGTGGCTGGTGGGCTTGCGATGGGTGTTCGGGACTGTCACTTGGCGTGTGGGGTGCCATATGGGTCCGGCCCATTGTTCACTACTGTGATTATTGTTGTTGTGTGTGCTTGTGTGTGTAAGATGAGTGGAAGTGGATGTGGGTGTGGCTGCTCCATCATGTTTGTGGTGCTGGGACCGCCGGGGCGCGATGCTGGTGGGTCCTGAGCTTCTCGACCTGGCAGCCCTTGCCCTGAGTTAGGATTTGGGAGCAATGGGTGGCCTCCTGAACTAGTTTGCAAGCTGGCTTCTGGGGAATGGGGGACAGGCTCCATTTTGGACGGCATCCCTCCCAGTCTTATTCCCCCCTCCCCCAATTCTGGGTGGAACATACATCTTCTTGGATACACTTAGGGTTTTGGAGCAGGGGTGTGCCGCACTGTGTCAGTGAAGAGGATACCTCTGTCTGCTGTGCAGTGGGGCTGCCTTTTGGGGAAACTGTTTTATCTGTTTGGAGAAGTCTTTTCCCAGCAGATTTTTATCTTGGGCTTTCCATATAGACTGAGGACTAAGAAAAAGAGTGAACTCTTAAATTTCATCCTGGGTCAGGCTAAAATGGCTATTTATGTTAGTAGGAAAAGAAAAATTGAACAACTGCTGGATTGTAATGTAAAAGACTTACTGGTTGGCAAGATTAAGGCTCGAATAGTGATTGATTACAATTACTATCATCTGATGCAGAATGTTGAAACCTTTGAGGCTATGTGGTGCTTTAAGCACATCCTGTGTTGTGTTAAGGAGGGGAAAATTACCTATGGTATAATCCTGATGTAAGAAGCAAGTTTTTTGTTTTAGTTTTCCTTGTTTGGTTACTTGTGTCTTTGATTTCTTGTCAGTGAGACATTTTTCTTTTCCATTGCTTCTTTTAGTTGTTTTAGTTGTGTTTTTCTGTTGAATTTGTGACAATAAAGGTGTGTTGAAAAATCCAAAATCCCAGCTTGGGGGATGGGAGCCCTGCTGCCTATCACAGTGACTAGTGGTGCTCCAACCACCATCCCCTCAATTTTAACTACACTATGGTAGTTCACACACCTGCACACAATCACATCATACAACTGACACACACCTATCATGATTTGTGCAGGGGGGGGGGTCTTCCCCCACCCCTGTTCCCCTCCTTCTGCCAGGGGCCTGGGACAAGTCATGTTGTCAAAATCCCTGGGTGCTGCCAAATGAATAGATGCGAGCAAGGGAGTGAAAGAGTGATTAAACAGTAGAGTAAGCAAGAGTGAGGGAATGATGAGTGGAGATGGTGATGGTGGGTTGGTTTCGTGTGGCACCTTGCTTGTTGGGTGGCATCTCGGAGCACGTGTGGTGGTCCGTTGATTAGTCGCTCGGGTGGGCACTGGAGGTGGTGGTCTGCTTCTGTAGCCGCGGCCGCCCTGGGGAGGGTTGTTGGGGGGTGGCTGCTGGCCTGCGCCAGCGGTCTCCCCAGCCTCTGCCGGGGGCTGGTGCACATTCATGCTCGCTGCATCTGCATTGCGGTCGCCCTAAGTAATAAGGGTGAATGAGGGTGGGCGAGTGTGTGGGGGAGAGCATAAATGGATGTAAGTAGGCTGGAGCGTGAGTGAGGGTGCGTGTATGGGTGAATGTGGGTGAGTGTGGGTGACCCTGAGGGCGAGTGGGAGTGAGATTGAGCGGGTACAGGAGTGAGACAGAGTGGGTGTGTCCGGGAGTGCTAGTGTGGGATTGTGTGGGGGAGAGGGTGAGCAAGAGTGTGTGGGTGTGTATGAGAGCATGAGGGTGTGAATGTGTGGGAATGGGTGTGTCTGCTAGTCAGGAGGTGCTGGGTTGAGGAGGTAGTGCCTCTTGGCTATGTGGGCTCTCCTGGACGGGGGGGGGGGGCTTCTCTGGGCATGGGGGTCCCCGGGGTGTACAACAGTGGAGCTGGGGGGGGGGCCTGCTGTGTAGGTGCCAGTCTGGGGGTGGGGGCGCTGGCCTCCAGGCACCTGGGGTCTGGCATTGGCCCTGCTGGGGGGGTGGGGGGGGTGGCGGGCCTGGGGGCATGGGCCGGCCATACCGGTCGCCTGGCCTCCCTCAGCTGTCCCTCCTGGGGTGGATGCCTGGCTTTCCTGGGGCTTGTTGGCCTTGGACATTTGTGCCCTGTGGGGGTTAGTGACCTTGCCTTGCCTGCTCGGGGTTTCCGTGAGGGGGGGGGGGTGGACTTGCTGCGACCAGCCACCCTCTTCGTATGCTTCCTGACAAACCACTCACATGCACACACTTATTTTGCACGCGCTCTCATAGACACACAGATGTAGGGCTGTGCGATATGGCAGAAAGTTCATATCACGACATAAGTCATTGTCATGAGTCTGAGCTCAATTATTCCCTCTGAGCTCAGACTCAATTTATTTCTGAGTTTTGCATGTCTGTTATTATTTTGCTGTCAGTTTTCTGTGTATATTTTGGGTTGTGTCTCATGTGCCCTCCTCTCTCAGACACTCCCACTAACAGTTCACAGTCTGCTCTCCTGCCACCTCAGCTGTGGACAGTTAGGTAATTAATTCACCTGCCTGCTCAACCCACACCTGCTGCTCATTTGTCTGCCCAGTACTTAAGCTCTGTCAATTCATTGTTTCACTGTGGCATCATTGCTTAACTTGGACTGGTTTGGACTTCTTTCCCTCCGTGTTTTTTCCTCATCTCCTCCAGAGCCTTCTCCGCTCTGGAGTGTATCTTCTGTAAGTAATCTGAGTTTGTATTTTTGTGTTGTCTGCACTGTTTTTGTATTTTGTTGATAAATGTTACACTACAGTTCAGCACTTGGGCCTGTCTTTTTGCCCTGGAGGGGCATCTTATATCATGATAATGATATATATCACAATATACATTTTCTGTAAATTCTACAGTTTAGATAATCATATTAAAAGGACCATCTCTTTTTTTTTTTTACATGTACCATTTTCCCCCATAATTTTGTAGTGTTATAAAATAGTTTTGTAATGTGCACTTGAGACTTGATTCTCATAAATTTCAGGTTTTTCTTCTGGATCGGGGGTGTCCGGTCATGTACTGTGGGGGGCCAGGACCCTGCAGGTTTTCTCTTCTACCCAGTCTCTTCAGCAGGTGTTTTCACTGATCAGCAATCAGTGGGAAGAAATTCAGTGGAATCTGCTGTTGAGGACACTGGTTGGAGGTAGGGCCTGCGGGGACTTGGCCCTTTGTGGCGCATGATTGTACATCCCTGTTCTAAATCATATATGAATTAAAAGTAAACATCAATAAGTTAAATATTTCCAGAGGGGAATAGCCAAAAACAAAAAACAAAAAACTATAACATAAAAAATGTCTGAAAATGAGAAAATTACCCATGGATGTCACCTACAGATATAAATTAGCTGTTAGTTTAAATCAGTGAAAATTTAAGTGTAGACCTGCAGCCTGCAATTCTGGCCTGATTTAACCTGTTTGCTTCTTAGTAAAAATATTTCAGATTGGTCATGACCTGAAAATCAAAGACACAAAAGTTAATGTAATAAAATACATGTGATGACTTTAACGTTATTCATTATTACTACTTGACCAATTAAAATGATTAGAAATCAAATAAATTACATGAAGAGCCAACTTACTCCTCCGACCAGTTTTAATTTATTTATTATTTATTGTGCGTGTATGTGCCACCATCATACACTTTTGCAGCTTTAATAAAAAAAAATTCAGACAAAACTAAGAAACTCAGCAGTAATTTACAAAAAAAAAAACCAAAAAACGATGGTCTGTTATGGTTTCCAATCAGCAAAACTTAGCTTAAATGACGATTATTTAGCATTTTATAATTAGACATGGTGTTAACGTTACTTACCTCCTATTAAAACGAGGTTAGCAAACTATCCCCTCTGATGCCGTACAATGAAAAACGGTCCCACAACCCTGGCAAACAGGAGTATCAGCTATTTGAACCTGTAGTTTGGGGTTTGCATTAGCAAGCACCGAACTGAAGCCTAGCCAGTCACCACACCTGTTCCGCTGTGCGCAATCGCATACTGCAGGGAAGATACAGGGCGCTGACAAGTAGTGGTGAGGTAGGAGCTTTACTGAATAAACGGGGGTATGGGCATTTTAAACACGATATAAACGATAGAGTATTCTATGAAACGATAGATGTTTTAATTATTGTCATCTGATATATCGTCATATCGCACAGCCCTACACACATGGATCCTCACACACAAAAAAGTGCCTCCCCTTCAACAGGTGCGGATACCAGACTCGTGTTGAGACCTCCTTGGTGGAAGAAGCAGTCTGTCTTCTGTTTGTTTTAGTTGTTGGTTTGTTTGTCTTTTTTTTTCTGAGTCATGAATTCCTGCCTATTAGAGGCAGGAGGAATTAAAACCCACTTGCAGGAGTACGTTGTGTACAATTTATTGAACAGAACAAAAATATAACAGTCAACATAAACAATGAACGGAGCCAAGGGAGTACAGGGATGCTTCAAGGACGCGCAACAGAACAGGTGAGTCAAACATGGGGAAAATGTTCCATGGCAGACAACATTGCAGAGGAGGAACAGGGAAAAGTGCCTGGGAAAGGAACCGCCAGGTGGAACTGGTCGTGAAATCCACTAAGCGTGGGAGAAGGGAGAAGAACTGACAGATGAAGGCAACACGGTGTTTACACCTCAATCACCTGACAGTGCAGAACAGCGAACCCAATTCTTAAATACAAGAACACGAACGAGCTGAGTGCATGCTGAGAGAGAGAGAGAGAGAGAGAGAGAGAGAGAGAGATTGATTTTTAAAAGATCTTTAATAAACACATTTGTCCATCAGTCAATACAAATTCTATGTCATGCTATATTACGCAGAAAATTAATCCCCCAAAAAACGCCCAAAAAAAAGCTGTCCATCATGAACTGAACAGAGGACATTCTCCAGGGACCAGAGGGTCCTGAAACCTTCCACATCCCCATTCCCCATAAAAAACTGAAAGTCCAGCCTGATTCTGGCTTTAAGTAGCCTCACAAATAAAATTTTGACATCAACATCACTCTCAACATTCTCAAGTTTTCTTCTCCGGCTTACATAGATAGCCAACTTTGCCTGCCCTAAAACAAAGTTCAGTAGTTGACACTTCTGCTTAAAACGACGATTGTACATAAAACCACAAATGAAAACCTGCTTAGAGAAAACTTCCTTAAAAATATGAAAAAGTTCTGTGAGAAGTTCAAAGAGGCCACTCAGGCGCTGACATTCAATAAAACAATGAAAAACAGTCTCCCTAGAGGAACAAAAAACACACTGATCACTGACACTGCTGTTAATCACAGAAACAAAAGCATTGACTGCTATAATACCATGCAAAACCCTCCACTGTAAGTCTCCATGCCTCTTAGGGAGAGGGGCTTTATAAAGAGCCCTCCAGGCAGGCCGATGCCCTTTTCCTAATTTAAAATAGGCTCTCCAAGGAGTGTCCACACAGGTGTTCAATCTGTCCTTGTTGAGTGCCATCACCACCAGTCTGTAGAGTGCCTTACCACTGGCTCCTCCAAAGTCCACACCAGTGGGAGCACAGAATGCCAGTAAGGAGCAAGGAGCGACGTCAAAGTCCATATAGAGCGTGAGAGAGGGAAAGGGGTCCGTGCTTTCCGGCTGCAGCGTGCCATTGCTAAAGTCCAAGAGTAGGGAGTGCTCAAGTCCATGAAGCTCCTGTTTCCAGTGTGCAAGAAGACCATCGATGAAACGATTCGACCTGACACCAAGATGAGCTGCTAAAGCTGAGGCGTTGTTGAGGCCAGGACCAGCCAGTTCCACCACTTGCTTCAGAGTGAGAACGTTCCTGGAACACAGCCTATCAAGGAAGGTCCTTCCAACTCCCGGCAAGACACCAAGGCGACCACCAAAAACCAGCGGCTCCCTCAACAACCAGTAGAGGGAATCGCATGGCCCTCTTTGTTTTTTAAAAAGAGTCCACACTGAAAAGAGACTGCGGTAAAAACTGGGTAAAGACAGTGCATTAGAGTTCTTAAAATCCATTAAAAACACAGGGAGGTCTAGCCCAAGCCCAAGGACTCTCTGTAAAATAACACAGGCCAAAGGCCTCCATACCAGGTCCTGGGGGCCCGTCAGCAGTCTCTGTATGAAAGTCAGTCTAAGAGTCTTAAGTCTAAGTCTTAAAATCATGTACAAAGCTTGGACAATTTAAACAAAAACTAAAGGAAGAAATACTCCAAACATATTTACAAGACGACATGTAAACTCACATAAGGATTGACATTTCCAGCCTGTGTTGTGTTATAGCTTAGTTTTTCTTTTTTCTCTGTGACACTATGTCTTAGATTTGTTTTTGAATAGTAACCGCTTAACTTAGACTAGCTCAGTTTTCTTTTTCTCTCAGTCATATTTTGTCTTAGCCTTGTTTTAAATTGTAATCGCTCTTGTCTTGTTTTCTCTTTTTTCTCCTTTGAATTCTTGGATGGAATATCGGTGGGCAATATAAGCTGCGGCTTCAGCCATCACCCATTTTGGATAACTCACGTGGAATTGTATAGTAGAAGGAGTCTTTGTCTAATTTGACCTTGTTGTTATATTATACAGTTTCTTTTAACCTGTAATGTACTATCCGAAATAAATAAATTCATTCATTCATTCATTCATTCATTCATTCATTCAAAAAAAGCAGCACCTCTACTAGCTAAATGAATCACTCCTTGCCCCCCCTCCTCTTTGGGAAGAAATAACAGGGAAGTAGAAGCGGAAGTAGAAGCGGACGCGGCCGCGGTCGCGGACGCAGCCGCAGTCGCGGCCGCGACCGCCCCGGCAGAAGCGGGCGCCGCAGCGGCATCCGCCGCACCACATTTAGCGCTACCCTCCGGACCACCAGAAACAGCGGCGTCACCTTTCTTACCGCCAGTGCTCTTTGTGTTCGCCTTTTCAGGACATGACCTAATAAGATGGCCTTCTGCGCCACACGCAAAACACTTCATGGTTTCAGATGTTGCAAACACCAAGTAGCTAAAGCCGTCAATCCTGAAATTAAAAGACGCGTTCAGTTCAGCAGAGCTGTCTTTCAACACCATGAAACACTGCCTCCTGTGACATACAACATGCTTCAGCAGGGGTGATTTACTACCCAGAGAGACCATTCTGATAGGGGACACAACCTGGCCAAAACGGGACAACTCTCTAATCAGCTGATCATTTTTAACGAAAGGAGGAGCGTTTGAGATGGTGATCCTCCTAGACGGGTTCGCCAGCGGTAAAACGGGAGTAAAAGTGTCACCTATGACCACTCCCTGTGCCACCACCTGATCAGCTTTTTCAGTCGAATCCAGAAAGATCACAATTGCGCTGTTCATCCTCAATGCTGATTTTATGCTGCCATGCCCAACCACCTGTCCTACAGCGAGGCTGGCCTCCTCCACAGAACAGGGAACTGTCGGGAGGATTCTCACGCCATGACGCCGGGTTAAGCGCTCAAACTCCACACCACCATCAATCACCGGCATGATGCCGGCCGGGAAAAACCGGCAGCAGAAGCTACCGTTCCCCAACACACTCACTCCAACACTCACACCCCAGCACACACACACTCAACCCACTATATTAAACACACACACCTCAAACACACAAGATAGAGAAAAAGTTAGAAAATACAAAGTTTAAAGTACTCACTCGACACCACTCCACACCCCTGCTCCCACAAACGCCCACGCATGCGCACGAGAGAGAGAGAGAGAGAGAGAGAGAGAGAGAGAGAGAGAGAGAGAGAGAGAGAGAGAGAGAGAGAGAGAGAGAGAGAGAGAGAGAGAGAGAGAGAGAGAGAGAGAGAGAGAGAGAGAGAGAGAGAGAGAGAGAGAGAGAGAGAGAGAGAGAGAGAGAGAGAGAGAGAGAGAGAGAGAGAGAGAGAGAGAGAGAGAGAGAGAGAGAGAGACGTTTAAAAAGTCCCTTTATTGTACAATTCAAAAATATAAAATCACCATCATACCATCATTCCACCCAAGTGTTCCACATTTCAAAAATTCAAACATAACTCATCCCCCTCCCCCACAGAACACAAAACACTCCCAACAGTCCATTTATTGGAGAACTCCTCCAAATTGTCCACCATTTTATAATAAGAAAACTCCACCCGGAGTCTGACTTTTAACAGGGCCTTAAAAACAGACACGGGGTCCACATTGCCAGTGTTAATAGTCCGGTTTTTCCTCGTCAGCCAAATGGCAAGTTTAGCGGTACCAGACAAGAAGTTTATCAAAATATGCACAGACTTCTTTGCCACTTTGTACTTCGGACCATAAATAAACAAACCAAAAGAAAAACATTCACCAAAATCATGAAACCAAACTTTCAAAAGATCAAAAAGCCCAGACAAACGAAAACATCCAACAAACAAGTGCTCCAGGGTCTCGACTTGTGAACAAAACAAACAACCCTCCCCAACACTAGGATCCAGGTGTGCTCTGTATTTGTTTGTAGCTATTGCCCCATGCACAATCCTCCACTGGAGATCTGCTGTCCGTTTCTCTATAGGGGGCTTGTACATGGAGCGCCAGCTGCCCTTTGGGGAGAATCCCGGCCCCAAAAACCCCGCCCACTTCGACTCTTTTACCCCCGTCAGAGAGCGCAGATTTAGAACTTTCAC